>CM053792.1:304297861-305512861 GCA_028749045.1 Cupressus sempervirens | reverse complement strand
AATATTACACAATTAAAAAAAATTTTATAAGCTTTTAAAACTAATAGAATAAATATGCAAAGTGGGAACACATTTTTTTGTTTACCTACATATATATTAAAACAATCCATCCAACTAGTATCTAAAGGCTGATTTTTCTATATTTTTGCTTGCAACATCATTTTAAATAGAGGAACCTTCTATAATCTTCTTCAAGGCATCCTTGGAGGTATCATTATTATTTTTTGATTTTGCATCTTTGTCATATCATGTTAGATTCTCTCGCATGAGGTATGTTGTACATACACTAATAAAGTTCCATCCTTCTTTGTACATTTTCATTGATGGAATATTTAATATAATTATCTTATGCTTAGTGTACTATTCACTAGTTTACCATAGTGCTCAATAGGAGAAAAGATTAAAACTTGTAGAGAAACCATTACAAGTCTAAATCCAACTATCAATTGAGTCATTTCTAAGTCATGATGTTTCCTTTTACTATAAAGATGTTCCTTAGTGATGTCATTAACCATAGAAGTGGGATCAATAAGACACCCAAAGAAAGGATATTTAGCAATCTGAGTAGAAATATAGAGAGGACCATTTGGAACCTAAAACTTATCAGCATTAGTGAATGAGATAGTACATTTATGATTCGGTTTAGGTTGATTATTAGATGTAGAAGGAATATCTTTCTTGAGTGGAGGTGGAGGTTACACTAGACATTCCATGCCATTAACAATATTATTATTCTCTCATTTTAAGGTATTATAATCGACATTCATTTTAGGAGGACATAAGAAGAAAGAGGCTAACCAATAGTATTTGTATACTGATGGAAAGGATTAGTGTTGATTTGAAGATTTTTATTAGGAGGTGCCACATATTTATTCCCAATATCTTGCCCTCAATATATAAAGTATTGGCATCAATAAAATCCCATAGCTTACATTTCAAAGAATAATAGGCCTCAGTATCATGTCCAAACTGGTGATGAACTTGACAAAAATCTTAAGGATTAAAGTGCAAACTTGATATCATAGAAGGAAAAACCATTTTTTAACCAAAGAAAGTGTAATAATATTAGCACTAACCAGCCTAATCATTAGAGAAAGTAAAGACTCAAAGAGAGGAGTGAACTTAAGATTTATCTTATAAATAGAGGAAGAAGTAATGGCACTTTGAGATGTAGCGACTACTTGATCATCTACTATATTCATGGCTTTATTGATCTTAACATAGTTGTTAGGTTTGTGGATTTATTTAGGATTAGGTGTAGCATCAATCTTATCAATTGGTACATGAGCCATTGGAGTGGTGCTCTTAAACTAACCCACTTGTAATTGATAATGATGAAGTGTTGCATAAAGTTATAAAAAAGTGATAAACTCAGTAAGGAGAATCTTATCTCTAATATAGTTTTATAAATTCAAAATAAACATGTGTTGAATATCAATATCAAGCATAGGATAAGAAATATGAGCATGAAAATTCTTAATTCTACCACTAAATTTAGTCAGTTTCTCTTTAGAGCCTTGTTCAGAATGCATCAAATCAATCAAAGAAACAAAAGGCCTAATATTATTTTGAAACTATTGTATGAAAAATTTAGCAAGTTAATGAAAAGAATCAATAGAATATGGTGGCAAAGAGAACTACCATTGCAAATTTTTGTCATAGAATGTGTGAGAAAATGACTTAGCTAAATTCTTATAGTCATTAGAATAGTCACTATATCGAACTTGAAATGTCTTAAGATATGTCACAGATCACCTTTACCATATAAGTGTCAAGAAAAGAAATATTATCTTATAAAGGAGTAGTAGTATGGATAATATCAAAAGACAAATGACTACCCATATCATATGTAGGAACATTTAAGTTAGATTGAGTGAAGGAAGCAAGCTTTTGCTACAAAGAAGACACCATCGAAGAAAGACTAAGGATGATGGAATCATTAGAAGCAATAGATGAAACATTCACATTTGACAAACTAGGAAGGGTGAGCAAATTAACTTGAATGAAAGAAACTATAGGTGGAATATTAGGGACCATGGTAGGAGGATTAGGATAAATAAAAGGAACACTATTATATGAAGGCTCTAAAGACAATAATGAATTAGAATAATCACAAGAAAAGAGGGAATAGGAAGCCTACAAAGAGGATTAGGAACCTAAACATAAATAGTCATAACAAGAGGAACATAAATGGAAATGCTAGCCATAGGAACAAAAATAGGAAAAATAGGCTGAAGAATAGAAATAGGAGGAACCCTTCCTATTTTAGAAGAAACTTGAGTCAAAGGATTAACATGATAATGGGAAATATGAGTAATATCATGGAACAGATTAACACCATGTTCATCATTATGGATCACTTTTTTTAAGAGCATCAGGAGTTGCAAGAGTATTAGTATTGTGATTTTCCTATAAAAGCTAATAATGCATTTGATCAATATTAGTAAAAATCTTATCACATTGTTCACGATGAAATCATAAAGCCTCATATTGATCATGAGGTGAGTGACAAGAGTCATGCTCCATAGTAGGATTAGGATCACAAGCAACTATAAGATCACCCAAGTTTCTAAGGTGAGGAGAAGATGAATTAGGATCAAAGAGAGCCATGAGTCTATGAATTCTCCTAATGGGAATGCTATAAGCAGGAAGAAAAGTAGTAAATATCATACACCAAAAAAGGAAAGAAAACACAAAGAGATCTAATCTTATGATATGAAATCCAAAGTAATATAATGACAAAGTATGAAAAGAGAATCTAACATCACAAATGAAAGAGGTTGATACACAATATAACATAAGGATCTAACCCGTCAATCGAAAGAGGAAATTTTGATAGTCAAGTTCACAAATAAATGGTGAAAATAAAATAGACCTCAAAATTCAAAGGGGATTATAACACCACAAAAGAAATAGGTGATGTAGTCAGGTTCACCAATAAAAGTTGAACACACAATAAAATGCAATAATATAATGCCAAATTCAAAAGAGGAAATGTTAAAGGGTGGGTTCATCAATATATGTAAGAGGGGGAATGTGAATCAATGATAATTCCCTAAGCTCATCACACAACATTTTTTCATACATACATACATACATACATATAAAGAGAGATAAGATAAGGAAAATAATCCTTCTACTTCAAATTCTAGAGAACTAGGTCGAGAAATATTAGTCTCAGCCAAATGAACTTGAAGCATTAATGCAAACTAGATGTAGGAAGAATAGGGGAAAATAAATCCAATTCCTTAAGTGTTCTCCATGCATGTATGAAAGAGGGTACAACTATATGGATTTATTGAAAGGAAAAATAAGGTAAAGAAAAATACATTTGAAATCTATTTTCTACCTTTTGTATTGATCAAAATGAGGGGAAATATTCAAATTCTAGACTAAAATGATAGGATAGATGAAACCCAAAAATATTTTGCTGATCTGTCAAGCGAAAAATTATGCTCTAGGGGTGAAAAAAATTATAGGGGTGAAGTTTTTCCCTAATTTATGGTTTCCAATGCTTATTCTAATTTCACAATTTAGCTAAACAAAAAAATGGTACTCTAATCTCCAACCTGTTCATCAATCTGATATCTAAAAACTACAATAAAAGGTCTTTTTTCTTTTCTTTTTTTCGCGGGTGGGGGGGTGGGGAGCAGTGTTCCTCAATCAAACCCAAGTTTTCGAATTAACCTTGAATTGAAATTTAAAAAATTGCATGAATGTAAAGTAAATGTACAAATTCACCTTACAAAGTTAGATCTCTTTAATCGAATGTAATGTACTTGACTTCACCAATAGATTGGATCAAGAAGATGAAGATGAATGGATGTAGAAGACATGGTAAAGGATTTTGAATGGATTGAGTAAGATCTTGAAGATAAATTCCTTCAATTTATTAAAAACTTGAACCCTTAATCTCCAATATAATACTTGAAGTCTTCAGTACTTGAGAGCGAGAGAGAGAGAGAGAGAGAGAGAGAGAGAGAGAGAGAGAGAGAGAGAGAGAGAGAGAGAGAGAGAGAGAGAGAGAGAGAGAGAGATCTTGAACTTGTGAATGCATGGCTTGTTATCAAAAATGGAGAAAATGGAAGGGTTTATAAATAGAGCTCAAAATTAACTAACTCACATATATCAACCAACCTAGGAATTAACACCCAAACATCCTAGAACAAAGGACCTAAAGAGAATAGAAAAAATATGGCCTCATCAAGGGACAATTTCACCCCTAATTGGCTCATCAGGGATGAATTGCTCCCTTTATTGATCAAGGAAATATTTATCCCTTGATAATTAGGTGTAGAAACCCTTAGGGTTGTCTTGGGGATCCAAACTTGGTCTCAAAATCCCAAAATCAGGTCTAGATTCCAAGGAAACCCTTTTACAGTGCTAGAAGTAGATTCCAAGTTGATGGATGCATGAAAAGGAGTATCTAGGGGAAATATATCCTATCTTGTGCTTAAAAGCATGAAAATAGGAGCTTAAAAGAGGATCTATTAGGTTTTACACCAATTCCACTTAGATGGAATAACAGAAAAGGGTAGAGGAGATGTGTGTGTGTGTGTGTGTGTGTGTGTGTGTGTGTGTGTGTGTGTGTGTGTGTGTGTGTGTGTGTGTGTGTGTGTGTGTGTGTGTGTGTGTGAGAGAGAGAGAGAGAGAGAGAGAGAGAGAGAGAGAGATGATCTCACATTAAATAGGTGCTAAACCTTAATTAAATTGGAATGCTTCCAATATAAGATGGCATGGTAAAATTGAAAAAACCCAAACCAAAGTATCAAATAATCTATGCCTAATACTAATTATAACCATAATTAAAAACATATACAAAGTACCCATAAGGATATAAAGTACAAAACACCATAAACAAATCCCTCCTAGGACAAATGCATAATTATAAAGTTAAGAGTAGACACTGGCTTCTCATCACACAAACTAATGACTTGGTAGACATTGTGAAGCTTGGAAACTACTATTTTCTCAGTGAACACTACTGGACTACACACTGTCTATATTCACTTGGTAGCTTCAGGAATGCTCGATGTGATCTTTGAAGCTTGGTTATCCCTAGATTGCTCGGCAAACACTAGAGACTGAATGATGAGCTCAATAACCATATAGAATTGAATAAGTTCTGTCACTAATGACAAATATAGCATAATGCCAACAATCTCCCCATTTTTCATTAGTGACAAAAACACTTATAGACCAAAACTTATGTACGCTGACATGTTAATTTTTTATTTTTCAAAATTAATCTTTGTAAAGCTGCTATATATACATTTGTACATATCTCCCCCATACATATGACATAATACATACATAGTCTTTCTTCCTTTTATTCTGTACATATATTAGTCTATTTTCTCCCTTATTGTCTCTGCAAGTCTCTTACCATCTCTTAATCCCCCTTTTTGACAATAATGCTAAAGAGTTATGTAATATATTCAAATAGAGACACCAAAATGTGAGATAAATTTAGAATGTACCTTGAGAATAAGAGCTAATGTCTTATCCTAGTTGTCTCACAAAATTTTGTAGGTGGAGAGTGCCACTTGAACTTCTGCTAAAAGTTCAATCATGTTAATTGCAATATCAAAATTGTTATCCTGGACCAGTGACTTTGAGTATGCAATATGTTTTTGCATTGTGTCCATAACTGGAAGGATCATGTTTTGTATATCTATCAATGTGGACCTGATCCTTGCTTCTTCTCTTAGAAATTCTACCTGCATATCTAACAAAAATCTCACCATAATGTGATGTGTTGAGCTTGAGCTGGGGTCAAGTTGTAGCCTTTGAGCACTAGCTTTCATTTCTACATCAATTTTATTGAGTTTCTCTTTTATTTCCTTAGTAAACTCGGTAACATCACATAACTTAGCAAAAAGTGATGTCACATTGGTGAAAGAATGTTTAAGATTGCCCAAAATTGAGGATAACTCTACCTGGTTTATGGAAATGTGTTGAGCAATGTGCTCAAGCACTTTATTATCAAAAATTTTCCATGCCTTTTCAATTAGCTTTTCTTGACCAGATGTGTCCTAATTGAACTTATTGACTGCTTCTTCCAATTGTAACAAAATGTGTTGTGATGAATCCACATCAACACCTATAGCCTCTATTATTATATTCTTTACATTTCCAATTATTTTGAATTCTCTATCTCTTTTTTCTCTAAGTTGTTTTTGCCTTGCCTTCTATTCCAAAAGCTGACTAACTAGTCTCATTTCATCAACTGTAGCAGTATCTAGATCTAACTTAGGAATTACAATTTTTTTGTCCATATCAATATCTTCATCAATTTCATTACCAGTAAGCAGAAGTTTTAGAGGAGTCCTTAGTTCTACTTCTGACATTACTACCTTGGACTTAGAAACATAAAGAATTGTAGAGATAGTTGGACTTGCAGAGAAAACTTGAATAGGAACAACTAAAGGAAAAATTGCAGGTGTGCCAAAAGAATCCAAAATTGACGTGCTATCAAAATTGAAGTAACAATAGGTGGAGCACAAACTGGAGTACTTACAATAGAAGAACCTACTGGAACAAAAATTGGTGCTAACAAAGATGTAGTAGACAAAATTGTAGAACATGATGATGAACATACTGTACATGTTGCTAATGAAGTTGACAATACTATAGAACTAGATGCTTCACATACTATTGATGTAGATGACTCAAAAGCTAATGAAGAAGAGGGATTTAGCTCAGTATATGAAGTGGTATACACTTCCATTATTGATTCTTGGAGCTGAGAGGGAGCAAATAGTGACTAAATAAATGATGTGTATTTTGTAGTTACTATCACATTTGCTGAAGCTATCTCCAACCCTAATGATGTAGCAGTCTAAACTTCACTACTACATTATAAAGTTGGCCTGTTAGGGCTTACATTGACCACTTCTAATGATCTACCGTGTTAAGAGCAATTTGGATTGCTAGATCCACCTTGTTAGAGGTTTTACAAACATAATGAAGTATGCACTCTATTAAGAGATTTAAAGAAAGATTGTTAAGTTTAAAATATTAAAGGATTTAGAAAACTAATTCAACTATTACAATGAAACAATGGATCTAACTTACAACTTGATTTCTGATTAGATCCTTAAAGTAAAGATCATGTCTTGTGATTGATATAACTTTACTACTCCTTGTAGACCTTGTTGAATACTCTACTCTGTTTGTAATTCGCATTCACTCTTCTCAAACGATTACATATCCATTCATACACTCATGCATATTCATATATTGGAAATGATACAATACATTGCATATATACCATTCCAATATTTACAAATACAAGGTCAGCTAAAGCACAAGTGAACAAAATATTATTGAGTTGGCCGAATAGTAGAAACTCGGGTTCTGTAAGTTGACTTGGTGAAATTTTAATACTCAACATCCACTACATTACTCAACATCATTATGCACTCGATAGATGTAGAGGCTCAGTCCATACTAATCACACAATGCAGCTTCGAACTTGGTGACCATTGGAGAGTTGGTGGATATAGTGTTACTCAGTAGATACTGAATACTTTATGTACCTTGCTTACATTCAGTAAACACTTCTTATTCCATCAATTGGTCTAGACACTGGCTTCTCATCGCACAAACTAATGACTTGGTAGACACTGTGAAGCTTAGTAACCACTATCTTCTTGGTGAACACTACTGGACTACACATTGTCTATATTCACTTGGTAGCTTTAGGAATGCTCAGTGTGAAATTTGAAGCTTGGTTATCACTAGATTGCTTGACAAACATTGGAGACTGAATGATGAGCTTTGTAACTATACAAAATTGAATAAGTGTTGTCACTAATGAAAAATATAACATATGCCAACAATCTCCCCCTTTGGCATTAGTGACAAAAATACTTATAGACCAAAACTTATGTACACTGACATGTTGATTTTCTATTTTTCAAAGCTACTATATATACATTTGCACATATCCCCCCATACATATGACATAATATATACATAGTCTTTCTTCCTTTTATTCTATACATATATCAGTCTATTTTCTCCCTTATGAGGTCTGAACTACCTCTTGTGATTCATCATCCTTGGTAAGTTTTAGTCCAGTGCACATGGGAGTCCCAACTAGTTTACAATCTTCCATACCAAACTTTTTGAGTATCTCCTTGATGTATTTAGATTGAGTGATGTAGATACCATTCTTTCTTTTCTAAATTTGAAGACCAACAAAGAATTTGATCTCACCAAATATAGACATCTCAAATTCCTTGTTATTTTTCTCTGAAAAATCTTTGCACAGATCATCATTTCCTATAAACAAAGTATCATCCACAAATATTTTTGCCAAAACAATCTTGTTATCTGGTCGTTCCTTGATATACAAGCTATTGTTATCATTAGTTCTCTAAAAACCAATCCGAATAAGATAGTTATGCAATCTTTCATACCATGCTCTAGGAGCTTGTTTCAAACCATACAATGCTTTGTGTAATTTGCAGACCATGTCCTTGTCTAGATCAACAAAACCTTTAGGTTGCTCAATGTACACTTCTTCATCTAGAATACCATTGAGAAATGTTGATTTGACATCCACCTGATAAACCTTAAATCCTTTATGTGTAGCATATGCAAGTAGGGTCGTGACACCTTCTAGTCTTGCAATAAGAGCAAAAGTCTCTCCATAGTCCAGTCCTTCTTCTTCAAAGTAACCTTTACATACTAGTCTAGCTTTGTTCCTTGATACCTTGCCATCTTTGACATTTCTAGGTTCAAAATCAACAAGTAAACAAGTACCTTTTGGCTTACTTCTTGTCATACTACCTTCAAATTTGTCTCCAATAATTTGATCTCGTGCATGATGTCTCCTGACATACTTGGCTAATATAGGTTGTTTTCCTTTTAAATGAATTGGATTGTCATCCTCTTGCACTTCAAATTTAGGTTATGGCTATTTTGGCTAGATAGGCATTGGCTTGATAGCATCTGAATGTGACTCAGGTTCCTACAGTTTGGTTTGAACTTCTTACAACTCGATGACTAAACACTTGGGAGTGGAGGATTCCTGATTGACAGATGTATCTGGCATTGTATCAGGTTCAATAAAAACAAATCTCCTATAATCTTTTGGTTCCTTTTTTCTTTCTTCTTCAGTCTTTTCTACAAACTTATAAACTTTCACATGTGCACATTATATGACTTTGTGAGTAGACAAATTCAAGCATCTATATGCCTTACTCTTGGAAGAATATCCCAAAAATATGCCTTCATCACCCTTCACATCAAATTTTCCTTTTCTAGATTCTTTCAAAATATAACATTTACTTCCAAATACTTTTATGTAACTTACATTGGGTATATAGCCATACCATAACTCATAGGGCATTTTGAATGAGTCTTTCTTCAAGTGTACTCAGTTCAAGGTATGATTTGCAGTGCTGATAACTTCCTTCTAGTATTTGATAGCAATGTTCTTTTCAATCGTTAGAGTTCTTGCACAGTGCATGATAGATCTGTTTCTCCTTTCAATTATTCCATTTTGCTCACGAGTTCTAGGGGCTGATACCTATCTTTTGATTCCTCTTTCAATGAAAAATTTATTGAATTCATGGGAGATGAATTCACCACCTCTATCTAACCACAAAAAAAAATCCACAAATCTCTCAGATGTCTTATAAAATTAGTTACTACTGTCACTTGGTAGCCACCCAGAAAAATGTTGTAACTCAGTAGATTATTGTGTATTAACTTATTATTGATCTTTAAGCATTCACAAATATTTAACATGCATGCATAAAAGAAATAACATGAACAAAAGAGACACCAAATTTAATGTCGAAACTCGATATGGGAAAAATAACCAAGTAACTAGCTAGTAATTTTCACTCTTCTGAAGTGAGCCTTGTTAGGAGCCAACCCTATTAAAGGTTACAAAATAAACTGCTAGGTGTGACCTTGTTAGAGGATTTGATTACCATACTAGGAGTGGCCTTGCTAGAGGACTTTAGAACAATTCAATAGAACTATCACCTTGTTAGAAGATTTACAAAATGGTTGTTAAACCAACTTTGTTAAGAGATTTAGGAATTACTATTACAATGGTGAGAAAGTAACAATAAAGTGACCTGAATGAGATGCAACTGAACTTTGCTGATACAGATCTGTATTCTTCTTCACTAGATCCTCTCTGATCAAATACAACTTTTCTGCTCCTCAAGGATATCTAATCCTTCTTCAAAATTCGCTCACACTTTCCTCTTCACACAATCAACTCGCTTGCATGCTTGTTCATTACAATTTTGGATTCACAACTTAACCTTTTATTTATACCTTACAAATTATCCAGTCAACTCATTTACAAGTTGCATTTACCAATAGTCATTACATTAGTTGGCTACAAACACTACATGAAATAATTAAACTTAATTTTCCAAAACAATGAAATCCTTCATTGGCCAACCCAGCTTGGTAAACACTACTCCAGAAATGATTTTCAGTGTTAACCAACTGAGGCTCAGTAAACACTACAAACTCTACAAAATCCTTTTGATAACCTTGTGAGCTCAGTTACCACTGACTTTTGCTACAAAATCCTTCAACACCCTAGTGAGCTCGGTAGAAACTATTTCCATAATGTAACTTTCAGGAATGCTCAGTAGACTCTATAATTCACTTTGCTGACCAATTGAGCTAGGTAGACATTGTATGCTGACTGATATGACATTTGTGTAACATCAAAGACAACACACAATTGAACAATTATATCCAACAATCTCTCTCTTTGGCATTGATGGCAACACAACATGTCATAGCACAATAAAATTTGAGAACAAGTCTTTTCCTGATAGAACATTTCTCCCTCTTAGATTTTATGCCACAAACTTCTCTAATATAGTAATCTCCCTCTATGAAGGAATTACATAATAGTAAACTCTCCAAAAATAGTTCTAAATTTCAAAAAGATATGATAGTATACTCTCCCTCTTTGACAACACATGCCAAAGACAACATAATCCAAATGAATCACAATGTACCTTGAATAATAATTCATATGCAATGTTCCCTTGATTATGCTGCATCAACTAAAAAATCTTCAACTTGGTTCCTTTTGATGCATCACTAAAAATTCATTTAAGTGAGCCTCAGATAGGGGAATGACCCCCCAACTTACCTCTTACATACAAGAATACATCCTTAGCCAATGGTCTGGTGAATATGTCAGCAATTTATTTCTTTGTATGGACATATTCCAATCTGATCTCCTTATCCTGCACCAATTCTCTGACAAAGTGATACTTTATTGCAATGTGCTTGGTCTTGGAATGCATCACTGGATTCTTTGATATGTTAATTGCACTTGTATTTTCACAAAACATAACAAATAGTTCTTTGATTTCCACCTTCATGCCTTCCAATAACTATTTAAACTAAACAATATTAGAACAGTTCATTGCTGCTACAATGTACTCTACTTCTACTATAGATTGGGATGTACAATTTTTCTTTTTACTTGTCTAAGACACCAACCTTTTTCCAAGAAAGAATGCTCCTCCACTTGTACTCTTTCTATCATCAATGTTTCCTACCCAATCAGCATTAGTAAACACTTTCAAGTCTAGATTACCTCCAAGTTTGTACCACAATCCATAATCTTCAATTCCTTTCAAGTATCTCATGATCCTTTTGATTGCCATCATATGATTTTCTCTTGGTTTTGATTTCCTTGTATGGACTACATACTACAGCTTTCCAATCATTGATCTATATAAGGTCTGATCTACCTCTTTTGATTCATCATCCTTGTTAAGTTTTAGTCTAGTACACATGGGAGTCCCAACTAGTTTACAACCTTCCATACAAATTTTTTTGAGTATCTCCTTGATGTATTTAGATTGAGTGATGTAGATATCATTCTTCTTTTGCTGAATTTGAAGACCAACAAAGAATTTGATCTCACCAAACATAGACATCCCAAATTTCTTGTTGATTTGCTCTAAAAAAAAATTGCATAGATCATCATTCCCTATAAATGAATTATCATCCAAAAATATTTCTGCCAAAACAATCTTGTTATCTAGGCCTTCCTTGATATACAAGCTATTGTTATCATTAGTTCTCTGAAAACCAATCTGACTAAGATAGTTATGCAATCTTTCATACCATACTCTAGGAACTTGTTTTAGACATTACAATGCTTTGTGTAATTTGCAGACCATGTCCTTCTTGTCTGGATCAAAAAAACCTTCATGTTGCTCAATGTAGACTTCTTCATCCAGAATACCATTGAGAAATATTGATTTGACATCCATCTGATAAACCTTAAATCCTTCCATCAAGCACCAAAAGCTCTAATACCAATTGTTGGAAATATAGATGGAGTAACTAAGAGGGGGGTGAATCAGTTACCACAAAAAAAATTTACAGATCCCTTATATGTCTTATGAAAGTAGTTACTACTGTCACTCGGTAGCCACACAAAAAAATATTGTAACTTGGTAGATGTACTATGTATTAACTTATTACTGATATTTAAGCATTAACAAATATTTAACATGCATGCATAAAAGAAATAACATGAACACAAGACACACTAGATTTAATGTGGAAACCCAATATAGGAAAACCATCAAGTAACTAGTTACTAATTTTCACTCTTTTGAAGTGAGCCTTGTTAGGAGCCAACCTTGTTAAAGGTTACAAAACACACTATTAGGTGTGACCTTGTTAGAGGATTTGATCACCCTACTAGGAGTGGCCTTGCTAGAGGACTTTAGAACAATTCAATAGAACTATCACCTTGTTAGAGGATTTACAAAATGGATATTAAACCAACTCTGTTAAGAGATTTAGGAATTACTACTACAATGGTGAGAAAGTAACAATAAAGTGACCTGAATGAGATGCAACTGAACTTTCCTAATACAGATCTCTATTATTCTTCACTAGATCCTCTCTAATTGAATACAACTTTGCTACTCCTCAAGGATATCTGATCCTTCTTCAAAATTCACTCACACTTTCCTCTTCACAAAATCAACTCACTCGCATGCTGGTTCATTACAATTTTGAATTCACAACTTGACCTTTTATTTATACCTTAAAAATTATCCAGTCGGCTCATTTACAAGTTGCATTTACCAATAATCATTACATCAATCAGCTACAAATATTACATGAAATAATTAAACTTAATTTCCCAAAACAATGAAATCCTTCATTGGCCGACCCAACTCGGTAAACACTGCTCCAGAAATGATTTCTAGTGTTAAGCAACTAAAGCTCGGTAAACACTATGAACTCTGCAAAATCCTTTGGAGACCAAGTGAACTTGATAAATACTGATTTTCCTTCGATAACCTTGTGAGCTCGATTACCACTGACTTCTACCACAAAATCCTTCAACACCTGAGTGAGCTTGGTAGAAACTATTTGCATAGTGTAACTTTTAGGAACGCTTGGTAGACTTTGTAATTCACTTTGTTGACCAACTAAGCTCAGTAGACTCTATCTGCTAACTAATATGAAATTTGTGTAACATCAAAGACAACACACAATTGAACAATTGTATCCAACAATTAAATTATAAAAACCCAAACCAAAGTTTCTAATAATCTATGCCTAATACTAATTATAACCATAATTAAAAAGATATACAAAGTACCCATAAGGATATAAAGTACAAAGCACCATAAACAAATCCCTCCTAAGAAAAATGCATAAGTTATAAATATTAAAATAGAAACTAAAAAATAGAGAGCTAGCTCTCTTTTTCCTCCCCCTTCCCCTCTAGTTTGTCTAATAGCACCTAAAGCCAACCATCCACCAGAAATATGTACAACAAGCACCCTTATTACAACTACAAGTCCTCCCTTCTTAGGATGAAGCATGTGTAGGGTAGAAGCTATTGAGTGCATAACTTTAACCACAAATTTGACAACCTCATTGAATACCTATTCCACAATATCCCATCTCTCGTGGAGTTTTTCTATACTCTTCTATAGGGTAGAAAAATCCTCCTTTTGGCTTTTAGAATCACTACTAGGGCTCATTACCCATCTTCTTCTTACCCTTATCATGTTGGCAAGAAGGGGAGATGATAACACCCTTTTCTACTACATAATTGGTCTTTATAGGAGTTTCAACCTCATTCTTGAGAGTATATGAGACATGGGATGATATGAGGCTCAATTGACTATCCATAGAGCTCTCCCCCACATTATGTTTGTCCTCACTTATTGTGTCCTCCCCATCTTCTATATAATTTTTCCTTTTAACCTTCTTTTTCTTCCTTTTCTAGGGAGTCCTAGTCAAGATTCTTTTTAGTTCTAAGATACCTTCTTCTCCCAACCTCCATTTTAGCATCAAAGTCCATAATCTAGATGTCCTTCTCCATTTTAATCTTTTCAATTAAATAGGATGGGGTAGACTTAGGCTCTTTAGTTTCAATTTTAAAGGCAATCTTGACATAAACTTGGGGAGTTGAAGTAGAAATAGAAGGGTTAGGAAAAATGACTCAAGCATTAATAGGATAGGGGGGGACAAAGGGCTTTATGAAAATTATATAGGGTAAAAATAAAATCTTGTTGAAGGATGGTATACAACTTTCCTTCCTTCATCTTCTTCCTGACTTTAAATATATTATTTTCCATGGAGTGTAGAATAAGGTAAGGGAACAAAATGAGGTCCCAATTTATGAAGTGGTTCAAAATAGGCTATAGTAGTAGAAAATATGAAATATTCTTTCCAAAGAGATATAGTACATGATGGAATAACATACCTCTTTCCAGGGATCTAACAAATCCTCTCTCACAAAACCCACATGATCACAGCGTAACCTTTCACTAGCACAAAAGAACTAGTTATGGGTGGCTTCATAATAAACTCTCATCTACTTCCTCCATTTTTATGTCCAAGGAGTGCCCACCTTCCTTAGCAATGACCTCTTCATTGATCTTGAAAGAGATCCCATTGACTAACACCCATCTATTATTCTAGGAATTGATGAACTACATGGATATAGATTCATCATATCCCTTAATACACTTCATGTAGGAACCAATATTCCCTCTCTTCGGTAAACCCAAGACATTTCATTATAATCTTCAATTTTATTTGGCTCAATATGGATAGGATTACCACCCATATCTTTGTTCTCACCTAGATTAATACACAACCTTTCAGATAAATTCAACATAACCCCATCTTTACCAGCAAGAAAATTGAATAACTTAATGTATATATTTTTCATATTTAAGTAGTGTAAACAACCATTCTTTATAGGATGAAGGAATACTACACCATGTATAATAAATACCACAAGTTATCCAATTTCAATGCCAACTACAAATGCTACTGCCACCTGTACGCATACCATCATCATTTATGCCTTCCATCCTTTCAAGTTTGACATAATCTCTCTATATCTTAGCAAAAATTATATCCCATCTTCCCGTCTTTTGAAATTTGAAAAAATATGGAAAATTCGAGGCCTAATCATGGTAACTTTACCCTTTCCCAAATGTTTTAAAAAGTAGTACTTTCCCACACAAAATATGATCATAATAATAATGACCCAAAAAGGATCCCATTTATAACATTGATAGAATGGAATCGTCAAACATTAATTTAAATCCTTTTCCACAAGGAACTATATATGAGCTAGCAATCCATGAACATTAAACCAGTGCCACAGACCAATAGTCTCCTATCCCAAATCTACCAATACATTTGTCACTTGGTTTCCTTCACAATTTAGATGTGATGAATAGCCACTTCTCACAATCTTGAAATAAGGACCTGGGCATCATTGACAATTGGACTAGCTTTCCAATTTATTTTACTATGCCTTTTAACTACCTCAATGATGAGTTGTGAGTCACACTCAACTATCAAAAGGGGAGTCCCCATTGATTTGGCAACCTTAACTACCCATATTTAGAAATTAAATCTAGAAATCCCCATTTTTCATCGAGAATCTTATGACTATTGGAAGGGGAATGGGGGTTTTGCTCATATCTAGATAGGAACACATTCCCTAAGGAGGTTTATCATGATTTATAGAGTGAATACTGATTGGGACCTTTTCTCTATAAGATGTAGTTGATCACGTCTTCCATAAAAACCAATACATATATAAAGGTGTGACCTTTCATAAACTCTTAATGAGGAGGTGAGAAAATGGTGCCTTCTAATTAAAGATAAAAAATTGGGGGTCATCATTGAAGACCCACTAAAGCCCAGACCAATTCAAAATACCCATCCATATAGAATTTGTATTAGGGCAATGTATTAGAAGGAAAGGATTAAATTTCTCCTCATTATTGCAAAAATTACATTGGTTCACAAATTAGAAGCCCTTTTATTTTAGATTGTTAATTGTGAGAATGCTCACCATGTAGAACAACCCACCAAAAGAATTTAATCTTTGGTAGGATAGCTGTGTTCCCAATATGTTTCTAGCAGTCCACATTATCCTCTTGGCCAATAACAACTTTTAGGATTACTTCATACTTAAATCCCCAAAAGCATTCAAATCCCAAATTATGGTATCCTCACTCAAGAAATTAGGAATCTAGGTAGCTTCCATAATGCCTTGTAGATCCTCTACGAGCTCAATACGATTATGGTTTTGTCCTCCATAGGTAAGTTTGTACCACTTACCATTGTTATATACATAGCTACTTAACCTCTCACCAAGCTAGTTTATACAAATGTTCCTCACCACATTATAGGGGATTGGATTTAGAGGATTATTTCCCACCTACTTATCTTTCCAAAATTTGATTTTATTTCTATCCCCAATCACCCATCTCACTCCCTTCTTGAGACTCTGACCATTTACAATGTTAGTCTAGATTTTGGAACTTATGTACAACTTATACTGAAAAGGACTTCCTCCAAGGTATTTGGCCTTCATAATTCTAAACCATCCAATATAATCCTGAATCCATCTCCAACCTACCTTACCCATGAGGGCTCTATTAATGTTTGCATTTTTCCTCAAGCTTAGCCCTCCCTAGGCTTTGGGTTTGTAGACATTTCCCCAAGCCACAAGGCTCATCCTAGACTTGTCATCTGTTCCTGACCATAGGAAATTTTGTTCGATTTTCTCAATAGTATCTCTAAATATTTTAAATAGTGATAAAAAAATAAATAGGTATACCTTGGAGGGAGGCTAGAAATAATTGTAGGTTACCCACATTGTTGACAACTTTCTCTTTCCAACTTGCAAATTTCCTTTGCATGCATTCGACAACCGAGTTCCAACTATGGGGGGTGACTTCTTTGACAATGAGAGATAGAAGGGAGAGTAGCCATCTATTAATTGAGTTCTCTAGTCATCCATCCTTGGATATATCTCTTACTATTGAAGAAGCATAATTTTCTCTTTTGATAATTTATGTTTTGACCAAAGACCTTAGCATAAGGATCTGGAAGCTCCTTCCACCACTTGGCCTCTCTTAGGGAACATAAGCCATAAAGGAAAGTATCATCAACAAATTGTTGTAGAAAATCAAGTGGGAGAGTTGAGGAAGGGTTAATGCATTTGATTTCCCTTGCTCAGCCAAGGACATACAATTCCTTCCAAGAGCTTTAGGCACAATAATGAACAAGTAGGGGGAAAGGAGGAAAGGGGGTGACCATAGATATAGATGTTATCATTTGCATCGGTCTCATATTTAGAAGCTTATGCCAATTATTTAGTAACTTTGTAATAAATACATACATTTTAATGATGTGACTTTGCACCACTAAAATATTTAGCTAACTTATTATGAGTGTGGTGTCTTTTTGTAGGTCAAGTTAAACCACTTTCATTATTAGGTTGATTTTTTGATTTGTTGATCTTATTATGTGCTATTTTTACACTTTTGAAACACTCACAATTACAATGCATCATACACTTTCAAATATGATACATTTTCACAGATTTAGGAAGAGTTAGATAAAATAAATTGAATTAAATTTGCAACTTTAATACTTATCCACTAGTTCTTAAATGGTAACATTATAATAAAATGTTTTGAT
Organism: Cupressus sempervirens; assembly: GCA_028749045.1. Classification (NCBI taxonomy): domain Eukaryota; kingdom Viridiplantae; phylum Streptophyta; class Pinopsida; order Cupressales; family Cupressaceae; genus Cupressus; species Cupressus sempervirens. The sequence continues at coordinate 305,494,858 of CM053792.1, read as the reverse complement.
TGGCATATTGTTGCCTTGCACTCATGTTAATGAATATTTTGTGTTATATTTATTACATGAACTAATAGTGTTTTGCATTTGTAATATTGTGGTAAATACATACAAATTTAGTTTTAATTATTTTTTAAAACTTTATTCAGATTTATAACTCAAATTATCCTAAACTTTATATTGTCTTTTTTAGAAGATTGAATGGTATTTTGTGTTTCATTTATCATTTATTATATTATAAACTAGTAACGATTTTGACATGTATTTGAAAAAATAAAAACTATAAGAAAAATTACAAATTAATATTGTTAAATATATTTATATAATCAAATCTCTTAGCAACTCAATGTTGCATGTACAAAAATGTGTAATTGCTACTCCTAATTTCTTAAACTAATAATTTTCAATAAAGTTAAGCTTCACCTCTTCATTTGTTTTTTATTTTAATTTAATAAATAAAAGACTAAATAGTATATAGATATAATTAAGTCATAATCAACCTTCATATTTATTTTTCAAATATATATATATCAAAATCTCATTTGAAAATTTTAAATGTATAAATAAAAACAAATAACATTAACCAATATATTAAGACATGAAAAATAAAATAGACATCATTTTTATTTTTATTTTTACAAACAACACAATACCTTAATAATATAAAGATTCATATAACTCTTCTTCATGTCATTAGAGAGTATATTGTAAACCGGAAAGCCATACTAGCATTTTCATAAATTAAAAAAAAAAGTTTGAAAAAGGTGCCCTTATTATAGAATGCACGTCTTAAACTGCTGTTACACTATTACACATTCTTCTTTCTAGCATTAGAGAAAAGAGACATAAATAATCCCTTTCTTCTTTGACCACTATGTTGAACAAGCACAAAAATGGAAATAGTGAAATTTAGAAAACTAAGCACATGTTGCACCGTGAATTTGAAGACATAAGTCAAGAGATCAACAGGAGGGAAGATCTTTGGGCGGAGGAAGAAGAGATTGAGATCTGCCTCCATTTCCATTCAAAACGATCCACGCCATCTTCAATCCCCAACTGGTATGCAGCTCGAGATGACAATGCATAAACCATACTCCTGTAATTGAACTCATCCGGTTAAATAGATTTACATTAAGGAACCAAACACATTAATTTTAAACTAAAGAAGCGATTGAATCTAATGCAATAATAGTAATATATGTTCTATTCATTCTTATTAAAAATAGATTGGTGTAAATTAGATCAATAAATTTAACTCTTACAGTTCATACCTGGATTGTCGGCTAGGAATCTAAGGGCCACCCAACCTCCACTGGGAACTCCAACTGTGTTTCTCTCGGGAGGATCCACCAGATTAAAGTTAGCCGGGTCAGTGCTCGCATTGTAGTTTCCAGTACCCATACCCACGATGAAGAAGTTGAAGCCGTGCAAATGCAGAGGATGGCTCTCGAAGGTCACAATGCTGGTGTCCTGCAGAACAAGCTGTACACTGGTGTTGAAGGAAAGCACTTCGACCCTCGTGTCATTGAGGGTTCGTGTGTTGTTGGGCGGCGTGCCTGTGTAGTTGAAAGGAAATGGCGGATTGTCAGGGAAAGTGGTATTGTAAACTCCAATGGATTGGTTGAAGTAGTAGGCTTGAAGAAGAGCGGTGGAGGGAAGAATGAAGGAAATGTTGTTAATGGAGGCTGCAAACTTGGTACCGTTGGGACCTTGACATGTTTGTCCTTGTGGGCACGGGTTAAGCCCCAACCCAACTGTGAAGAAGAACTGTTTATCCACCTTCTGAGATAAAGATGCCGCTGGAAATTTCGGATTGCCTAAGCTTCTCATCTTTTGGCTAAAGTTGGCGGCAAACGAGGTATCATTCGGGGCTGGAAGCGTAGGCTTCATCATGGGAAGGGAGGACGAATTGACATTGGAAACATACTCTACAACTCCAGCACTGGTTGAGTTGTCAAAAGCTGCTGTTCCCGTAGCAAAAGGGCCTGCAAGCATGAGGAATGTCGCATTGGGTGGCTGAGACATGGCTGTCAAGAGGACGTTGGTAGTCTGACCAGGAGTGATCAGAATAACGCTGGTTTGAAATGGCTTGACATACACAGCGTCCGCTTCTACTACGGTCAATGTATGATTGGCAATTGCGAAAAACAAGTCACTATTAAGCGCAGCATTAACTAAACGAAGTAGGTAAGTTTTCCCAGGGATCACTTTGAGCCTGAATGTATCTGCATTGCACATGAGTCAACATTAGATTTGTCGTTACGCTCAGATTTAAACAAATGAACATTTGTCTCTTTATGTTTCATCCATTTTTAACTGGCTGTACTCACCGTTGGCAGAGCAGTTGTACATAAGCCCAGGGAGTCCATTCATGGTATATGCATCTGACACATTCGCTTGCGCACCACTTTGCATTGCCTGATTGATAACAGTCTCAGTGTCCGCATTCCACCACTCCCCTACAATTTGTAACCCAAAAGACATGTTTTTTCGTTAAAGACATCTGATGTAATAGCAAAGTTGACGTTAAAGACATTGTCTACGAGTATTGAAAGGGCATACCGAAAACAATGGGCACTTCCTGGTGTGGGCGAGGGAATGGGTAAGAAGCATTCTTTTTGGGGTAGATGATAATGGGCCCATGTAAGCTTGCTCGCAACCATGAGATGTGGGCATGCCACCACAATGTTCCTCTCTGCCTTTTCACTATATATTTATACACGTAGCTTTTCCCAGTTTGAATTGGACACTGAGTGACATAAGCAGGACCATCTGCCCATCCAGATCTAAGCTGCCGAATTCCATGCCTGAGCAATTCACAGGAATACATTAGGAGAGATAGGAACAATATTATATTATGTTTATGAAGCAAATAAGTGAGCAGCGGGATCAACTGAAGAAATACCAATGTATGCTAATGTTGTTTTGAACATTATTTGTTACATTCACAACCACGCGATCTCCTTCTCGGGCAACTATTGCAGGCCCCGGGTACTGCCCGTTCACAGTCAAGAGAGCTTTCGTAGTGCAAAGGCGGGTCACATTCGTCATTTGGATCTGTAGTTATTTAGAGAAAAGAACAAATCATGGCTTTAATATTCTGACCAGGAATGAAGCAATAATAATAATAATAACAAAGAACAAAAAAGTTCAATCGTTTCCAATACATTCAACTCATTCCATAGAAATATATAACCCACGTTGAATTTGTAGCTTCGTGTAATCACGGTATGTTTCGCTGATACAAATTGCACAGTAAACCACAATGCAAAAAGTGGCAGCAGGAGGCTGCCATGAAAAGTCTTCATTGCCAGAATCGTAAATTAGTTCCTCTCTCAGCCTCTCTCAGGGTTTGATCTCAACTTTTGCACACAAACTAAGTATTTGCCAAATTATTTCTGGCTTGAGATGTGATAGTCTGTTTCTTTCTGGTGCTATATATAGATACAAGGTTTAAATCAGGTGTGAGGTCCTTTCGCTTTTGTTGAGTGGGCTCGTAGGCAATACCGATATTTTAACAGGGTCAGAAATCCATATGAATTTATTGTTAGCAACTGTATTATCTTATAGCATTTTCTTGACTTTCCATGATAATTCACATATACTCTACGTGGCATTTGTTTGGTATGGAGATATGGTGGGGTTTTATATCTGGAGTGGCAACCAAGTAAAGCTTGTGCCAGTTGAACACATCATCGTAACCATTTTCATTTAAAGACGAGTAAAAATAAATCTATGTTGGTATACCAACCAGTACTCTTATTTTTCTTATTGGAAATTTCCAGTTACAGGGTTCACATCCATTCAATCCAGAGTGGTCAAAATAGAGTCTTATCCACTTACTGCAAAGCTCCAATCCCTGTCCTTAAAACAACATCGCTTACCTGTACGGGAGACTAAAGATTGTATTTCTAAGCGAGTTAAACCATGTTCAGCCATTAGATGGTAACATATCCGTTTTTAAAAAGCTTAATAGCTAATGTAGATTGAAATATATCTCCTTTGAAAGCCTTCGCAATCAGAATTGATAGACTGGTAATTCAAGAATTGTTCTGTACACAAGCTGAGAAAATGAAATAAATGTATAGACATCGATTTATATAGAAAAGTTAGAATAAATGCAAAATTGTGAATACATGTCAAGGTCAAGGTGAAGATAATAAAAATATGTTTTCTACTAAATTATCTATCTATATCTGTGTTTGTGAATTTATTTGTTTAGCTTTCATTTGGTCTAACTTTGTAGGAGTACAAACTTCAATATTTTAAGAATAATGTCAATAGCCTTGTCATATAAATGTATTTTTCATAGTTTTCAAAAATCAAATATAAATTTTTAATAAAAATAAAAATTGTTATTTTCTAGTATTTTGACCTATGATATCCCTTGGACCATTCTTTTCTTAATATGTGTGCTTCTAGAGTACCTATCTTATCTCAAGCCTTCATATCTTTTGATTTTTAGTTCCTACCATTTCTTGTTCAAAGTTGTGGTGTGGGATGTATATTACAACTATCAAGAAACCATCTATGCATCTTTTTCTTGACAATAAAAAAAAATGATAGCCATCTAAAGCTCATTGATTGTTAGGAATTCTCAACTTGTTGTGTGGTAAGTTTACAATTCTTAGATGGACAATGCAATCCTTTTCACTTTACTTTTCTTATGATCACCATTATGGCTTGGCCCTCCATAGTATGTGCCAATGTTCTCACTCTTTAATATCTTTAGTATAGTTCTCAGTTGCTATACTTTTCTACAACATTTTTAATTGGTCTTCAAATAGAGGTTGCATCGGTTATTATATAAGGTGTTTTTTCTATTGTCCACTTTAGTTTCACTCATTCCTGACACCAAAAATTGATTACTTATTTTCTTTGGGTGTTTCATTTTGTATTTTATACTTCCTAATAAAAAACAAGGTAACAATACGTATAAATAATTAGGAAAGGAGAGGAAAAAACTCATCTCAATAAAGAAAAATTAAGTAAACTCTTTAATAGGCCATCATTATGGTACTTGCCATGAATTTGGCTTTGAATAAAATATAGCACCTAGATTTTTGATAACATGAATGGACCTTCTACAAGATTGTAAAATGGTTGTATACATAGAAAAAACTTATTTTATAAGTTATATATATTTTTCCTTCTAAGATTGAGAAAGACTTAAAAATATTTGTCCTAGGATAGTGTATCGCACAGTGTGATGGATGAAGGTTTTACTTTGATTTGTGGAAAGGGCTATGCGGATTGTGTTATGATGAAGGTAGGTGAAAATGTTAGAGTACCATGGAGACTTAGGACCGAAAATCTCACACACCAAATTGATTTAGATTGCTCGTAAGTAGGAAGGGAAAGATTCTCAACAAGAAATTCACACTTAGGACTGTATTCAGGCATGGCAATCATGGAGGCTATGGTGGACATAACATCATGCTACTTTATTATTTGTCCTTGGTATCTCTAGCACTAAAAGACTCTTAGTGAAATGTTGATTAAGATATTCTACTATTGAGCAATACAGCAACAATTTTTCATCCTTAATTAGATATTCATTTGTAACTTGTCTAATGACTAGTTGGGATTCCCCAAAGACAAGTTGGCTCTTGATATTCCATCAAATAGCTTAATGTAGCCCTATTACTAATCATTCATACTCAATTATGTTGTTTATGCAAGGGAATGAAATTTTGTAAGACTTAGGGATAAGGTCTCCTCACGGTGTAACAAACAAGATACCTGCCCCTGATCCTTTCTGTGCAAAAGAGCCATCAAAATAGAGCCTCCATTGTGTACTAGGGGTAATAGTCATAATTGTGTCATCTAAAAAAATTTCTATGATAGGATGATCTCCTTGAAGAGGAGCTTTGACAAGTTGATCAACAATGGCTTGTCTCTTGATGGCCTTGCAGTCATTATAGACAATGTTGAATTCACTTAAAATCGAGACCCATTTTGCAGCACAAATAGTAAGGGAAGCTTTTGATAGAAAATATTTGAGAGGATCTATCCTAGAAATGAGGTCTGTATTATGATTAAGCATGTAATGGCACAATTTTTGTGTGCAAAAGACTACAACCAAACAAGCCTTTTCAATAGTAGTGTAGTTCAACTCATAGCCAACTAATGTTCAGTTGAGATAGTAGATAGCTTCCTCATTTCCATTGTCATCTAGGTGTGCTAAAAGAGCACCCAATGCAATTGAAGTGGAAAAAATGTAGAGAATTAATGGTTGACCTGCAACTGGAGGGACTAGTACTGGTGGATTAGCCAGGTATACCTTGACTTTCTTAAATTCTTTCTGATAGAGGCAATCCCATTGAAACTTGGTGTCCTTTCAAAGAAAGTGTTGGAGTGGATGGACTTTATCTACTAATTGGGACACGAACCATCTTATGGAATGCAACCTTGCTTGAAGCTATAGAGTTGTTTCAATGTAGTAGGTGGAGGCATTTCCATGATATCTTTTACTTTTGTAGAGTCTACCTCAAATCTCTTATTAACACTATAAAACCTAACAATTTTTTGGATTCGATCACAAAAAATCTCTTTTTGGGATTTAGAAAAACTTTGTATTTCTCCAACCTTTCAAATATGGTGGTAAGAACATCAATGTGGGAATTGTGTGTCTTAGATTTTCCTAGGATGTCATAAACATAGTCTTCCATTATTACATGTAGAAGATCATGGAAGATTGTGGTCATTGCACATTGATACATGGTGCCGACATTATTTAAGCCAAAAGGCATGACTCGGTAACGTAAAGTTCTCCATGAGGTAGTAAATTCCATTTTATGTTGGTCTTCTTCTACAATTTTAATTTTATTGTAACTGGAGGAACCATTCATTAGAGATAACCTTTCATGTTCAGTTGTCAAATCCACTATAATGTCTATGTTGAGTAGTGGAAATTCATCATTAGGACATGCAAGATTCAAGTCCCAAAAATATGAACATATGCGGATGCCTAGAGGCTTTTCCTAAACGAACAGTATTGGAAACCCACTCAGGATAATCAATAAGTCAGATGAATGTTTCTTTTTTCTGCAATTTTGCCTTTAGCAAGAGCACTACTTTAGGATGCATCTTGTGTAACTTTTTCTTAATAGGTCTAATCTTTGGATCTACTGCTAGGTGATGCACAACTAAGTCCATGTCTAAGCCAGACATGTCTTTGTGTGTCCATGCGAAATTGATTTTTCCTTTCTATAGGAATTGAATCATCACTTCTTGTTCTTCTATACTTAGGGTAGTAACAATGTAGGTGATTTGTGGATTATCTGCCATACCCAAGTTAACAGGAATTATGTCTTCATTCAATATAGATGACTTTTCTAGTGGTAGAGTTCTGAATGGAAATTCAACCTCTCCCTCTTCTGGTGCCTCTAGGAGGTTTTCACCAGAAGATGCATCCTTTATTTTATCTTTTTCTTCATCCAAGAGTGCTCCAAAAGAGTTTTCACTAGAGGATGTTTCTTCTATTTTTTTAAATTTTTGTTTTATATCTTACTTTTGCAACCAAGAGAGTTGACTTGGCTACCAAAGTAGGATTCCTCATTGTATTAGATCTCATGCTCATAATCTTGGAGATTCTTGAGGCCAAAAAGAGCCATCACTACTTCATTAGACTTACAAATATCAAGATTTGGTGGTGTGTCTTGAAGATTCCAGTCTATCATGTCAGGGTTAGTGATGGGTGGGTCGATAAATGAGAGGTCAACCATGATGATGGCATGGACATAGTTATCTAGGTCATCCTCAATGTATTGGAAAGGTACTTCAAAGAATTCCTCCACTTTAGTCTCAAAATCAGGGTCAACCATACAATAGTTGTCAATAAAGGACACCTTGGGTTTAATGGAGCCGAAACCTTATCCTTTAGGATAGATAGTAGCCTCAAGGGATTGTTTGATTCCATCTTCTTTAGGTCCAAGGCCTGTGCCATGATATCCCATGTTTTCAATGATGGGAGGAGCCTCAAAATACTTATCTTTGGGGAATTCCATAGAATCAACTTTTCTATCATAATATAGCCAATCTAAGATATTATACTCCATATGTTCATCACTAAGTAAACCCCAATGTTCAAAGTTTGTTTTATAAACATGCATAGTATTCTTATTTGTAGAGGGAGGTATTTGGGAAGGTTTACCAAATGATCAGGGGGAGAGTGGTAGTTTTCCAATGCACAAGGCATTCTCAAACTTATACTCTCCCATTCCTTAATCGACAAAGTTAACCTTCTTAATTGTAGTATTGACCTTGATGGCTTCAACCTTCTCTTTTCCTTTATAGGAACTAGAATCAATATTGAAGGATGCTAGAATTATTGTTGAAGGTGTTTCCATAATGGTAAGAGATCTAGGTATAACCTTAGCAAATTCATAAACTAGAAAAAAATTCATTGGGGCAACTTCCAATATCTTGTAAAAAGCAAAAGGAAAAGGATCTCCTAGAATCTTGACCTCTCTTCCTTGGTGGGGAAATTTTAAGCACTAATGATAAGTAGATGGGGTCACTTTAATGTATGTATCTAGGGTCTACTAAGCAAGATGTTATATGGTAAGTCCTAATCTAGGACATGACATTGAATGTTGATTACAACTAGTCCCACTTGTAGTGGTAGCATGATAACCCTTTTTTATTCTCTCTCCCTCTCATCAAAAGATTTAATGGTTATCCTTTTGTTGATGTCTAGGAGGTCTTCTAGAAGCCCCAAGAAGTGGATCATCTTCAATGTATAGAGGCTTAAGCTAGATCTATTATCTATATGGACTCATTTTATTTTGTGTCAATGTATAATGACTGAAATGTGGAGTGAAAAATTGTGGTGGTGATTAGGAACTTGGAAAAAAAAAATTCTAAAGACAAGGTGTTGTCATGCTGCAAGATTTTTTATCATGGAAGTGAATTGGGATACATTGATGTTTTGAGGGACATGAGACTCTAAAAAAGTAGTCTCAAGGATTTCTTTGTGGATAGGTGAGGTGATGAGAAGATCTAGAATGGATATTTGTGTATTAGTCTTCCCTAACAAAGACAAGACATCATAGTGAGAAGAGGGTCTCTGTAAAGTGGATGGCCAATAGGCACATGTGGAACTGATGGATTGGTGGGATTGTGAGTGGATGCTTGCAAAGTAATTCTTCCCTACTGAGTGGTTGCACCACAATCAACTACTTGTAAGACAATGGTATTTACATGGGTTTCTAATTCTTCAATGCATCCACACATGGAGTCAAAGACACATGTATAATTTATTTCTATTTTTCCACACAAGCAGTAAAAGCCTAATATGTGGTTAGTGAAATAGTCATAATGGAGTGCATTAGATGTAGAAGCTCGGTTGATATTGTTTGTATTTTTTTTTCATTATTGTGGTTAGGGAAAAAAATTTGAAAGATCTTTAGTTTAGCATTTTTAGAGGGTGATCCTCCTTTGACCTCAATTTCTCCATCATCGACAAGGTTTTGGATAAAGATTTTGACCTTGATACACTTCATGGTGTCATGTCCTTTGATGCAGTGGTAATTACAATATTCATTATCTCTATACCACTTGGATTTGGTTTGATTTTCATCAAAAGGTCATGTGTTAGGGAAAACCATCAAGTTGTGATTCACTAGTTTCTAGAATATGGCATCTAAAGGTTCATAAAAGTTAGTGAACTTTCTATTTTAGTCATACTCATGATTGCAGTTGTTATTGGTATTGTTGTTGTTGCAAGGAAATAAATGTGTTTGATTCTGATTCTGAGTGTCATGATTTGAATTGTTGTTGTTTTGATGATGGTAGTAGTTATTGTTATTACCTCCACCTTGAATATTTTGCACACTCTTGACATCAGTGACACCATTGTGGCTAATGCCTTTGTTTTTGGACCAAAATTTTGGTTTTCCACTATGGTTTGTTTCATTAGTTGATGATGATGAGTTATAGTGTTTAATGGACCCATTGTCTAACAGTCCATTTTAAATATTCTTTCCTTTCTTGGCTAATGTTGCAAAGTCTTCAAGACTAGCCATCTTCATTTGGAAAGACATCTCTAGAATCAAATTTTTGATGAATATGTCCACAAGGTGGGGATCTTCAATTTTGTAGGGCATGTGATTTGTAAGGTGTCACCATAGTTGTAGAAAATGAGCAAATATTTCACCAATTCTTTGTTTTGTGTTGCACAAATCACTCAAGGATGCATACTATTCAATATTGTATGACTATTAGGCTACAAATTTTCCTGTCAAGTCATTGAAGGAGGTGATGAAACCTCTAGGTAAGCTCATTAGCCATTCAAGTATAGGGCCTTCAAGGATTCTTGATAAGAGCCTCTTAAGGTAATCATCACTGTAAGCAACTTCTTGAGATAAGACAGAAAAATCTTTGAGATGTGTGATGGACATGTTTCTCCTATGTATTTGTCAAATTTTTGAATCCCAAATTTTGGTGAAAATGGTATCTTGTTGATATATTTGTCAAATGGAAAAAGGGAAAATTTCCTCAAAAGAGAAATCTTTCATCCCTCTATTGTTCATATTGTGGACAAAACTTTGGAGTACATGTAATTTTTAGGCTAGATCATGGTTTGGTTGTATTTTTGATGATTGTGAATTTATGTTGAATCCACCTCCAAAGTTGTATGAGTTGTCAAATTGATTATAGGGTGGTGGATTATGAGGTGGTGGAGGTGGCAGTGCGCCACCTTGGCCAATGTATTGATATGTAACTATTGGGATTGGGATAGATGTTTTCAACATACTTGTTGGCATGTGTAAATAGGAGGAATACATTGGTTGTGTTAGGGCTACCATTTTTTGGATAGGTACTTACCATTTGTTTAGACATCCTACAACTCGACTTGTCAAGGTTGACTACAAAATACTTACATGTGTAGTTGTGTTGTGGCATAGAACTAATGATTTATTGAATGTGTTCTACACTTAATTGGAATGTGGGTTGTGCTATAGTTCATATAGGTATAACACTAGTTCCCACTATAGGTTCTTTTCCTTTCCTAGATGTTTGTGCTATGGTGGGAATTGGCAATATTGGAGTACCATCTTTGGTGATTTGTCTAAACAAAGTGTTCTCATCAAAACACGTAGGGACATTAACACCGTCCTTGACAAGGTTTAGGAAGATCTCAATTTTGTTCACCCTAATAGATTTTTCAACATTTCCAAGTTGTACAGGTCTACAAGAAATGCTTGAACATCATTACGAATATCATTATTTTTGATGGGGTTTTCATCTTGGTACACTTATTCTTGATCATGTTACACTTCTTCCTAATCATGTGTATTACTGCCTATAGTGGTGTTTTGAAAGGGACTTTAGTTCCTATGTGGGTGTTGAGCTAGGCATAGAAAATTTTGTTGACACAGGAGCATCTTGGGTGTAAAGGAAATCTTGCATCACCCAAAAATAATTTATATTTAGTCTTTTCTATTTTAATAAGGACTAGTAGATATGGTGGTTACTATTTATGGGAACTTGCTATTTTTAGTAAGTTTGTCATATGAGCTTGAAATGTTCTCATTTTCTATAGGAAGGTTCATTTTAGAGATATAAGCTTACCATAAAAATATCATTGCTCCAGGTTAAGTATCATAGAAGTTATTCAAAAATTTCGTAGAAAAAATTGTAGTAAAATCTTCAGGCTCAATGTTGGAGGGCTTAGAGTGCCTAGATGAGGTACAAAAACTTGATGGAAGGGTGCTAGCACTATTTTGAGCTTGTAGATCAAGAGCTGGCATTTTTGAAAAGTGGGTATAATAGCCAATTAGAGAAACGGTTCGTGAGTTATGGCCTTTGGAAGTTGGGCTACTAGAATTTCTAAAATAATTTGTCAAAGTTGTATTTGGCTGACTCTATGTGTATTTTTAGGGCTTGTTGGCCCTAGGTATTAAGTTTGAGTATCTAGAACCTTCCTAGGTGGCATAAAATTACCTATTTAAGAAAGACCCAAACATTGTCTAAGACGGCTCTAGCTGATAATTCGCAGCTTGTCTTGCAGATTATTATAATGAAGTTTCCCATGTGGGTTAGCATATTATACTTGAGAATTTTGTAATTCCACATTTGCAACGCAAATAAGAAATCTATATTTTGTTCTCACATTGGTGATTGTTTCTTTGTTTCTGTTATGAGTTTATGGTTTTAAGGAAACAACCTGCATCAAGTGGTATCAGAGCTAGAGTTTCTGAGTGCATGGACAAATCACCAATTGTGAGGTAGTTCACACCAAGACCATGGTTTGGGTTGAGTTTGTAGACAGATCGTCGATTGTAAGGCAATTTGCACTAGGGTTTTAGTGGAAGTGCAAAAATGCCTCCATGAAGAGAGCATGGTGGAATAACTGTAGGTGTTACACCTGAGGCCTTTCAAGCCCTCCAAAGGAAAATGCAAGCATTGGAAGAACAAATGTGAAGAGAAATAAATCTTCCTATGAGAGACAAAAGTGATGATGAGGATGAAGTAAAAGAAAATGTTGGAGTAGAGGCAGTTCTAAACCTAAAGGAAGAGAGGCTTTCTAGGGCCATCTTCAAGATTGGAAAAAGACCTAAGTTTGAGGTGACCACATTTTCAGGAAATCTTAACCTAAAAGAGCTGATTGATTAGATCAATGAAGTAGAGGAGTACTTTGAGTATGAAGATATTGAGGATTTGGATAGGGTCAAGTTTGCAAAGGCAAAATTGAGGGGACATGCATAGATCTTGTGGCAAGAGGTTCAATTGGAGCAAAATAGAAAAGGAAAGGACAAAATCACCAGATGGGATCAGATGATAGTTAAAATTAAGCAACAATTCATTCCTATGGATTATGAGCTTGATCTATTGAAGAAGATGCAAGGAATGAAGCAAGTAGGAAAATTTGTTCAAGAGTATACCGAAGAGTTCTATTGAGTTCTCATTAGAACTAGACATGCAGAGGCTAATAAGGTGAAAGTCACCCATTATCTTAGTGGGTTAAGGCCAAGCATTTAGGATGAGCTGAGTCTAGTTTGGATGAACAATATTAAGGAGGCATACCAATTTTCCCTAAGAGTTGAGGATAAACTAAGCAAGAAGTTTTACAATAAGAACAGTGGAAGAGATCATGGTGGAAGATCTAGAAAATGATCTTATGAAGGCTATAATGATGATTAGAAGAATAAGGATGAGGCTAGAAGTAGTAATCAAAACCAAAGGGGAAATAGTTCCAATTGTTTCCTTGATCAAAACAATAGATACCAGAGAGGAAAAGGTAGAGGTCAAGGATTTTGAAGAGGAGACTTTTGTGGGAAATGTTTTTACTACAGAGAAGAAGGGCATAGTGCATTTGAATGTATCTAATACCAAGGAAGGACAGATCAAAGAATAGAAGGCCAGGCTAGAGTTGTACATGTTTGAAGATGCCAGATCCTCACATTCTAAAGATGCTAAAAGAAGAGAAGTTCTAGTTAATAGAAGAGTCCTATTTAGTGGTGAGAATGACCCTGATCAAAGGAGTTTTTTTTGCACAAGGTGTAGATGTGAAGATAAGTGTTGTGATGTGATCATTGATGGTGGAAGTACTGACAATTTTGTGTTAGAAAAAATGGTCACTAAATTGAAGCTAAAGAGATAGAAACGCCTGTGTCCATACCATATTGCTTGGGTGCAAGATGATCACAAGGTCATGGTCAATGAGCAGTGCTCAATGAAGTTCAAGATTAGAAGCTACCAGGATGAGGTACTATGCGATATCATACCTATATGGACATATGTCATATGTTGTTGGGTAGGCCATGGTAGTTTGACATGTATGTTGTACACAATGGTCAAGAAAACACCTACACTCTAACTAAGGATGGAGTGAAACATAAGTTGATGCTATTGAAGGATAAAGAAGAAAAGGTCTGTAGTGCTCCTAGAATATATTTTGTTGATGGAAAAGATTTTCTTAAAGGTATGAAACATGAGCATATGTGTTTTGCTATAATTCCTAAACATAGTAAAGAAGAAGTAAAGGAAGTACCTGCAAAAGTTGCAGATATGTTGGAAGAGTTTTTTGATATTGTATCAGATAATGTACCTAATGGATTCCCCCTAATGAGGAAGATCAGTCACCAAATGGATTTGGTTCCAAGAGCCAGTTTTCCAAACAAGGCAGCACACGGAACATCAGTAGAAAGTGAAGAGTTGAACAGGCAAGTTCATGAGGTTGGAGAATGGAGGATGTGCATAGATTCTCATGCTATCAACAAGATCACAATAAAGTATAAATTTCCATTGCCAAGGATGGATGATATTATGGACTATTTGAGTGGAGTTAAGTATTTTAGAAAGATAGATCTAAAGAGTGGGTACCATCATATTTGTATCGAAGAAGGTGATGAGTGGAAGACTACATTCAAGACAAGGGAAGGACTATATGACTGGTTAGTCATGCCTTTTGGGCTAACCAATGCAACAAGAACTTTCATAAGGCTCATGAACGAGGTATGGAAGGAGTTTCTTGGTAAGTTTCTCATTGTTTACCTAGATGATATATTGATCTTTAGTAAGACATTGGAGGAGCATTTGATTTAGATTCACAAGGTGTTTGATAAGTTGAGGGAGGAAAAGTTGTTGATAAACTTGAAGAAGTCCAGTTTTGTAAAGATAAAGTTGGTGTACCTGGGATTTTTAGTCTCAAGAGTAGGTCTAAAAATGGACCTAGAGAAAGTGAAGGCTATCCTCAATAGGCCTACTCCAAGGAGTGCAACAGAGGTAAGATCTTTTCATGGACTAGCTACATTTTACAGAAAGTTCATAAGAAGTTTTAGCAGTATTTGTGGACCCTTGACTAAAATAATGAGAGGGGATAGGAAAGAGTTTAAGTGGACTATAGGAGCAAATAAGATTTTTAATTTGTTGAAATAGAAAGTTACTAAGCAACCTATTTTGGCACTTCCTGATTTTAATAAGGTGTTTCAAGTAGACTGTGGTGCTAGTGGTACTACAATAGGAGTTGTTTTGAGCCAAGAAGGTAGACTTGTTGCTTATTTTAGTGAGAAGTTGAATGATGCAAAAAGAAAATATTCTATTTATGATCAAGAATTTTATGCTATAGTTCAAGCATTGAAGAAGTGGAGACACTATCTTCTTCCTAAGGATTTTTTTTTGTATATTGATCATCAAGCTTTGGAATATTTGAATAGTCTAGGAAAATTGAACTAAAGGCATCTAAAGTGGGTTGAGTTTTGTAGAGTTATACATTTTTTTTGAAACACAGGAGTGGGAAGTCTAACAAAGTTGTGGATGCTCTTCGTAGAAGATAACTTTTGCTATCAGAAATGTGGATAGAGGTAGTTGGGTTCAAGGAATCTAGTACTTTGTATCTAGATGATCTTGGTTTTGGTGAAGCATGGAAGGCTTGTATATATCCTATTACACTTGATAGGACAAAGTGGTTGGATTTTATGAACTAGGATAGTATGTTGTTCAAAGGAATCTAGTTGTGCTTTCCCAGAAGTTCAATGAGAGAGAACCTCATCAAGGAGAAACATAGTGGAGGATTGGCTAGACATTTTGGTAGAGATAAAACTATAGCTTTGGTTGATAAAAATTATTATTGGCCATAGTTATTGGAAGATGTGATGAATTTTGTACAAAGTTGTCAAGTATGTCAAATGGCGAAAGGAATGAAGCAGAATACAGGATTGTATCATCCATTACTTGTACCATAGAATCCATGGGAGGATGATAGCATGGATTTTTTTCTTGGATTACCTAGGACACAGAGTGGATATGATTCTATTTTTGTGGTGGTTGACAGGTTTTAAAAGATGGCACATTTTATTCATTGCAAGAAGACTAGTGATGTTGTTCATGTAACAAAGTTGTTTTTTAGAGAAGTGAGATTACATGTTCTACCAAAGAGTATAGTTTTAGATCGAGATATCAAATTTGTTGGATATTTCTAGCATATATTGTGGAGGAAGTTGATGATAGATTTGAAGTTTAGTTCATCACATCATCCACAGACTGATGGACAGACAGAAGCTATGAATCATAGTTTAGGAAACTTGCTGAGATGCTTGGTTGGAGATAAACCAAAAGGATGTGATATGATTTTACTATAGGTGGGATTTGCATATAATAGTTATGTCAATAGGAGTACTAGTAAATTACCATTCCAGATTGTATATGGGAGTAGTCCTAGCAATGCTTCTAAATTGAGGCAACTGGATAAAGGAGAGGTAAGCAGTGCTGAAGCAGAATATTTTTTTGAACATTTGAAGAACGTCCATAAGGAAGTAAGGAAGAACATTATAAAGATGAATTTACAATATAAGGATAACATAGATGTGAAAAGAAGATATAAGGAATTTTAGATTGGAGATGAAGTCATGGTTCATTTGAGAAAGGAGAATTTTCTAGTGGTTACATATAATAAGCTAAAGATGAAAAGGTTTGGACCATGTGAGATAGTGAAAAGGCATGATTGTGGAAATGTGTATGAAGTAGAGTTAACTAATGAATTGAATATTTCACCAGTATTTAAGATTTAAGATTTGAGAGCACATTATGAAGGAGGTGATGGGGATGAAGTTGCAGAAGCACAATGGAGCATTCCAATAGCTAGTTTGGTTACAAAGGAGATTGAGGAGATACTAGATAGTCGTGTTGGAAAAAGTACCAAAAATAGAACTTATGAGGAATATTTAGTCAAATGGAAAGGAGGACTAGTTGAGGATTCATCATGGCTAGCAAAGGAGGAGGTTAACCATCTTGGTTTTCCTCTAAACATCTGAGATGTGATAGGGTCACTTCTCAAATTACCTGGGTGTCTGATGCAGGAGCATCCTAGGTGTAAAGGCAATCTTGCATCACCCAAAAATATTTAATCTTTAGTCTTTTCTATTTTAAAAAGGAATAGTAGACAAGGTGATTACTATTTATGGGAACTTTCTATTTTTAGTAAGTTTGTCATATGAACTTGGAATGTTCTCATTTACTACAAGAATATTCATCTTAGAGATATAAACCTACCATTAAATCTCATTGCTCTAGCTTAAGTATTGTAGAAGTTATTGGAGATTTTTGGTGGAACAATTTGCTGAAAAATATTCAGGCTCACTGTTGGAGGGCTTAGAGTGCTCATATGAGGTCCAAAAACTTGACAAAAGAGCACTATCCTGGTTCCAAGCCTATAGATTAGGAGTTAGCATTTTTGAAAAGTGGTTATAATAGCCAATTGGAGCAACGGTTCATGGGTTATGGACTTTGAAAGTTGGGGTACCAAAATTTCTAAAATAATTTGTCAAACATGTATTTGGCCAAATCTATGTGTATTCTTAGGGTCTTTCGGCCCTAGGTATTAAGTTTGAGCATCTAGAACCATCCCAGGCGGCATAAAACTACCTATTTAAGAAAGGCTTGAACATTGTCTAGGATGTTTCTAGGTGGTAGTTTGCAGCTTGTCTTGGAGATTATTGTAATGAAGGCACCCATGTGGGTTAACGTATTCTACTTGAGAATTTTCTAATTCTGCACTTGTAGTGCAAATAAGAAGTCCATATTTTTTTCTCGCATTTGCGGTTGGTTCTTTGTTTCTATTATGAGTTTATGGTTTTAAGGGAACACCCTACATCATTTTTACTAGCGGGAAATGTGTTCCCCAATGAGGTTGTTCAAGGAGGAAAATGATTCTCCATTTCTTTTTGTCATAGTGATTCCAATAAATGAGATATGGGATTAAATGTGAATCTACCATATCATGTTTGTACCATACAATTGTGACCAAAATGATGGGTGAAAGCTTGTGGAAGGAGAAAATGTTAGAGAGGAGCTAAACCTTATATGAAAAAAGAAAAAATACCTCAAGGGTTGTATGATTTTTTATTATGTTGAAGATGTCTAGAGCATATAAAAACCTAAATTATATGAACAAAAGACCTTTCTGATTCAACAAACCAAGTGTGATATAGGATAAAAGTATCTTTTTTTTTTCCACCAAAGATGGACAAATTATTTGTAGGAAAGATAGGATACTGAATAGAGGACTTAATATTTGGAGATGGACTTGTGATCCCAAATGATAAGTGCAACTATGGTAAATGTTTTATTTTGGATAAAGGTCTAGTGTTGTAATTTTGAAAGTCTTGTGACTAAGATCTTCTCAAGCTAAAGGATTAAGGTTCAAATGATCATGCTCTCTAGAGGAAATTTTTTTAATGGAAGACTAAAAGCTTTGAAAAAAGAAGAGTCAAGAATAGATTGATGTGGAAAATGAGGGTGATATGGTCACTATGCGGGTAGCTAATCCTCTCTCTCTAGAAATGGAAATCTTGGGTTTACTCCAAGGAAAGTGGACTATTCTCAAAGTCTAGAATTGTACAAAATTCTATCATAATGATCCTATTTATCCTCTTCCTCTTTTATGTCTTTGATGGTATATCAGAATTTTTTATCACTATGTGCTAGCATTTTTCTTTCCTTGTAGGAAAATGGTTTGGATAAATTCATCTTCTTAAGTTTGGCTTTGTTGGACTTGGATGGAACAAGATAAACCCAATTATAAGACCAAGCACAAGAATTTTACAAAAAATGTTGTGAAGAAAAGACCCAATGAATCTCAAATGCCAGACCAAGTACAAGGACTAATGCAAATAATAGTAGGTTAAGAGGACCTACTTACAACCATTTTTCTCATCGAATGTTTCTCTCATCATTTCACTCGTGTATACCTATTTGTTCTTTGGTATTGGTTTTAGATTTTAAACACTCAAGCATGCCAAACACATCAACAATCTTAATAAGACTTCAACTAGGATGTACAAATATCAACTAGAGGGGGTCCTCAATATAAATAAGGTGTGTGAGGCCCAAATCTATAGATGAAAGAAAATAGTGCCACACAACTAGGAGGAGATGGTAATCCAAATCTCCACCTTCACTTCCCAAAGGTATAAAGCTCTTTGTGGCTTAGTGAAGAGTGAAAAAATTTTACTTCTAAGAGAGGTGTCTTTGGATTCTCCTCTCAATATTTATACTCTACTAGAACATAGGAGTTGAGGTCATCCAAAGGGGTGATGAAATCCCCAAGAAGGCCTCCTAAAAATAAAACAAGACCACTTATTTCTTGTGCACTCAAGATCACCCAAAGGTGCAAGAGGATAGAATACATAAGTAGCCTTAGGGTTTAAAAGACACTTTTTCTTTTCCAATTGAAGATTTGGATTTTCTATGTACTCTTGAAGATGCTCATGTTTAAGCATGCAAAGTTCTTTCCAACTTGGCAATGTCGTCAACATAATAAATTGAGGGTTTTTCAAAAAAAAAAAATTGACTAACATCAACATAATAAATTCAATAGGGATAAAGCAAGTTCCTTTAAGTCATTCAAGATTGAGTGCATTCATTTTTAACACCAATCCCAAATATTTCATAACAAGCTTCTTTTTCCTTTAGGCATTCAATACTATATGAGATTTTATGAGGTATTTAGATGTGCTCTCCTAAAACACAACTATGATTGAACCTTGTCAAATCCTTTTGATTGAATGTAAGAATGCATGTATAACTCTATACTAAGATGTATGTAGAATACCTTCAATAAACGGCTAATGAGAAAGCCAATCTCAAAAGGATTCCAAAGGACGTGAAGTAGAAATGAGATGCAATGAAGTAAAATAACAATACTATGCTACCATGAAAAATGTAAGAACTAGGAATTGAAACAATGCAAACAACTACCAAAGATTATATCTAAGCATGAAAATCTCTAAAAAAACTCTAACACTATACTAACATGATAACAATGCAATGGAGGAGATGAAAAATACTTGAGACAAAAGATCTATTTATAGGATTGAGGGAGACCTTGAGGAGGTGGCATTTATGTGGCATCACATATGTGCCACAAGGAAGACACATGGGCTAAAGGACAAGCCACACAAAAGTTAACATAAGTCTTTATGATCTAGATGGCTCAAGGTGCACTCACACATGTGTGAGAAACCTTGGGGAAGGGAATGTGGGGACAAGAATGTAAGAGTCCTTTTGGAGAAGTTAATAAAAGGGGGGATCCTAGGGATTGAGTTGTTCACACATATGTGAGCAACCACTTAGGGGCTAAAAGCTATTTAAAAGGGAGGTTAGGACTAACAAAGTGGGTTTAGCAAGTGGTAGGCTTAGAAGGATGAGAGTGATGGGTGGTAGGCTAGTCTTTAGGTGGGATTGGGATTAAATCAAATAGGATTTAATTTAAATATAGGATTATAGAATTTAATAAAGTGGAGGGAAATTAAATAATTTGGAATTTATTTAAAGGGGATTTATGGAGCACCATGCATTAAATAAATTTAACACATTAGGGGAAAGTATTCAAATTAAATTTAAATACATTAGGGAAGTGAACCTATTTAATTAAATAAGTAGAAGAATATAAAAAATATAATTATTTAATAAATAATCAATTATAGTATCAAGAGAAATATTAATAAATTAATATAGTGTTTTAGGATGATCTTAAGCATCTATAGTAGTAATGCTACTACTTTCCATTTGGTGATTGTATAAAGTTTTTCTAACAATGTAGCTAATATAATTGTTTAGATATTTGGTTGGACTATAAAGTTGGTCTATTATTCAATCAAAATGATGATGCCCTTATAAAGATTGAAGAATTGACAAAATCAGGCCCTATTTGTACTATATGTATGTATGTAGGTATGTATGTATATATATCTATGTATATATGTATGTATATATATGTATCTGTGTATATATATACAAATATGTATATGTATATATATATGTGTGTGCATAGTGTATATATATGTATATTTATGTATATCAATATATACATATAAACACATATATACATACATACACACAGATATAATAATAGTCCACCAAGATAACTGAGAAGGGGGGGGTGGGGGGTGCGTGTGAATCAGTCTTCCGAAAATTAAAATATGTATCTTCTCTAAAAAAACTTAACCATTCAAAAAAAGTAAATAGAAACCATACAAAGATGTGCATAGACAATTACACTAGATATGCTGACTAGGGAAACCCTTGATCAAAGGGAAAACCCTAGTGGGAATGATGCCCATAAGATGATGTACTAATATAAATATTCCTTGTTAGAGGATGGACCTTGCTAGGAGTCTATTATAACATTTATTACAATGAGTCCCTATTAAGAGACTTTGAATCCCTATTAGGAGATTCCAACCCTATTAGGAGTTGTGGTATAATGTATGCAAGAAGAGCCCACTACCAAAACATGCAATTTCAACTACAAGAAGAGCTCACTACTCAAACAAGTAATTTATTATTATCTTCTTCTTTCCTCTATCCTGTCAATTAGACCTATTAATGTTAGACCTTATAGACTAGGTCATGAACCTTAGATCCAAATATCAAACCTTGGATCACTCAGTAAAACCTTGACAATGAAGTTACCTTCACTTCCACACTGCTTTGCTCAACTTCACATTCCCCACTCTTTTTTGCTTACCAAAATTTAAATCATCACATCACACGACATGATAAAGGAAAATTTCCTTTTATACTAAGTCCATAAAATAATTTCTTGAACCAGTTGTTAGTCCTTGTCAATTAATTATTATAGGACCACATTAAGAACACTTTATACTTAGCGATAACCTTAATCTTCCACTTTGTAACTTGAATAAATTTTTGTACACATAATATTATGATGAATGAGCTTAGCCACATCATCCTCAATATGTTTTCTTCATGTCCTCAACCTTGATCCTAAAGATATCAACTCTACTAGGAGATATAACAAGTTTACTAGAACATGCCTCTATAAACTCTATCTCAGAACATACATCACCAAAAATTACATAACTTCTTCTAGACTTATCCTTTCTACTTTGTATGTTAACTACATAGACTAGATACTCCAAAGTATCTCCCATAACCTTAGGTGGTTATCATGCTCAACTAGCCATTTGTACCAACTAGATCTTTCTGTTGTTCTTCTCTCAAATACCAGAAAAAACATTAAACATGCTATGTTGACATCAATGAAAAACTCATTCATGAATGAAACATATCATCATCAAACCAATCCTCCAAAAATCTCCCCCTTTGGCATTGATGGGAACATAGATGAAAAATGATGCAAGGAGCTCCCCTTAATACCATAAACTCATAACAAGAACAAAGAAACAATAGCAAATGCAAGAACAAAATATGGACTTCCTATTTGTGCCACAAATGTGAAATTATAGAATTCATAAGCACAATATGCTAACCCAAATGGGTACCTTCAGTACAATAATTTTCAAGACAAGCTACAAACTATCACCCAAAGCTATCCTAGATAATTTTTAGGCCTTTCTTAAATAGGTAGTTTAATGCTGCCCAAGAAGATTCTAGATGCTCAAACATAATACCTAGGACCAAAAAACCCTAACAATACACATAGAGTTGGCCAAATACACTTTTGACAAATTATTTTAGAAATTTTAGTAGCCCAACTTCTAAAGGCCATAACTCACAAACCATTGTTCTAATTGGCTATTATAACCACTTTTTGGAAATGCCAGTGCCCTTCTGTCGAGTTTTTAGACCTCATCCAGGCACTCTAAGGCCTCCAACGGTCAGCCTGAAGATTTTTCTACAAATTCTTCCACCTTAAATATGTAATAACTTCTCTAGTACTAATGCTTGAGCAATGAGATTTTTATGGTAGGCTTACAACTCTAAAACAAACCTTCCTATAGAAAATGAGAACATTTTGAGCTCATATAAAAAAATTACTAAAAATAGTGATTTTCCATATATAGGGTAATGCAAGATTGCTCTTGCACCCAGGATGCTCCTACATCAAAAAACATCTAGTTCTAAGAATACCAACAAAAGACAAACACTCTTTAAATCCTCTTCATGAATCATACTCCCCCATTCATATACTTAAATGTGCTATGTACGAAACTATTATTAAAAATTCATACCAAACTTCTCCCCTTATGCAATACTTCTCCCATAATATGATTTTTTGCATGCCAAACTTCTCCCCCATTGACATCAATGTTAAAGGTTTCTACAACCAACATCTTTGTATCAAACTTTGCAACAACTAATACTTAATCAGCTTGAGTGTCAAAAGAAACTTTTTAGAACATTATCAACAAGAGTATTAGATGACTATGTCCATCTTAGATACTTCCCCATATAGAAAGCATCAGCATCCAATCCAGACAAATAATGGTGCTCTATTACCTTGGATTGATGCACTCTTGCATATTCTTATTTTGATGTAGGAAGGGGCATAACCCCAAGCATACCTCATAAATACTCAAAAGTATCTTTGGGAAGAGGCTTAGTGAATATATCTAAAATCTTCTCTTTAGTGTTCACATACTCCAATCTAATTTTCTTTTCTACAACTTTTTCTCTAAACATATGATACTTGATAGAAATGTGCTTAGTCCTCAAATTTAATACTAGATTCTTAGACATATTTACCATGCTTGTGGTTTCACAATGAAAAATAATAGGTTCACTGATTTCTATCCTTATATCCTTCAAAATCTACTTCATCAAAATTACTCGATTGAAATTGTTTGCTACTGCAACATACTATGCTTCTATTGTACTTTGAGATGTACAATCCTACTTGTTTCTTAACCAAGAAACTAATCTTACTCTAAGAAAGAAAACTCCTCCATTGGTGTTCTGTCTATCATCCATACTGCTTACCCAATCTAGATTAGTATAAGTACTTAGAGTAAAATAATACGATCTGTCATACCATAATTTAAACTTAAATGTTCCCTTTAGATATCTAAATATCCTTTTCACTCATGCATAATGTGCTTCTTTGGGATCAACCTAGAATCTTGCAACAATTCCAACTACATTTTCTATATCTGACCTTGTATGAGTTAGATAATGCAATCCTCCAATCATAGATCTGTACTTCTGTTGCTCAATAGTAGGTGTCTCATCCTTAGTAGATAACCATTGGTGTTCCAATAGGTTTACACATTTCTAAATCAAACCTCTATAGTAAATCCTTCAAGTACTTAGTCTAAGAAATAAAGATTCCTTTTTTATTCTATACTATTTTCAATCCTAGAAAATATTTCATTTCTCCTATCATACTAAATCCAAATTCTTTCTTCATTTCTTTCACAAACTTCTTACTTTCTTCATCATTACCTTCAAATATAATATCATCAACAAATATTACCAAAATCATCAAACAATAGTCCACCAAGACAACTAAGAGGTGTGGGGGTGAATCAATTATACAATAATTAAAACAGTTATTTCCTTTAAACAAACTTTTTTATTCCACCAAAGTAAACAGCAACCATATAAAGATTCACATAGACAATTACACTAGATATGGTGACTAGGGAAACCCCTGATTAGAGGGAAAACCTTGGTGGGAATAATGCCCACAAGATTATGTACTAATATAAATATTCCTTCTTAGAGGATAGACCCTATTAGGAGTCTATTACAACATTTAGTATAATGAGTCCTTATTAAGAGACTTTGAATCCCTGTTAGGAGATTTGAACCCTATTAGAAGTTGTGGTATAATGTATGCAAGAAGAGACCACTACCCAAACATGCAATTTCAACTACAAGAAGAGCTCACTGCTTAAAAAAGTAATTTACTATTATCTTCTTTTTTCCTCTTTCCTTTCCTCTATCTTGTCAACCAGACCAATCACTGCTAGACCTTGTAGACTAGGTCATGAAACTTGGATCCAAATATCAAACCTCAATTCACTCAGCAAAACCTCAGCAATGAAGTTTCCTTCACTTCCACACTACTCTGCTCAACTTTGCATTCCCCACTTTCTACTGCTTACTAAACACTCAATCATCACATCACACCACATGATAAAGGAAAATTTCCTTCCTTTATACTGAGTCCATAAAAAAATTTACTAAGTTGGTTGTTAGTCCTTCTCAATTAATTATTATAGGACCACATTAAGAATACATTATACATAGCAATTACCTTAATCTTCTGCTTTGCAACTTGAATAAATTTAGGTACATGCAATATTATGATGAACAAGCTTAGCCACATCATCCTTAATATGTTTTCTTCATGTCCTCAACCTTGATCCTCAAGATATCAACTCTGCTAAAAGATATAACAAGTTTACTAGAACATGCCTCTGTAAACTCTATCTCAGAACAGACATCACCAAAACTTGCATAACTTCTTCTAGACTTATCCTTTCTACTTCCAACATTAACTACATATACCAGATACTCCAAAGTATCTCCCATAATTTTGAGTGGTTATAATGCTTAACTAGCCATCTGTACCAACTTGATCCTTCCATTATTCTTCTATCAAATATGATAGAAGACATCAAACATGTTATGTTGACATCAATGAAAAACTTAGTCATGAATGTAATGTGTCATCATTAAACCAATCTTTCAACAACATGTACATATATGTATATATATACACATACACACACACACATATATATACACATATAAATATAGATATATACATATACACACACATATATATAGATATACACACATATATATACACACATATATATACATATATATACATACATATATACATATACATATACATATATAGACATATACATACATACACATATATATTCTGAAACTTGATCATAGATAATTTTTTGGTAGGTGTCACTAATCCATCTGTGTCATGTGGCTCTTCTAGGTCAAAGCTATTGATTAGGTGCCTAGGTCTCATATCCCAAGGTATCTGGATCAGAGGTATCTATTCATAATTGTTGGTTAAGATTGTATCCATATCCATTGTATGGCAGGTCCCTATTTTTGGGGCATGAACTTTGAATGGGCCCTATTTGATATAAGGCTTACTTGATCCCATGTGGTTTCTTCACATCTTGTTAAGGATGGGAGATGATCAACCAATAGTGGAATAGTCTATATATATATATATATATATAATATCTGCAAATCAGTTATGCTTATGAAAATTTCTCATGAGATGAAATTAAAGGTGTACATAATTATACATGTACCTCTAAAGTCTAGTCTAGCACCTGGTACCTAACTATTATGTAATGCTTCATGCAATGGGTTACAAATTATTTCACTTATCTTGTTATGGTTGTTTTTTATTTTCATGATATCTCATCTATTGGAAGGTTAGTGGGAAACTAAGATACTAAGTGGGGATGGGGTGAATCAGGATCTATAAAACTTCTAACTTCTTGAGAAAAATAATAGATTGACTAAATTCACACCTAATCCATTTAATATCTAAATCATATACCATATAACCATGTACTATAAAACTAAAATAAATCTAACTATGCATCACAACCATCAACATGAAAATGTAAACACATAACACAATAGATTTTGGTTACCCAGAAACCCTCCAAGGTGAAGGTAAAACTTGGGTGGGGATGACATCCAAAAAATTCACTACTATAGTAACAATTTTTTCCTATTAGGGATAAAGATCTGATCACTTCTAATGATCTACCATGTGAGAGGTCTACCCTATTAAGAGCTTTACAAGACTGTTAGTTTTACCTTGATTAAAGGATTTAAAACTCACAATGAAGTAAGTACTCTATTAAGAGATTTAGATATATGCCTATTAGGACCACTTTGTTAAAAGACTTAACTTGATAATACACTCGCTAAATGTTAGAATTCTTTAGAATAACTTAGAGGGGGGCTGAATTAGTTATTCAAGGTCCAATGATGTCCAATACAACTTTTTCTACAAATCCTTAATGGCACATAACTGAAATTATCATGCATGCAATTGAACATTAAACAATCATGAAAAGTAAACATGCATCACACCATAACACTAAGGATTTGATAACCTAGAAACCCTCCATGAATAGGAAGGTAAAACTGGAGTGGGGATGATACCCACAAAATAACTGCACAATTGATTTCAACCACTTCTGATGGTTTTCCCTAGTAAAGGTCTGCCCTGTTAAAGGCTACAACACATTGTTAAATATGACCTTGTTAAAGGATTTAAGAACATTCAACTTGGAATGTCACCCTGTTAAAGGATTTACATAGAGTTGTTAGGCTCACCCAATTCCATGGGATTTACAGTCACCTACTCAAAAGAATCTTTCATCCCTCTCTAAGGATCTCCTATCCTCCTGCTAAGGATCTCTTTATCCTTCTCTTAAGGATCTCTTTATCCTTCTCTTGAGGATCTCTTTGTCCTTCTCCTAGGGATCTCTTTATCCTTTTCCTGAGGCTTATCCACCTAGCTATTAAGCTAACCTAGCAATGTAGGGTTTCAATAACTAATACAATGGTAAGAAAGTATTAGAAGGGTTTTGACTTGATACAGATTGCTAACAGCTTGTTCACCCTTCAAGATCTGTCTCCTTGAGTTCTTCCACTCATTATGCCAAAGCTCTCTCTGGTTACTCGATCAATTCAGAGTCTTGATGCTCTGTTCTTACTCCTCTTGGCTTCTTTGCATGATTACACTTATGAACAACTTCTTCTCATGCATGTGTACTTGATATCTAACTCCTTATAAAGAATTTTTGTTCTTAATTTCCTGCTCAAATCTCTCTCTCCAAATTTAGGGTTTCAATGGATTAGGTAGGATACAATGTATCTATCCCATATCTTGTTTCTATCTAGAAACTTCATGATAAATCCATTATCATTCACCAAAAATGTTTTACATAGTGTTTTGTGCCACTAGCTCATCATTCTTATCTTCTGTCTGGTTCACAAAATTCTAGATAACTACCATGTCGTCTTAGATTTGGTGAATCTTTGACTTTTCAAAATAATGCAGCAACTCAGCATCATTGGTTTACTGATGCTCAACACCTTCTTTGTTACTTGGCTTCTTAATATTATTTACTGGTGATCAGCACCTGTATCTTGCTTGGCACCTGAATCTTGCTCGGCACTTGAAGATTGCTCAACAATTGATCTTCACTCAACACACACTAAATTTTAACTTGCTTGCTCCAACTAAGAATCTGTTTGGCACCTAACTAGAACTTAGTTAATCCTTACACCTTTGATATGTCTTAGTGTGTCCATCCTCTGTATCTTAGAGTATGTTATTAATGCACTATTTCATCAATGGCTTAGTTGATCCTTATACTTCATTACAACATCATAACTTCAACCTTTCTCTAGGTACTCTAGTTACATCTTATTGATTGCCACCTCCTTGTCAATCAACCAATTGATAGTATTTGGATCACTTAAGCAATTTTCATTCTTGCAAGTAGCAAGTTTGACATCAGTGACAAAATAATGATTGAAAACATTCTTTACTAGTTCCATTATTCTTCATTCATGATCTTTTCAATCATTTCCAACACTAAAATGATTTAGTACTTGATCTGTTGGTCTACACTTATAATGCTAATTATAGATCTTCTCTTTCTTTTCTTTGATATGATCATCTATATGATATATCTTTAATCTTCTCTTCAATGCTTCACTCAGTTGATAAAGTCCATTACTTCACAATTTTTCTTGCTGCTTTCAAAACCTAACTCCTTCAAATATTGATTTACAATAATCCACTTCCATTACAAAGTAGGGTTTGGATCTACCCTTATAAAGACATCTATAGAGTCTTCTAGAATTAGATCAATGATTTGGATGTTTCCCTTTTAGCCTCTTCATCTGATTGGTTGTACCTACTTCATAGGGATCAATGATACACATAAAAATATGTAACAACCTCTATAATAAAATCTACAATCATTAAATATTATTTATATGTAGGCTCAAAATGGTTTACCTCAAATTTTGTACCATTTCAAAAATTCTTGTTTACACTATGTTACTCGACATATACTGTCTCTTTTTCTTGATCATAACTATTCTTCTTGTTGATACTCAACCTCAACTAACTCAATACCTTATGTATGACTTGATATCCATATGCTCTATTTTCTTGGTATTTTACTGAATGTGTCTTGGATAGGAATACTCAATGACCAAAGACTTTCTTGATTCCCATAAAGATCGACATGCACAGGATTATTTACAAGTCTTTTACAAATACATAACTCAACTTGTATAGAGTAACTCGGTCGCAATGATGACTGCCAATGATGACTGCCAAAAATTTTCTTATATATGACTAAGTATTTGACACCAATAGACAAAAAAACTATAGAGATCAATAATCTCTCCTTTTCACATTAGTGGCAGAAACACTTTTTCATGATTACATCATTACAATATAACTCAAAAATCATAGTAACCCCCCTATTCCTATGGCTCAATTTATATAGGACTCCAAAAACTTGTACAACATACTCATATATACAACACATATATTACATTGTATGACTCAAATAGTCTAATGTTTCTTGACATACCTTTGTGTTGGCTTCTATTTCTCTTATGAGCTCTACATCTTTGATTTGATCATTTTTAATCAATCTTAATCAATCTCCTTCTATCTTATCCCCCTCGATTTTTTCACTCATGTCTACTGCTAGGGTTGGGAGGATGTTCAATCAAACCATATTTGTCAATGAATGGCTTATGAGTTTGGATAATCATGGTAAGAGAATAATCCCATGTAGTCTTACTAATTCCAAAACTTGAATCTTGATCTTTGAATTTTCAACTAAGTCAACTAAGCTATTAGTAGTAGAAAGATTATG
Source organism: Cupressus sempervirens (assembly GCA_028749045.1). NCBI lineage: Eukaryota > Viridiplantae > Streptophyta > Pinopsida > Cupressales > Cupressaceae > Cupressus > Cupressus sempervirens. Next base: position 305,465,240 of record CM053792.1, on the reverse strand, counting down.
ATATATTTGTATCAAATCCTTTGTTGAAGCCAAATCTCATTGTATGACCTAAAAATGAGGTATTAACATGGATTGTATGGAGATAAGTTTGGCCCTCATTTGGCTATCTACTATGTGTAGGTTAACCAAACTCCCTTATACAAAAAATAATCTATTGTAACTCATTGAACTTGATCTAGCTAATTGAGAGATAGGGTTCCTTGAAGATTTTAAATCAACCTCAATCTTCCATAACGCTAGCTTGGAATTCATTGGTGAATCTGGGTACATCACAAAGAATATTGTACAAATCTTATATTTTCTTTACAAGTTCTACCAAATTTTGTACAAGTTATGACAATTCAACCTTTCTCAATGTAATCACCATAGAAATTATCTCAAGTACCTTTTTCTCAAACTTTTTCTCTGACTAGGCCATTAATTTCTGATTTGCTTCTATATCCTCAGTGTTGACTTTTTCAACAATTTGTATTAACTAAGAGATGATAGGGTCCTATTCATCAATGTTCTAAATATCAAATTCATCAACAAATATGTCTTTAATATCATGCAATACTTTCCTTTATTGTTTCTCTCTTCTCATCTACTCTTGTCTTCTCTTCCTCGCCAAAATGTCTTGTAAGATTAATGTTTGTTCAAGTGTAAGATTTTTCAAATACCAATCAAGAAAATCAATAACTTCATTCAATGGTAACAATTTTACCTAGAGAACTTATCTTCTTCTTCTTCCCTTTGTCCATTTAGGAGTGTCATTGTTTGGCACAACTAGGGCTAGAGTGGGTGATGGTGTTTTAGCACTTGGTCTAATTTGTGAATCAGTGCTAGAGGCAATAATAGTAGCACTCAACATGATTTTTATTGTAGGGGCTTGTACCAATTTTATATATGTGACATCTAACATAGCTGGGGTGGAGTTTGAGCTTGTGCACTTGGCTCTATCTATGAGACTTTGTTCTTATCTCCTTCCTTTTCATTTTCTTTTAGTTTCTTCTCTATCTCTTTATTTTCCTTTACTAGAGGTCTCGATTCTTGTGATCCTTTCTAACCTATAGTAGAATGATTTGTGTTTGATTCTTTATCTCACTTGTGTTTGTGTTTGAAACTACTGAGCAACAAAATGCTCAATACTAGAATGATAATACTTATGCAACCTAATGATTAGCCATTTCCTATTTTCAATTACACATGCAAACCATTTGGATCCAACATTAACAAAACCAAGAATGGTTTCCTTCTCTTTAGGCTCTACAAAACCAAGGTTGGTATACCTAAGGGATGACTCAATTTGACTACTATTGTATGAAAACTATCTTAGTTTCATTTTGATTCGCATCCTCAATCCTTAAAAACATAGCTAATTGTGACATTTAAATAGAATGCATTCCATATAATAGATTTGGTCATAAATTCTTCTGTATATCTACAAGTATTCTCTACAATAGTGGCTAACTAAGGCTAGAATATTTCATGCAAAAAAGTATTGACCAACTTTGAAGATCTTCAGGAAATAAAAGTGGAATTGGTTATAACTTTGCATTTGACGTTCATCTATGATCTATTTCTCTAATTGGCTGAATTAATTTGACTAGTGCCTAATTCATTGGGGTTCAAAGTCTACTGCAATTCCATGGATCTGATTTGTTGCCTTACAACAAATATCATCAGAAATTCTTACTAGAATTCATCATTCAAAACATCCTTCCCATTACTACAACACCTTATCAAATTTATCAATACTTTTACTTAATTCATTGAACTAATAGCAATGATGAAAAGATATAAAACCTAAATGGATTTCATTCAATTGCACAAGATTTTACTCACATAACATCAAGATAACTAAGTAATCAAAAGGAGATAAATTTCAGAAAGAACTAATATGGGGACAACTCATAATTTATATTCATTTTCCTTGAAAATTGTATACATATGTAGTTAACTTAGAATGATCATAGAAAGAAACATAGAGATTATTCATGTATTCTTAGAAAACTTGTAGAGAAAATACATCATAAGACTTGCTCAAAATTACTAGACTAAAAGCCAACTAAATATATGACTAAAAAGCATTAGAAATTGGACCCATCCCTAGCCCTAGAATCTCACTTATATAATGTGAGATGCAACAAGCTTCAAGCTAAGAGAATTGACAGGTGTCTTGAAAAGAGATATTTGCATACACCTATCACAAAATGACAAAAATATGAGTAACAAAAAGATTTATAGATGAAACATTCCTTTTGGTGGGTCCCTTTTTGTTACATCCTTTGATGTCATTAATCTAGTAGCTATTTTGATTCCTTTGTGTATGCAACTACCGAGCTAGCCAATGATGAAGCTTTTTCTTATGATTGTAGGTTAATCTCTACTCATGGGTTTTCACCATCTTCATCCTATATAGTGGGAGTAACTTTTACCTTTCCCTCTTCTTCGGTTGTGTTAGCATCCTATGGGTCTGGGCCTACAATTGAAATTAACTGATCATTCTTGTCTTCTTCTTCCTATGGGCCTTGTGTAGTGGCAGTGTCAATGATTTGGATCTCATCACCCTGCACATCATCACTATCAATTTCAACTTCCTCAAACTATTCATTAGGAGCTATTTCTGCCATCCACTTGTCAAACAATGTGCCATATGGCTAATCAAACTACAGAATGTCCTATTGCTTCTTGATAAAAAACTCTGCCTTATTGTCAATATTAAAAAATTCTTGTTTCAAAGAATCAAAGAATAGTTGAACCTTTCCCATTTGTTCAATATTTATATAGCCCACTATGCATGCCTTTTTTTATTGATAACTTTATTCATTCTGAGAAAAAATAAATCATCTAACTACTTGGTCCATTCATCTTTACTTTTCAATTTATTTTTTCTATCTAGGGCATGAGGGAATAAGCTAAACCTTTGGCTCTTATATTTATCTAAGTAGCCAACAATTATTCCCTATAAGTGAATTCTTTTTTCATCAAACTTTAGGAGATCAACAACCATGTCATAGGTTCTTTCAATTATATCATGTGATGACCTTATAACAGAATAACACAAAAATGTCACCTCTCTCTTCCTCTATTTCTTTCCCCATTTGTTCACAGTATGCTTTAAAGCCTCATCATTTTCTTTCAATTCATTCCAAATATTTACCACCCTAGCTAATTAGTTATAAACTAATGACCATTCAATTTTATAAGCTAAGTATATAAGAGATTTTCCCAATTTATCTTCATATTTTGACTCCAACTCTACATGTAATGCCCACAACTTGCTTTTTTTCTTCCTCAGAATCTTCTACTATGTAGTACTCCAGCCTTTGGGGTGTATTTGGTACTTCTATGAGGGGTGGATTTGAAAGGTTCAATTGGGGTTTGAGGGTATGTTATTCTTGGCCTTGTGGACTTCCCCCAATAACTTGTTTTCAAGTTCAATTCTCCTCTTTACCTCTTTATTGTAGGCATCCACAACTACCTCATACTTTCTCTACAACTCAATCCTTTCTTTTTCCTCCCTTTCTACAGTAGCCAAGGAAAATTGAGAATAATCCACATCCATATGGGTTGCTTGTACATGTGAGGTGTCAGCAACTCTCCTTACAATGATATTCCCTACCAATCTTGAATCATCATGTTGTGATAAAATAGCCCCGGATCCTCTTCTCTGTGACCACATGAAAAGAGTAGCTTGGTCATTACTAAATGCAGTTCCCAAGAACTCCTTTTTATTTAGATCTTGCAATCCCAAATTACTTGACACAGAATTAAAAATTAATGCATCAGCAATGTCCCAATTAGGCAATAATAAAATATTTGCAATTTTCACCATCTATATCCCCTCTTTAGGGGTTATAGTTCAGAACTCTTGAATCATTTGTTCCTTTATTTGATTTTGAATGGAGGCTTCATCCTTTTTTGGATGCTATGTTTGCAAACTCTTACATTTTTCCTCAAAATTGTTCATGTTTGCACTCCAAGAAAATTGATGGAAAGCCCTAGACTTTACAAAACTATCATCAAACAAATTTTTTTGACTAGCTTGTTCCAAAATAGGGTCCAATTCCCTTCCTCTATAATCTGCAATAGTCAATTCAAAACTTGGCACAAGAGGCTCCTTGGGGTTCCCTTCATCAATCTCTACTTGGGTAACAAAAACTCCCCCTTGTGATCTAATTTGCTTAAATTGCTTAGCAGTGAGTTGTTCCTCCTTAATTTTCATGGGGGTTTGGGAAGGTGAGTACTCCTCAACATGATGTTCCTCTTCCTTTATTATCTTTCTCCTTATAGGAGAAGGTTCAAGAGGTCTTTCTTCAAGAATAGCACTAGTAGATTGAACTATCTATTTTCCTTTATCTATAATGGGCCTTTGATTCTAAATGATAGTATATCCTAGCCTCTTTTGAACAATTAATAGACCTGCCCCTATATTGGGAGTGAAACCCAATCTCCTTATTATTTCCCTGGCTTCATCTGGAAAAGAATTAATGAAATATTTCTTCTTCTCATTCATTGCCTCCATTATTTCAAGGAATGTATTTATAAGTTTATTAATTTTATCTATAGTAGTTACAAAATTACTAAGAGGGATATAATCTTTATCAAAACAATTAATAAAACTCAAAACTTTTGAGTAGACTCTCCATTTTTTCTTTCTTTGTCTCTTGCTCCTATAAAGAATACGCATTCCTTATTATATCTTCAAGAAAATAAAATTCATGTTCAACTAGACCAAGCTTGGTCCAATGCCTAAGAGCCAAATGATAGAAACCCTTTGTATCAAAAAAATGAGGGTGAGAAACAGCCATCTTATACTGATCCAAAAATTTGTAAAGGAAAACCCACCCTTCCTTAGTTGTTACAAACTAGTGGGCTATTGTGCAAGTGGGAAAAATAGATCCCATCCCCCTCATGTAAAAAAAGGTTTCTTCTACTCCTCCCAACTGCCACTAGAATTCAGCTACTCCTACCTTTAAGGGCACCTGGTAAGGTAGTACATGGGGTGTTACTTTGAATCCATAAATTCTAATAATAGTTGAAACTAAATATGGGATGATGTCTCCCCAATTATGTGAAAGTTTCAAATTATGGGGTTCATCCACAAGCCTAAAAAGGTACATTAATGTCTTAAGGATCCTGGGATTATCACTTAACATAAGGCATCTTAGCTTGGAGGCAAAATACCTATCAAATGTAACCAAACTAGCATTTTATGCTTCCCCTATCATGTCTGCACTCCACAATTGAACTAGTAGTGCTTCCCCTTCTTGTTCTCTATTCAAAGCCATTTCTTTACCAAAGTATGTCACCCATTTAAACAAAAAACATGTGCATCAATAGAGAGTAGTGGCCCCAAACCTTCTCCACCTTGCCCTTAGCAATCCCAACCAATCCAATGTGAATCTCAACAGCTAAGTAAGAAGCAAAATCAAAAATTATTTCCACACTGAAAGTGAAGATTTGAGTAATCATATACATGAAACTCATAGGCATAAAATCTTCTTCATCCTCTCCAAAAACTCTACATAGGGTCCTTTATATCTCTACTGCCCAGGCATTGAAGTATGCTTTCTTAAAAGGTTCTTTCGAGGATGATGTTATTGCTAGTAGGGTTCCAATTTTGTCAATATGGGCCTTCAATGCACCTTTTCTAACTATATCCTTCTTAGATATATATTCTTTTTTAAAATCTTCCAAATTAATGGGCACATGATATGTAGTGAGAGGTCCCAAATGAAAAACTTCTCTAATTTCCTCTGGACTGACAATGATCAGAATTTCACCATATGTTCTCCTCACTACCCTAGTGGCTTGATCATAGCTTTTTGCCATAGCCTCAAGGAGATCATAATCCATAAAACATTGGGGACCACTAGCTTTCCTAGATCAAAATTCCACATATTGGCATGTGGGGAAAACAATTTCCTCTCTACAAACCATTTCTTGAAAAAATTTAAACCAGTTTGTAAGGTATGAGCATCCCAGACCTAGTTACCTTTATCAAAAAATCCATCTACTATCATCAACCTAGGGTTTAATGAGGTCAATTTCTTAACCTATATTGTCTCAATAGTAGACTCTAGAAGAAACTTAAGCAAATCATCATGTACATTTCTATCCAAATAATTTTCTTGACCTAAAAATTCCTTCTTTGGAGGCATCTTTGATTATACTTTTTAGAACTAGAACACTTATAGAGATTACAACATAATTACTCACTTGAATTTTGTTCTTGTTCCTCTTTGTACTTTTGCAATTTCTCTATGAACAAGTTACTTCACAATCTCGCCAAATTGAGCATGATCTTCTCATTAATTGCTTCTAGACTAAAAAGTCTCAAAATCTTTGTTTGCATAAGGTGGAATTGAGAAAATCTTCTGTGTTATACTCTATTTTTTCTCACACACAAAGCTTTCATGTCTAATTAATACACAAAGCGGCACCGCCCTCTTCATTTAAATCTATGCCGTTGATTTTTAAAAATCCTATGCTTAGGGGGAGCATAAAAAGGTGACTAACATTCCACTTGACAAGTTGGCCAGTCAATCCAATGAGAACTAACCATGTATACAACTCCTTCTTTGATGGCATTTCTATCTAGACCCACTGGCGACTGAGGACACATGTCAATAGGTCACTAGCTCACTCTAAATAAAGAGTGAGCACCTTGCCATAGTGAAGTAGTGACAGTCATTGATTTGGTCTTGATCTTGTGGATGACACGTTACTGCATTTCTTAGAAGAACAATGGTGGGCTCCATATTCACTATGTTATTGTACATATCCCCCAAGCAACTTTTCATAGCAAGATAGGGATGGCCATTGATCTAAGATCAATCCAAAGGTAAAGAAATTGCATGAACTTATGAAGATGGGGTGGGTCTCATATTTGATATGTCACATAGAATAAACAATGCACATCTTTCTATAGTGAGATAGTGAGAATCATTTATCTTAGCTTTATTTGATGATCAAAATCCCTCCTATGTTTTATGAATGGGACATGGGTCCAGGATATTGATGACATGAGAAATCCCGCACAGCTAGCATAATAAAACCATATTTTGATCCTAGTCACCCTTCCACATTGTTTAGGTCCCACCATATGCTCATTTCATAGAAACTCGCTATGTTGCTAATGGTGAGATGCCTAAATTTTCTAATAGTGAAGTAGTGAATCATTAGAAAAATCAATATTCTAGATATATCCTTCGCCCACCTTTTACTAGGTTTCTTTTCCTGCTCTAATAGCTCTAACAAAATGCATGTGACTAACATTTTGACCACAACATATTTTCTGACTACTGCATCTCCATTTGATGATGATATTCTTTAGTTTCGCAACATTCGCTACCTCACTATACATAAGAAGTGCACAACTCACCATAGTGAAGTAGTGATAGCTATAGATTTTGTCAGAATTGAATGGTGAGAGACATAAGAGAACAAGATTTCTTGGGGGCGAGGAAATGTTTTAAATGAAAATAGAATATTCACCAAAGTTTAAAAGATTTCACGCCCAAGACTTTTAAAGGAACAAGACATAGGGCTTAATAGGATTATTCAAAGGAAAATTTTTTTTGGAAAACTAAACAAGAAACCCTATTCACCAATGATGGATTCAATCTAATTTTTTACTATCTATGTTAGGGAAATTTCATCATGCAAAAAATCAGACCAACTACTTGTTTTTCTCATTTAAAGCCTTAGTTACATCTTTTCCCTTTGCTAACTCCTCGACACATATTTGACTCCATGTAGTAGGATTGATAGCTATAGCTTGTGTCTCTCCTATTTTGGGATAATCTCTTATTTGTTGTATCATAGGAGTGTTAGGTGTGGTGGAATGAATAAGGGATACATTTCCCTATTCCTATGAGCTTGACACACCTTTTCTTCTTCATCACTATGTACATCTTCAATAATTACAACATCCTTTTAACTCTCATGTACTTTTTGTCTAATGGCTTCCTCCAGTGTATCATGATCATTATATACATCTTGCTCAATTTCCTATTCAACTTCATTACCTTTACCATCCTTGATAGTATCTTTAGTAACTGCTAATCCAAAACTTCTTTTCCACAAAAATTCACTTTATTTTACAATATCTTCAATTTTATGTTGCAAAACCTTAAAATCTCAATATTTAGGAATGAATCTATTTCTAAACTTGTCCAAAAAAAATTTTATTTTCCTAGCTATTAACTCTGGCATGATATTAGCTAATGTACATTCTCTTATCTACCTCTCAATCTTGATTACATGTTTCCATTTGATGTCAATTCTACTATACAATTTAGTTAGAATACTATTTCTTATCTCTAAATGTGTGGATTTAAACTTAGCCATCATGTCTAACATGGATTCTTCTACTTTTGACTTATCAACAACAATTAGTATTTCATACTTTATGAATTTAAAACTTCATTAGCTTGTAGAGTTTCTAATGTTGTCACATACCTCATCAATGGATTTAGTCTTTGTTGTTGGTTTAAAGAATAATTTTCATAGCTGAGTGTCAATACACTTAACCATTTTTCACTATACATGCCAAGGAAAGAGTAAGTGCCGAGTGATATAAAGTGCCAAGTAATATCGAGTGCCGAGTAATATCAAGTGTCGAGTGCTATCAAGTGTCAACTGATATCAAGTGTTGAGTGATATCAAGTGCCGAGTAATATCAAGTGCCGAGTAGCATAAGGTACTGAGTGATACAATTTTGTTTAGGTGTCGAGCTATCCAGGAAATAGCATGTGTCGAGCATCAGTAATGCTTCATGAGCTGAGTAATTCAGAATATCAGCATAAGAGTTTGTAATTGCACAAACTATGATGTAAACCATTTTTGTAGCCGACACAAGGTAAATCTTGAAAGATCTAGAGATAAGAATGAATCTTTTACACTTCCTATGCAATCTGCATGCAGCCAATTGGAAAATTGGAAAGGCATGCAACCAATCAGCAAAAAGGGAAGTATTGAGCGGGAAATTGAGATTCAATGTGGATCGCAGATCCATATCTAACCCTAAGTCTTCAAAGTCTTTTTAAGGAAGATGAAAGTTTCATTTTAATAAGGATGAGAGAAGGATAATAGTGTTAAAGGAAAAACATAATGGAATTCAGTGAAAGGAGACATAAAGAGTAAGAGCAACAATTCAATATTCAGTTGATCAGAACAAAGCAAAGGAGACGAACAAAAATCAGATCTTAGAGGATCAAAATCAAAGAGACAGCTAGAACAAGTGCCTACATTCAGCAATCAAGGATTGTAAACTATCAGGTCACTATTGACACAGTATAAAGCCTTTAACACGGCAAGCCTTTAACAGGGAAGACCATCAGAAGTGGTTGAACAATAGTACTATAGTGATTTTTGTGGGTATCATCCCCACCCTAGTTTTACCTTCTTATTTCTAGAGGGTTTCTGGGTTACCAAATTCCAATATTATGTGTTGTTGATCCATGTATTAGTTTCATGTTTATTTGATGTGTTTACATGCATGAAATTTACTTTCAATTAAAAGTTTTATTACTTAAAGTGTGATACTTCTGATTCACCGCCCCCCCCCCCCCCCCCCCCCCCCCCCTCTCATAAGTATTCTTTCTAGATTTGAATATTTCAACAATTGGTATTAGATTAGATTAGGTTCTCACAAGAAAAAGCTTAACAACTTGGAGGAAAAGATCTAAAGATGGAAGTTTTCAAATTCAGAAAGATCATTGAAAACCAGGTGATAGATGTGCAACTTGCTCTGCATAGCTTGGAGGAAGCTAGAGATAAGTTGAGAAATTCCTTGAAAAAAAGGAAAGATTTAGCCATAGCTTAAAATGAGATAAACTACAAGGAGATTGATACCACAAATATATTTGGCAATGGAGATACTACAAAGTTTGATGCAGCAATTGTAGAACTGATGGAGAAAAACAAAGTTCAAGCAGATGAAATAAGATCTCTCAAGATGGAACATGAATCACGGGCCATAATGTTGTGTGAAATCACTGAACAAAAGAAAAGAGTAGTTGAAGATAAAGTCATGATGGAAAACGACAAAAGAAATCTTACAAACAGACTTGAAGAAAAATGTACTGAATTGACAAGGATCTCAAACATGTAGATGGATACACTTGCCCAAATGATGAACCTTCATCATGAACTCAATGTGAAAGACATTGAAATCTCTACACTAAAGATGCAGAATGAACAATTGTAGATTGACTTAAGAAGAGAAAAGGAAATTTCAAAAAGCGTCAACAAACCCAATGAAGCCATCAAGTATTTTGAGCAATTACTGAAATCCCCAAGATCAACCCATGATACATCAGGACTTGGATACAATAGCACTGAAGTTGGAGAATCATCAAAGAGTGCTGAACAAAGAAGCAAAAAAGGTAAAAATGTCAAACCTGCATGTCAATTATGTGGAAAGAAAGGACATACATCTAATGTATGTAGAAGCAAGAATGCCCATCAGCATGATAAGCCTAAGAGTGTAAACTATTGTCATAAGTGCAAGAAGCAAGGTCATCAAGCATGTGAATATAGAACCAAGACTATTAAGACATTAAGATTTGAGGGTCACTGTCATAATTGCAAGAAATATGGGCATAAAGCTTTTGAATGTAGATCAAAGCCTATGTGGACATCAAATCAACTAGCAAAGACATCAAACCATGAAAATCACTACTATTGGGATTACAATACTAGGTACAGCTATCACTATTGTCAAGAATATGGACATATACCCCAGAATTGCATAAGAACACATTTCAGGGGGAACTATAAAAGATGGTTGAGTCAAACCACATATTTCAATTGCTTAAAAATTGGTCATGTCAGCAAGAATTTCCCAACAAGGTCAAAGGCAGCAAGTTCTGAGTACAACAATGGAAAGGCAAAGATATATGTTGAACACATCAAAAGTGAGATGAATAAGACATGGAAGAAGAAAAATGAGTGCAACACATCAAATGCAGAGATCACTTCACCTAATGGGTCAAATGATCACACTTCATCTAATTAAGTAAGAATAGGTGTGTGTGGGATTGATAAACTAAGTTACATCATACATCAGTCCCAAGACATAGAAGAACTGCAAAGAAGAAATCAACATAAACAAAGATGCTAAGTCAAAATTAAGAATCTTGCAAAATTTGTCGAAGTTGTCTTCAGGTGCCGAGTTGCTAACAGCAATCGAGTTGATAGATGATGTCGAGCTGTGAAATATCAGTGGGAGCTAAGAAAAGTGAAACATAATGGGTGCTGAGTTATTTTGAAATCCTTTAGGAGCTGAGTAGACAGTTGTCGGCACACTAAGAATTAAGTGCTCTATTTTGAAGGTTACATAGTTTGATTTTCAATCACTTCTCACCATTCAAATGTGAAGCAAAGATGAGAAGAGTACAGAACATCAAGGTCAGCTTAGAAGCCATTTGGAAAAGATTTCCATAGTGATTCAGCACAAGTTTCATCGATTTGAGGTATTTTACTTGTGTGCCGAGCTAAGTAGTGTTTATAACCTTGTTTAAACTATAAACCCTAGTTTGGCAAACAATGGCATCTGGGTCTGGAACCACTAAGAGAAAGGAGAGTCATGAAATACAGTTGGTTAGTACTGAATTTAAGCAACTAGAATTCAAGCCCATTCTAGAAGTTGCATACAAGAATGATCTCACAGGTGCATTATCAGTTATTCCTGATAAAGTTGTTATGGTCCAAGATGTTCATAGATGCTATAACTGCAAAATTGGAGCCATAGGAGATTTAGAAATTTACAATGCATATGAAAAACTATGTGAGAACACAATACTAAAAGATGAGTTCTTAATAGTCGAGAGAAAAGGATTGACCAAAACCCTAGAATTTTTTATTGTTTTCAAAGTTGAATGGATACACATAGTTTTGAGCAGAATACATGATGGAGCCTTTTGGTTAGAAATAGGGCCAGTGAAATTTACCAAGAGAACTATTCATAGGGTTACTGGTATTCCAACCCTAGATTGGCCAGAGACCCTACGTAGTGACAAAAAGGAAGTAATAGAGAAAAACACAGGTGCTAAATGGAACAATAGGGGAATGACTATTGATACAATCATAGAACCCCTACTAGATTTTGCTGTGAGAATCATTTCACACAAATTCTATCAGTCAAGTAGGTTAAACAATGTGCCTTGTATAGCAATTGATGTTGCATAAAAATTGATTAATAAGGATCATACCTATGATCTAGCAAAGCTCATGTTTCAATAGATTAATGAGAATTTGGGAGCCATAAGGAAGACCAAGGGAGCTCAGTGCAAATTTGGATCAGTTTTGGTGTGCATGTTTTTCTATCTGATGAAAGAATTTCCTTCTGTGGGTAAGGTGAAATGGAATCCAGACAAAAAAATTGTTGAACAAATCAATAGATATATTGAACAGATGGGTGATAATTGTGATGCCCAAATGACTAGCTACTTTGAGGACTTCAAACAGTCCATGAAACAAAGAATGAGGATTCCAGTCTCATTGACTGAGAAATATGAAAAAGACATTTTCTTTCTTGTAGACATTGATTATACCTATATACAAGCAATCATACCTAGAGTGAGATGGCTTAGGCCACTAGGTTATGAACTTGATATTGATCAAGCCTCTGCAGTAATAACACCCCTCCTTGCAGAAGAAGTTGATAAGAATGCAAAAGCCTTTGGAACATATGATGTTACAAAATCAAGGGTGATAACATATTTGAAAACTACCACAGTAGTAAAGAAGAAAGAAAAATTGGTAAGGAAAATCAAGAGAAAATTTGGTGTTGGAGGAGAAGGAACAATAGAAGAGGAAGAAGAAGACATTGAAGATGAGGAAGATGAACCTCAAGGTCTGACTCAAGGGTTAGGAGAAGATAAAGAAGAAAGTGTTGAGGAAGAAGAAGCTGAGGAAGCACAAGTTAAAACCAAGGTCACAAAAAGAAAGGCCACAAGTTCTCCTGCTCCTCAACCCAAGGCAAAGAAAGTAGTTGCTCCTGCACCAAAGAGACCTACTACAAGGGCTGCAACACAAAAAGCCCAAGAGGAGGCAAAAGAAAAGAAGAAAACTTCAAAGAAGACTACTGCCAAGCCAAAGAAGAAAATAAAATCTGTTACCCAGCCTCAAACAGATGAAGAGAAGACCAAGTCAGAAGACAACAGCCAATTTCAAGTGGTAAGGCACAAACCTGAGACTACTATTGATAAATTATGCAGGAAGATTAAGAATGATGATTTGAAAAGTTTAAAGAACCTAAATTTTTCTAAGCTCACCAAGGAAGAACAAAATAAATTAGAGGAATTAGTGTATGCTATGATGGTTGAGTATAAGCACACACCTCTAGAGTTAGATGAATTAATACCTAAAGAATTATACAAAATTGTAGAGGATAAATGGCATTCTTGTTTACAAATGGAGAGGGAGATAAGGGAATCAACATTAGCAAGATTGTTTCCTAATTTGACTAAGGATCAAGTAACAAATGCAGTTAAGAGGCATAACAATAGATTCACTCCCAAACATAGAGCTTTCAGCATTTTGCAGAACAAAATTGAGGATGTAGTTACAAAATCCACAAGATTGTGGAAGATAGTTTACAAGAAAATAAAGATGTATACAATGAAAAATATAAGGTGGAGGAAAGTGCCAAGAAAAGGGAGATGAAGGTATCAGGAAACAAGGAAAAAGAAAAGGAACAAGTGGAGAAAAAGGTTGAAGAAGAAAAGGAAGAAAAGACACATATAGAGGAGAAAGAGGAAGAGAAAGATACAGCTATACCACAAGATCAAAGTGTACAAGACACACAGGTATCCCCTCCTAGTTCTCCTCATGCCATCGTCACACCTGCAGAGATTGTTAAATCAAGGATATCACAGACACTTCTGATCCAAACATCAATCCATTAACTGCAGAGGATTTAGAAATCCTTGACCAATCAACACTAGTAGAAAAATTATGTCCAAATCCTATATTGGTCAGTGTTGATGAATTGCAGAATCTAGTAGTTAAAACAAAGGCAGTCAAGGTGAAAACACAAGAACCACCTTTGACCATACAACCTATTGTTATTCTATTCCTCCCTCCACCACCTCCACCAAGTGTAGTCGTTGATACACTTTAGATGCTAAGTACAGCAACAGAAGAAGTTAAAGAAACATCTGAACATCCAACAAGTTCAACCCCACCTAGTGATCACCAAAAGGATAAACTAGCTGAAGAAAAAGATGAGACAAGTAAGGAGGAGGAGTCTGCAATACAAACATTGGTTGCATTACCCAAATCTAGTACTCCAACATAGACTCTTCAGCAGTCGAGCACTGATAGGTTACCATTGCAAATCAGGACACCAGGCTCGAGCTCATCAAAGGTAGTCAGGAAACTTCACTATGGAGTTCCTGAGCTTGATGAAGAAATAAAGATTCCATATTATGAATCCAACACTCTCACTGAAGAGAAGATCAATGAAATTCAAAGTGCATTAGATAGAAGAAGGAGACAAGAAGCACTAAGAAGAGAACACAAACACAAGCATACCTTAAATGAGATCAAAGACATATTCATAGAAGCTTTCTACTTACAGTCTCTAGATGAGTCAAGGCCAATTATAGAGCAAATATCTAATATAGTTGACTAGGTGACTAGTGAAGACCAAGAAACAAATGCCAAATTACTGGAATGGTCAGGAAGAAAATTCCAAGGCAAGGTAAATAATAAAATATCTAGTGATATAGCACTATCACAAATGGAGCTAGCTAAGAAAATTGAAACAGTCAAAATTGTACTTGGAAACATATTTTCCCTATACAACAAGTTGTGTGATTTTTCCACATTCACATAGGACACTAGCCAAAAAATACTGAGCTTGGAGAGAAATCTAAAGATTTCTAGCATGCAACTCCCTACAAATCTAGCTCAGAGTGAGAAGCATTTTTCCCAATCGCTTTACACACAAAGAGAGTTAGCTATCTTAGCAGCAGAGGAGGCAACCACCAAAGCCAAATTGATGCAAATTCAATCCTCTATCACTCCTCATTTGGAAACACTTCACAAGGAGTAGATGAATGCAGAGACAGTTCTCAAGAAAGACTCGAATCTTTCTACATCTGATGGACTTGTACACCTAGCAACAGAGATTTCCATCCAGCATAAGTCATTGGATGTTGCACTAGCAAATTGGGATGCATCTTTGAAGGTACTCCTTGAAGTAAACAATACATTATTGGCCAAGTATGGCATTTCCCTATAGAACCCTTGACATAAGCGTCAAAAAGGGGGAGAATAAGTATGGGGGAGTTAAGTAGAGATTAAGTATGGGGGAGTTCAGTATAGAATGAAATGGTAAGTATGATGAAAGGGGGAGATAGAGAATTTTGGGAGAATTTTGACAAATTTTGATACAACATATTGGTCAAAATTTAGAAACAGGACAGAAGTCACTGAGTGTACAAGGCATAATCAACTCACAGGGAGTCATAAGGTATATTGTTATTTTTTTCTAAAATTTTTGAAGAAAATAAGAAGATGCACAAAATAATGTCAAGATCACAAGATCTTAGTTAATTTTTTTTGCCACTCATGTCAAAGGGGGAGATTGTTAGTTTAAAGAATAATTTTGATAGCTAAGTGTCAATACACTTAACCATTTTTCACTATACGTGCCAAGTAAAGAGTAAGTGTCGAGTGATATCAAGTTTCAAGTAATATCAAGTGCTGAGTAATATCAAGTGCCAACTGATATCAATTGCTAAGTGATATCAAGTACCGAGTGATATCAAGTGTTGAGTGATATCAAGTGCCAAGTAATATCAAGCGCCGAGTAGCATAAGGTGCCAAGTGATATAGTTTTGTTTAGGTGCTGAGCTATCCAAGAAATAGCATGTGCCAAGCATCAGTAATGCTTCATGAGCCGAGTAACCTAGAATATCAGCATAAGAGTTTGTAATTGCACAAACTATGATGTAAACCATTTTTGTAGCTGACACAAGGTAAATATTGAAAGATCTAGAGATAAGAATGAATCTTTTACACTTCCTATTCAATCTGCATGCAACCAATTGGAAAATTGGAAAGGCAGGCAACCAATCAGCAAAAAGGGAAGTATTGAGCGGGAAATTGAGATTCAATGTGGATCGCAGATCCATATCTAACCCTAAGTCTTCAAAGTATTTTGAAGGAAGATGAAAGTTTCATTTTAATAAGGATGAGAGAAGGAGAATAGTGTTAAAGGAAAAACATAATGGAATTAAGTGAAAGGAGACATAGAGAGTAAGAGCAGCAATTCAATATTCAGTTGATTAGAACAAAGCAAAGGAGACGAACAAAAATCAAATCTCAGAGGATCAAAATCAAAGAGAGAGCCAGAACAAGTGCCTGCATTCAACAATCAAGGATTGCAAACTATCAGGTCACTATTGACACAGTGTAAAGCCTTTAACAGGGCAGGCCTCTAATAGGGAAGACCATCAGAAGTGGTTGAACAATATTACTGCAGTGATTTTTGTGGGTATCATTCCCACCCTAGTTTTACCTTCTTATTTCTGGACGGTTTCTGGGTTACAAAATTCCAGTATTATGTGTTGTTGATGCATGTATTAGTTTCATGTTTATTTGGTGTGTTTATATGCATGCAATTTACTTTCAGTTAAAAGTTTTATTGCTTAAAGTGTGATACTTCTGATTCACCCACCCCTCTCATAAGTATTCTTTCCATATTTGAATATTCCAACATTTGTATATACAGTGACTCAATAATGACCTAGTTCATTAGATTCTTTTTTCTCTACATATTCTTCTTCATTATCATTTTTTGTTATTAGTTTTCTTCTCCTTTTTTGACCTTTGGTGGCTTGGGGATTTTCTCTTTAATGCAGTTGTGCCACTAGAACCTTCATTTGGTTTTATAATCCTTGCAACACCATTTTTCAATGGTAGCATGACACTTGTTTTTTTTGTTGCCTTGGTTTTCAGTCTGAGTGGTGTAGGAGGAGAGAGGGATTTAGATATTTCTTTCTTTATAGTCTTCTTTACCTTGGGCTCTATTATTTTGACGGTCTTAGCCTTCTTTTCTAGTGGAGGGACAAGTGCTAAGTCCTTACCTTATTTATTTGCACTATCTTCCTCTTCCTCTATATCACCATCACTATGTTGATCTCCTCTAAGTCCTTGTGTGATCATCAAAGGTCCTAAACTTTAGTTTGTGTGACTAGTTTTACCTCTAGATCTTTAATCATTTTCTTCCTTTTTTTATCAGTATAAGCAATCTCAATATCTATTGTTATTATTTCTTTTGCTTCTTCATACTTTCCAAATGGATCAACCCTTACATCAATTTATTTAGTAAGTAGTACAATAATTTCTTCACTTACACCATCAATATCAATCTCATACCCAAGTGATTTAAGCCAAGCTACCCTCGGCTTAACTGCCTAGACATATGTATAATTAGTGTCAAATAGAAAACACACATCATTATAGTATCTCTCAATTAATTATCTAGAAATCCTTGATCTTCTCCTCATTTTTTTGTTTAAATTCATCAAAATATCCATCTAACAAATTCTCAAAATTGTCTTGCTAATTCAAAATATACTCACTTATCTACCTAGTAGTAGGTTTTCCTTGATCCCATACAATATTTCCAATAATAAGAAAAAAAATTAAACATAAAATAAACTACACATTATTAGTGATCCAAACTTACACATTGAATTCTTCTCTTTTTTGGTTGATAAGAGGTTCTCGACTAGTTACAACCATTGTAGATCACCAAGGTCATATTCATGGTTTTTTATTACAATCTTCCACACCTTATCTACTACCATATATGCCACACTTCATTTAGCTTGACTGGTAAAATTTGTGTGCACTCACTCTCACTGCAAATTCAATCAATGGATCAATAATGTTTTAAATTGACATGCCATGTTCATTTCACTCAACCTTGGTGTTTTCCTCTTCTACATCTTTGCTCTAGCATCACATAGTCTTCTTCTTCTCAAATGTTGGATATCTTGTAATAGCACGAATAATCTTCTTCATGATTTTTATTGGTCCATTCTCCAACCATAAATCCATGTCATGAATTCTACTAAACACAACCTTGATCCATTCAATTTTGAAATTTCTTAGAAAATCTAGGGCACACATTAACCTTTCTTCTCAACAATCTTGATCTCATCCTTCGATAATCTATCTTATAACTTTTGGTATGCCAAACAAATTTCATAGTTTCCTACTTCACTAATTTTACACATGTAACAACTTCGTACATCGTGAATCATAATTACCCTAGATGGTATCGATGATAACACACCCGTTAAATCTCCTTCATAGAAATTTTAGGAATAATATGATATTTTTGTTGAGGAAAAGTTTCTCTCTTCACCAATTTAATATTGCTTACCTCTTCTCCTTGATCCAGATCAAAAAGTTTCATTAGGGTTTTGAAATTTTTCTTTCTAAACAACTTGAAAAAAATGATAATCAACACTCGATTACTCTTCAACTTTAAATTTTCTTTCAATCACCTTAGAAATCACTTCAAAATTTTCTAAAATCACATGGGCTCTCAAATCTAAATGTAAGGTGTGTAAAATGCTTTCAATTTTTTTCTATATATCTTCATTTTTTCAAATTAGGGCTCTCATAAATGTTGTGTACTTAGGTATAATCCATCTATCATGATTATCATTATAATTTTAAATATTATACAACTTGGTCAATACCATCTAACTCAACTAAAACATCAGTTTGATTGTTGTGTGTACTTGGTCCATATTGCAGTTCTCGATCAATACAGACACTTTTACTGATGCTTGATATCCAATAATGTAAATCATTTCATTACATAGTTCTTTCCATAAATATGTTCTAATGCATCATATCATATGCATATATGAACTTTGGCACAATTCATGTTAGGAACTCATGTAAGATGAGTCATTTGAATATACAGTTCCTTATATACCTTTCTTAATCAATTTGAGGTTGTCTGATCACCTTCTCCATTGGATTGGGTGATCTACTTTACTATTTCCATTGATCTACCTTTTTCTTCCAATTCTAATTGATCTCCTTTATTTTTTCATTTCCATTGATGTGTTCACTATTTAGTGCTGGTGTGCAAGTCTTGTAGTTTTTACTCACATTTATAGTCTTGTGACAACTAAAACAAACTATGCTTCCATTCAACCATTCCTTATAATTGTCTCTGAAATATGTTCTTATGCAATTTTTTGTAATATTACCATATTCTCCACAATAATGACAACTATACCATGTATTGTAATTCCAATTGTAAGAGTCACCTTTCTTAGGTGCATTTTCTTTCCTTTTGGTTTACTAGTCAGATTTTGCTTGTGATCTGCATTCATGTTCTAAATGTCCATACTTTTGAGAATTGTATTAGTATCCCTCAAATCTAGGTGTAGTAGATGTATTCTTGACCTTTGATCTACATTCATGTGCTTGATGACCTTGTTTCTTGCAATTAAAATAGTTACCAACAAACTTAGGTTTAGGGTTTCACTTACAAGTCTTGTTTTTGCAAATATTTTTTGTGTCCCATTTTACAACAACGGTAGCATGTAGGTTTTTAGAGTGCCTTACTGATTGGAATTCATGTTCTCTCTTCAAGCCTCTGACTTCATCATTCAAAATGCTATTATTCTCTAGTAGATCTGCAATAGTTGCATCACTTTCACTAGAATTTCCATTGCCAAGCAATCCTTTGGTATCAACTTCTTGATAAAGTGTGTCATTTTTTTGAATGGCCACATCCTTTATTTTCCTTAAGGATTTCCTTAGTTCCTCTCTTACTACTTCATTGTTCTGTAGTATGAGCTAGATGTCAATCATTTGATTTTCAGTAGTCTTTCCCAATTTGTATGCCTCCATCTCCAAGATTGCAACTCTCAAGTGGTTAAACTCCTTCTCAAAGAAAAAAGCTCTAATACCAATTGTTGGATTTTTATTGAGAAACTATGATATTGAGAGTGGGTGGGGGAGGTGTGAAGGGGGGTGAATAAGGATCTATACAACTTTTAATTTCTTGAGAAAAATAAAAAAATTGACAAAATTTACTCCTGATTGATCTCATAACTAAATCATATACCATCTAACCATGTACTATAAAAATGAAATAGGTCTAATTATTTATCACACCCATCAACATGAAAATGTAAATGCATAACACAATACATTTTAGTTAACTAGAAACCCTCCAAGGTGAAGGTAAAATTGGGGTGGGGATGATACCCACAAATATTCAATGTTTGCCTATTAGAGCTAGAAATTTGATCACTTATGATGACCTACCTTGTGAGGGGCCTTCCTTGTTAAGAGATTTACAAGACTATTCGGTCTACCTTGATTAAAAGATTTCAAACTCACAATGAACTAAGTACTTTGTTAAGAGATTTACATAGGCATGTTAGGACCACTCTATTAAGAGATTTACCATATTTCACTTGCTAAAATGATTTAGTACCCGATCATTTGCTTTGTACTTATAATGTTGATTATAGATCTTCTCTTTCCTTTCTCTGACATGATCTTCTATCTGATATATATCTTTACTATGCTCTTCACTATTTCACTTGGTCACTAAACTCTTTACCTCACAATTTCTCTGGCTACTTTCAAAACCTAAAACCTTTGCATATTGATTCATATAATTTTCTTTCATTATAAAATAGGGTTTGGATCTTCCCTTATAAAGGCATTTATAGAGTCTTCTAGAATTAGATCACTGATCTGGGTGTTTTCCTTTTAGCCTCTTCATCTAATTGGTTGTTCCTCCTTTATAGGATCAATGATCCACATCAAAAAATGTAATTCAACCTATGTAAAAAAATCTATGATCATTAGGTATTATTTATATGTTGGCTCAAAATGGTTTACCTCAAAGTTTGTACTAATTTAAAAATTCTTGTTCACATTATGTTATTTGACACATACTATCTTTGATGCTCAATTGTAATTGTTCTTCCTATTGGTACTCAACCTCAACTAACTCAACATCTTATGTATGATTGGACATCCATACACTCTATTTTCTTGGGATTTTAATGAACTCAACTTACAGAGGAATAATCAGCAACCAAATAATTTCTTGGCTCCTATAGAGCTCAACATCTATAAGATTATTTATAAGTCTTTTACAAATATATCACTCAGCTTGTATAGAGTAACTCAATCAAAATGATGACCAAGAAACTCTACCTTATATATGACCAAGTATTTGACACTAATAGACAACAAAACTAGAGAGGTCAACATCATCTTCTTACTCCTCCATCTTGTTGGGAGCGTATTTCTTTTCTACTCAATATTTCTATTTTCAAACATATATAATTTATTTTTTTATCTCAATCTCTTGATATAATTTTTTTAATTCACTTCCAAAGCCTCATTTAGGTTCATAAAAGCTCTAGATATAATCATTAAGTTCATTAATCAAAAAAATTTATGCACACTATGAGAGAGGAGGAAAAAATTATGCCACACATGACCCAATTCCAAATCAAAAATCACCAAAAGAAATCTTGTATATTAAATAGGTATAGATATACACTATTCAATAAATCATATAACTTGACAACTATATGCATACCTCCACATACTACAATGAGATCTACAAGGAATTGTAGAAATACTAGCACAAGCCAAAGTCCATGTTATAAGTTGCCACAACACATTTTTCTAACCAAGAAAAAAATTAAACATAACAACAAAACTAGATGGAATTTTTTTTGGATAACCAAGAATATTTTTTTAGTCACCAAATAATGTCACAACCAATACCAAGACTTGAATGCATCTGCATAAGTATCAATACACCTTCAAGCATAATTTATAGAGCATAAACCTTCTAGAAGGTGTAAGGAAACTTGCATGAAATAATATAACCCTTTCCACATAACCAATAATAGATCTAAAATAAATATGCAATTGAAATTCACATGCAAGAGAATAGACAACAAACCCACAAAAAAATTGTGACACAAGATATGACCTGAGAAACCCTCATTGAGGGAAAAAACCCAGCCTCCAAAAGCATCCATCACCATGTATTATTCAAAAATAACACCATTGCAATACAACCATGGAAGCCTTCAAAGCCATAGCCACAACTAAGAAATCTATATGAACAAGCATGAATCCACACATCTCATGTTATGCTTCCAACCTTCACAAATGCTCCATTGGCTAATCTATCAAGCCTTGTCTGCCTCAACTCTTGCCTTTTTTACTTCTTCTTTCTCACACAACAACTACCCTTGTAGATACTTATATAGTAGTAAGTCCCACAAAACCAACAAGTAATATTACATAAACCATTTGCTACCTAACCCATTGACCCCACATTTAATATCATTGGAAATTTTATTCTTTTTTCCAATATTAAATAATTACATCAAATATTATCACAATGGTACAATACAACTCATCAAGTATATCCTATAGGAATATTTGCATGTTGCATGTCCATCTAGGTACAACATTACATAAAAAAATAAAATAATACAATATAATAATATTATGCAATGTGTACAACACCCATTATCTCAAAAATATCCCACTTGTTGTATACATTGCATAAGGGCAATCTATAGCCACATAAATAAAAAAGGGAAAAATCCCTCCTAGCACATCCACCATCATGGATCAAAGTATACCATGTGCTCCATCCTAGAGCCTGCAATAAAATCAAAGTATCTAGCATTGATGAGGCTAATTATTGCCTTTATTTTATGATAATTTTAATACTTTTTTTTTAATACCACCAAGACATTTGTGGACTTATGTTTATCTGAACTGATGATTAAAATCCACAATAGAACCATTAACCCATGGGTAGATAGTATGTCATATTTTGCCAATATCATATATATAATGCAGCATTTTCTATAACCATCAAAATGTGTGTTCTAATATTTGGATTTAATTTAATTAAGCTTATTTGCAAATATCTCTACATTATAACTAACCTATTAGCAAGGGAAGCTAAAGATGATTGGAAGCATTTAAGGGAAAGTGTTAAACATGGCCAACAACATTAAAGGAGAAAACATTAAGGTTCAACCGCGGTGGAGTGGAAGAAGTCATAATGGTACTAAAAGACACTTCCACTACCAAAGAGGAGCTATGAAGAATTTCTATATTTTCTCTGCATTCACTATTGTGTCAAATTGGTTGCTCAAACTTTATTACTCATACCGTAAAATATTTCCTTCTTTCTGTCTAACAAATTTGTAGTTAGTTTTTTTTTCTTTCCTATTTTGAATAAGTGTCAATCATCTATTTATAGGGATCAGATTAGTGGTGTTAGGAAGGTTAGAAGAAAGTTTATAAAAAGAAGCTATTGACTCTTGCAGTGAGTTGTTCTAATAGTTTTATGTATTGTTCTCATGTAAGAAATTTTTGGAACATAAAGAAATAGCTCTTGGTTTACACTCTATATTAGTAGATTAGTAGATGCTGACCAAGGGGGCCGAATTGGAAGGAGGATTAGATTAGAGTAGTATAGATTTGTTTTCAGTAATTCTAGTATTGTAGGTAGAAGTTATAAGTTCTTTCCTGTAGCATCATACTTTGTGAGTGTTCCTATAGCATTTGTAAGAACAATTATAGTGGATGCATTGATTTGGAATATAAGTTATCATTTAATTGTATTTCCAGCATTAGTTTTAGTGAAGAGTTAAGTGTGTTAGTTTCCTATAGCACTAGTGTAGGTTCTTTCCTTGCATTTTACTTTCCTACAGCATAAACTTAATGACTCATTAAGAAACCTAGTGCACATATTGTGTCGACCATTTCAAGTATACATCCCTGAGTTGACAAATTAAATGCACCTCATGGTGGGAAAAATAGTTCTTAGATTGAATATACTATTCCTAAGTATGGCCTTGGGCATGATTATTATACACCTATTGTGAGGCAGATCAAGCATCTCAAACATGAATGATCTCACCTTTTATTATGTCACTACCATGAAATATACATAGAAGACATCCAATGAAAAAGCCACCCAACCTGTCACATTAGAAGATCATAAAATCCTATACTAACTCAAATACCAAGCACAAAAACCTAATCCAAAGGTAATCACATGTATTCATAGTTGTCAAAATATCCATAGATGAAATAGCACCCACAAAAAGTGCCAAACCCATCCAACTATCCATACCTGCATAGGTATACCAAGTGAATCTTACATCATCAACATATCCAATCTTTAACCTGCAATCACAAGCATCAAGAGAAATACCTATCACATATAAACCAAAAAGCTCCCACTACAAAAGATAATGTCGAATCTATAACCAATCCACTCACAACATCTTAAAGAAGTGAATTCATGTAGTCTCAAGGAAATCTACAACACACAAACCAATAACCTATAAGAATAACTCTCATAAAAAATCTCCAATGGTCTCCCAAGTTCTTTGCAACCAATAGAACAAATAGATAAAGGAATAACCATGTCATCTCTCACATGACATTTATGAGCACAAATTAGTGATCATAATCTCTAACCAATCTCAAATCCAATGTAAGTAAAATTGAAGATCTAGGAAGATCACCAAGACCAAAGACAAACCATGTAAATCATAACCTGTATCAAGTCCTTCTACACACACCTCTAGATGTAAACTATGCAAGTATGATCTTCTCCACAAAACCCCAATAAGAAGCCTCAATAAAGAAATGAACCTACTCTATTTTTGATGCTGTAGAAACAACCACTAGTCTGTTACTTGTGGTTATAGGAGTGATAAATAATGAACTTACTTCTAGCTTCTACCAAAATAGAGCATTCACTCATGAAGTGGGCCACCTTGGATGAGTGAATGGAAAGACTATGCAAAATTCAAATAATGGATGAAAAGAGTATGATACTATTCATGCTCAAAAAATCAAAGTACAACTATAAATTATGAAATTAAAAACTTCATAACTTGTTGTTGCATTACAAAGGATTTCCAACTAACTCTAGAAAATCAAAGCAACTACTTATTTATCCTATCTAACTGAAACAAACTTCCTACTTCTTTAAGACTTCCCATAAAGTGGGTTCAACTAAATCTTCAATAAGTTACATCAAATATAGGGTATCATTAATCATAGAATAAGTCTTCCTAAGATATAGTTCATCATGATCCTAGATTTGAGTAGGGACATTAGCAATTAAGTTAACATGTTCCTTCTTCAACTTCTTGTTATAATGACTACACAATTATGTCTCCAAATGTTGAGTATCATTCCTTGGTGTGGTTGAATTTCTTCTCTAAAAATTAGAACAATGTCCAATTTAAAAGTGTATGTCCAAAGCATTAATTCATAGAAAAGTATTCAATGCACCAACTAACCATTCTTTTCTCACTATACATGGCTTCAGGAACATGGCCCATTATGCTACAGGAAGGAAACATTATATTCATTCAACATGCACATATCTAATTCCATTAATAAACCAAGAGTTTTGATTTCTAATATCATATCCCAAAACCATTAAGTATATGAATGACATAAGGTTCACAACTCCCCATACTTATATAGTCACTATAGCTCAAAACTCTTCAAAAATAAACATAGGAAACTATCAAAAAGACCATGAAATGTATAAAAACATATGTCATAAAATAGTCCCATCATACAACATACCTCATGTCAGAGAATCTAACATGATATGACAAAGATGCAAAATTAGAACTAATAATGATACCACCAAGGATGCCTTGAAGAAAATCACAGAACATTCCTCTATTTGAAAAGATGTGCCAAGAGAAAATATAGAAAATTCAGCCTCTAGATAGTAGTTGGAGGATGGATTGTTGTAATATATATATGTATGTAAACAAAAACAAATGTGTTCCCATGTTTCATATTTATTTGATTATTTTTAAAAGCTAAATTATCTAATATTTTGAAAAAAATATTAAATAAAAATAGAAGTTTTCTTCTTCTTTTTATTTTTCTTATATATTCCATTTTAGTGATTACTATATTGCTATAATTAGGCTATAATAGACTTAAATCATTTTGTAAAAGATGAAACTCAAATCTATTTATTACAATGTAAAATAGGTTAAATTATAAAGATATTATTTCTAACCATAGTAGCTATAAACTGATGGTACCACTATGAAGTATAGAAAAAATCACACACTTTTAAAAAATGCACTTGAAAATGAGCTTGTATAAACTTGAATTAGGCTTTGGAAGTTACAAAAAACAAGATTATGTATTTTTTTTAGAATTCATCCAGATAGATTAAAAACTATCTATATTGGAAATATATGTTTAACAAAACCTATAGAACAATGAAAGATAAGTATGTACTAAGGACGATGGAAGATATTATGTATCTTTTGCTCATATAAAGATGATGTTTAACAACAATTTACTAGTATACTCTTATATGTGAAAGTTTGTGTGGTCTAAATTTCTATGGTTTAGTGAGAAAACCAACATAGTGAACTATAGCTATAATTAACAGTGATTTGTTTGTGACTTCTATTGAGATAAGAGGTGTTGCACCTGGATTGCATAATATTGTTATATTGTATTATTTTATTTTATTATGTAATGTTGCACCTAGATGGACATGCAACATGTGAAGATTTCCATAGGATATACTTGATGAGTTGTAGTGTAACATTGTGATAATATTTCATGTAAGTATTTAATATTGAGGTAAAGAATTAAATTTTCAATATTAAATGTGTGGTCAATGGGTTAGGTAGCACATGGTTTATGTAATACCACTTGCAGGACTTGCTATTATATAAGAAACCACAAGGGTAGTTGTGTTGTGAGAAAGAAGAAGACAAAAAGGCAAGAGTTGAGCAAGACAAGGGTTGAAAGTGTAACCAAGGGAGCATTTGTGAAGGTTGGAAGCATGGCATAGGATGTGTGGATTCATGCTTTTTCACATAGATTTCTTGGTTATGGCTATAGCTTTGAAGGCTTCCATGGTTGTACTGCAATGGTGTCAGAGCGTAGTGTTATTATTATAACCCTAGATTGAATCCATGGGAATGCATGAGACGATAAAAGAAAGGGAAAGATATATGATTTGTTTATTGCAGATCTAAGGGTTTTGAGTTTTTTGTTATGATGGGATATTGGTAGATTGTGGGCATGTAAAATTATTGGGCAAAAGGGTTTTCTGGATGTTTCATTTAAATGAGGATTTTAGGGAGAGCTTGTAGAAATGACCTCCTGGGTAACAACAGATCTCACCATTGGATCTGGGTGGATGTTTCCATAAATTTTGATACATAATATGCCCTAGTTTTGCCATATTTAGAGGAAATGAAAGAGTTTTTAAGTTTTAGCCCATGATGGTTGTCAAATTTAATCTTGTTGGAATTATTGTCACAAAAAAAAAAAATGCAGTGAAAATGGTAAAAAAGATTGTCTTAGTAAAACAACCATAACTTTGTCTCAGCATATTGGATTTTAGACTTCTTATAGGCATTGGAAAGCTAATTCAAAGAACTATAGGTTGGTATAGGTTTGGTTCTCTGATTTTGACATTTTTTCAAGTTTTAAGAGCCTAAAATTTAGATGTTGTTTATTTTGAGCACAAATTAAGGCATAACTTAGGTATATGGAGTCAGATTTTGGACTTTGAATAGTTAACAGAAAGCTCTTGGAGAGCACTACACATTGGTTTAGATTTGATGTAGGTTTGGTATGGTTTATTTAGTGATACATTGATCTAAAAAAGTTATGGTATATATTGACTATGGTAGCATTGTGAGTTTATGACATTGTATGTTTAGAGATTTAATATTTGATGTCATTGTATACTCAGAATATATTTCAGATTTGTCTCATGATGATATGGTTATTAGTGTTTGATTTCGATATGTATGTTGACTTGTTGGGTCTAAAAGTTGTGTAGTGGTGTAAGTGGTCTATACTTGCAAGTTGCATTTATAGCTTGGTTATGGGTTGTCTTTGTCCATTGATCTTTCATTATTGATGCATATTCAAATTGGTGGCTTGGATTTGGGTTGTTTATGCCCTAAGTCACATGATTTTATTATTATTATTATTATTTTAATGTAGAAGGGATGAGATGTTGTTACCAGGTACAATCATGGTGGAGAATTGTGGTTGACTATTTTATGCTAAGAGGTTGGACATATTGAGATCGAGATACTCAGTTCATGGATGTGATCATGGTGCCATAGATATTGGCATGACATGATTGAATATATAGGTACATCCTTGATGTTCATTGGTTTGGATTCCTTATTTGGTTATGGTGGTATATCTTCTTGGTTGAGAATCATGGTTATTTGGTTTTTTTTGAGGAGCTCATGATGTGCACTTTTGATTTCTTTGATGGTTTGTTGCCTTGGTTGATTCTCATTATTAGAGGATTTTTTTTTATCATGACCTCATGGATAGCTTGGATACATAGTTTAGTGGGAGATTTTGACAATGATGAGGTGGCAATATGGGGATTAGTTTCAGGTTTGGTTTGTATCTTTTTGGTTTAGAGATCTCGGTTTCACTTGGTACTGGTACTTTGGTTGTGTGAGTGTAGATTTGGAGGATCTTCATGTAAGAGATGAATTATATGATGTCATAGGTGACTTGGTACCATAGTTGAGTGGGAGTTTTTGGCATTGATATATTTATTGAGTGTTTGCTTATGTTGGAGGTTTGTCTTAGATAAAAGTTATTATAGAAGCATCTTTGGCATTTGGATGATGCATTTGTTATCTTCATGGTATGTGAAGATGGTTAGATCTTGAGGACTCGTGGAGTTCTTGGTTATCTTCATGGTTTGTGGAGATAGTTCTTCATGGTATGTGGAGATGGTTTTCTTCATTATGTGTGAAGATGGTTGCATCTTGAGGACTAATGAGGTTCCTGGTAAAGGTGTGGTTTATGCTTTTATTTGGCATGTTATCCTTTGTATGAGGATGGTTTTATTTTTATGTCATGGTATACTCTTGATACACGTTTAGAGTTGTGACATGTTATAGTATGTTCATATGGAGCATGTTATCTCTTTGGTTGACATTGATCTTGGTTTAGTTTCTTGGTATTGACTACATCAATAATTTGTTGGATACTTCATGATATTGTGATGTTACATTTGAAGTTGGCATAGATTGATTGGTTATAGGTGCTCATGGATACTTAGAGATGATGGTGATGCTGATTTTCTCTTGGATTAGAGAAGTATTTGTTGGGACAGCTGATGGTTTCAGCAAGAATTCTGAGGGGCATTCACCTAATATGGACTTGAGAGAAGATTGTTCTTAGATGAGTCTTGGTTGGAGACTTGGATATCTTGATAAGAATTTGCATTCCTCACTCTTGGTCTACTTGGTGATTTTTCTACTTGAGAGGTATAGCCCATTATTTCTCTTAGGTGCATTATGTTTATGCTTGTCTTTCATGGATATGGATCTTGAGCTATGGTACATGAGTTAGTTCTAGTGGGTTCATTTGAAAGGTGAATTAGCATTGGTTATCTCCATTTTCATGTGTTGTTATGCTAGTTGAGTTTGGGAGATGGTTTTATATTCAGCATATTCCTTGGATTAGGAATGATTTATGAGTTTGATCTTCTTGTGAGAGGCTTACATCCATGAGTAGTTATATGGTATGGTTTAGGTGTTTTTGTGATGTTTTCAATAGCATAATTGTTTTTATTTTTATTCAATGTGATAGTTTTAACATCTCTTTCTTGTAGCTTAATAATTACATCTTAAGAGGTTTATTAAAGTATATACTTTGTAGACATAATTTCAAGTCTACATCCCTAGTAAATAAAGTAAATGAGTCCAACAATCACTATTTGATGCTTGAGAATGTCCAAATTCATAGTAATTCAATATAGTTCTCAATTTGATATTTTGTTCCAACATTTTTGGCAATTTTTTGGAAAAGGATTTTGAATTTTCATGGGATTCTAAATGTGACAAACCATGTTAGTAGCTGAAGGAAGTATTAACCAAAGCAACCATACTCCAAGGTCCCAATTGGAGTCTATCATTTTATATTCATACTGATGCTTCAGATAATGCCATAGGTTTTGTGCTAGGACAAAAAGAAGGAATAGTTGAGCATTCAATATACTACATCAAGAAGAATTTGTAGGGAGCAAAAGTAAACTACACTATCACAGAAAAAGAATTACTAGTTGTCATCTATGAACTTGACAAGTTTAGACACTATATCACTAGTTATGAGATTCCTGTACACACTGATAATGCAACCATTAACTACCTAATGAACAAGCCTTCTATTTCAAGAAGGTTGGCCCCATTGGTTGTTGCTTAGGAAAGAGTTTGAAATCATGGTAAGAGACAAACTAGAAAGAGCTAATGTGATGAAATAATTTCTTTCAAGACTACAAGTACATGATGATCTTACAACCATTGATGACAATTTTCTAGATGAGCACCTATTTTGTTTGATAGCCCAAATTCCTTGGCATGTAGATATTTCAAATTACCTTGTTATAGGAAGAACACCAACACATTTTTCCCCCAAAGACAAATGTTGCTGGCCAAAAAAAAGTTTCAAATTTTTCTTGGATTGTCGGATGCATTTTCTGCACTAGACCCAATCAAGTTATGTGTATGTATGTGCAAGAAGATGGAACCTATGATATTCTATGTTCATGTCATGATGAACCATGTGGATGATATTTTTTAGCAAATAGGACAACATTAAAAATCTTGACCATATGGTACTATTGGCCAACTCTTCATAAAGATGGAACAAGATATACAAAGAAATGTGATAGATGTCAAAGGATTGGTATACCTACTAAGTTTAATGAAATGCCCCTACAACCATAGATATACTCAAACTATATATAAAAAATAAAAAATAAGGAAGAGTTCCTACAAAAATTTAGATCCCAAGACACTTCCAATAATCCTACAACAGTGGAGTCTAGAATTCCAACTCAATCATTAGAAATATCTCACTACAAAGTTCCATAATAAACACTTTCACTTTTGGAAGCCATCTTTTCCATCATAAAAAACATTTTATCTCTTGTCTTTCCACCCATTCACCTCACCCTTCTATACTCATGATTCCTAGAAATCCTTCTTCAAAGTTGGACAAGTAAGTATAATGTTATCATACATACATGTTGCTTTCATTGCATATTTGTTTTAGATTTTCATTTTTATGTACTTAACTTTCTAGGCTCGTACACATGGAAAGTCAAGACCCATGCCTCATTAAGTTGGATTGCGGGGGGGATGCCATATTTTTAAATGCACTATATAATTTCATTATATTCTCCACTGATTTTATTTTATTTCCATATGAAGTTTTTATTAAATGGAATGATGACATGATATATTTCAAGGATACATATGATTAATGCAAGAAGTTTTGATAAAAATGTCATTATGAAGTCAAATATGGAGAATTGAATGAGTTTATTTATGACATGATAGTGTGTAAATTGTATTATTTTATTTACTATTTTTTTGAGTGAATTCTATCATTTTCATCTGCCTTTTGTGTTGACTTCAAAAATTTTCAAAGCCTACATTGTGAATTCACTATTCTAGGTATGTTAAAATATTGAATTCTTGATATAACAAAATGGGGGTGGGGTGGAGGGGGTGATATAATTTGTTGTGAACCCACTGTTCATAACCTTATTCTTCAAGATCATCCTTCTTGGGAATAGTTTGAAGCTAGGGGATGGCTAAGCTATTTCTTTAAGATGATAGAATATGATAGTGTGATAGTTTACCAGTTTTTAAATTCTTTGCATAATGGTGTAGCCACATTCAAGGTGCTCTGTGTTGAGTGCAATGAGAAAATTATTGTAGAGGTTTTTGGGTTATCCTAGGAAGGAGAACTATATGAGGAAAATTTTGAGTCTAGGACTTCTCAAGAGGCTCTCAATTTACTTTACATACTGATGGAAAATTGGACATTGATAAGTAGGGCATGAGAACGATTTCATTGTCAGATCTCTGCAATTGGTTCACTGAATATATTATGTGCTCTATAACCTGTGAAGGATGATACTAATGGCTTCATAAACTTCACTTTAAAATCCTTAGCTCCCTTCATTATGACAACAAGCCAGTGAATCTACCCAATTTTATGTTCGATCTCTCAAGAAAAGAGATGAAGCGGTTTGAGTGAGTAAGCCAAAATCTATTGTTCATCATTGTTTGATTAAATTACTAGTTGAAAAGGCTTTGAAAAAGGATGCAATAGTGACATGGGAATAATTTAGTTTAAGTTACAAATACTCTTTTAAACTTATAGGTCCTCGAGGAGTAGGGGTACGAAGGGTAATTAAAACACCTATTGGTAAATTTAAAATTGTTGAATATTTAGAATAATCTTCCTTTGAAAACCCTAGGTCTCATAAGAAGAAAAAGGTCATAGTTTCCCAAGAACCTTCTACTTATAAGAAAAATAATGAAAAATTTGAATCCTATGAGAAATCAGACATTCCTCTGCCTAGAGTAACAACTAAGTCTTCTACCCAATAGGGTGTTCCTCATCCTAAAGTAACACAAAAGAACCAAGATCTTAGTACCTCTACAAAACAACCCTTAAATAAGAAGAAGGTTCAAATTGAAGAAATGCATATAGCTTCGGCTGAAGGAGAGTCTTCTAGCAAGAAAAGGAGAAAAGCTTGTAAACCCTCATCAAAAGAACCTATAAGGAGGACTAGCAAAAGACTCTTAGGAGCTCTTGACATTGGTAAGGTTCACTATAAGAATGTTGTTTCTTCTAAAAATAAGAAATAGGGAGTAATTGATCTTGAAGTAGGAGAAGAAAAGGGGACAACCATGCCATAAGGAAATAAGGGAGCATAGACTAAAGTCAATGTGTCACCAAAAAATGTTGGGAATAATACTGATAAATAAGAGAAAGTAGTAGATGAATAAGTTTATGTGAAAAATGATTTAGCTCCTTAGAAAAAATTTCCTGTAACAACTAGGGAAAATATGAATGTTGATGTTTCTAATGAAAATGAATAGTCTGGTGATCAAATGAGTATAGAAATTTCTAGTCCAAGATTGGAAACCCTTGTTCAAATTATAGAACAAGTTGAGATTGAAAATCCATAGCTGCCTGAGGTTGAACAACCTCTATAGGGTAAAGTTGATACCCCATAATAAGAGAAATGTGAACAATCACAACAAAAAAAAGTTGAAAATGAGGAAAGGACAGTTTTCATAAGGACTGGAGTAGTAGAACACAAAGTAGAATCAAGCCATCTAGAGGTTTTTGTATCTTTAAGATGGACTATTGTAGTTAAACAAAGTCCAAATTTTCCATCTAGCTTGTTTACTCCATTGATAACTAGGCTCAATTTGTATTAGTAGTTCCTATTACAGAAGGTCAGTTGGAGAGAAAAAAATTGAGGTTAGAAAGAACTATTCATATTAAAAATAATAATTAAAGAAGAAGGATTATGAGATTATAAGATTACTTAGGTCATATCCATGACACCTAATTTTCTCTAGTGCAAGCCACTAGCTAAATTTTATACTCTTTTTCTTAAGGAGAAAATGCTTAATTTTTAAATGACTAGAATAGTTCAAGGACTTAGTCCTTCCTTATGCACACCTCATGAGTTCCACCATTCTTTCATAAAATATCCCCTAGTGCTTAAGAATCTTCTTTGTGAACTCTATTTTCATAAACTAGGAGTTCCAAATAATAAGGATTGGAATTCCCTAATGTATTTAGGGGACATTAAACTTAGGACCCTTATGTCTTGGATCCAAAAAGAGTTAAGAAGGGAAATCTAAGCAAGACCTTGCAAGGGTGAAGAAGCATTTATGTGTCTATTTTGAAGGCCTAAAGCTAAAGATCCTAGGACCTATTACATGGATTGGATGAAAGTAGTCAATTTTGGCTCAATAAGACAGAAAATCAATCCCTTAAGGGAGGCTTCCTACACAAAGTTTGAATAGTTGGATGCTAGGGAACTGAGACAAGATAAAATATTGATTATGCAAAGATGGATAAGGATCCCTCAAGATTTAAAGGTAAGGGATCCTCACTCACACAAAAAACTCATCATGGCAATGAGGAGGGCTTCAAAAATATTAGTTTAGGCTGGGAAAGAAAGAGTTTTTGGTTTCCTTTAAAATTTCAGCCACCTCTTCTTATTCATCCACTGCTTGGTGTAAATGAGGATCTTGATGACTATGATAGAGCTACAGAAGATAGTATTTTGCAAAGGTACATGGACATTAAAGGATACTATTGGAGTTTTGATCAAGATGGAGTTGCTGAAAGCATGGCTGCTGATTGTTGAGATAATGGGTGTTGCACACATTACATAATATTGTTATATTGTATTATTTTATTTTATTATGTAATGTTGCACCTAGATGGACATGCAACATGTAAAGATTCCAATAGGATATACTTGATGAGTTGTATTGTAACATTGTGAAATATTTGACGTAATTATTTAATATTGGAGAACAGAATTAAATTCCCAATATTAAATGTGGGGTCAATGGGTTAGGTAGCACATGGTTTATGTAATACCACTTGGTGGTTTTGTGAGACTTGCTATTATATAAGCAACCACAAGGGTAGTTGTTGTGTAAGAAGACAAAAGGCCAAAATGGCAAGAGTTGATTGGGACAAGGCTTGACAAGTTAGCCAAGTGAGTATTTGTGAAGGTTGGAAGCATGACATGGGATGTGTGGGTTCATGTTTCTTCACATGGATTGCTTGGTTGTGGCTATGGCTTTGAAGGCTTCCATGGTTATATTGCCATGGTGTTTTTGCTAAATAATATATGGTGATGGATGCTTTTTGAGGCTAGGTTTTTCCCTCAATGAGGGCTTCCTAGGGTATATCTTGTGTCACATCTTTTGTGGGTATGTTGTCTATTCTCTTACATGTGGATTTCAATTGCATGTTTATTTTAGATCTATAATGGGTTGTGTAGAAATGGTTATATTCTTTGTTGCAAGTTTCCTTACAAATTGTATCAGAGCTATGGTTTTATTGTTATAACTTTATATTGAATCCATGGGAATGCATGAGAGGTTAAAAGAAAGGGCAAGATATATGAGTTATTTATTGTAAATCTAAGGGTATTGTATTTCCTATTATGATGAGATGTTGGTAGAGTTTTGGGCATGTGAAATTATTCGACAAAAGGATTTTTTGAATATTTCATTTAAATAATGGTTTAGGGGAGCTTTCAAAAATGACCTCTTGGGTAAAAACAAACCTCGCCATTGGATCCGGGTTGATGTTTCCATAAATTTTGATATATATTCTCCCCTAGTTTGGTCATGTTTAGATGAAATGAAACATGATGACCATCAAATTTAATCTTGTTGTAAATTTCATCACAAAAAAAAGTAATCATAGTCAAAATGGTAAATAGATTGTGTTAGTAAAATGACCATAACATTCTATCAGGATATCAGATTTCAGAATTCTTATAAACATTAGGAAGCTAATTTAGAGCACTACAACTTGGTATAGGTTTGGCTCTATGATTTTTACATTTATTAGGTTTTAAGAGCCTAAAAGTTAGATGTTGTTTATTTTAAGCATAGATTAGGGCATAACTTTGGCATATGGAGACAGATTTTGGACTTTGAGTAGTCAACAAAAAGCTCTTGGAGAGCTCTACAAATTGGTTCAGATTTGGTGTATGTTTGGTATGGTTTATTTGGTGATATATTAATCTAAATAGTTTATGGTATATATTGACTATTATAGCATTATGTGTTTATGACATTGTATGTTTGAAGATTTAAGATTTGATTTCATTGTATACTTAGTTAATATTTTAGATTGGTCTCATGATGATATGCTTACTAGTGTTTGGGTTGGATATGTATGATGATTTGTTATGTCCACAAGTTGTGTGGTGTTGTAAGCAGTCTATGCCTATAGGTTGCATTTATAACTTGGTTATAGGTTTTATTTGCCCATTGATCTTTCATTATTGATGCATATTTAGATTGGTAGCTTGGATTTGGGTTTTCTATGCCCTAAGTCACATAATTTGCAGATTTTTCTTCATGTAGAATGGATGAGATGTTCTTACTAGGTATAGTCATGGTGGAGGATTGTGGTTGACTATTTTATGCTGACAGGTTGGACATATTGAGTGTTAGATGCTCAATTCATGGTGCCATGGATTTTGGCATGACATGATTCGATATATAAGTTCATCCTTGATTTTCATTGGTTTGGATTTCTAGTTTGGTTATGGTGGTATATCTTCTTGATTGAGGATCATGGTTATTTAGTTTCTTTGAGGAGCTCATGATGTGCACTTTGAGTTCTTTGATGGTTTGATGCCTTGGTTGATTCTCATGGTTAGAGGATGGTTTTTCATCATGATGTCATGGATAGCTTGGATATATGCTTTAGTAGGAGCTTCTGATAGTGATGAGGTGATAGTACAAGATTAGTTCCTAGTTTGGTTTGTATCTTCTTAGTTTGGAGATCTTGATTTCACTTGGCACTATGGTTAAGTGGGAGCTTTTGGCATTGATATATTTATTGAGTGTTTGTAGATGGTAGAGATTTTTCTTAGATCCTACTACTGCAAAAGCATCTTTGACATTTGCATTGTCCACTTGTTATCTTTGTGGTGTGTGAAGATGGCTAGATCTTGAGGACTCATGGGGTTCTTAGTTATCTTCATTTTGTGTGGAGATGGTTCTTCATGGTATGTGGAGATGGTTTTCTTTATGGTGTGTGGAGATGATTGCATCTTGAGAACTCACAGGGTTCTTGTTAAAGGTGTGGTTTATGCTTTCATTTGACACATTATCCTTGGTGGGAGGATGGTTTTGTTATTATGTCATAGTATACTCTTGATACACATTTAGAGTTTTGACATGTTATAGTATGTTCATGTGGAGCATGTTATCTCTTTGGTTGAGATGGTTAGATTATGTTGTCATATTTATGTTCCTAAGGCCATGGATGGAACTTTGACAATGATCTTGGTTTAGTTTCTTTTTATGGAGTATGTTACATTGATGATACTTGTTGGATACTTCATTATATTGCTATGTTGCATTTGGAGTTGGCATGGATGGATTGGTTATAGGTGCTCATGGATACTTAGAGACAGTGATGATGCTGATTTCTCTTGCATTAGAGAATTATTTTTTGGGATGGTTGATGGTTTCAATAGGAAATCTAAGGGCCATTCACCTGATATGGAATTGAGAGGATATTATTATTAGATAAGCCTTGGTTGGAGACTTGAATATATTGATGAGCATTCTCATTCCCCACTCTTGGTCTAGTCTATGGTTTTCTACTTGAGAGGTATAGCCCATTGTTTCTCTCAGGTGCATTATATTTATGCTTGTCTTTCATGGATATGGATCTTGAGCTATGGTACTTGATTTAGTTTTGGAGGGTTCATTTGAAAGGTTGATTTTCATTGGTTATCTCCATTTTCATATGTTGTTATGTTGGTTGAGTTTAGGAGATCATTTTATATTGGGCATATTCCTTGGATTAGGAATGGTTTATGAGTTTCATCTTCCTATGAGAAGCTTA
Organism: Cupressus sempervirens; assembly: GCA_028749045.1. Taxonomy (NCBI): domain Eukaryota; kingdom Viridiplantae; phylum Streptophyta; class Pinopsida; order Cupressales; family Cupressaceae; genus Cupressus; species Cupressus sempervirens. The sequence continues at coordinate 305,427,698 of CM053792.1, read as the reverse complement.
CATCCATGATTAGTTATATGGTATGATTTGGGTGTTTTTGAGGCTTCTTGTTGGGGTTTTATGGAGGAGATCATACTTACATAGTTTACATGTAGAAGTGTGTGTAGAAAGACATGATACATGTTATGATTTACATGGTTTCTCTTTGGTCTTGGTTATCTTCCTGGATGTTTAGTCTCACTTACATTGGATTTGAGATTGGTTAGAGATTGTGATCACTAGTTTGTGCTCATGTATGTCATGTGAGAGATGACATGGTTATTCCTTTATCTCTTTCCTCTATTGGTTGTGGAGAGCTTGGGAGTCTATTGGAGATTTTTTATGAGAGTTGTTCTTGCAGGTTATTGGTTTATGTGTTGTGGTTGTCCTTGAGACTACATGGATTCACTTATTTGAGATGTTGTGAATGGATTGGTTATAGATTTGACATTATCTTTTTTAGTGAGAGCTTCTTGGTATATATGTTATAGGTATTTCTCTTGAGGCTTGTGATTATAAGTTATAGATTGGATATGTTGATGATGTGAGATTTACTTATTATACCTTTGGAGGTGTGGATAGTTGGATGGGTTTGGCACTTTTTGTAGGTGCTATTTCAGCAATGGATATTTTGACAACTACGGATACATGTGATTACTTTTGGATCAGGTTTTTTGTGCTTGGCATTTCAATTAGTACAAGATTTTATGATCTTCTAATTTGACAAGTTAGACCTAGCTTTCTCTTTGGATGACTTCTATGTATGTTTAGTGCTAGTGGCATAATAGGAGGTGAGATCATTCATATTTGAGATGCTAGATACTTTGATTTTGTTGTGGGTACCAGGATGGATCACTTCATGTACTTTGGGCCACGATGGTGGATGTGCTAGGAGGGATTGTTCCCTTTTTCATTTATTTGGCTATAGATTGACCCTATGCAATGTATACAACACTTGAGAGATTGTTGAGATAATTGGTGTTGCACACATTGAATAATATTGTCATATTGTATTATTTTATTTTATTATATAATGTTGCACCTAGATGGATGTGCAACATCTAAATATTCCCATGGGATATACTTGATGTTTCATATTGTAACATTATGAAATATTTGATATAATTATTTAATATTGGGGAAAAGAATTAAATTTCTAATATTAAATATTGGATCAATGTGTTAGGTAGCACATGGTTTTAGTATATGGTTTATGTAGTTCCACTTGGTGGTTTTGTGAGACTTGCTACTATATAAGCAACCACAAGGGTAGCTTTTGTGAAAGAAGATAGAAGGAAAAAAGGGCAAGAGTTGAGTGGGACAAGGCTTGATAGGTTATCCAAGGGAGCATTTGTGAAGGTTGGAAGCATGGCATGGGATGTGTGGATTCATGTTTGTTCACATGAATTTCTTGTTTGTGTCTATGGCTTTGAAGGCTTTCATGGTTCTATTTCCTTGGTGTTTTTATTGAATAATACATGGTGATGGATGCTTTTGGAGGCTAGGTTTTTCCCTTAATGAGGGTTTCCTAGGGTATATCTTGTGTCACATTATTTGTGGGTATGTTTTCTATTCTCTTGCATGTGGATTTCAATTTCATGTTTCTTTTAGATCTACTATGGGTTATGTGGAAATAGTTATATTCATTGTTGCAAGTTTTGTTACATTGATTTCTGTGTAAAGACTAAAGTGAGGAAGTATATTCTTGGTAGAGGACCACTAAGAGGTTAAGTTGGAGAGAATGTTGGGACTATTTTATGACATCTATTTTGATACATTTCATGGTCTTTTTTATATTTTTCTATGTTTATATTTTAATACTTCTATGCTATAGTGACTATATAAGTATGCAAAGTTTTGAACTTTATGTCTTTCATATACTTTATGGTTTGTGGATAGGATATTAGAAATCAGAAACTTTGGTTGATTAATGGAATTAGATATGTTTATGTTGATTAAATATAATGTTTCCTTCTTGAAGCATAATGGGGTATGTTCTTGTAGCCATGTGTAGTGAGAAAAGAATGGTTAGCTAGTGCATGGAATTCTTTTATATGAATTAATGCTTTGGATGTATAGTTTGAAGTTTGACATTATATTATATTTCCCAGGAACAAGTCAAGCATACCAAGGAGTGACATTCAACATTTGGTGAAATAATCCTACATTCATTACAACAAGCACTTGAAGAATGAACATGTCAGCTCAAATGTTCATGTCCCCACTCAAATCTAGGAGCATGATGAACTATATCTGAGGAAGACTTGTTCTATGATTAATTGTGACCTATATTTGTTTTAAATATGTGGCTCATGATGCCCTATATTTTCTACAACTCATCGAATATTTGGTTGAACCCACCTCATGGGAATTCTTAGAAACAGGGAGTTTGTTTTGAAATTAGATAGGATAAATAAGTCTAGCTACTTTGATTTTCTATAGTTAGTTGGAAATCCTTTATAATGTAACAAAAAGTAATGAAGTTTTTAATTTCATAATTTCTAGTTTTACTTTGATGGATTTTGTTGGGTCCTGATCTAATAGTATTTCAAATGCCTTATGAGAGTGCAAGGAATACATATGAGCTAGCTAAAAGCCATAGTGGATATTCAAATAAAACCAATAGGAACAACTATGAAGACCTTCTAGTCTTCTTCCCTTTGAATTCTTCAATTCGGGTGGGTGTACCTTGGAATTTATTATTCTTCTTCTCAACAACAATATGAAATAAAAATTCTAGCATAATAGATGGAATTTACTTTAACTCTTCTAATTGAAGGACTAAAAAGGGGATGGAAAATAGATAATTCTTCAAACCCTAAGATTACATGAATCAAGCGTAGACCAACTTTTCAAATCTATGAGCAATAAAGATTTGAAAGATTTTATTTATGAATTTTACATTGTATAGCTTATCCATATTTCATCAACTTGTTATATGACTAGTGCTTTATCCATTGGACTATTTACTCATAAAATTGACATGTGAAGCCATATCTATATTCTCACTTTATGAAAAGGAAATCAATACTCAAATTGTAATCTCATTCTTATCAAAATCTTTTTATGAAACCCTCAACTCTCTTAATTCACATCAAGCATTTACATAGCCAACTTGATTATCGACAAGATATGAAAAATATATAAATCCAAATTAACTACAACTAAAACTCAATAAATGTGTTATCAAATCTCATAAAATTGAAAGCAACACAAACAAGAAACAAGATCCAAATTAATTCACAAACATTTATTCATTTTGTATTTTCTTTCTTGATAATACACAATTCAGTATCAACCTTTTTGAGAGAATACTCAAAATAGACTCAACATTTCTTACTTTTAGCTTCCATTAAAAGAAGACCTAGATAATAACACTATACAACAATGGAACAACTCAAAAAATGAGTGAATAAATTCATTTCACAAAATTGAGACCCTTCTCTCGCCCTGGGAACTCACTTACATAGGTGAGTTTCTAAAAGCTTCAAGCATTCAAATCAATACACATGTCACCATCTAATGTGACATTTTAGTTTGTTACTAACTATCAACAAGGTTAATCCTATAATAGATTGATGGGATAGTTTGTGAGCATGTGACTACAAGTTTCCTTTTTCTTTTTGTCTCATTCAAAATATCTCTTTGTTATTGGTTTTGTGGTGGGGAATTTTCATGATTAGATGGAATGTACTTCTTAACCCATTCTTTGAATTCATTATCAGTAGGCTTGTATGCTCCAAGATTTGATTTGCTACCTATCAATAAGGAATACATTTAATTTTGGTCTGGGTGACTTCTTTATTGAAGCTTTCATAGAATATTCCTGAATTAGCTAACTTGGACATACATTCTTGGAAAAGTGGCATGTCCACATCTTCAACTTTTTTCTCACCACCTCATTCATTATGGCTATAGCCTACACAAAGTTCAATTTGTCTTAGTTTTCTCAATTATCCCTACCCATTTTTGATATGTTGGCTTTACCAAATTGCTATCATCCTCCATTTTACTAATGGATAAATAAAGAATTTCACAAACTTTATAAATTCTATACAATTTTGAATTGACCCTTTCAAATAGAAACATCAATGTAGTTCAAACTATAATTTCTTAATTATAATAAAAATGACTCTACTAATTTTCCAACTGCATTTGTAGATCCACAACCTCCTTTATTAGAGAATCCTCACTCCTAACCTTCTTTGAAGAGGTTTATCTAGGGTGAGCTAACATAAGTGTGGGGGAAAAATGCATCATGCTTAAATTCCTTGATGAATTAGTCCCCTTGTAGTGGGAAGTTTATCCATGTTGGAAACTCTAGCTACTTCAAGCTTTGCTGCTCTTTTTTCCAACAGGCTCATCTGGCCTTGCAAACTAGAATTTTCTTTTGTTCTTTTTTAATAAGAAACATATATATAATTTTATTTTTCTTGTAACTACTCATGTTTATTCTCTATTCCCTTTGCCACATTATGAACATAGGTAATATGCTCTTATAGGTTCCTTGTGGATTGGGAAAGTTTGGCATCTTCAACTCTATGCAAAACCACATTTCTCCTCAATCCGCTATCTTTGCTAGTGCCTTGACTTGAAGAATAAGAAGGAGAAATAGACCAAGTAGCCAAGAAAACTATGTCTCACTATAATGCACACTAGAAATAGATATTTCTACTTCCCTCTTAGGTTTCTTCAACCTCATATCTTTCATGATAGAGTCAAATGCAATTGCATCATCAATGTTCAAATTTGACAACAAAATGACTCTTGATTCCTTTACTATTATCCTCCCTTCCTTTGGGCATATGAAATCAATTTTTTTCATAATTTCATGTTCAACCTCTTTCCCAATGTCATTAGGATCATTAGCTAGCCTCTATTTCTTTTTCTCACCAACCATCCTATCACAATCTTCTCTAAAATATTGCCATAATAATTGCATGAAGGGGGCTGATTTAACAAACTCGTCATCAAAAACATCTACCTTATAAGACTTTTTTTATAAGTTTCCTTTGGAATAGTCTCTTTATATCCTATGTAGTAATATCTAAGATTGGTTCTCTAGGGAATTGAAGATCTCTTCCTATGACATCTTCTTTATGAACATGAACATATTCATCTTCTTCTTCATCATCATCTCCATATGGTAGATTCAACTCCCCAAGTCACTCAGTACTTTGAATGTTCTCTACCTCCACTTTAACCTATTCTTTATCAGTCTATATTCCTCCTTTTCTTCATGTATGTCATCATTATGCCTTTCATGTGGAAAAGTTATAGGAGGTGGTCCTAGAGATTCTAGAGATGGAGATCGCCTTTCTAGATCATCTAGTACTATTGCCTCCATAGTTTGGATTTCAACTATTCTTTGGTCATTGTGGCTCTTTTTGGGGATGATGAACAATTCTTTTTCATGCAAGGACTCATAATTTTTGGATGAAGAAAACCACAAGCCTATCTATTCTATAGAGAGCAACATCAACACACAAAAAAAAGAAACACACCTATATACAAGGAAAAACAAAATGTACAAAACCTAGCTACTATTCATGGAAAGAAAAATTATTTCTTAGTAGAAATATCTCTTTAAGAACTATCAATGAACTAATAGTTCAAGAGCATTTCTAGAGAGATCCTTTAGTATATATGAGTCTTCTCCCCACCTCAAATTAATTAGGCAAGGGCCAAACCATATGGGATAAAAATTTCCATTCTTTCCTTTGTCCTCCAACCTTGCATTCCACATCAATGCTAAATCATTAGGCATAAATTTTTGGTATGTTTCCCTCTTGTCAAATAAGTACTTCACCTATAGTTGCAGCTTGGCATTTCTTGCTGATGATTCTCTCCTTTCTTCATTCAATCCAAAAAATTTATCAATTTATTATTATATTTCACCTATCTCATATCCTTCATACTTTTTTATGAAGTTGTACATGTACCCATCAGATTGTTCTAAGGCAATCTGGCCTTGATCCCATACACTAGGTCAAAAAGTGCTAATCCAATGACCCTTTTAATTGTCACTCTATCTTCCCATACTACCAAAGGTAGTTTAGAGCCCAAATATTTCTTATTTTGATCCAAGATCCTCTTTATGATCTTCAATTAATTCTTGTTTATGGACTCAACCTGTCCATTTCCCTATTGGTGATATGGGGAAGAAGTTGACTTGGTTATACTATATTTCTCAAAAAAATGCACAAACTCATCAAATCTAAAGCACATAGCATTAGATCTATCACAATTTTTTCTAAGCACCCAAACCTAGAAATTATATGGTTTAATAGGAAACCATTTATAATTTTCCTAGTTTCTCATCAAGTTGGAGTGACTTCTACCCATTTTATAAAAAAGTTAGTAGCAACAAGAATCCATGAATAACTGCTACTTGATTTTTTGCCTATCTCACCTATAAAATAAATACCCTATTCCTGGAAAGGTGCTTCCACTTCCACTGGACTTAATGGTGTATTGCTAGAAATTTTTAGCTTACCAGAAAATCTCTAGCATGGATCACAGTTCTTGACTAATTCATGAGAATTTATGAACAAAGTTGGCCACTCAAATCTAGACCTTATTACCTTATGTGCTATTGTCTTGGCCATGTAATGGCCACCACACACTCCATTGTGTGCTTTAGCTAAAATCTTGATAGATTCTTCTTTGTCAAAAAATTTCAAGAACACCCCTTCAAGGTTCTTCCACCAGAGCTTGGCTTCAATAATAAACCAAGGATAACTATAATAGATAAAGCATTGGAATATCTTTTTAAATAAAACATAACTTGCAAGAGGAATAATTTTGAAAGTTATTTCTAGCTCCTAAAATATTTTTTAATGTAAATTTTTGATTTGATTTCTTGTTTACCTTTCCCTTTCTTCCTTCCTTTCCTTCATTTTTAGTATTTTTTTGTGTCTCTTGATTAATTTTTAGGCCTTGGTCATTTTTTTTTTTTGGCCTCCTCTTGCATAGTAATTTTTTTGATCTTGTGTCTAAGGTTTCTTTTCTCTTTTGTTTATTCTTTTGGTTTTGCAAGTTCTAGGATTCCAAATTTTTGAGGTTTGGGAAATTAGATTTCTTTTTTGGGTGTGCTCCATAATTTTCTTTTGACTCAAGTTTGTGTTTTCTTCTTTTTTGAGTTTAATGAGTTATGCCTTGCTAACTTGACATTACTTGTCTTTATTTTTGGATGACTTGGTTTTTTCTATGTTAAGGTTTTTGTCTTGATTTTGTGCACTAATATTTGGCTTCTCTATATTCTCTCTTACTACTTCTATAGTTGTATTTTTTAAAATTTCTTCTTTCAAATCCCAAAGATTTATTATGATGTCATTTTACAAACTAAAAACTTGATATATTTCTATCTACGAGCATTCATTTTTTAATTGATCATTGATGTCTATATAGAGGACATCACATATTTTGATGAAAATCTCTTTAAATTGCCCCCAGTTGTTGTAAATTTAATTTAGTATAACTTCACAAATTGGTGCTACTGTATACTTTGTATCTTAAAGCTAGAAACTAGTTGGCTGCTAGAATATATTAATTGGTACTTTGAGCTTGGGTATTAAATACCTAAATAATTTGATACCTATGTTTAGATCATTTACAATTATATTTGATAATTCTCTCTATTGTTTCTTCATTCAAGGAACTTGAGTTTCTAAAATTTGGGCTTTTGTTGAATATGTTGTTAGCAATTGATTCAAAAGGCAATAATTGTACAACTACCTTTGTTGCATTTCAAGCACTAACTATTAGCTGATTATATCTTTAAGTTTGATCATTTTATGCATAGATAGTTATCAGTGTTTCTCTTGTCCCAGTAGGCTTCTCCTTGGTTCTTTTCTTAACAGTCATCTAAGTTAAGTGTAATTGTGCTTTCTTGATGAATGGAATTTTTCTTAGCCCTGCACATCCCTCCTTTTCGAGAAGACATGGAGTGTCTCGATTGATGAATGTAGTTTTCTCGATATCTTTGGCTCCATTATAAATGAGATTTTTTGACAAGGTTATTTAAAGATAGCTATTAAATGAGTCATGTAGAAATATGACATGTTGTAAATTGTGTCAGTTGAAAGAATGGACTCAATTAAAAGGATTCTACTACCTTTAATAAAAAATTATTTTTCCACCATTCTATTTTGAGGTTACAGTTGTTGATGACATATTCCCATATTTTTTCTTAATATCTCGCACTAATTTGGATGCCAATGTAAGATATTGGAAGAGTTCCTATTTTGAAGCCAAGAAGGTTAGCAATACTTCTTTGTAGTACTCTATTAGCGTTAAGGAAGAAAATATTTGATTTATCCTTGTTCATAACTTGAAGTGAGATGGAGGAATATATCTCCAACACTTAATTAATGAGGGGCTCTTGTTTTTTGGAGGCCTCTACAAATAGGAGGGTATTATTTGTGAATTGGGACTGAGGGGCAAGGGTTGTAAAGGGATGAACTAAAAAACCGTTTGATATACCATTGTTTCATTGATCATTGAAGAGACATTCAAACCAAGAAGACGAGAGAAGATTTCCTTGCCTCAATCTATTTTGAGCATTAAATGATCCACATATGTTTCAACTTATTAGTTTGTAAAAATTAACAAAAGATATGAAATATAAAATATTTTCAACCCAACTAGTTGTGAGGTCAAGATTTTGTAGTATATAAGAAGGAAATGACCAAATAACTCAATCAAATTATTTTGAGATGTCAATTTGATGGTCATACCTTTGATATTCTCCTTTTACAAGATGTACATAACTTAAAAAATGAATATGATTTTGTATATGATTTCCCTACTTGGGGTGAAGACATTTTGATGCTTTGATATGAGTATGGCCAAGATCTTTTTAAATCTATTTGAAAATTATTTTCTTAAATTGTGTTGTATAAGGCTATTGGCCAAAAGTCATTCATTGAATCTCAAAATTGCTTCTTATGAATGGGATTGATTACTATATGGTTAATCTCTTTGACAAATGTTTGTGTTTTCTAAAATCTTCTATGATTTTGTGGATCTCTTTCCCATAAAGTCCCAACATCTTTGATAGATCTCAGTTTTCATGCTATCTAGGTCTAGGGATTTGTGAAGATCAAGGGAGAAAGAAATTATGTTGATCTCCTCAAGTGAGAAAATTTGCAATAACATTGAATTATCTACTTGGGTAACTTGATCATAGAGAATCTCTAAGAGATCAATGTGATTAATATGGTGAGAGGGGCTTTTGATAAGAGAGGCACAACACAATCAATTGCAATATGCAAGATATCACTATTTGATGTTTCCCAATTACCATAAGAATATTTAATTGTTTTGATTTTATTAGTTGTTCTACAAGATTTGGTAGAGGCATGAAATAATTTAGTATTTACATCTCCTTCAATAATCCATAATCCTCTAGATTTATTCCACCAATAAGTCTCCTCTCTCTTTAGTATTTTAAAATGTTACTTCTTTAAAGAGATTTCAAGTAGGTAAACAACATTGGTCATGATTGAAGACATAATATTGAGTCACAAGTGCATCTAGTTCTTACTCAATTATAGATCTACATTTTGTTTGCAAAGATTTTTTTGAAACAGAATTTTTTCCTTTCATTAATTCTATTTTTTAGGAAATGTAACTTTTTAGAAAATCTGAAACTTGGGGAACCAAGAAGTATCCTTTCAAACCACCATGTTTAGAGTAGGAAGATGAAATTTGATTCCCTCCACCACATATTTTGAAATTTCAAAATAGTTCTTAGATTTAGGAATACCTTGATCCAATTTCAATAGGAGAGGGAGATGATTAAAGAAAACTTGTGGGAGGATGGAGGTGGAGAATGAGAAAGAGATTGTAATCCATTCTAATTTCTCCAATCTCTTATAGATGTTGGAAATTTCAGTCTTATATTTGTCTATGTGAATACACCATTTCTTTGAATGATATTAAGAAATTCAATGAAAGAGATGAAGGATCTGAAGTCTGCCATAATATTAGTGTTATTTTTTAGTGCTCCACTTTGAATATGTTACCTTTATTAAGAGCATTGACAAAGGAGCTATACTTTCTCTTCTATCTTGGTAAGACTATAAACATTAAATAAGGGAAAACTAGAGTTAGCAATGAGATTTTATATTATACATACCAAAATTCCATCTAATTTCTAGTGTGAGAAGAGTTTACACATTGAGACTTTGCCATATTACAATTAGAGCTTAGTGAGAATAAGATCTATCAAAATTAGTAAATATTTTCATCATGCATTAACATTGTTCATAGAATATTGGCTCTATTTTCTTCCTATTGATGAGTAACTCTTATCATATTGGACCATCTATCTAGGAGATTCTACATTGGAAGGGGTTTTGTGATCTTTCTCCTTCTCTCTTATTGGGGAACCTTTCCCTCATATAGGTATTTTTTGGCTTATCATTCATTATTGAGAGAATTTCTCATACATTATTGAGAACGTTTCTTACTTGGGGAAAAACAGAAACATTTGGGATCATGTCCACTTTAGGTGGTGATGTCATGCTATCACATTTCACTTTGTTTTGACTCCACCTTTAGCGCATGTATCATTTTATCACTCTTAGTGTTTGTTTCACATATAGCACATTATCTATTATACATTGGAAGGTGATCCACCTCTGATAGACATGTGATTCCACCTTAGACAAGTAATAAATTATGTCTTGATTACCATGTTGATAGTTTGTGGTGACTGATAAGGAAAGTACTGTACATACTTTATAAATTCTTTAGGGCTCGGGGCATCGGCCCAATTTTATTTTTTGGGCTACTATTCACCAATGGCACAAAATTTTGGGCTACTATTCACCAATTGGCTATTGTTTATATTCACCAATGTATGGCTGCCATGTTGTACCTAATTTTAACCCTAAAGCAAGAAAAATACTTGTATAAAAGGGCTTAGGATTAGGGATTGTTCTATAAGGTGATGCAAAAATTGGTTCTTATAGTGGTATTGAGCTATAAGGGATTATAGATTGTAATCAGGTTGTAATCACTAGATCATAATAATATTGGACTTGTTGTTTGGTGGACCTAGCCCAAGGTTTGGGTGAACCACATTAAATCTTGGTGTCTTGTGTTCTTTTCTATGTGATCTATTATTTTCTGATAAATTGTTTATATTTTCATGTAATTGTTATTTCTGTCTGAGGTTTAATCCTAACACATGTATTCATATAATGAAATTTCTATTGTCTCATTCACTCATTTGTGTCATATTATGCCTCTCTTGTTATTGCACTTTTTATACACATACACATGTGTGCGCGTGCATTTGCATGCACACATGTATATACACAAATACATATACATATAAATATAAATATACATATACATATATGCATACGCATATGTATATGTATACATATGGATATGCATATATATGTGTATATATATGCATGCATGTATATGTATGTATATATACATATATACAAATACATATATATTTATACATGCATATAAAGATACATGTATGCATGCACATACACATACACACACACACACACACACACACACACACACACACACACACACACACACACACACACACACACACACACACACACACACACACACACACACACACACACACACACACACACGTGCGCACACATATAAACACACACCCTCACATGCAACAAATTATTATGTACTATTATGTTACATATTATTATAAATATATATTTTTATTGGTTTAAAGTCCCTATGTCATATATTTCAAAAATTTCTCTATAATTCAGAGGGAATGATAATTTGGAGATTAATATATTAAAAAATTCCTCTATAAACAAGATGTATTATTGGTCATGTTGAAATAAGGAGAAATGCTTAGATGTCTAGTTATTGTAAATTTTAATAGACTATATGTGTTTCTATAATGGATTGATGTTTTGATAGATTTTCTATCTTCAAGAGCTTTTCCCATTTATAGAATATTTAATGCACTTAATATACATATAATCTAAATCTTAGTTTATTTATTATAAATTTACTTGTGATTAGTAGTAACTTAAGATTGTTGTTTCTAAACCAATGTCACCACATATCATAAAATTAAGGTTTTTAAATAAAATTATTATCTATCTTTTATATACTTCTTGTAAATAGTTAAAATGGATTTAGTAAGGGTGATATGGCAATGTGAGTTCATGAGATGTATATTAATGCTAGAACTACATCGAGCTGGATACAAGATTTAAATATGGATGAGAGTGGTCAAACCCATTAGTATAATAATATAGTGTGTCATTTAAATTTTTAATTTAAATAAATATTTATTGATTAAATCAAGGATGACTATAATAAATAAATCATTTGAATAGATTTTTAAATAAAAAGATAAATTTTGAGAGGAACAAATTTTTAATTAAGTTTAGGATCCTAAAATATCTTTTACTATAAATGTTTGATTTTGTTTTCTTGTTTATCTTTTTTTTTCTTCCTTTCTCTTCTTTGGTCTTAATGCTTTTTTCATGCATCTTGATTAATTTTTGGTTCTTGATCGTTTTTGTTTTGGCGCCCTTTCTATTTATTATTCTAAACTTGTGTCTAGGGTTTCTTTTCTCTTCTATGCATTTTTTTTTGTAAGTGCTAGGTTCCCTATTTTTTTTTTAGATTTGGGAAATTAGAGTTCTTGGTTGGATGTGATTCAAAAAAAATATTTTTAGTCAAGTTTGTGGGTATTTTTTTTTTGGGGTTTAATGAGTTATACCTTACTAACTTGAAATTCCTTACCTTTCTTTTTGGATGACTTGGTGTTTTTTTTGTTAAGGTTTTCCTATTATTTTTCTACTAATATGTGGCTTTTCTATATTTTCTCACTACTTCTATAGTTGTAGGCTGTTAGAATCCTCCACTTTTAAATTCTCAAGATTTACTATGATGTCATGATTTATGTACTCACAACTTAATTGACATGTTTGTATTTATGAGCAAAACTTTTTAAATTGATCATTGATATCTCTATAGAGGATATAACATATCATTATGCAAAATGTCTCTTTAAATTGGGCTTTTCTAAATTTGATCTAACATAACTTCATAAGTTGGTGTTGTAGTATACTTTTTTATCTCAAACCTAGTTCCCTCTTAGCTGCTACAATATATCGATTGGTACTTTGAGCTTGGGTATTAATTACCTAGATAATTTCATATTTGGGTTTAATCATTTACTATTATATTTGATACTTGTCTTTATCTTTCCAAACTCAAGTTTCCAAAATTTGGGCTTATATTGAATATGTTGTTGATAATTGATTTGAAAACCATTAATTGTGCAACCACCTTTGTTGGATTTCAAGCATTAACTAGTGGCTAATTATATCTTCAAGTTTGATCATTTCATGTAGACACAATTATATTAGTATTTCTCTAGTCCCAATAGTAATCTCCATGGTTCTTTTCTTGGTAATCATCTTAGTTTAGTGCAAGTGTGCTTCTTGATGGATTATTGTGTGATGCTTCCTAGGTGTCATTAGGAGTTCAAGGATCATGTTGCAATAATTTCAAACATATTTTGAAGCATTTTAATTCCACATCTATGTTTGTAGCATTGCAATGATGTTAAGGCATTTATTAACTTTTTATCCTTTAGAAACAAGTTGAAGAACCCCACATTTTGGTCAAACCTATGGTCAACCCTCCTCTAGAAATAAGTTATGGTTCGTGGTGACTAGAGTTTGGCCTTGTTGATTTCCTTGAGGACTTCTAGTTCTTTCTAGGTGATTCGTATATCTTCTTCTTCCTTGGTTAATCTACTATGTTAGAGTATCTTTTGTCCTAGTTTCTTTTACTTGGGTTCTCCTTTTCTTGTGGCGTTCTTACTCTTAAAGGTTTCTTGATCAATTTTGGCAACATTTTGCTTCATTTGTATTTGGGAATACATATTTTTTTATATGGATATTGTATCTTTGTATATTTCATAAGCTATTCAAGGATTTGGTCTCATGAGTTATATAGTCAGACTTTTGTTCTATTTTAAGGGTGGTTGTTTTTATCACAATTTCTAGACTATCTATTATTATAATTTCTTGACCTAATAATTATAGTAAAGTATAGCTTCACCATTTTTTTAAAAAATTAATAAACAACAAACAAAATAGTTTATAAAGATATGATTAAATCATAATCAGCCTTTATATCTATTTTCCAACTATATATTATCTATTTTCCAATTATATATGTATCAAAATCTTATTTGATTTTTTTTTTTTTTAAAGATAACAAATATTATTTGATAGTTTATTAAGACAAAGAATATAAAATGACAATTTTTTTTATCGACCAACGTAATACATGAATACTAGAGGGATTCATATAACTCGTCATGCCAATAGAGAATGTATTATAAATTTTAAAGCCATACTAGCATTTTCATAAAAAATTCAAATTGTTTGAAAAAGGTGCTCTTATTATAGAACACACCTTTATACCGCGGCCACAATAATACACATTCTTCTTTCTGGCATATTAGAGAATAGAGACATAAATAGTCTCTAGTTTCTTCTTCGGTCACTCCGTTAAACAAGCACAAAAATGGAAACAGTGAAATTTAGAAGACTAAGCACACGTTGCACCGTGAATTTGATGACACATGTAAAGAGATTAATGCGAGAAAATTTTTGGGTGGAGGAAGAATTGAAATTACGTTAAGTGATCAACATGAGGGAAGATCTTTGGGCGGAGGAAGAAGAGATTGAGATCTGCCACCATTTCCATTCAAAACAACCCACGCCATCTTCAATCCCCAACTGGTATGCAGGTCGAGATGACAATGCATAAACCATACTCCTGTAATTAGATTCAATTGGTTAAATAAGATTACATAAATAAACCAAACACATTATCTTTTGAATTAAATAAGCGATTGAAGTTAGTATTACGTAATGATAGTAATAGTAATACATAGAAACAATGAATGTTAAGTATTCTATTTGAGATTGATTCATGTAAACTATTATATAGATCAACAAGTTTGACACGCTCAAATATTAATAAGAATATTACCATCCCTGGATTGTCGGCTAGGAATCTAAGGGCCACCGAACCTCCACTGGGAACTCCAACTGTGTTTCTCTCGGGAGGATCCACCAGATTAAAGTTAGCCGGGTCAGTGATCGCATTGTAGTTTCCAGTACCCATACCCACGATGAAGAAGTTGAAGCCGTGCAGATGCAGACGATGGCTCTCGAATGTCACAGTGCTGGTGTCCTGCAGAACTAGTTGCACACTGGTGTTAAAGGAAAGCACTTCGACCCTCGTGTCATTGAGCGTCCGTGTGTTGTTAGGTGGCGTGCCTGTGTAGTTGAAAGGAAATGGCGGATTGTCAGGGAAAGTGATATTGTAAACTCCAGTGGACTGGTTGAAGTAGTAGGCTTGAAGAAGAGCGGTGGAGGGAAGAATGAAGGACATGTTGTTAATGGAGGCTGTAAACTTGGTACCGTTGGGACGTTGACATGTTTGTCCTTGTGGGCACGGGTTCAACCCCAACCCAACTGTGAAGAAGAACTGTTTATCCACCTTCTGAGGAACAGATGCCGCTGGAAATTTTGGATTGCCTAAGCTTCTCATCTTTGGGCTGAAGTTTGCGGCAAAAGAGGTATCATTCGGGGCTGGAAGCGTAGACTTCATCATGGGAAGAGAGGAGGAATTGACATTGGAGACATACTCTACAACTCCAGCACTGGTCGAGTTATCAAAAGCTGCTGTTCCCGTAGCAAAAAGGCCTGCAAGCATGAGGAATGTCGCATTGGGTGGCTGAGACATGGCTGTCAAGAGGACGTTGGTAGTCTGACCAGGAGTGATCAGAATAACGCTGGTTTGAAAAGGCTTGACATACACAGCGTCCGCCTCTACTACGGTCAACGTATGAAAGGCAATTGTGAAAAACAAGTCACTATTAAGCGCAGCATTAACTAAACGAAGTAGGTATGTTTTCCCAGGGATCACTTTGAGCCTGAATGTATCTGCATTGCACATGAGTAAACATTATATTTGTTACACTCACATTTAAAGAAATGAACATTTGTCTCTTTATGTTTCATCCATTTTTAACTGGCTCTACTCACCGTTGGCAGAGCAGTTGTACATAAGCCCAGGGAGTCCATTCATGGTATATGCATCTGACACATTCGCTTGCGCACCACTTTGCATTGCTTGATTGATAACAGTCTCAGTGTCCGCATTCCACCACTCCCCTACAATTTGTAATCCAAAAGACAGCTTTTTTCGTCAAAGACATCTGATGTAATAGCAAAGTTGATGTTCTTATTATCAATTAAATCAACAATACAGAAATAAAGTTATGTACAGTGACACCAAATTGTCTACGTATACTGAAAGGGCGTACCAAAAACAATGGGCACTTCCTAGTGTGGGCGAGGGAATGGGTAAGAAGCATTCTTTTTGGGGTAGATGATAATGGGCCCATGTAAGCTTGCTCGCAACCATGAGATGTGGGCATGCCACCACAATGTTCCTCTCTGCCTTTTCACTATATATTTGTACACGTAGCTTTTCCCAGTTTGAATTGGACACTGAGTGACATAAGCAGGACCATCTGCCCATCCAGATCTAAGCTGCCGAATTCCATGCCTAAGCAATTCACAGGAATACATTACGAGAGATAGGAACAATATTGTAGTTATAAAGTTAAAAACTGAGCAGATGGGAACAATATTAAATTTATGTAGTAAATAACTGATCAGCCGGAGCACTAGAAGAGATACCAATGTATGCTAATATTGTTTTGAACATTATTTGTTACATTCACAACCACGCGATCTCCTTCTCGAGCAACGATAGGAGGCGCCGGGTATTGCCCATTCACAGTCAAGAGAGCTTTCGTAGTGCAAAGGCGGGTCACATTCGTCATTTGGATCTGCAGGTATTTAGAGAAAAGATCAAATCATGGCTATAATCTGACCAAAAATGAACCTTAAAAAAATAGAATAAAAATGTTTAATGCTCTCCCAGACATTAGTACATTCAACTCATTCCATAGATTTATATAACCCACGTTGAATTTGTAGCGCCGGGTAATCACGGTATGTTTCGCTGCTACAAATGTCACAGTAAGCCACAACGCCAAAAGTGGCAACAGAAAGCGGCCATGAAAAGTCTTCATTGCCAGAATCATACAATAGTTCTTCTCTCAGGGTCTGATCTCAACTTTAGCACACAAACTAAGTATTTGCCAAATTATTTCTGGCTTGGTATGTGATAGTCCGTTTCTTTCTGGCGCTATATATAGATTCAAGGATTAAATCAGGTGAGAGGTCATTTCGCTTTTTTTAGGTGGGCTGGCAGGCAATACTGATATTAAAATAACAGGGTCAGAAATCCATATGACTTTACTGTTAGCAACTGTATTTATCTATTTCATTTTCTTTACTTTCCACAATTCACATGTACTCTTCGTGGCATTTGTTTAGTACGGAGATATGGCGGGGTTTTCTGTCTGGAGTGGCAACCAAGTAAAGCTTGTGCGCATTGAATACATCATCTTAACCATTGTCATTTAAATACAAGTACAATAAATCTATGTTGGCATACCAACCAATGCTCATATTTTTCTTATTGGAAATTTCCAGTTACAAGGTTCACATCCATTCAATCCAGACTGGTCAAAATAGAGTCTTACCGACTTACTGCAAATCTGAAGGAAAATGAAATTGACAATAACAATACCATAAGGAATAGAAAGAACTACTATGGCATAAGTTAATATACAAAAATCTGTTACAACAGAGAAGATGGGAGGGAATAAGAATTCTTCATTTTCCAATAATCATTTGGGTACAATGTCTATACTTATATAGAATTTGAGCTAACTGTGAAATAAATGAATGTTAAGAGAATTCCTCCAAGTGTACAGTAGTGGACAGAGTCTTTATTATTATTTTTGACAGCACTCAACTTCTACTCAACTACTGGCTGGAGAATAGGAAATGTTCATTATTGCAATCTAGCCATGTGTTTAACTGTTGGAGATATTTTAGGAAATGTGTTAAGGACTCTTAACAAATCTGTAGTTTAGTTTGAAGCAATCTAGTGATCTAGTGACAATGGTATTGATTATTCCAACACCCTCCCTTAATTTCTACCACTAATGTATCTTTAAGTGGGAGAAATTACAAAATCCAAATAACAAATTTCTAAAAAAAATGCTAAGTCTGATCAAGTAGGATGGGTCTCGACATTATGTCTTTTGAGGTACCCATTTACAATATTACTATCACTATGGAAAATCCATTCCTCTTGTTATTATACTTTTGAGTTTTTAATCGGTTCACCCTTAACATTTTGGGATTTCCCCCAACTAGGATTTCCCCAACTAGTGCAACAGCTCTACTTCAGGGTTTTTCACCCAAACAAGTGGTTTTGGCTTACCACAAACCCTTCAGCAAACTTTTAGGTTTTTCACCTAAACAAATGGTTTTGGATTACCACAAACCCTTCAAGGACTTAGCAAAAGATATCATTTCAATAATGACAAAAACACTATCTTTATGCTTTTCTCTTTTATGAAGTCTCACTTTTCATGGATGTCTTGGTAGATGATGATTCTGATTTGCACAAACCATTTGCAATCCTTCTTGGGAGTTCACACTCACACTCAAACATTTATATCTAAACAAACCTTTAATCATACCTGTGATATTTTTCCAACTTGATCCATAACTCCATCCAACATCCATTTTGAAGCATTTCTCCATAGAATTCTTTTTACACTTTGTTCCAACATGTCTTTTCACAATGACTCTTTAATCCACAAAGAATACATGGATATAGATCCCAACACTTGTCTTTCATGTGCCCTTTCCTATTACAATTTGAACTTTTCATATATTGTTTATATTGAACAAATTTGATTAAATCCATATAATCATTTCTTTCATTTGTTATATATCCTAGTCCCTCATACTTTGGTCTCATTATTAGCTCAATAGGCTCTATAATTCCTTGTTGATGTTTTTCCAATCCTTTACCTTTGTAACCAATTTTCTTCATTACATTCCATCCAACATTCTTATTAACACAACTAATAGTATTTGATGCCACATCTTCATATTCTTTATCACAAACAACCTCAACAGGGTCACAGGTTTTCTAGTGGTGAATTCAAATCATCTATACTACATGAAAGATCGCATACTAATTTTTTTTTCACACATGCATTTCTTTCAATGACATATTGATCTAGTTCATCCTTTAACAAGTCATTTTTTTCTTTTA
Organism: Cupressus sempervirens; assembly: GCA_028749045.1. NCBI lineage: Eukaryota > Viridiplantae > Streptophyta > Pinopsida > Cupressales > Cupressaceae > Cupressus > Cupressus sempervirens. The sequence goes on along the minus strand of CM053792.1, from coordinate 305,408,453 downwards.
CTTTCTTCAAATTTTCTCCTCTAATTCATCCTTTAACAAGTAATTCTCTTCTTTTACTTTCTTCATTTCCTCCTCTAATTCATCATTTATTTTCTTAACATTATCCAAGAACTTTAATTTTTCCTGTAGCTCTCCATTTGCTTCTATATAGTCATTAATTTGATTTAAAAAGTTCTTGCAAAAGATTCTTTTCACAAATTAAGTCTCCATTTTCTTTCTTCACATTTATTAATTCTCCTTCTAAAATGCCTATCTCAGAAATTAAGTTTGCATTTGCCTTTAACAGTCTTTTACCTTTCTTCCCCATTGCAATTAATCCACAAATAACATTTACTTTGAATTAACCTAGCACTTTTACCACATTTCACAATCACTGTGACAATTTCGGATTTCCTCATCTATTCCTTAAAAATTCAAATGTAAGATTATTTGACATGATCACCATCTCAACAATATCACTCTATAACCTTTTCTCTACATTGATGAAATAGATAATTTTACCTTCAACAATCTCATTCTTCTCTTATTGTATCAATGGACAAAATGCCAATAGCCCTTCTCTTGAGTAATCTTTTACCAAATATTTTTTGTTTTCCTTTAGACAACAACTTCAAAAAAAGAAACAATCTATTCCACTATCCATCTTTGCTTTCCAAACACCCAAAGATTTGTTTGATGCTCCTCAATTACATTATAACCTACAATAGAAAAAATTCACACAACAAAAATCTGCCACAACCCAAGAGTCAATGATGCTCTGATACCATGAAGGAAAATGAAATTGACAATAACAACACCATAAATAATAGAAAGATCTGCTACAGCATAAGTTAATATAAAAAAATCTTCTACAATAGAGAAGATGGAAGAGAACAACAATTCTTCATTTTCCAATAATCATTTGGGTACAATATCTATGCTTATATAGAATTTGAGCTAAATATGAAATAAATGAATGTTAAGAGAATTCCTTCAAGTGTACAGTAGTGGATAGAGTTTTCATTATTATTTGTGACAGCACTCAACTTATACTAAACTACTGGCTAGAGAATAAGAAATGTTCATTATTGTAATCTAGCCATGTGTTTAGCCATTGGAGATATTTTAGGAAATGTGTTAAGGACTCTTAACAAATTTGTAGTTTAGTTTGAAGCAATCTAGTGATCTGGCAATAGTGGTATTGATTATTCAAACAAAATCCCCAATCGTTGTCCTTGAAACATTATCACTTACCCATGTGAGAGATTGAAAATTGTAATTCTAGGAAAATTAAATCATGTTCCACCATTAGATGGTAACATAAAGAAGCTGAGAAAATGAGACGAATTTTTAGAATTTATATGGAGAAGTTAGAACAAATGTGAAAATGTGAATATAGGTTAAGAAAATTTAAATGTGTTCTTGGCTAAATATAATATTTTAAAAGTTTTGATTTTATTTATGTATGTGTGCTAATATATTTCTTTTATTTTTATTTTTTCTAATTTAATAAGAGTAATGTCTTTAACATTGCAAGAGTGATATCATTAGTTTTGCTACACAAATGTACTTCTTATAGTTTTCAAAAATTAAATGTCAGTTTTCAATAAAAATAAAATGATTGTTTTCTAATATTTTGTCATGTGGTGTTCCTTGGGCCATTCCTTTCTTAATATGCATACTTCTAGACCATCTATCTTATCTCAATCCTAGGTATGTTTTTGATTTTTAGTTCCTATTATTTCTTGTTCAAAGTTGTGGTGTGGGATGTATGCTAGAACTATCAGGGAACCATTTATGCAATCTTGTCTTAACAATAAAAAAATTTAATAGCTCTCTAAATCTCATGATTGGTAGGAATTCTTGACTACTTAAGTGGTGATTTTGCAATTATTGGATGAATGTTGCATTCTTTCTAAATTTACTTTTTTTTATGACAATCTTTGTTGCCCAACCCTCCTTAGTATTCCCTAACATTGTCACTCTTTAATATCTTTAGTATAGATCTCAATTAGTATACTTTTCTACACAAATATTTTAATTGGTCTTCAAATGGAGGTTGTATTGGTTATTATATAGGGTACATTTTGTGTTTTCCATTTACAATATAACTATCATTATGGAAAATCCATTCCTCTTGTTATTATACTTTTTGGTTTTTAATCGGTTCACCCTTAACCTTTTGGAATTTCCCCTAACTAGTGCAATAGCTCTGCTTTAGGGATTTTCACCCAAACAAGTGGTTTTGGCTTACCACAAACCCTTCAATGAACTTTTAGGTTTTTCACCTAAACAAATGGTTTTGGATTACCACAAACCCTTCAATGACTTAGCAAAAAAATATCATTTCAATGATGACAAAAATAATATCTTTAAGCTTTTCTCTTTTATGAAGTCGCACTTTTCATGGATGTCTTCATAGATGATGATTCTGATTTGCATGAGCCATTTGCAATTCTTCTTAAGAGTTCACACTCACACTTGAACATTTGTATCCAAGCAAACCTTTAATCATACTTGTGATATTTTCCCAACTTCGTCCTTAACTCCATCCAATGTCCATTTTGAAGCATTTCTCCATAGAATTCTTTTTACACTCTCTGTTCCAACATGTCTTTTTACAATAACTCTTTAATCCACAAAGACTACATGGATGTAGATCCCAACACTTGTCTTTCGTGTGCCCTTTCCTGTTACAATTTGAACATTGCATATATTGCTTATATTGCACAAATTTGATTGAATCCATATAATCATTTCTTTCAATTTTCATGTATCCTAGTCCTACATACTTTGGTCTCATTATTGGCTCAATAGGCTCTATAATTCCTTGTTGATGTTTTCCCAATCCTTTACCTTTGTAACCCATTTTCTTCATTACATTCCATCCAACATTCTTATTGTCACAACTAATAGTATTTGATGCCACATTTTTGTATTGTTTATCACAAACAACCTAAATAGGGTCACAGTTTTTTAGTGGTGAATTCAAATCATCTGTACTACATGAAAGATGGCATACTAATTTTTTTTTTCACACACTCATTTCTTTCAATGACATATTGATCTAGTTCATCCTTTAACAAGTCATTTTATTCTTTTAATTTCTTCAAATTTTCTCCTCTAATTCATCCTTTAACAAGTAATTCTCTTCTTTTACTTTCTTCATTTCCTCCTCTAATTCATCATTTCTTTTCTTAACATTATCCAACAACTTTAATTTTTTCTCTAGCTCAATTAAAGTTCTTCTTACAAAAGATTCTTCTCACAAATTAAGTCTCCATTTTCTTTCTTCACATTTATTAATTCTTCTTCTAAAATGCCTATCTCATAAATTAAGTTTGCATTTTCCTTTAACACTCTTTTACCTTGCTTCCCCATTGCAATTAATCCACAAATAACATTTTCTTTGAATTAACCTAGCACTTTTACCACATTTCACAATTACAGTGACAATTTCAGATTTCCTCATCTATTCCTTAAAAATTCAAATGTAAGATTATTTGGCATGATCACCATCTCAAAAATATCACACCAAACTCTATAACATTTTCTCTACATTGATGAAATAGATAATTTTACCTTTAACAATCTCATTCTTCTCTTAATGTATCAATGGACAAAATACCAACAACCCTTCTCTTGAGTAATCTTTTACCAAATATTTTTTGTTCTCCTTTAGACATCAACTTCAAAAAACAAAACAATCTATTCCACTATCCATCTTTGCTTTCCAAACACTCAAAGATTTCTTTGATGCTCGTTAATCACATTATAACCTACAATAGAAACAATTTGCACAACAAAAATCTGCCATATCCCAAGAGTCAATGATGCTCTAATACTATGAAGGAAAATTAAATTGACAATAACAACACCATAAATAATAGAAAGATCTGCTACAACATAAGTTAATATAAAAAAAAAAATGCTACAATAGAGAAGATGGGAGATAAGAAGAATTCTTCATTTCTCAATAATCATTTGGGTACAATGTCTATGCTTATATAGAATTTGAGCTAACTATGAAATAAATGAATGTTAAGAGAATTCCTCCAAGTGTATGGTAGTGGACAAAGTCTTCATTATTATTTTTGATAGCACAGAACTTATACTCAACTAATTGTTAGAGAATAGGAAACGTTCATTATTGCAATCTAGACATGTGTTTAACCATTGGAGATATTTTAGGAAATGTGTCAAGGACTCTTAACGAATTTGTAGTTCAATTTGAAGGAATCTAGTGATCTGGCAATAGTGGTATTGATTATTCCAACAAAATCTCCAATTGTTGTCCTTGAAACATTATCACTTACCCATGTGAGAGACTGAAAATTGTAATCCTAGGAAAATTAAACCATGTTCCACATTAGATGGTAACATAAAGAAGCTAATAAAATGAGATGAATGTTTAGAATTTATATGGGGAAGTTAGAACAAATGTGAAAATGTGAATATAGGTTAAGAAAATTTAAATGTGTTCTTTGCTAAATATAATATTTTAAAAGTTTTGATTTTATTTATGTATGTGTGCTAATATATTTCTTTAATTTTTAGTTTCTCTAATTTAATAAGAGTAATGACTTTAAAGTTGTAAGATTAATATTATTGGTCTTGTTAAACAAATGTACTTCTTATAGTTTTCAAAAATCAAATGTTAGTTTTCAATAAAAATAAAAAGATCATTTTCTACTATTTTGTCATGTGGTGTTCCTTGGGCCATTCCTTTCTTAATATGCATACTTCTAGACCACCTATCTTATATCAATCCTAGATATGTTTTTGATTTTTATTTCCTATCATTTCTTGTTCAAAGTTGTGATGTGGAATGTATGCTAGAACTATCAGGGAACCATTTATGCATTTTTGCCTTAACAATAAAAAAATTTGATAGCTCTTTAAAGCTCATGATTGATAGGAATTCTTGACTACATAAGTGGTGATTTTGCAATTATTGGATGGATCTTGCACAATTATTGGATGGATCTTGCATTCTTTTTAAATTTTCTTTTTCTATGACCATCTTTGTTGCCTAGGCTCCTTAGTATTCTCTAACATTGTCAATCTTTAATATCTTTCTTATAGATCTAAGTTAGTATACTTTTCTACACAAATATTTTAATTGGTCTTCAAATGGAGGTTGTATTGGTTAATATACAAGGTACTTTTTGTGTTTTCCACTTTGGTTTCACTCATTCTAGCATTAAAATAATGTATTTCTTTTCCTTGCATATTTCTATTTGTATTCTTCTAAATTGCCTCATGGAAAACATAGTAACAATATGTAGAAATAATTGGAAAAAGAGAGGAAAAAGCTCATCTCAATAAAGTTAAAATTAGTAGACTCTTTAATAGGACATGAATTGGGTTTTATAAAATATTTTAAAATAACACCTAGATTTTTGATAACCTGTATAGACCCTTTTCTAGACTGTCCTATGGTGGAATATGTAGCCAAAACTTATTTTGTGAATCATATATTTGTTGGTAAGTTAAAGTTAATGTACATAAATGTATGTTGTCATTTATGGAAATATTATTGTCAGTTAAGGTTGTATGTAGTAAGGATATAGTTTTGGATAATGTTGATGAAGAAATTGTCCAAACAGGAAATAATTTTAATAGAGAAATAATTTTAGTCAATGAGCTTCACTAGAAGTAGGTATATGACCACAATTTTGGAATATGGTACAAAGGAGTTTGTAGATGATATATCTATGTTCAATAATGTTAGTCTATTAGTTGGAATGAATTTTGAATGAAAACCATGAAGATTGTTTGATATCATGGATTCAAGTATAAGGAAGAGAATGGGTAATTGAGCTAAGGAATTGACATGTCTTAAAAATTCAAGAACATGTTAATGTAGGGATGACATTCTAGATGTTTACCCTTGCTCATCAAATTGTGAGAAAAATATTTGAAATAAAAGTGTTACATATTTTGTTATTCAGGCTGTTTGGATAGAGTAATTGAAAAAAGGTATATAAGAAGACATAATGGTAATGCAATGACATAGATGATTATTATTTTTCTTCCTCATAATTTTCATATAGATTCTTACACACACACACACACACACACACATCGTTTACATATCAAGTGCTCCTTAAGAGAAATAATTAGAACTTATTCAAGCTCCTTTCAAGCAATTACACTAAAAACAATAATTGGAAGACCAAGAGTTGCAACTTAAAATACACTTTTTACAAATGAGACAAATATAACCAATAGAAAACAAAGAGTCACAACTTAGAATTCTGCAAAGATGTCCCTCTTGGGTTTTGAACTAGGGTGTCCACAATGAGAACTCATTGCTTCAACCAACTAAGCTAAAACCCTTGGATATATATATATATATATATATATATATATATATATATATATATATATATATATATATATATATATATATATATATATATATATATATAGAAGTGGTTGTTCAAATTGGTCTTGATTTAGTCATGCAACAAAAATGACTCTTATTTTGTATTCACTCTTGGATTTGTATTTCCTACAAGTGCTAGATCATCAAATCCCCAAATGCTTATTTAGTATCTACATAGATGGTCATTTTTTCTCTATGATATACAACTCACTAGATAAAATCCCTTTGGTATTGGTCATAAATAAACATGGTACATATATTTTCCACTTGATCTATTCATTCTTTCTCTTAGGGTCATTTTGCTCCACAAAGTTATTGAAACCAATTTATAACCAATAGAAGACAAAGAGTCACAACTTAGAATTCCACAAAGATGTCCCTCTTGGGATTTGAACCAAGGTTTCCATAATGAGAACTCATTGCTTCAATCAACTAAGCTAAACCCTAGATATGTTAACTAGGGAAACCCTTGATCAAAGGGAAAACTCTGATGGGGATGATACCCACAAGATGATATACTAATATAAATATTCCTTATTGGAGGATGGACCCTATTAGTAGTCTATAACAACATTCAGTACATATCAGCCCATGTTAGGAGACTTTGAACCCTTGTTAGGAGATTCCAACCCTATTAGGAGTCATGCCTACCCTATTACAAGTTATGGAAGGAAAATGGACCCACTATCACATGGGGAAAATGCCAAAGAATGGAAAGGCTATATTATATACATAGACAAGAAAGCACTTACAAGAGGAGTTCTTGTCATACACTGCACTAGCACATAACCAATATTATAGATAGCTCCATGATTATCTTCAAATCTATAAAAGAGAATAAACTACTACTAAACACTAAAGGCCACCTTTCAGAATATCAATAATATTCAATTCTAAATAACAAGGAGAAACAATAGATATCCTACAAAAGAAACATATACAAACCTTATGATATCAAAAATAGGATTCAATTGCATAGGTTTTTGAGGCAAACTCCTTAGACCCATGTTTTATTAGTGGTAGTTCATTCATTCTGATTGAAGTACAAGTCATTTAGTTGGAGCATATCTCATGGGATGAGAATGTAGTAGTATTTTGATCTAACTACATGCATGAAAAACTAAAAGCATCAAAGCATTCATAATACTTTTGACACACAATATGGTTACCCAGAAACCTTCCAAATAGAAAGTAAAACTAGGGTGGCAATGATACCCACAAGATTTTGTGTGTGTGTGTGTGTGTGTGTGTGTGTGTGTGTGTGTGTGTGTGTGTGTGTGTCTGTGTGTGTGTGTCCAAGGGGTTTAGCTTCGTCGGTTGAAGTAGTGAGTTCTCATTGTGGACACCTTGGATCAAATCCCAAGAGGGACATCTTTGTGGAATTCTAAGTTGTGACTCTTTGTCTTATATTGGTTATAAATTGGTTTCGATAACTTTGTGAAGCAAAATTGCCCTAAGAGAAAGAATGAATAGATCAAGTGGAAAATATATGTACCAGATTTATTTATGACCAATACCAAAAGGATTTTATCTAGTGGGTTGTATATCATAGAGACAAAATTATATATATATATATATAACTAGTTATTCAAATTGGTCTTGATTTAGTCATGCAACAAACATGACATTTTTTTTGTATTCACTCTTGGATTTGTATTTCCTACAAGTGCTAGATCTTCAAATCCCCAAATTCTTATTTAGTATCTACATGGATGGCCATTTTGTCTCTATGATATACAACCCACAAGATAAAATCCTTTTGGTATTGGTCATACCTAAACCTGGTACATATATTTTCCACTTGATCTTTTCATTCTTTCTCTTAGGGTCATTTTGCTTCACAAAGTTATCAAAAACAATTTCTAATTTTATATCTTAACCTGTAAAGATAATCGATCCAACATATTTTAGAAGTTTCTTCCCTTTTTGAGGGGTCATTTGATTGATCTCTATTTCTAATTTAATTTGCAATTCTTGCAAAAGAAAAAAATCATTAGTTTTTGTATTATTTTAATTAAGTAAAAATAGGTTTTGATAGGACCCAAAAATTGGTTTTTGTATTGTTTGATCTAAGTTCTCAAAGAAAATTTTCATTATATTGATATGGGAATGTTTTAAATTACAAGTACTAATAAAAATTTTATATGATATTGAATCTTCATATTCAATAATTCTTTCATCCCCAATTTCCTTTGTTTTCATTTCACCCAACATGATCTCAATTGGGAAGTTATCATCTATCATCAATGGTTGTGTTTGATTAGATGCCTTGTAATGCTACAATATAAGCAATAATATAGAAACAAAGAACAAGTACAATGAACATAACAATTTTTTTTAAAACAACTTAATACAAGTACAAGTACAATGATAGAGTCACTCTCAATCCAAGAACCTCAAAATAAAAGAAGATGTCATCCAAATGCATTTCCATTAAGATACTAATACATATTGAGTTCAGTATAATAATGAAGTATGATAGAATTCTTAAATGTCTATGTCCTACATATGGACCCTTCAAGAACAAATTCTGTTCTAAAAGAAAAGTAAATAGTAATCCTAGTTTCCTGATAATCAACTTGAAGCACTTGAAAACACACAGAATTGTAACACAACACAAAGAGGGCTCAATACACACTGAGTTGAAAAGCGTAATCCGCCTGTATATATGTTAGAGTAAATATACCCATATTCATAATGCAGATATCTGATCCACTTAACATAGTGCAATTCTAAAATTAATATGCAAAAAGTATACATCTAATTAACAATGCAAAATTAAACTGACACTAAGAATATCCAATAAATGAATCATATATATACTGAGGTGTCATCATTATGGCACTAAGATTTTGCATCCATGTATAGTATGCTCATAGTCAACACATAATGGAATTCTCTATTATACTCGTCAATGACAAAATAGAGGTTTTCCTTGTTCTCCGTACTTATCCCTTTAGGTTTAAGTCATAGGTAAATCCGATTATATTTTAGTATGTAATTAACCCACCTAGCTCATTTTAACATTTTCACTGAATTAAATAACTGAATAGGATTAACCAAATTTAGCCACCCCAATATACAATCATTACAGCTATCCTTAAAATAAACATCAAACAGATATCTAAGAATACATATGCAACGGATCTCATATCAGTATACAATATAACACTACATTCTTTATCTATTTGAAACTCATTTTCTGTTGCAAAATTTTAGAAGTAAAACTTAGACCACTATAACAATAGAAACAAATACTATAATATTAAGATCTCATAAATATAACTAAACTGACACAACAGTTTAATGATATTTACCAATCTTAGTACTATACCATTTAACCCTACTATCATAAAAATCTATAGTTATGCTTCGAAATGACAAGATGGTAAGATCAAAGTAAAAATGATATTCTTGTTTTAAAATGAATTTCATCAACATATATCATAATTAATACTTTATTTGAAATCAACTTTCATTATCAATAGTAAACAGAGAATAGTTCTGATACCCAATAAATAACATAGTATAACTTTTAAAGTAAGAGGATTCTAATTCATTTCAAACATTATAACTGTATTAGAATACTTCATAACAAAATTTAAACCCCACTGAAAATTTTCTCCATAATCAGATTCAATCAATGTTTGAATAGAGGGTCAATAACAATGTTGCCATTCATGTTTAACTATACATCTAAATTGTTGTGATCTTAGTTCTACTCACAATCAAATTTTTGGGTTTATAAAACCTTAAAACAGGAGCATTACACAAGGTAACTATTAGCTGAAAATATGTTTTCTCATTATAAAAACATTCCCTTTTAAAACTACAACATCATCATTCAACATCACTTAACATTTCATATTACAATGACCAACTTCAAACTTTGCCTTTTTACAACAACTAAACAATTTCCTAAATATAAAAGAGTGAATTAAATGCAACTGAGGAGTTGTTTATTGTCAAGTAAGCATAGTTTATTATTAATTCAAAGTAAATTGATTGACAAAATATTACTATTTGATATCCGATAACCACAGATAACCAAAGTCTTCACATTTTCATGCAGCTTTTATAAATGGTTATGGATAGATTTATAACTTATTCAAATTAGAAAGTGTTTGGCTGTTACCTAATTATACATCTAATTAACAATGCAAAATTAAACTCACACTAAGAATATCCAATAAATTAATCATATATATACTGAGGTGTCATCGTTATGGTACTAATATTTTGCATCCATGTATGGTATGCTCATAGTCAACACATAACGAAATTCTCTATTATACTCGCCAATGACAAAATAGAGGTTTGCCTTGTTCTCTGTACTTATCCCTTTAGGTTTAAGTCATAGGTAAAGTCAATTATCTTTTAGTATGTAATTAACCCCCCCAGTTCATTTTAACTTTTTCACTAAATTTAATAACTGAATAGGATTAACCAAATTCAACCACCCCGATATACAATCATTACAGTTATCCTTAAAATACACATCAAACAGATATCGAAGAATACATATGCAACGGATCTCATATCAGTATACAACATAACACTACATTCTTTATCTATTCAAAACTCATTTTATGTTGCCAAATTTCATAAGTAAAACTTAGACCACTATAACAACAAAAACAAATACTATAATATTAAGATCTCATAAATATAACTAAACTGACACAACAGTTTAATGATATTTACCAATCTTAGTACTATACCATTTAACCCTACTATCATAACAATCTATAGTTATCCTTCAGAATGACAAGATAGTAAGATCAAAGTACAAATGATATTCTTGTTTTAAAATGAATTTCATCAACATATATCATAACCGATACTTTATTTGAAATCAACTTTCATTATCAATAGTAAACAGAGAACAGTTCTGATACCCAATAAATAACAGAGTATAACTTTTAAAGTAAGAGGATTCCAATTCATTTCAAACATTATAACTGTATTAGAATACTTCATAGTAAAATTTAAACACCACTAAAAATTTTCTCCATAATCAGATTCAATCAATGTTTGAACAGAGGGTCAATAACAATGTTGTCATTCATGTTTAACTATACATCTAAATTGTTGTGATTTCAGTTCTACTCACAATCAAATTTCTGGGTTTATAAAACCTTAAAATAGGAGCATTACACAAGGTAACTATAAGTTGAAAATATGTTTTCTCATTATAAAAATATTCCCTTTTAAAACTACAACATCGTCATTCAACATCACTTAACATTTCATATTACAATGACCAACTTCAAACTTTTCCTTTTTACAACAACTAAACAATTTCCTAAATATAAAAGAGTGAATTAAATGCAATCGAGGAGTCGTTTATTGTCAAGTGAGCATAGTTTATTATTAATTCAAAGTAAATTGATTGAAAAAATATTACTATTTGATATCCAATAACCATAGATAACCAAAGTTTCCACATTTTCATGTGGCTTTTATAAATGGTTATGGATAGATTTATAACTTATTCAAATTAGAAATTGTTCTGCTATTACCTAATGATACTTGCTTCCAAAGTCATAGCTATACCAAAAGTATGCTATTTCAACTATACAACAATAAATTCAACAACATTTCAATGTCAATAATTCTATAATAGCTACCATAGCCAAAACTCATTCCCTTAATTCGATGATAAGCTACAACTCATCTTTCAACATCACATGTCAATTAAGATATGGTTGTTCATTCAAAATCCATGAATTCACAAGTTCATGCTAACTGATTACCAAAATGTCGATGTCAAATATTTACTACTAACTGTTAACATACTCATATGTTCTTGTACCAAAATCGATACTATACAGATTTTGCGAACAATATAATGGTTGGGCCTAAAATTCCCAAAATCTACTAAAGCCAACATAGTCTACATAATATCTAAATCTTTACTTCATGCAAACTGTTCAAACAATAATTGTGCCTCAGACTTCAAGCAAACTGTTTGATATAATGACTAAACCCTTAGTCCAAGAAAATTTATAAAGTCGCAAGCACGTATTTCTTACTGGGTTCAAGTCGATGAAACCACATGTTTGGGACAAAGCCCAAAATATATGCATACAACATTTCTCAAAAAATTTCACCATACTTCACATTCAAGTATGGATACGTGCAAACCTGCGCTATACATAGTGCCCAAGTTTGCATATATCCATGCTTGAGTGTCAAATATTCACCATTTAAAACTGATACATGCATATCAAAATACAAATGCAAATTGTAAAGAGAGAGAGAGAGAGAGAGAGTAGGGTAAGAACTTGCCCCTACTTGTAAATTAGTAGAGGGTATATGCTCAACACAAAGCACTTCAGCAACTCACCGTCAGAGCCAAGACCCAACTCAAATCCACAATTCCAAAATGCCAAACAAATAAACTTGCTTGAAATAGAGGATAAAGTAATCAATGGAATAAACCGAATGCAATGCTAGCGAATTATTGGTTGTGTGAAACTCAATAGTGCTCGGCCTCATAAGAAAGTATCTCCTTCCCACCAACACCCTTCATGTTGCTGATTCTTCAGCAACAGAACACAAGTGTTATGCTTATGCAAAGCAATAATGCCAAATTATCGGCATTGCTTCCTTGGAAACCCAAACTTGCAAAGGTATGGCGATCAAAACCTTTAGTGCAATTAAGACCTCATTAACTTGCATTAACTCAACTGTGACACTTCACAGGGCTGAGTACATATCGTAGTCTCAATGCCACCACCATGTTTGGCTTTCAAAACAATGAATATATAACCTTTTACATAGCATTCGAACCTCATTTAGGGTTACATATTACATAAGAGGTAAGTAAACCTTTAAAAATAGAAAATGTTCATGCCAATCTCAACTTAGGGTATTTAGACCCTTTTAATAACAAGTCAATATAAATTGTATAATCAAAACCAAAGCAATAATTCAATCCCTTCTCAGTCACACGTACATAAATACAATGACTAGTTCCAAATACATATAGCATATTAACATACAAATGTATTTGCTATGTCAAGTTAAACATATAATATATAACTTTCTTTCCAAAAACATACAAACACAGAATGCAGTGTACAATGAGTTTGAAATGTAATAAACATAATCGTTACCCAATAAACATGAAATTATATATATATATATATATATATATATATATATATATATATATATATATATATATATATATATATATATATATATATATATATATATATATATATATATATATATATATATACCAGTTTTTAAATCATAAAATCCTAAGTAACCTTCAATGCTATTAAAATAGTTCTGAACAAAAAATACGTTCAGCATAAGTCTCATGTTCCAAAGGACAATAATATAACCAAATTCTACAAAAATAAAAACATTACATCTGAAAGGAACTTATATCAACAAAGTCCTAATATGCAAAAAAATCAAAGTAGTGGTCAGGCATGACACCCTCCCCCACTAGGATTTGACTTTCTCCTGGAAGTCAGTAAACAAGAATGGATGAGCTTCTCTCATCATTTTAGTGTCCTCCCAAGTAGCAAATGTTTCATCATTGGGGTCCTGTAGGACCTTTACCTGCCTTATTTCTCTTCCTCTTAAGCTCAAAGTTCTGCTTTGCATGATTTGCATTGGTTCCAGCATGATTTGACCATCCATAATCTACAAATTTTTCCAATCAAGAACGTGAGCAATATCAGGGATATACTTATGCAAAACTGAAACATGAAACATGTTATGAATGCGTGAAAGACTCGGTTGCAAGGCAAGTTTGTAGGCAATAGGTCCAATCCGTTCCAAAATTTTGAACAGACCTACGAATCGTGGTGCTAACTTGGATCCCTTTCCATAATGAATTGGACTCTTACATGGTCTTACCTGGAGAAACACTTTATCACCAACCAATAATTGATGGTCAATCCTATGCTTATCAGCATATTTCTTCTATGTATCCTATGTAGTAATAAGGTGCTCTCTGATCCTCTTCACCTGCTACTCCAAAACTTGCAACATATCAGTTCCTAAAAGAGTCTTGTCCTCCAAATTATCCCAACTAAGAAGTGTCCTACAAGATCTACCATACAATGCTTGAAAGGGTGCCATACCTATGAAACTATGATATCCATTATTATAAGTGAATTCTACCAAGTGTAGATACTCTTCCCATTTATTCTGTCTATCCATTATGTACATCCTAAGCATGTCTTCCAAAATCTGGTTGACACGTTGAGTTTGTCCGTCTATCTCTGGGTGATAAGATGAACTAAAATTCAGCTGAGTACCTAAATATTGCTATATGGATCTCCAAAAAGAAGAAGTAAACACTGGATCCCTATCAGAAATAATCTTTTTAGGAATTCCGTGTAACTTAACTACCTGCTCCATATATATCTTGGCAACTGTTGCTGCATTATAAGACGATCTAACTAGAATAAAGTGAGCAACCTTTGAATATCAGTCCACTACCACCATAATAACATCATTCCTACAAGCTATAATAGGAAATCTAGTAATAAAATCAATAGAAATGGTGTCCCATTTCCATTTTGGAATACTATGTGGCTGCAATAATCCTGCAGGGTGTTAATGTTTAGCCTTAACTCGCTGACATTCCAAACACCAAGCCACAAAATATGCTATGTCTCTCTTCATTATAGGCCAATAGTAATGTTTCTTAAGGTTAGCATGCATTTTCTTGACACCTGGATGAGCCGAATATGGTGCTTTGTGGGCCTCAAACATAACCAGATTTCTCAAATCACCCAACTCAGGAACGTACACACTCCCTCTAAATAGCAGTAACCCTCCATAATTCACTAAATACCCCAAAAAATGCCCTTCCAAGATGCTTCCAATGTCCATAACAATCTTAACATCTTGAAACCAAAGATCTGCAGAAAGGTTCTATAAAATCTTATCCTTAAGATCCACTGTTAGGATCAAAGAAGATAATTCATGTCGCCTTCTGCTAAGTGCATCAGCAACCACGTTCTCCTTCCCTTGCACATATCTAATCTTGAAGTTGTATTCACATAGGAACTCCATCTATCTTCATTTCCTAGCATTGAGGTCTGGTTGTGTGAAAAGATACTGAAGGCTTCGATGATCAGTATGTAACTCAAATTGTTGACCAAGAAGAAAATATCGCCACTTGATCAAAGCATGCATAATCACAGCAAGTTTGAGATCATGAGTAGGGTAATTCACCTCATGATTCTTTAGCTTTCTAGATTCATAAGATATAACACATCCCTCTTTCATCAACACTGCCCCTATGCCATCCAAAGATGCATCAGTGCAAACCATGAACTCCTTAGCTGAATCAGGGACTGCAAGAACTGGTGCACTGGTCAAACATTCCTTAAGTTTCTGAAATGCTACTTCGTACTCCTCTATCCACACAAATCTATTCCCTTTTCTTTGAAGAGATGTGATAGGATGCACTATTCTGGAGAAGTTTGACACAAATCTACGATAATAGCTTGCTAAGCCCATGATACTTCAAACCTCAGACACATTCATAGGTGCTAGCCAATCTACAATAGCCTAAATTTTGGATGGATCTACAAAAATTCCATCCCCTAAAATAATATGTCCTAAGTAACAAATCTTCAATTTGAAGAATTCACACTTCTCAGGATTGGCATACAGTCTATTCCTACGAAGGCATTCCAAAACCTGCTCTAAATGCTGCTTATGCTCCTCAGCAGTGAAAGAATACACCAAAATATCATCCAAAAAAACCACTATGAACTTGTCTAGGTAAGTTCTAAACACACCATTCATTAGGCTCATGAAGACAGAAGGTGCATTGGTTAACCCAAAAGGTACTACTGTGAATTCGTAGTGCCCATACTTAGTGTGAAAAGCTTTCTTATGAATATCAACTTCCTAGATTCTACGTTGATGATACCTAAATTTTATATCAATCTTCGAAAAGACTTGGGCACCCTTGACTTGGTCAAACAAGTCATCAATTCTAGGTAAAGGATACCTGTTCTTAATAATGACCTTGTTTAACTGTCTATAATCAATGCAAAGTCTTAAGGAGCCATCTTTCTTTTTGACAAAGATTACTAGAGCACCCCAAGGTGATACACTAGGACTAATCAAACCTTTCTCCAAAAGCTCCTCCAACTAAAATTTAAGTTCAACAAGCTCTTGAGCTGTCATTTTGTATGGAGTCTTGGAAATTGGTTCCATTCCTGGCACTAAATCAATTCGAAAATCAATTTCTCTTCTAGGAGGTATTCCAAGAATTTCCTCTACAAAGACATCCGAGAAACTTTGCAAGACTAGATGATCGAGAGAAGAATCTTTAACTATGGAATCTTTTAAGTTGTTTACCAAAATGGCAAACAAATTGTAGCCTTTTCGAGCACACATTGCCAATTGCTTGGCAGAAATTGTCCACAAAGAGATAGGTCTCTTGATTCTAGCAATAACCCTCGCTGATCCAAAATCATCTAAATAATTAATTGTCTTATCCTTGCAATCCATAACAGCTTGATGTTGTTCTAACCAATCCATCCCAAAAACTATGTCATACGATCCTAAAGGTATAACCCTAAGGTTGTTGAAGTAGTAAAAGATTTCATTTGAATCTTACAGTCAGGAGCAACAATATCAGCGCTCACCAAAGAACCTGATGCTAACTCCACTTGCCACCTATTCCTTTCCCTAACTACAGGAATTCCACTATATACAACTAAAGTAGAAGAAATAAATGAGTCTAAAGCTCCAGAGTCAAATAAGATAGATACTTTCATACCTTGAGTATTACCTTGAGCTTCAATAACTGTGTTTTGGTGTTTGGCCTGCTTCTGATCCAAGGTAGAAAAAATATGATGGTTCTTGGCAAAATCACCAACTATCGCTTCAGACCTAGCTGGCTTAGGTCCAACCTTCGGCTTGTCCCAGTTAGGGCACTGAGACTAGTAATGACCTAACTGTCCACAATGATAACACTCAACAGATTTCCTGAATCCCATGTTCTAACTTGAAGGACTAGGAGATGGATTATTACTCTGCACACTCTAAGGTGGTTGAGATGGTCTAGGCCGCTCTCAACCCTTGGAATCCTTATCAAAATTCCTCTTCTTGAATTTCCCACTTGAAAATCCTAATTTTGAACTACTCTGTGAAGGCTTTTGATTCTTACTGACATTCGGGGTAGGTGGATTCATGCTGGTTTTGTATGAAGTCCCATGATTGCTAGACTTCATCTCAATCAGCTTTTCTCGCGTTGAAGCTTCCTGCATAGATAAAGGTTTGAAAGTTCTCACTTCCTCCCCAATCTTGGGCATAAGCCCTCTGATGAAGTGTTGTATCATGGCCTTATCATTTTCTGCCCACCCAAAAAAAAATCTTAAGCTCGTAGAACCTACATTCATAAGCTTCCACTGTAGAGCCAGACTGCATAATCTGAAAGAACTCCTCTGCACAGGCCTGATGCCAATATTCAGACATGAACCTCTCCTTGAAATGCTCTACAAAGAGTTCCCAAGTAACTATAAAGATATCAATGCCAAGCTTCTCCAACTCTTGTTCCCACCACAAGGAACTGAATCCCCTCAAATGGATAACCATGCATCTTAATTTCACATTACTCAAGTAATGGTGTAAGATAAAGCATCACTCAAAATTCAGCAGGCAAGCTTCTACCGCTGTACCCTATTCTATACCATAAAATAACAGCCCTTTCACCTTGGAAAGATCCTTGAGCTGAGCTCTTGCCACTAGATCATCCTCTACAAGAAGGTTAATACCCGGCCCAAGAGGTATCCTACCATTTTCTCCCCCACCAAGAATTTGGTTGTTAGTCTCAATATTATCAAGACATTCCAATATCCTTTGAAGTACCATAGGTTGATCTACCTGGTTATCCTGGTTGTTTCCAACCCCAGCATTCTGATCAAATTGACCAACCCCAAATATATTCTGGTGCCTAGGACCTCTACCATGGCCCCTGCCCCTACCTCTACCTCTGTCAGTAAAGTTATCCTCGGGATTGCCACATCCTTGAGCTCCTCTAGTGACGGGAGGCATGATAGCAACCTAAAAACAATTAACTATTAATAACGCATCTATGACAGGTTAAACCCTATAACCCAAGAGTCGTGGATATTTTAACTGCGCTCTAATACCAAATTTAATGCTACAATATAAGCATTAATATAGAAACAAAGAACAAGTACAATGAATGAAACAATTCTTTTAAAACAACTTAATACAAGTATAAGTACAACGATAGAGCCACTCTCAATCCAAGAACCTCAAAATAAAAGAAGATGTCATCCAAATACATTTCCATTAAGATACTAATACATATTGAGTTTAGTACAATAATGAAGTATGATATCATTCTTAAACGTCTATGTCCTATATATGGACCCTTCAAGAACAAATTTTGTTCTAAAACAAACTTCAATAATAATCCTTAGCTACCTGATAATCAACTTGAAGCACCTGAAAACACACAGAATTGCAACACAACAGAAAGAGGGCTGAGTACACACTATGTTGAAAAGCGTAATCCACCTGTATACATGTTAGAATAAACATACCCATATTCATAATGCAGATATCTGATCCACTTAGCATAGTGCAATTCTAAAATTAATATGCAAGAAGTATACATCTACTTAACAACATGCAAAATTAAACTCACACTAAGAATATCCAATAAATGAATCATATATATACTGAGGTGTCATCGTTATGGCACTAAGTTTCTGCATCCATGTATGGTATGCTCATAGTCAACACATAACATAATTCTCTATTATACTCGTCAATGATAGAATAGAGGTTTGCCTTGTTCTTTGTACTTAACCCTTTAGGTTTAAGTCATAGGTAAAGCCAATCATCTTTTAGTATGTAATTAACCCACCCAGTTCATTTTAACATTTTCACTGAATTAAATAACTGAATAGGATTAACCAAATTCAGCCACCCCGATATACGATCATTATAGCTATCCTTAAAATACATACCAAATAGATATCAGTATACAACATAACACTACATTCTTTATCTATTCAAAACTCATTTTCTATTGCAAAATTTTAGAAGTAAAACTTAGACCACTATAACAACAGAAACAAATACTATAATATTAAGATCTTGTAAATATAACTAAACTAACACATCAGTTTAATGATATTTACTAATCTTAGTATTATACCATTTAACCCTACTGTTATAACAATCTATATTTATCCTTTAGAATGAAAAGATAGTAAGATCAAAGTACAAATGATATTCTTGTTTTAAAATGAATTTCATCAACATATATCATAACCGATACTTTATTTGAAATTAACTTTCCATATCAACAGTAAACGGAGAACAGTTCTGATACCCAATAAATAATAGAGTATAACTTTTAAAGTAAGAGGATTCCAATTCATTTCAAACATTATAACTGTATTAGAATACTTCATAACAAAATTTAAACACCACTAATAGTTTTCTCCATAATCAGATTCAATCAATGTTTGAACAGAGGGTCAATAACAATGTTGCCATTCATGTTTAACTATACATCTAAATTGTTGTGATTTCAGTTCTACTCACAATCAAATTTTTGGGTTTATAAAACCTTAAAACAGAAACATTACACAAGGTAACTATTAGCTGAAAATATATTTTCTCATTATAAAAATATTCCCTTTTAAAACTACAACATCATCATTCAACATCACTTAATGTTTCATATTACAATGACCAACTTCAAACTTTTCCTTTTTACAACAACTAAAAAATTTCCTGAATATAAAAGAGTGAATTAAATGCAACCGAGGAGTCAGTTATTGTCAAGTAAGCATAGTTTATTATTAATTCAAAGTAAACTCATTGACAAAACATTACTGTTTGATATCTGATAACCACAGATAACCAAAGTTTCCACATTTTCATGCGGCTGTTATAAATGGTTATGGATAGATTTATAACTTATTCAGATTAGAAAGTGTTCGGCTATTACCTAATGATACTTGCTTCCAAAGTCATAGATATACCAAAAGTATACTATTTCAACTATACAACAATAAATTCAACAACATTTCAATGTCAATAATTCTGTAATAGCTACCATAACCAAAACTCATTCCCTTAATTCAATGATAAGCTGCAACTCATCTTTCAACATCACATATCAATTAAGATATGGTTGTTCATTCAAAATCCATGAATTTGCAAGTTCATGCTAACTGATTACCAAAATGTCAATGTCAAATATTTACTGCTGACTATTAACATATTCATATGTTCTTGTACCAAAATTGATACTATACAAAATTCCCATCCAAAAGTATTGATTGTGAACAATATAATGGTTGGGCCTAAAATTCCCCACATCTACTAAACCCAACATAATTTACATAATATCTAAATCTTTACTTTACACAAACTGTTCAAGCAATAACTGTGCCTTAGACTTCAAGCAAACTATTTGATATTATGACTAAACCCTTAGTCCTTGCAAATTTATAAAGTCACAAGAACGTATTTCTTACTGGGTTCAACTGGGTGAAACCACATGTTTGGGAAAAAGCTCAAAATATATGCATACAACGATTCTCAAAATATTTCACCATACTTAACATTCAAGTATGGATATGTACAGACCTGTGCTATACACAGTGCCCAAGTTTGCATATATCCATGCTTGAGTGTCAAATATTCACTTTTTAAAACTGATACATGCATATCGAAATACAAATGAAAAATGTAAAGAGATAGAGAGAGTAGGGTAAGAAATTGCCCCTACTTGTAAATTATTAGAGGGTATATGCTCATCACAAAGCACTTCAGCAACTTGCCATCAAAGCCAAAATCCAACTCAAATCGACATTTCCAAAATTCCAAACAAATAAACTTTCTTGAAATAGAGGATAAAGTAATCAATAGAATAAATCGAATGCAATGCTAGAGAATGATTGGTTGTGTGAAACTCAACAGTGCTCAACCTCATAAGAAATTATCTCCTTCCAACCAACACCCTTCATGTTGTCAATTCTTTAGCAACAGAACACAAGTGTTACGCTTACGCAGAGAAATAAGGCCAAATTATCGGCATTGCTTCCTCAAAAACCCAAACTTGCAAAGGTATGGCGATCAAAACCTTCAGTGCAATTAAGGCCTCATTAACTTGCATTAACTCAACTGCGACACTTCATAGGGCTAAGTACATATGGCAATCTCAATGCCACCGTCATGTTTGGCTTTCAAAACAATGATTATATAACCTTTTACATAGCATTTGAAACCCATTTAGGGTTACATATTACATAAGAGGTAATTAAACCTTTAAAAATAGAAAATGTTCATGCCAATCTCAACTTAGGGTATTTAGACCCTTTTAATAACAAGTCAATATAAGTCGTATAATTAAAACCAAAGCAATAATTCAATCCCTTCTCAGTCACACATACGTAATTACAATGACTAGTTCCAAATACATACAGCATATTAACATACAAATGTATTTGCTATGTCAAGTTAAACATACAATATGTAACTTTCTTTCCAAAAACATACAAACACAGAATGAAGTGTACAATGAGTTTGAAATGTAATAAACATAATCATTACCCAATCAACATGCAATTATATATATATATATATATATATATACCAATTTTTAAATCATAAAATCCTAAGTAACCTTCAATGCTAATAAAATAGTTCTGAATAGAAAATACGTTCAGCATAAGTCTCGTGTTCCAAATGACAATAATATAACCAAATTCTATGGAAATAAAAGCATAACATCTGAAAGGAACTTATAACAACAAAGTCCTAATATGCAGAAAAACCAAAGTAGTGGTCAGGCATGACATGCCTCCTCCCATATAATCATCCCTGTAGTTGGATTTAGTTGTTGACTCTAGTAAAAGATGGTGTAAATGTGTCACTTCTCTAACATCTTTTGAGTTCTCTCTAAATACATACAAAGGAACATCATTAAGAACCTCCTCTTTGAGCTCCGATATTTTCTCTTCTTTGCTTATAGGTCATAAATGCCTTTTAATCTTACTAAACTTGATTTCTTCAATTTACTTTTTACTCATTGAATTTGGAAAAAATTTCATAGAGACCCTTCTTTTTTGTATCTTCTTGTCTCTCCATATTTGTAGTCAATTCATCAATCAACATAGGATCATCCTCAAATGTGTTCAACTTTTGAGAAGCTTTTATCCTATTGAATATATTATTTTGGATTGAAGTTCTTTCTAGAATCACTTTCTTATATATGATAGTTTTTCAAACTCAATCTTAATCAAATTAGAACACTTCATGCTCTTTACAATGAAATCTCTATAGGATAAGGATCTAGGCATTATAGAGAATTTATTATGGGAACTAAGATGTAATGTGGTAGATGTAGACAAATTATCTAATGATCTTGAGGTACAAAAATCTTTTGGGGAACATTTTTGGTAGAACATAAGGACATGCCTAGAATTGATATACTCTTATCTCAATATGATCTTCAAAAGAGTACCAAACTCCCAAGTTATTATCTATTACACTTCCTTGAAAGTCCTTAGGTCTAAGTAGCCTTTGTATCTTAGGGACCAAAGAATGATCATAGGAACAACCCAATAGTTTACACCATGGATTTACAACATTATCTTCAAAACATAAGTACTTATATACATATAGGTGGTTTAATGTTCCGTCTTTCTTTATCATTTAATTTCATATAGGTTTAGGCCATGTGTCTATGTTGGATGATTTTTAGTATATATTAGTTTGTGATGCATGTGATATAAATTTATTGGATTGTAATTTTTTCTTTCTCTCACACATGCATACATGCATGCAATTGCACACACACACACACACACACACACACACACACACACACATTCTATTTTTGTTAAATCTATGTTCTTGTCTTTTTGGTTGTACATATTCTTTAGTTTTTCTATTTTCTTATACCAAGTCTTCCATTTCTATGGTTCTTTAGTTGTTATGATTATTATTTTTTCTTGGATCGATGATTGTAAGTGCCAATATTCATTAATTATCTATATACTTGACATACTATAAGTATTCTAGTTAAATACACACATTCATGTATGTTTCTAAAAATGCCTCAATTTATTTATTCATTCCCCCTTTTGTATTTTTTTCTTGCATTCTTTTCTTTGTGTCCTTTTTCCCCCTTGTTTTGTGTATTTTATTTTAATTTATTTATTATTTATTTGGTTTCATCGTCTTGTGGTGTTGTTTAAAATTTAAGCTCATTTTATTATTTTATTATTTTACTTTTTATGTTGTATAATTATTTTATTTTTTTATTTTTTTTGGTTGTACGCATATGCACACACATATCCATATAGACATATGTATGCATGCATGCATGCATTTATTTAATTATGAACACAATCACACATATAGGTACATGCATATATATAATATATTTCTATGTGTGTATATGTTAGAAATGTTTAGAAAAAATGAAAGTGGGCGGGTGGAGGTGAATTAGTTATTCAAGGTCCTTAAGTACCGTTTGAACAATCAAACATAAACATTCACCATTCTACTTATCCTACTATAACTTTGTCTCTACTAAATATTGATTAACAAAATTGCTAGTAATTTACTATCCTATTATAATGAACTTTTTTGAATGTAAACATGTAAATGTAAAACATCATAAACATTCATCACATGTTTGACACTAGGATTTAACATGGAAATCCAATTTGGAAAAAACTACCAGCAACATGTCACCACTTTTTCACTCTTTCAAAGTGAGCTCTGTTAGGAGCCAACCCTATTAAAGGTTACAATATACACTATTAAATGTATGCTTGTTAGAGGATTTAATCACCATGTTAGGAGTGGCCTTATCAAAGGACTTTGACCATTCCATTTAGAATGTCACCTTGCTAAAGGATTTACATAGATTGTTAAGTCCTTTAATGACTGTTAGGTCAACCTTTGATTAAAAAGATTTTAATACAAACTATTTACAATTATTAGAAACAAAACAATAGGGTCTTGATCCTTATGTTTACAACTCACTTTTGCAAGTTTGTTCAACTCATGAGCTTATTTGTTGATAAATCCCCTTTTTCAACTCTGTCTCTTAACTCACTTGGATACCCTTCAAGAATTCATCCCCATCACATCAAACTTAAGCTCATATGCTTAGATTCACTCATCAACTTTAGCAACATTTGCACAAGTATTTCTTTTTCTTTGCTCTCACACTTACACACTTGTGTTCCTCTGTTCCACTTTTTTCTATGTTCATGCCTCTAAATTTATCCTCTATACTTGCTTAAATAGGTACTTCTTTCTTTTCCATTTTCCATGATCATGATATATCTTAGGGTTTGTGATCTGGTTCATCAGGTCCATTATATCTGTCAATCTTCCTTCTTTTCTAGAAACTTCTCATCCATGAAATTCAATCTTAGGTATTCTACCTAATCCTCTCCTCAAATTTATGATCCAACTCACAAATCTTATCTTCAACATAGTTTCCATATCCCAAGAAATCAATTGAGTTAGCTAGAAATCACGATTCCTCAAATGCATTTAAAATATAGTTACTCAACAATAACTAAGTTTTGAGACTCGATCACTGTAGACATTTTTGGATCGGCATCAACTAGCTTTCTTGGTTGATATTGATACTCAATCAACACTAGATTTGGTTGACTTGCACTAGAACTTGGTTAACACTAACATCACTTAGAAATCCCTAGTCTTTCATTTCATTTCTTGGTTAAGCTTTATTTCAATAATATAAATAATCATTTTGTCTTATCAGAGTCTAACTAATCAAATGTCCATTATAATTTTTTTGTAATTCGACCTTACCTCTAGGTGATATTCTTATGAGTGATCTCTCAAATCCTCTTCATCAATCAAAATAGATATGACATTTAGATCAGATAGCAACATGTCTAATTAGTAGATTTGATATCAATGACAATACAATATTTTTTTCAATTGTAGTTTTAAATAGTATATATTTAACCCCACACATACTCACATGTATGTATATGTATATATCCATGCATGCATGTGTATATATGTGTATATATATGTATGTATATGTATATAAATGTATATGCATATATAAGTATGGATGCATGCATGTATGTATGTGTGTGTGTGTGTGTGTGTACACACACATGCACACACACACACACACACACACACACACACACACACACACACATATATATATAGATATATGGGTAAAAGCACAAACATGTCTCACCTTTTATAAAGGAAAAGTGATATCAAAATTTAAACTCTTCAACTTTAACGACATAAAAGTGGCATTTGTGTTTAGAATTTGAAGAAAATGTAAACTAATGAAATGTGTAAAATTGGATTAAGTTTATGTTTGTAAATTATTATTTTTTAATTGAGCGAAAATTTATTTATTTTTGAATTTTTAAATTCTATTTTTAATTTTTTTTTAAATGCTAAAATATAGAGTTCTTTTCCCATCAAACAAATATATGCACAGGTTCATATTTTGGTCTAATTTTGGAATATGTTAGAGTTGACATGTATACTTAGTGAACCAAAAAGGAAAAATTAAAATTTGGCTAATATTTTTCAAGTTATAACTGATCAAAGTCAAAGTTATCAAAAATTGACATTTTTTTTCTCCCGTCAAACTTTTTCCATCAAATCTATATTTTTTTTTTAAAAATCACATACTCTTGAAGAAGACTCCCTCCTCTAATGCAACATCAAAAAATAATAATTTTTGAAAATGATTTACTATTTTTTTCCTATTTTTGAATAGACATCTTCCTGAATCTAAAAATATGTGGTTGTAATATTTTCAAATTATAACATATTATCCATAATCAAAATAATAAAAAAATTATATGATCATAATCGTGACTCTAAGACCTACAAAAGTATATTTTTAGTTTTAAAAAAA
This sequence comes from Cupressus sempervirens, assembly GCA_028749045.1. NCBI lineage: Eukaryota > Viridiplantae > Streptophyta > Pinopsida > Cupressales > Cupressaceae > Cupressus > Cupressus sempervirens. The sequence continues at coordinate 305,382,147 of CM053792.1, read as the reverse complement.
ACTTCAATTTAGTAGGTCAAATTGGCCTTCAAAGTGAGATGTTTATAGAAGTTCTTATTTTTTCTTGTGTGGCTGCCACCTAGGATGCCACATAGGGAGTTATGGCTGAAATGGTTTCAGCCATAAGCCTTTCAGCCAGACCTATTCTGGCCAAAACCCCCATCGGTCAATTAAACTGCATGTGGTTAATGTGGTTGTTTCCTATAAAATAAAGTTTATTTTTTCTTTTTCTTAAAATAAATATACAAAACACCAAAAATTGGAAGAGCATTTTCGAAAGACAACTAATTTTGAAGCCATTTTCAGCAACTATTTCATAGATTTAATCAGAATTGAAAAGGATTGAATATTTTGAAGGTGTTTTTTCCCGTTTACTTATTTTTATTTTTATGTATTCTATATTGAAGCATTAGGTTGTATTTAGTGAAATCTAAATTATTATTTTTGTTTCTATAGATTAAAATTTTCAATGGGAAGTAAAATGAAAAGATCAAGGAAATATGATAGAATAAGAGATGACAAAATGAAAGGCCATACAAAACGTAACCAAAACCAACCTATTGAAATTCCTTAATAGGATGAGATTCATGAAGAAAATGAAAGTAACAAAGAAGAAATTGGTAGTTTTACTAATAGAGACAAATTAGAAGGCATAACAAATTTGATGGATTTGGATGAGGAACTACTTTTTAACCAAATTTCATCTAAAGATATGATAAATGTTAACACTATTAGAAAGCATTGTTAGTACACGTTGGATGAATATTTCAAGGATAAAAGTATATTTGGATAGGCACAATTATTTGTCAAATTATTTAGGAGAAAAGATATGATACCTATTTTGGAGTTGTTGGGTGTTGATAACAGGAAAAGCCATGCACATAATATTAATAAAATAATAGTTGAAAACTTGCAAAATGCTTATAACAAAATTGACAACACAGTTCGAGGAGGTGATTTGAGTAATGCATGTAGAGCATTGATGATTACTATATCTAATAGAAAATTGACACGTTGAAAATAGGTACATGCAATTTCTAATGTACTACATATATCTAGAAGAACTGTCTAGAGATACATCAAGAGGAGAAATATGTTAGATGATAACATTGAGAATAACAAGGTGAATTTTTGTAGAATTCCCTAAAAAGATAGAATTTCTAAAGATGTAAAAAGATAAGTTGTTGAATTTTGGACCACACATTCTCATGTTTCTTCCAATAGACATGATACTATACAAATTAAAGATCAAGAGACAGGGGCCAAAATTGGACATCCAAAACATTTCATAGATATAACTCAAAGTGAATTATTTAAAACATTCAAACAAGAATTTTCAAATGTCAAAATATGTTAGAGAATGTTTGAGAGTTTGTGTCCTTCCTTTGTACGCATAAATAAGATGCATGAAACTTGTTTTTGTCGAAATCATGTTGAATTTGGTCTACACTTGCAATCATATAAAAAAGTTATGGTAGTACTTGATCCTAATTTGGTCATCCCTAGTAGTACAACACAATTCGTGAAGTCCATATTATGTGATAAATTAGAATATTTAGATGAATTCAAAGTGTAATGCATCAAAAAATAGTGTGAAGATTCTGGAGATTTACACAAATTTTCTGAAATGCAAATTGAGAATATTAATGAATCCACACCAGTGTCATGAATGAGATATGAATATGAGACAAAAAAATAAGATAGTAGATGAATCCAGAAAAATTGTATTGAAGGAGAGTGAATTGTGTTATGATGAGTTTATGACCAAGTTTTGTCCATTGATATATCCAAATATCCAACATTGTCATGGTGCATGATGGCAAGCTAAATAGTTTCGTGATTCCAAAAAAAAATTTCCACTTGGTTGTATACTTTCAGTTGTAGATTTTTTTGAGAATTATAAATTTTCACCTCAAACAGAGCTTCAAGGGCAATACTATCATTCTGAACAAGTTGCAATATTTGTGCAAGTGAACTATAAACATGCACAATTTGAGGTGGATCAGATAGAAAGGTTGGATGAAAATGAACGCATCATCATCAAAGAGGTTCATTTCTATATTAGTGATGATAGAGTTCATGATAGGAGTTATGTGCCTCATTTTTTTTCATTGTTATCTAAAGATCTCATAAATAGTGGAATAAATGTTTCAGAGCACTGGATTTGGTCTGATGGATGTGCAAGTTAGTATACATGAACTTACACCTTTATTTAACTTTATTTTAACTTACATTTATTTGGACATGCCTATTTTGATTTCATACATGTACATAGATAATTGTAGATACTTATCATGTTTCATGTTCACAAGACAATTCAAATCTACAAAAATATTTAATTGATTAGCAATGCAACATGCTAGAACCAATGTTAGGTTTTTATGGAATTTCTTTGAAAGTGGACATAGAAAAGGGGAGCATGATGGAGTAGGAGCATGTATAAAATGTGCACTTTGACAACATAAACTTGCAAGTAAATATATGCATTTTTTATGTGCATGTTTAATACTAGAGTAGCATATATTTTAAATTTTATATATATGCATATTGTATGTACATATAGGATATAGGATGGAGAGCACAAATCAAATAGTCAAATGGTGCAAAGTTCATTTTGCTACTCGAGATACTTAATACAATAAGTATTACTTTTGGGAAGTGAAAGGTGAAGTAAGTTATATTTATTTTTAATGTATTTTTCAAATCAAGTTGAGTTTTTTATTAAATATTTATTTTGAAATATGACAATTATTTTTTTGTATTTGTAACAGATATAGATCGATCTAATCCTTACAATTGTCAAACAATTCCTGGTATTAGAAGTTTACATCAAGTGATGACTACAGGAAACCATGAACCTCCAGTAATTAAAGTAAGAGAGAAAACATCTTTTTGTGATGACTGCATTAAGGACAATCTGGTGGGTGCAAATGAAAATATTGTGAATGGATATGTTTCACATTGGGATTTGAAGGAGATAGTTAGAAAGCCTCATTTTGAAGATGCTGACATTGACATTGACATTCATGATCCTATATATTCAGTTGATTATGAGCATATTTCTAATTTAGTTATGGTAGGTTTGTGTGCATATATACATATATATAAATTAATATACATGTATATTCATTTTTAAATTAATTTATATTTATCTATATTTTTATATACATGCAAGAGATATTTTTGCAGTTCAAGCCTTACTAGATAATGTGGAAAATACGGACTATTATCTTTTAAGATGCACAAAAGAAAAACACAAGTTGCTAGAAAGAACTATACATGCTGATCAATAGTCATATCCAATTGGGTTAGTTGTTATTGAAGGAACATATTATCAACAAACAAGGGTAATGGATAGTGGTATTGAATTTATTGAATACAAGCCTAAAGGAAAGGTTTTACATTATAGTAACCATGTTATAGCATCCAAATTACAATTTGAAGCAATACAAAGAAGAGAACGTCATGAAAATCAAAACTGGAAACTATCTATTAAAGAACATGAAAAACTTCTAGAGATAATAAAAACTAGAGAGGATCCTAACAATACATTGTTTGTGTAGCTCTAGTTTACCTATGTACTTATTGTGGAGCTCTAGTCCAAGTATGTCTATATAGCTCTTATATTTTCACATTTAATGTTGATAGGATATTTGTTTTATAAATTTGTATACATTGGATCATTTATCTTGGATATGCGAAATTAGACATGTTTTGTTATTTTTATTTAAATTTGACATGGATATCTCATTTAAGATTATATATACGATAATTAAAATGAAATTCTTGACTAAATTAGATTTTGATTTAACTACAGGGTTAAACAATTTTTCTAAATTTCATATAATGTAAAAGTGTTTTTAAGTTTCATATAAACATAGATTTTATCTAATGTTTTTCTACATTTTTACCTAATGTTTTTCTGCATTTTTTCACTAATATTTTTTTACATTTTTACCTAATGTTTCTCTACATTTTTTAATTTTTACATTTTTACTTAATGTTTTTCTACATTTTTAACTAATATTTTTCTACATTTTTAACTAATATTTTTCTACATTTTTACCTAATGTTTTTCTATATTTTTTAACTAAATTTTTTAAACATTTTTACCTTATTTTTTTCTACATTTTTAACTAATGTTTTTCTACATTTTTAGCTAATGTTTTTCTACATTTTTACCTAATGTTTGGCTACATTCTTTCTTATGTTTTAAATAATTTACTAACAAATCTAAAAAATAATTTAAATATATTAAAAATTAACAAATCTAAATATTTCACTCATTAAATACGTAAAAAATAATAATTTAAGTACCACTAACATTTACTAATCAAAAAACACATTAAAATTTTTTTAAATGGAAAGAAAAAAAAACCCATGAACCAGTTATGGCTAAAACACCTAGACTGCTCTCCAAGAAGTTGAGAACCATGATAGTCAAAATGATAGTTGCATAGGGTTTTTTGGCGCTTTTATAAAAAATCAATGTTTCAACCAGAACCCTTTTGGCTGGAACCCTTCTGGCCAAAATGGTACATGCCATGTTGGCATAAGAAAATGCCACATATGTACGGCCAAAACTATTTCAGCCAAAAGCTTTATGGCCAAAATTGTTCTGGCTGAAACCCCTATTGATATCACCAAAGGTGACACAAGTTTGTGCTTCCACCCACCCACACACACACAAACACACACACACACACACACACACATTGTATGTTTGTGTATGTATACAAATAACCATACACATAGATATGTATATGTACATATATTGATATATAGGATTATATATTTAATATTTTTTAGGACTCTTTTCTTTGTTTCCACTTTTGTTCTATTTTAATTCTATAATGTTTTTCCTTTGTTTTCTCTCCTCACTGTCCACATCTTTCCCACCCATTTCTTTTATGTTAGCTTGTTCATAAGGTTTTTTCCTACATTTTTTTTCATATCCCACTCTCATCCCTATGATGGATCACATAGTGTGATGTGAAATATTGATGATACAAATTCCATACACTATTGAAAAGCCATAAATAAATAAAATAATTCAAATGGATTGTGAAAATATGATAATTTTGAAATAAGAACTATTAGAAAGAAAACCTTTGATCCAAGATAGATAGACATAATTGCACATTCTTGCAAAATCTAATTTAATTATACTCCCTTATTGGCAATTCTTCCATCAACAATCCCATTTGCTAACTAGTGTATATGATCATATGCCTCAAGATGGAATAATGCTTGAAATACACCTATCTAGGGTCTCTTATTATTTGTTTAAGTCTATAATTGATTTGATTGGACAAGTAGGAAGAATAATTGAAATTATGGTCATTGTTTGATAGAACATCATCAACTAAAGTAATGGTAATAATATTCATCAAATGAGGGGATTATATCTCTCGAACATACCCTAGTGTGTAGTAAGTGCACTTTTCATATGGATAAAATTAATTGACATCATATGGAGGATTGTCCACATCTTTGACCACAAAGAGTGCCCTTTATGAATTGACAACCTCTACCTCTTATATGCACTTTCAAGGGTGAAATATTCCTCTAAACTTATATATATAAATGAAAATACATAGTCTTGGTCTAGATCAAACACTTGTACTATATACTCTTTGGTTATTGGAACAATGGGTTTCCTTCGTATTCATAGATTGGTTTATCTTAGGGTTGAATTTACAAATAAGAGTTTGCATCAATTCAACATTTATGAAAATGTATCAACTTCTCCAAATTTATCTTATAAGGGTTACTCATTGATTCATCTTCATTTATTCTAGGCCATACCCTCTTAATTCTATCCAAATGTGACCAAGTTCTTTAAATTTATCCTCCAATACATCTTCTCTAGGTTTAGTCCAATTTGGTGTTTGACTGGATAAGATGAATTTATTGATCAAGCTTGGTTGAGAGGTCCACCCTCCAATTTTTTCCTCATGTTTTAAATCCTCACTACTTCACAATTTAGGGAGTCATTTATTTCTTTTTCCTAGGTTTTCTCAATGAAAAGGCTTCCATAGTGAAGAATAGAAACAAACCAATGGAGTTTTAGAAACCTACTTGATAGTCATCCTCAAATGTATTTTTTTACAATCAATTTACTAATCCTTTCTTGGTAACATTTGAATTTTTCTTTTAAATTTTCACAATAAGAACATTTATCTACTCCAAAATCTAGTACAAGGATGTTACCTATGTTTGGTACTATAACAATCACTAGTGGCATGATTTACAATATCCATTTTGATGTGACTTTTATCTATACACTGTCAATTACATTAATTTTGTTTATTTCTTTTCCCAGTTTAGATAGAATTTCTACTTGGTAGGGCTTAATCACCATACTCGAAGTGTTGACTACCTTGGTTGCCTGAGTTGTTGTAACACGTTGATGCTAACAGTCCATTTGGTGTTAGTGTAAAAACCCACAACAACTCTAATACACCTTGTGAAAGGTGGATGGACAAAATAAACTAAAATGGAACTCAATGTTTTGCAACACTAATATATTTCATTAACCATTTTTTCCATTTCAATAACATTATAAGATGCCTCTATTTATAGAGGTCTTTGATTGTTTCTGGAAACATATAAATTAGCTGACATAGGACAAATAGATTTTTCTAGAACTATCTAAACATAAATGACTTCTAGAACTTTACAAATCTAAATATTAATTTAACCTAACCGTATTTCGTAATCCAGCTAGAGTTTCTAGATTTCTCTAGTATGTTTTTTACATTTTCATTTGAGGGGGAAATTACACATTCCAACAATTACTGTAGTAAGTTTACATTTTAAAATTTAATTTTCCACCCATTGACACATAGTTTAAAGAAACCACACTACAAATATTAACTTATGTGGCTCAAAATGACATGGGTATTCTCATGAGATTGTTGCACCAAAAATTTTCCAACCAGCGTAGTCCCAACCTGTGCAAACAAAGAAGCAATAAGAATACCAAAATTTTAGTAGATGTTTGTTTTTTTCTTTGGCAAAAGTGGACAAGCCACTAGATATATATAATATATTAAGTAAAAACTAGTTCAAGAGCTCAACTGGGAAAGAACTAGAAAGAAAACCTGGCATCATTGCCATATTTACAATTGATATAACGTTGATACTTACAATCTAGCTGTATCGATGAACAACCTATCAAATTTCTAAATTTTTTGAATTTAACAAAATTTCATCACATAGCAGGCATGATGGTCTCCAAATCAATCAAAAAAAGAATTTCAACATTCTAAAAACATGCCAAAAGTAAGGAGAGGAAAGCCCAGCAATGTAGAAAGATACCACTATGCTATCTTTCATCCATGTTTTCACTGGGAGAAGCCATTGTAGAGAAGTCCCATCCCAAATCTAAATGTGGTGTAGGGGCAACATCCCAACCTAAGCTTGGGCCCTCAATGACAACAACATCCCATCCCAAATTCGGATGTGATGCAGGGGCAACATCCCAACCTAAGCTTGGGCCCTCAACAGTAGAAATTGAGGTGCAAGTAGAGAAACCCATGGATGCAAGCACATCCCAACCACTAGGTATAATTACATCTAGGTGCAAAGGTCGAGTGGATACTACTAAAGCAAGGTGACTGAGACCAAGTTCTTTGGAAGTTAAGAACAAATAAGCACCAAGTTCACTAACCAAGTGCAAAGGAGTGGCCAAGGGTGACTTCATTTAAGTAGCTTGTACTCGTGCATCAGAAATTGGAATTCCCAAGATGTTAATTAGAGAAAAAGTAATTTTCTTCACCTCCTCAGACAACTGGAAGCCTAGAGAACGAGCAGTGAATTGCAGGGTCTTGAGTAGGAACCGAGCGTTGTGCTTCTTAGAGGATTTCTACATCACTTCAAATGTCATCATGGCCTCATGGTTCTTCATGAGAATTGTTCTTGAAAATATGCTAGTAACTAGGGCATTGCCAGTCCAAAAGTCATAATTCTACGTCACATTTTTTAGTTTATTATCCACCCAAAATTTTGGCTGAACAACCTTGATGGCAATAATTTCCAATCTCGATGAAGATTGAAGAAGATCCATGGCATTGGAGAGAAAGATGGAGACCAAGGTTGAAGGAAATAAAACATTCCTTGCAAATTCAGAGAAAAAATCCTCCCCAATTATGGTTCGAATGGCATGCCAGATGTTATATGAATGTACAATAAACATACTATCTAGAGCTACATCCTCTAGAGGGTAAGAAATTGCATCTTCATCCAATGCCAGTTGAAGCCTGATTCTGAAGTTTTTGGGCAATATATTGCGATGGAATTGATAGTAAGAATCACAATTCATGCAAACATCTTGTGGAGATGACATGTTGGAGGTAGATTCAATGGAAGATGCAACAAGCTAGATAAATGTTAGATTGAAATCCATTTTGCATCTTAAATTAAATCCCTCAGCATACGCATAGAGGGATTGGAGTACTTACACTCGTGTGTAGTAAATATAGTACCCTTAAATCAAATATTAGTTGCAAATTAAGAAGGGAAAAGTACAAATCTAATGTGGCCAAAATTGAAGAGTGAGCAATTTGATTTGTAGCCACGTACAAAATGCCACATGACCAAAATGAAACAAAATTGTACTCGCTTAGCATCAATGTTCTATTTAATGATAAAGATCTATCATGATTTTGCCTTAATCTTGCACATGAGAACCTAATTTATAAATTCTGCAATAAATGTTCAAAGCCCAATATGGATAGTGTGCAATGACCATGGGGTGATGTCAAGTTGTCCATTATAGCATACTCGACACATATGATGATATGATTTTCTCAACATCATCCACGATTTGGCATATAAAACACACTCGGCATCAAGAACATTCTTAGTGCACTTGGCATTAGAAACACACTCGACACCAAAAACACACTCAGGACTCATCTAGCTTGGCACCTGCATTATGCACAACGATTGACACCTAAGGATATTTCCTTAGTAGGTGTCAACCATGACTTGACATGTGATAGAGTATCTACTATAGTGCTCTTGGTACATATGATGTTTTGATTTGCACATGCAAAACACTTAGCATCTGAAACACACTCGACACCTAAAGTAGTTCTGTGAACTCAACACAAGAAGACCACTTAGCATGTGAAACAACTCAGCAGACATAAAGATCACTCAGGCTTTGAAGACCCTATCAACCTTGACAACCACTATTTCACTATGCATATTGATTGCTTGGCATATGAAAGATAGCACCAGTCATTTGACAGTCAACACCTAAGGTCGTTGGCTTAGTAGGTGTCAGCAATGACTCAGCATATGTTAGAAACTTGGCATCTGAAAAGCACTCAACACTAGAAGTAGTTCTGTATACTTAGCATAAGAAGTGTGCTCGACATCTAAAGCAACTTAGCACACACACACATATAGATCACTTGACCCCTAAGGGCCTTGTCAAATCCAACATTAGCTATGACACTGCACATATTGATCACTTACCACATGAAAGGCAGCATATGTCATGTGGAAATCAACACCTAAGGTCATGGTTTAGTAGGTGTCAACAATGACACAGCACATGAAAAACACTCGGCATCTGAAGCACACTTGGCACCTGAAGCAATTCTACATACTCAACACAAGAAGCATGATCAGCATCTAATGCAACTCGGCACACATAAAGATCACTCAACCCTTGAATACCCATGGCCAACGCTAGCTATGACTGAACACATAATGAGTGCTCGGCTCCTATAATCTATTCTTGACTCCTATAATCTATCAACACCAAAAGGAGAAATAACTTAGTACAAATAAAAAACTCCTCATCTAAAGGTCAGCTACCATTAGTTCTTGTAAAGCTTTATGTTCCTCTATGATTGAAGAAGGGTTTAGTGAAAAAATTGTAATCCCATTGCATCCTAAATTGGAACAATAATCTACCAATTTGTTTCCCTCTCTATAAGTGTGTGAAACTTTGATCTCCTAAAATTTATCAATAATGTTCCAAATTTTTTGTAGTACATATTTGAGTTTCCAAGAAGATGATTGTCTCTTGATGCAAGCAAATATTATAACTTGAGAATCACCTTCAATCTAAACTTGATAGAAGTTCCCTTCCTTCACTAGTAATAGTCCTAACAAAAATGGCTGAGCCTTGGCCATATTGTTAGTTCCTACAAGAGGGGAGCCATTGGAATTGCCAAGACTTTACTAGAACAATCTCTAATGCATGCTCCCAATCTTGATTGCCCTGGATTACCTCTGGATGCTCCATCAAAGTTGAGTTTCACAAAACTAGGTGAAGGGGGTTGTCATTTAACTATAGACCTATTTGTATGAATTTGCAACTTTGAAGAAATCCCATTTCCAAATGGGATGAAAATAGATTTCCATTCCCAAATGATACTTCCATCCCAAGAAGTGATAGCTAGATTAAATCTGCATCTATTAACACTTGCATTAGTAACTTCTGATATCAAATTTTCAATGATTTGGAGCACTTTCTCTAAAGATGATACTTCTTTTGTAAAGATCCTCTTGTTTCTTTCCCACTAGATAGCCCAAATAACTAGAGTAGGTGTACATTTCTAGATTCCTGCAAATAGGACATTGGGATAGAGAATTGGCCAAGCCTAGAAAATGTCCCAGATATTGTTTTGCAATGGGGAGTAGTAATTTAATTTGTTTAAAACAAACATCCAACACTAGTATGCAAACTGACATCTTGCAAATAGGTGGTCAATTGATTCATCTTCCTCTCCAGTACATAAAACACATTTGAAAGGAGAACCAATGTTCATCCTAGCCAATCTATCACTTGTGAGAATTCTATGCTTGATTGCTAGCCACACAAAACACCTAGCCTTGGGAAGAACTATTTTATTCCAGCAAAACAAGAATGCTCGAGATGATGGTTTTGTAGACTCAATTTGTTGAATAAGTTTGTACTCTTCCTTGATTGAGTAGTTACCATTTTTTGTCGAGATCCACAATAGTTGATCTTCATCCATTGATACAAAAGCCTATCTTTCTACAAAGATAGATTTAACTTGTTGTTTATGTTGAGGATCTAATGGGAGTTGATTGAGATCTTTCCATATTACTTTCCTTGAGAAGATGCAAACTTCTTCCATATAATGAAAAATAAGGTTACCCCATTGTGCTTCTATAACTAAGGCAATAACTTGTCTGTTTGGCATTGTATTTAATGGGGGGTGGCCATTCCATGAGTCACCCCAAAAATTAATCTTATCCCCATAGTTTAATTCCCATGAAATGTAGTTGAGCACAATATCTCTGGATGTAATCATGAAGTCCCGAATGATTGATCCCCTAGGGGGATCGAACATAGAAAATATTCTATGTGGCTCATTATTATCTAGATATTTCTATTGCATGATTTGACACCAAACTGATTGGGGTTCGGTGTACATCTGCCAAACCAACTTACCTCCAAATGCTTTGTTCCTAGTTGTCAAATCATGGATACCTGCCCCACCTAGAGTTGGATGAATTGCCATATTTTGGAGAGAGATTAGTGGAAGTTTCTTTTCATTAGTCAAATTTCTTGACCATAAAAAGCCCTTGACAAGTCTTTGAATTTGTGAAACCATAGAAGATGGTGCTTGCATGATAGCCATGTAATAATTGAGTATTGCAGAAAGGAATGACTTAATCAACAATATTCTGCTTGATATTGACAACAATCTAACTTTCCAAGAAGCAATTTTGCTCTTAATTCTTTGATATACCCCCTCCTAGAAAACTTTCTTGTTTGAACCCATAAAGAAAGAAATCCCAAGATAAGTGGAGGGTAGAAAATCCTCAGTAAATCCTAAGATATGCACAATCTTATCCGATATAATCCTATTTGTATAAAATAAGAAGATTTTTGACTTTTGAGAATTAATTTTCTACCTTGAGACTTCTGAATATGAAAAAAAAAAACTCTTAATCTTTTTAACCTCAAATATTAATGAGGTACCAAATAGTAGTGTGTCATCAACAAATAAAGAATGCGTGACTGAGATTGATGTACCTTCTATTTTTGCTCCTTTCCACTTATCAAATAGATGATGATGCTTGATGTTCCTACTATGGGCTTTAGCCATGATGATGAAAAAGGCTAGTGAAAAAGGATCACACTGTCAGAGACCTTGTGTGGAGGATAAGAAACCATATGTTGCTCCATTAATAATGACTAAGAACCAAGCCCCTGAGATGCAGGCTTTAATCCACTTACACCATTTCTTTTCAAACCCCATTTTTTGAAGGACTTGCAAAAGGAAGTTCTAGCAAACTCTTTCATAGGCCTTTGGCATGTCTAACTTGATAAAAAAATTAGAAGATTGGTTGTTCTTGATGGAATGGAGAACTTCATGTGCTACCATTGGACCCTGCATTGTTTCTCTACCTGGAACAAAGCCACCTTGTTTAGGAGAAATTATATATGGAAGAATTTTTTGAAGGTGGAGATAGATGGCTTTGGTAATAATTTTATAAGTCAGGTTATAGAGTGAAATTGGATGAAAGTCAAAAAAAGTTTTGTGCTCTATGGTTTTAGGAATAATTACAATATTTGTAGAATTGAAATATTTTGACATAGATTTGAACTTTTTGGATTTCTCCACAACTACAAGAAGGTCCCAACCAATAAAATCCCAACAAGTCTGGAAGAAAAGGGTCATGAAGCCATCTGGACCTGGGCCTTTGTCAGGAGGGAAGGAGAAAACAACTTCTCAAATTTCTTGAATGGAAAAAGGAGCCAAGACCATGGAGTTCTCCATAAGGGAAATCATAGTAGGTATATGTTGGATGAAATCCTCAACTTTAGAAGGTGAAGGTGAGGGAAGTTCTACCAGTTCCAAAAGATTCTTAAAGAACTTAACACCTTCATCTCTGATCTGGTGAGGGTTGGTTAGAATATTACCTGTTTCAGCCTCGAAGATTTGGAAATTTGATTTAGCTGCTCTTTTTTGTTGGGTAGAAGCATAGAAATTTTTTTTTTTTTCTATCTCCTTGTTGTAGCCAAACTTCCCTAGACTTTTATCTCTAGTAATCTTCCTCCTTGTTACACAATTCTTCCCATTCAATCTGTAACTCTTTTTGGTTAGCATACGTGTCACTGTCCATCCGAAACATAATAATGGAGCAATTAATCTCCTCCAATTGCTACTTAATAATCTCTTTCTATTTGAAGATATTTTTAAAGACTTTTGAGTTCCAGATTTTGATCTGTTCCTTGATATATTTCAATTTATTGGCAAATTGGTGCATTCTAGATCTTAGAGCAAAGGGTGCACTAGTCCACCATTGTTTTAGAAGTGGGAGAAAATGTGGTGGTGCAACCACATACTTTCAAATTTAAAAGATGACTTATGTTGGCTTTGATCTATAGGTGTAGCTTGAGCAATGTCAATGGAGATTGGAAGGTGATCAAAATCTAAAGCAGACAAAATTTCTAATCAAAAGCAAAAGTTACCTAATTTTTAGTCATGAGATAGCAGAAATTTGTCCAATCTGACAACAATCTAAGCAAAACCCAATCTCCTATTTATCCATGTAAACTTGCCATTAGATGGTCAAATATCCATCAATTCATTATTCTCAACAAAATGAGTGAAGTCCTAGATGGTTTTAATGGGTGGGAAAATACCACCAACTTTCTCATTTTTATTCAAGATCGCATTAAAATTACCCCTAAGGATGACCTAATGAGAGTTTTGAGATTCAATCAGCATTGCTATGTAATCCCATATTTTCAACTTTTCCTGAGTAGAGGAAGGTCCATACACATTAAAAAAATTAAAAGAGACATCAAACTCAATCACCTACAACATTTACCAATTAGCTTGTTGTTGAATAAGATGGCCCTAAATTGTTAATGGATTCCAAAGAACAACAAGACCCCCAAAAGCACCCACACTAGAAGAATGCATTGAGGACCACCTTGGCCATTTGGCCAAGGATTTCTAAAAATTTTCTTGTGATAATTTTGTCTCTTGCGGCAACACAATATCAACTTTTGAGGATTCTAGAAAATTTTGAACCCTGCCTCTCTTGTTAGAGGCATTTATGCCTCTAACATTCCATGATACAATTTTCATTTCTGACAAGGAGAATAGGTCATTCTCCTCATCATTCTCTTATTGACAACAATATTGTCATCAAGTGTGGTTTGGATACCTGAAGCAATCTTAATTCTAGTTTTAGAACCCTTTGCACGTCCTCTAGATTTAGGAGTCTTAGAAGCCTAAGGGTGGAGAGAGGGAGACTAAAAAATGGAGAAAATGTGTTGAGAATCAAAAACTAACAAGCCAGCTTGGGGCCTAGATTCAAGTTGTTATTTGGAAGCTTTAGACTCTATTAAATTTTCCTCTTGATGTTGAGCCTCCACCAGATCAACCACATGTGGAGGATTGGGGTCCACCATAATATGTGGGATGTTTTGAGAGTTAAGCTCAATTTGGTCCTTATCAAAATTAGGTTCCTTCAAATTAATCACATCAGGATGTGGATTTGAGTTATCTACAACATGTTGAAAAATACTCTTCTCAAGACCAAGTAGATCCAAATCACAACATGCCTCCAACATCAAATCTAGTTTAGCTGCTTGATTTGGAATTTCAAAATCATCAGTGGCCATGCAACTGGAATCTTTTTTCTGCTTTGTTTGACTATTCTAATATTGAAATTCTTTGAGAAATGCAACAAGATCACTATTTTCCTAATTAGCAACATTGAGACCTTCTTCCTATGCAATACCAAATACTATATTGTTAGCAATTACAAAGGTAATCTGATCTATAATCTAAAGAGTTTTCTAGTCAACATAGTGATTTTTGACAGGATCCTTATCTTTGGAGCATACTAATAAAAAATCTAAAGATGGATGGCTATCATGGGATTTTTTCAGCTCATCTATCAAATCTTGAATTTTTGGTAAACCCAGCTATAAGATTGACGACAATTTGTGTGCAGCAGAAGAATCAAAGCATTGACTGCCTGGCAATAACTTGTCTGTTTGGCATTGTATTTAATGGGGGGTGGCCATTCCATGAGTCACCCCAAAAATTAATCTTATCCCCATAGTTTAATTCCCATGAAATGTAGTTGAGCACAATATCTCTGAATGTAATCATGAAGTCCCGAATGATTGATCCCCTAGGGGGATCGAACATAGAAAATATTCTATGTGGCTCATTATTATCTAGATATTTCTATTGCATGATTTGACACCAAACTGATTGGGGTTCGATGTACATCTGCCAAACCAACTTACCTCCAAATGCTTTGTTCCTAGTTGTCAAATCATGGATACCTGCCCCACCTAGAGTTGGATGAATTGCCATATTTTGGAGAGAGATTAGTGGAAGTTTCTTTTCATTAGTCAAATTTCTTGACCATAAAAAACCCTTGACAAGTCTTTGAATTTGTGAAACCACAGAAGATGGTGCTTGCATGATAGCCATGTAATAATTGAGTATTGCAGAAAGGAATGACTTAATCAACAATATTCTGCTTGATATTGATAACAATCTAACTTTCCAAGAAGCAATTTTGCTCTTAATTCTTTGATATACCCCCTCGTAGAAAAATTTCTTGTTTGAACCCATAAAGAAAGAAATCCCAAGATAAGTGGAGGGTAGAAAATCCTCAGTAAATCCTAAGATATGCACAATCTTATCCGATATAATCCTATTTGTATAAAATAAGAAGATTTTTGACTTTTGAGAATTAATTTTCTACCTTGAGACTTCTGAATATGACAAAAAAAAACTCTTAGTCTTTTTAACCTCAACTATTAATGAGGTACCAAATAGTAGTGTGTCATCAACAAATAAAGAATGCGTGACTGAGATTGATGTACCTTCTATTTTTGCTCCTTTCCACTTATCAAATAGATGATGATGCTTGATGTTCCTACTATGGGCTTTAGCCATGATGATGAATAAGGCTAGTGAAAAAGGATCACACTGTCAAAGACCTTGTGTGGAGGATAAGAAACCATATGTTGCTCCATTAATAATGACTAAGAACCAAGCCCCTGAGATGCAGGCTTTAATCCACTTACACCATTTCTTTTCAAACCCCATTTTTTGAAGGACTTGCAAAAGGAAGTTCTAGCAAACTCTTTCATAGGCCTTTGGCATGTCTAACTTGATAAAAAAATTAGAAGATTGGTTGTTCTTGATGGAATGGAGAACTTCATGTGCTACCATTGGACCCTCCATTGTTTCTCTACCTGGAACAAAGCCACCTTGTTTAGGAGAAATTATGTATGGAAGAATTTTTTGAAGGTGGAGATAGATGGATTTGGTAATAATTTTATAAGTCAGGTTATAGAGTGAAATTAGATGAAAGTCGATAAAAGTTTTGTGCTCTATGGTTTTAGGAATAATTACAATATTTGTAGAATTGAAATATTTTGACATAGATTTGAACTTTTTGGATTTCTCCACAACTACAAGAAGGTCCCAACCAATAAAATCCCAACAACTCTTGAAGAAAAGGGTCATGAAGCCATCTGGACCTGGGGCTTTGTCAGGAGGGAAGGAGAAAACAACTTCTCAAATTTCTTGAATGGAAAAAGGAGCCAAGACCATGGAGTTCTCCATAAGGGAAATCATAGTAGGAATATGTTGGATGAAATCCTCAACTTTAGAAGGTGAAGGTGAGGGAAGTTCTACCAGTTCCAAAAGATTCTTAAAGAACTTAACACCTTCATCTCTGATCTGGTGAGGGTTGGTTAGAATATTACCTGTTTCAGCCTCGAAGATTTGGAAATTTGATTTAGCTGCTCTTTTTTGTTGGGTAGAAGCATGGAAATTTTTTTTTTTTCTATCTCCTTGTTGTAGCCAAACTTCCCTAGACTTTTATCTCTAGTAATCTTCCTCCTTATTACACAATTCCTCCCATTCAATCTGTAACTCTTTTTGCTTAGCATACGTGTCACTGTCCATCCCAAACATAATAATGGAGCAATTAATCTCCTCCAATTGCTACTTAATAATCTCTTTCTATTTGAAGATATTTTTAAAGACTTTTGAGTTCCAGATTTTGATCTGTTCCTTGATATATTTCAATTTATTGGCAAATTGGTGCATTCTAGATCTTAGAGCAAAGGGTGCACTAGTCCACCATTGTTTTAGAAGTGGGAGAAAATGTGGTGGTGCAACCACATACTTTCAAATTTAAAAGATGACTTATGTTGGCTTTGATCTATAGGTGCAGCTTGAGCAATGTCAATGGAGATTGGAAGGTGATCAAAATCTGAAGCAGACAAAATTTCTAATCAAAAGCAAAAGTTACCTAATTTCTAGTCATGAGATAGCAGAAATTTGTCTAATCTGACAACAATCTAAGCAAAACCCAATCTCCTATTTATCCATGTAAACTTGCCATTAGATGGTCAAATATCCATCAATTCATTATTCTCAACAAAATGAGTGAAGTCCTAGATGGTTTTAATGGGTGGGAAAATACCACCAACTTTCTCATTTTTATTCAAGATCGCATTAAAATTACCCCTAAGGATGACCTAATGAGAGTTTTGAGATTCAATCAGCATTGCTATGTAATCCCATATTTTCAACTTTTCCTGAGTAGAGGAAGGTCCATACACATTAAAAAAATTAAAAGAGACATCAAACTCAATCACCTACAACATTTACCAATTAGCTTGTTGTTGAATAAGATGGCCCTAAATTGTTAATGGATTCCAAAGAACAACAAGACCCCCAAAAGCACCCACACTAGAAGAATGCACTGAGGACCACCTTGGCCATTTGGCCAAGGATTTCTAAAAAATTTCTTGTGATAATTTTGTCTCTTGCGGCAACACAATATCAACTTTTGAGGATTCTAGAAAATTTTGAACCCTGCCTCTCTTGTTAGAGGCATTTATGCCTCTAACATTCCATGATACAATTTTCATTTCTGACAAGGAGAATAGGTCATTCTCCTCATCATTCTCTTATTGACAACAATATTGTCATCAAGTGTGGTTTGGATACTTGAAGCAATCTTAATTCTAGTTTTAGAACCCTTTGCACGTCCTCTAGATTTAGGAGTCTTAGAAGCCTAAGGGTGGAGAGAGGGAGACTAAAAAATGGAGAAAATGTGTTGAGAATCAAAAACTAACAAGCCAGCTTGGGGCCTAGATTCAAGTTGTTATTTGGAAGCTTTAGACTCTATTAAATTTTCCTCTTGATGTTGAGCCTCCACCAGATCAACCACATGTGGAGGATTGGGGTCCACCATAATATGTGGGATGTTTTGAGAGTTAAGCTCAATTTGGTCCTTATCAAAATTAGGTTCCTTCAAATTAATCACATCAGGATGTGGATTTGAGTTATCTACAACATGTTGAAAAATACTCTTCTCAAGACCAAGTAGATCCAAATCACAACATGCCTCCAACATCAAATCTAGTTTAGCTGCTTGATTTGGAATTTCAAAATCATTAGTGGCCATGCAACTGGAATCTTTTTTCTACTTTGTTTGACTATTCTAATATTGAAATTCTTTGAGAAATGCAACAAGATCACTATTTTCCTAATTAGAAACATTGAGACCTTCTTCCTATGCAATACCAAATACTATATTGTTAGCAATTACAAAGGTAATCTGATCTATAATCTAAAGAGTTTTCTAGTCAACGTAGTGATTTTTGACAAGATCCTTATCTTTGGAGCATACTAATAAAAAATCTAAAGATGGATGGCTATCATGGGATTTTTTCAGCTCATCTATCAAATCTTGAATTTGTGGTAAACCCAGCTATAAGATTGATGACAATTTGTGTGCAATAGAAGAATCAAAGCATTGACTGCCTGATATAGTGAAACCACATTGAACAAAGTCCAATGGGGCCAAATCATCATAATTTGAGTCTAGATGGTTATTGTGGGCACATAAGTTAGGATCTATGTCGTAATCAGGCCATATATCCTGAACCTCATTAGGAGAATCTTGACATTGAGTGTTGAAGTGACCAAGTTTATCTTGAAACTTTTGAACTGTTTGCTCATTCTGAATTATGATTGACTAATCCCATGAACCCCATTGATAATTAATAATCAATTGAGTTGGAAGAGGTTACCTCATATCTAGAACCAAGCAAACTCTGGGGTTCAAATTTGGTCAGTCATATGGAATAAGGTTATGTGCAAGGAAAATACCCAATTTATTTGTGAGGATTTCAATGATCTAAGGGTCCTTGTATTCAAAAGATAGAGAGGGAAAAGATATCCAATGTGGTAGAAAAGGAATCTAAAGAGATTGTAGTTTGAAATTTGGAATCCAAATTGAGGTGAATAAACTAGAACCACAACAAAACCAACCTTTTTGTTTATGTACCAAATCTCTAGCAGCTTTTGTTTCAAAGATGGCTATAAAAGATATCCTTTAACTCTACCCAAGACACAAGAACCCAATCTTTAATAGTCAAAAAAGAGAGAGAATTGGATGAAAATTTACCAATTAGAGTTGTTTATCAAAGCAATCCAATGGAGTTTTGAAGCATATGATGGGGGAGAGTGATCATCAACCTAACACCCACCTGTGTGTCTTTTGAGTTGGATTCAGTCACCACCACTTGATTTTTTTTCCATATTTACTAGGGCTCTAGGGGGAGCCTGCATCTGAATATAAGGTAGATCAACACTAGGTTCTTGAGCTGATTCCTTGTCCTAATCTGAATCAGGCCATGAGAGAGGACTAGGTTCTGAAGGAAACCCTTAACAGATGTCAAAGATTAGTTATTTATGGAGAGATCCAATCTTTTGGTTTTTCTTTGGAAATTTATTGGCCATGTGCTCATTTTGTGGTGGTTGAAGCTAAGTTCATTTTGTTGAATGCTTGAAGAGCTTTTTCTTAGATACGAGTGATGTTGGTTTTGAAACTTGCTTGTTCTTGGAATTGTCTATCGCTGATTATTGTTGTAGCCATTTTGAGGCCTACATTGAGGTTTCTCCTTTTTTAAAGCTTGATCCATAACCCAACTATGATTTGTCCCCTAAATCCAACTAACGTGCATCATGAATTTGAGGGTTCACAAAAAAGGGTTTGGCTGGCTAAACCACTACCCTCCCTTGAAATATTTATTTGTCACTAGTGGCTAAATGGGTTTCCTGGAAATGACAACACTGAAATTGCAAGGAATCGTGCTACTTTATTGCCTGCTATACAATAGGGTTTGAAGAGAAAATGTTGGAAAAGGGCATCCTGATATAAAACCCTAGGTAGATTTTTCCCTCTAGAACTTGGTTGAGGACCTAGGCATGTCAGTATGTCTGAACCTTTTCATATACTAGCTCTGCCCATGCCTTAGATGTTACAGTTGGAAATAGTTTGATAAAGATTTGTAAAAATTATAAATGTAGAAGTAAGGCACATGAGATTTTTTACTGAATCTCTCCAACAATCAAGGAAGTAACTACTTTGGTAGAATGTTTGCATAACATGGAAGCAAATATAAGGACATGAACTATTTGCAAGAATTCCTCCAGTAAACCTTTTATCATCAATGGTACAATTTATTCTATCATTCTTAGTATGAGCATGATGCAATTACGATGGCTTTAAATCCTATAATAGCTAAGCACCAGAGGGGATCTAGGACTTTTGTCAAATTCTATAGTTATAAATGCCATGTTAGGAACTTAAAATAAATGTTGAAGCATGGACAAGCATATGAATTATTTGACAATAGATCTTAATGAGGTCTCATGGAATGCCTTTATTATAGGACATGGGCAATGAATCTTCCAAAGTAGGATTTCTACTGCTTCTGTCAAAGTGGAAGCTTTGATGTAACAAGCATAGACCTATTAGGCTATGAAAGATGTTTTACTTTCTCTCTCTTTTTTTTCTTGGTAAGATCTCAAACTTCCTTAATTTCTCTATTAATTTTTATTATTTTTTGTAATTTTTTCTCTTTTTTTCATAAATAGTCCCTTCTCTATTAATAAAATATTAATAAAATATTAATGTTAGATATTGATAATAAAGGGTCTGGGATACAAGATCACCCTATAAGATTACACATGAGAACAATTCCTAATAAACTATAAAGTATTCATTAAAAAATAGAATAAGAAACCTCAAGAAACAATAGTAGTTCCAACCATTGGAGGAGGATCCAAGTGATCATTAGAACCCCATACAGTAGCAGGGTTAATGGGCTAGTCAGGTAAGGATCACCCATCAAAAATATCTTCTTTTTCTTTTTCTTTTTCTTTTTCCTTCTCATTCATGGGAGGAAAAATAGCTAGAGCTAGGTGAGGAAAGGACCATTTAGAGGAAGTGCAATTAGGATACACTAAACCACCACTAGGAGTAGCTCTACCAGTAGTAGCAAGAGTAATAGGAGCCGTAGGAGTAGGACTCAGGGACCAGCCCTGGAGCAACGTCATGGAAGAGAAGCAAAGCAATAATGTCAACCATAATTCTCACCACAAGGATAGAAACATGGAGCCAATAAGGGTAAAAGTACAAAGTTGTGTCACCTTTTAGGATAACTTGTCAAAACGATGGAATTTGATTATTTATATCTAAAAATAAATTTTGTTCAAAAATATGATCTAGATAAGTTATATATGGCCTCACACTTTTCCAATTGGAAATGTGTATTAAATGCATGTTTTATACTAGTTTGTATCCAATTACTAAAAAAATTAAATTATTTCAAAATACTAGAGTTTCAATACTTCTTCCTATTTTTTATGATTTTTTTTAATAACATATATACACCATTTTATAGAGCTCAAATTCAAGAACATTAAAATATAGATTTTATAGTGCCTTAATTAGATATAGTATATTCTATTTTAAAAAATCTACAAGCATGTATCTTAACACTCAAAAAGATGTCAATTTTGACAAAAAAAAAAAAATAAATCATATCAAAAAAAAATTAAAAATATATGACATTCTAGAGGATAGAGTTCTCTTCTAGGATATATCATCTGTGTCCTAGTTAAAATAGATTTGTTTTGAAAATTGTGGTGGGAGATGAAAACTATTGATTTCAGGTGAGGTCAAATTTGAATCATTATAAAAGAGAAAATATAGGTATCAAGATAATTTATATTCTTAAATTTTCTACCTATGTATGTTATCTATAACATAGTATGAGATCAAAGTTAAATAATTTTATTTTCATATAATTTTGTGTTGGGAACTAGATCCCTAATTTTCAGCATTTTTCAACAACTAAAAAATCATGTATAAAAATTAGGAAAATGTATCAATTCTTATTCCAAATAATTATTAAAAATTATAATACTAAACTTCATCCATTTCTACACCTTTCATTAGTTTACTTCATTATTTAAAATACTAATACCAATTTTATGTCATTGAAGGTGAACAGATATACTTTTGTTAGTGTTTACCTTTACAAAAGGGTGACATAGGTTTGTGCTTTTACCCGTAATTGTGGTGTTTGAGAGAGGCAAACAGAAGAACTATGGGCCTGGAAAAGGCCACTAGGTGGACTGTGGTTAGTAGAGCTAGAATCTAGCAACACTTTGACTACCATACAAGGTGTGTTCCCCCAATGTTTGAGCAGCTCCTATAGGTGGTCCACCTTAAGAGTCAACTTATTGGCATGTAGTTTAATCTGCATCATTACATTGTTACACATACATACTTTAATATGCATATAAATATTTATATCTAGGAAATTTAAGTTTAAATAATAACCTTCCTATCCTTCCAAAGAATGAAAATAATCTCCATCCTAAAAGAATTCAAAATATGCGTATATACATGAAGGGGTTTTTGGGAGAATCTTTCAGCAAGATCATGTGCCAAGAAAATGGCTCCATCTTAAAAGGATTTAAAAAATCATAAATTGAGATCCAATACTACTGAGCTCTATGACATAACCAAAAAATATACAAGAAAGACTCAGGTTTCTAGCAAAAGGGACAATGAGGGTAAGGAATTCCCAAGTTCTTGATCCAAGAACCCAAAGGCAATCTCTGGAATAGAAAACACCTAGAAAAGTGTGCAATTTTTGGCTCAATGATGGCATTCCAAATAGTATTAAACTTGTATTTCTAGTTTTGCTACAAAGACTAGAGGTGCTAATGCTGTTGAGAGTATCAACCATAGGAAAGTTTTGCATTGACAAAGGGTATCTCATCTTGGGCTTGTAATTAACAAGAGGATTATATGGATACCACTTCCAATCCTTCCACCATGTCTTGACTAGTTGAATACCCAACTTGTGAAGCATATGAGGAGGAAAAGAAGAGACTAGTAGGGCAAAAGGGTAAGGGTCATACAAAACTAGACATGCATGTCTTTCCATTTTTAGAGGCTCATGGTAACTCTGGAAAATAGATCTTTAGGTGTCTTGATGTCATGTTAAAAAAACACAACACACTGGCACCTTGAACTTTATCAAGTGTAACTCCTTG
The DNA here is from genome assembly GCA_028749045.1 of Cupressus sempervirens. Classification (NCBI taxonomy): domain Eukaryota; kingdom Viridiplantae; phylum Streptophyta; class Pinopsida; order Cupressales; family Cupressaceae; genus Cupressus; species Cupressus sempervirens. The sequence continues at coordinate 305,358,724 of CM053792.1, read as the reverse complement.
CACTACAAAAAGAGGAGACTACCCAATATTATGTTGGTTCATAGATAACCCATTCTTGAAATCATCACTAGTCCAATGAAGCCTTGATTTGATGACTTCCTTGGATCTCTAGATGCTTTTAACAATAAAAGTACCTTGGATTTGCACTGGTTCAAGCATGATGAGAAGGTTTTGAAGACCAATCCCCTTCCAAATAGGTCTATTGACTAGGAATCTAAAATAAATGCAAAGCCTAAGAATTTTTTTTAGGATTCATCTCTAGTGAGAGCATGGATGACCCATTTTGCACATAAGGAAATACCCTATTTCTAAGTGGAAATAAGGCCAAGACCACCAAACTCCTTGGGTATGGAACAATACTCCAACTTACTTTGTGAAAACCATGGTGATCAGATCTTGAAGATGAGATAAAATCCCTAAGGATTTTCTCTAGCTTCAGATAAGAGGCCTTAGAGGGAGCCCAATAGGAAGAATAATAAACATGGGTAGTAGCTAGAACCTTAGAAAAAATATGGAATTTTCTAGAGAAGGAAAGAGGTTTAGTGAGCCAATAATCTTTTTTTTTTTGAAATCTTGGCAAGAACATCATTCAAAAGATCTATAGTTAAGGCATTAAATGTCAAGGGGATTCCCAAAAAATGGAAAATCTATCCATGTTAAATCCATTTCAAATTGTATTGTGGAAACCAAGATAGAGAAGGAATGAATGATTAAAACTATAACTCAAAGTTTTGTGCCATTGCATAGTGGACCCAAATGCCAAGCATAAAGTTTTAAGGAATTGCAAGACATTAGAAACATTTTCCTCATCCTTAATGATAGTGAGAAATGAGTCATGAGAAAGGCTCCCATTAACAAATTAAGTAGGCACCTCAAGAAGGGAAATTCCTATGACACGACCAAAGGAAATGACATTGGCAAGAATGTATCGAAACCCCTCAACAACATATACATAAAAAGCTAGAGCCAAAGGACATTCTTGGTGGCTATACCTAAAAACTAAATGCCTCAAATTTCCTTCCATTGATGGTTATGCAAGAAGAAGAATCCTTGAAGATAATTTTGACCAAGTGGAGAAACATCGGACCAAATCTAATGGCTTGAAGCATAGAAAGAATGAAAGGCCATTCAACGTGATCATGATCTTGGAAAAAATAATTTTGAGAGAAAGATTTTTCTTCTTAGACCTATTAGACCATTCCATACCTTCCCAAATAGAAATGATGTTGTAAAGATATACTTGGATTTGATGAAACTAGTCTTCTCTAGGAATAGAATTTGAGACAAAAGATGACAAATTTTGAGAGCCAAAGCCTTAGCTATGATTTTATATAAGACATTCAACAAACTAATAGGTCTCTAATTAAATATGTCCTTGGGATCTTTGGCTTTATGTATGAATTTAATATTTCCCTTTTTAATAATGTTCCCTAAGGATTTAAACTAGAAAGACTCAAGGTGGACTTTATGTACATCAGACCAAATGGAATCCCACAAAGCCTTGTAAAATTGACACAAAAAGCCATCACACCTTGGAGCCTTTTCATCAGCCATCAAGAAGAAGGCTTCCTTAAGGTCATTGATGGTTAGCATTTTTTCACTAAAAGGATATTTCTCAATTGTGAGCTAGTTTGGAGTAATAGTAGTGCATTCCTTCAAATATTGGTCCTTGTTAGATGAATTTCCTCATGTTGTGAAAACCTTCTCATAGTGTTGGATAAAAGCTTGAAGAAATTTAGAAATGTTAGAGAGAATACATTGGAATCCTTTGAATCCTTGAATCCCCATAGAGCTATGATGAGTTTTAAGAGTCTAAAAAATTCCTTAGAATTTTGGTCTCCAAATTCAAGCTAGTGGAGACAAGCCTTAATATGATCACCCCTACTAACATAATTTTCAGTAATTTTATTTTTATGGAAGATATTAGTAAGCCAAAGTTGCATGTCTAAATCAAATAAATGCATGGTGAAGGCCTCAAAAGTTGTACATGTCTTTGGTAGTGGTGTCATAGGACCACCTATGGTACAAGGAAATTTTCCTATCATAGATGTAGAGAAATATTTTCATCCAGGAGATGACATCATTCCACCATTGAATCCAACCAATGATGGTGTGGGGTCAAGGTTCCAAATTATAGACATGTAAAATATGAGCCATAGTGAGATCATGACTAAGAAGTGAGGCATTGAGAAAAAAATTACATCTTAGATTGATGTCATTGAGATTTTTTCCAAATAATAGTAAATCATATGGCAAAGTCACACCAAGAAGAGGAATAATAGGTAATTCCTTTTTTTTTGAAAAAATGAGAATAAAGATTGTGCAAATATCATCACATGATTAAGCCTCTCAAAAATCTTGTCATAACAAGCTCTAAAATTGGACCAAGTATTCCAAATCCTACCATTTTGGTGGTGGTGAGAATTGGGATAAAAAAGGCTCAATTTATTTTGCATGTAGTACAAGGCTTCTTGTTCGTTCCCCAACTGTCAAATAAAAAGGTGAAATTCTATCTTTGTTTGAAGCCAACTCTACCATATTTAAATCCCCAAAAATGATGACCCAAGTGGTAGGTGGTAAATTATCCACCATCCAATTTCATAGCTATAATCTTTCAATAGCATCATTGGGAGCATAAACATTAACTATACCAAAGAAATTATTATTGAAGGACATCAAAATCCATATAATTTTCTATATGGGCTTAGAACCATGATAAATAATTGAATAACTTAAGCAAGGGGAGAGTGAATTAACAATATCACCTCAACTAGCTTCATGTTGTGAAGAAAAAATAGTGTTGTCTAGTCAATAACATGATAAGGACTAAGAATAAACCCTAAAAATTTAACTTCTTAGAGAAACAAAATATTCACCCTGACATCTAGTTTCATGCACATAGTATTTGCATGTAAGGTCTGTAAGAATCCACACATTCCATGAGATAAAATTCATGATAAAAACTCTTGCATGTCATACTTGTTGCCAAGATAGGAGAAGTTGTACAAGAAAGAGCAGGTTGTGAAGCTAAAAGAAGAATCTCTTCTAGAGATAATTTTTCACTTCTCAGAGTGGCCACTTGGGTCTTCTCCATGGTCATCACAACTACAAGACCTTTGTAAAGATTAAGAAAAAAAAATATAGGTTGCCTGTGGAGTGTAGACCCAAGTTGGCTTGGAAATACTCATAGAACCCATTGTTTATTGTCCAACTAAGTTTAAAATAGGTGGTGATAGAAGAGGCATCACTAATGTGACTAGTGCAGTAGTGGAAGTCACTAGAGAAAGATCCAACAAGAGCTATGTAGAAGAATACACTCATTGGTTAGAAGGAAAGGACAATTTACCCTTGCATACCAAACTTGTCCATTCATCATTTTCCCCATTCTTGATAGGTTTATCTTGTATCCCTTTTGTAGGAGTCAACTTGCAAGGCATGGAGAATGGGCAGTCCTTGATTTTTCACTTGGAAGATTGACAATGATAGAAGGTATTTGGAAGGTCCAAATAAAGAACCTTCTGGGTGAAGGTATGAGCACCAATCTAAATTTCAACAATTTCCTTGTGGTTATAGGAAAGGTTAACTTCAACATATAACCTCCTTTGAGGTTGAGCATTAAAAAAATTCTCCAACTTCATGCACACCACTTTGTAAAGGATTTGTGAAATAACATAATTAAATAACAAACAAGGAAAAAGGAGACCTGAGAACTTGACCCACACAATGACTTTCAAGTTCTTATTGTGTAAGACAAGGAAGTCTTAGGACCATCAATGAAAAACAAGCAATGAAGACCTTGTTGGAAATGTAAGAGGAGTAACTAAGAGTGGAGGGGTGAATCAGTTACCACAAAAACAAATCCAAGTCCCTTAGATGTCAACACAAACTTTTACTTAACAAACCAAATTCTTGCTCTGCTCGGTTAGAACTAGATATCTATTGTAACTCAATTAATAAAGAAGTTCTGATATATTAATGTGTATGAACCTTTAGTAACTTAGTTGCATAAACATAAACCATAAAGAAAATAACATGAACACATGAGACAACAAGATTTAACATGGAAACCCAATTGGGAAAACCACCAATGGAACTAGTTACAATTTTTTTTTACTCATCTAAAGTGAGCCCTATTAGGAGCCAACCCTATTAAAGGTTACAAAACACATAATTAAGTGTGACCATGTTAGAGGATTTAAATCACCCTATTAGGAGTGGCTTTGTTAGAGGTCTTTAGACATTTTAATCTAGAAATTCCACATTGTTAGAGGATTTACAATATGACTATTAAACCAACTCTATTAAGAGATTTCTTCACTACTACAATTGTTAGAGAGTAACAATGATTGACCTGATTGTTGAGGAAACTGACTTTGCAAATTTAGATCACTATTTTGGCTTGACCTATAAATCCTTCCTCATTAGAATATTCTTTGTAGATCAATCTTCAAACTTAGATGCTCTATCCTTAATTAGATATCCTTCTCATTTTGATTCTCTCATATTTTTTCAATTGAATTATTCAATACACAATTTGGCATTGCATATATATGATACTCAATGTCAAGTCAACTTGAATACCCTTTCATATAGACATTTAACATCTATTTAATTGGCTTGTATTAACCAAATAATTAACAAAAATAATTTTTTTTCGGTTGACTAACACTAGACTAAACACTTGGTTAATACAAAACTTCCTTTGATGACTAACCAAACTAGGTTAACACTGTCGACTTCATTGATCGACCGAATTCAGTTAATATTGACTTCTACTTAATTAATATTGGAATCTCCTTTGGTTCTTGACTAAGCTTGGATTACAGTATGCTTGTTTAAAGCTTGACATTGGTGTTGCATCAATGATGATATAGAATTGAATAATTATTTTCAATCAACCTAATAGTCTAGGGATCATGGTTAAAAACTACATTGACCTAGGAAGGGTTTGCAAACTGTAGTTAAAAAAAAACCTTGGTGAGGCTTTGAACACCTTTAAGATGGACCGCATGAAGAGTCCATGCCTTGGAAACCTATTCTTTAAGCATGCTTTTAGGAGGAGTTCTACCCATAAAATACCCTATCAAAGTATGCTTCTCTAACTAGCCACAAGCATTGTCAAAATCAAGAATGTTAAGGACAATATTGTGGGTGACATTACCTCATGATTTACACTTTCAAAATAAACTTGTGAGGGTATTTTATCTATCATAGAAACTTCAACACAAGCATTAACTATTAGGCTAAAGTTTTTTAGAGCCATATTAAAACCCCTTATTCTCTAACAATAAATGTGGCATGATAGGAGCAAAACAAATAAATATTCATAGAAATGAAGTTTTAACACATGTAAAACCCTAATAGAGTGATCATTCACCCTAGTATATTTTCACTTTCATGATTTTTTCTTTAGGACATTCTTTTAATAATATGATTTCAACTTTTTTGTTTTTTTTAATTTTCTAAGTATCATTTTGTTAAGTTATTATTTTCTAGTTGTATTATTTTTGTTTTTGTTTTTAATGAGGAATTTTTTATTTTTTACATTTATTATTATTTTCTCAATTAATTTTAATTTCTTTAGCATTATAGATTACATTTAGCTAGAAATTTATTAACTTCTTAACCATAGACAAAAAAATTATTATAGGATTATTAAATTTGGGACAATCCAATATTATATCTTTATTGTAAAAAAAATGGTGTAGATTGTTTGTTCTTATACCCTCATTACCATAATGTACTAGTTTACATAGTTAAAACATTTTGACATTTTCATCCTTCCTCTTATTTCATACTCTATTATTAGTATAATAGCCTCTCCTATTACTTCCTCTGCAACAATTATCATGGTAACCCATAAAGACCCCTACATCTTAAATGTGTGGTACCACATACTATATAATATTAAAAGTGTGCCTATATTTTCTCTCAATTAATTTTCAACCATAGGATGAATAATTATTCAATTCTCTTATACCTAAAATGGTGTTTGAAGTCTTTGGAGAAAGTAAGATACTGAGATTTGTGGGGGGGGGTGAATCAAGATTTATAAAACTTTTATCTTCTTGAAACGAATCAAATGCATTCATCTTTAACCCATCTCATATTAGCATCATGAATCATATAACCATTAACTAAAATAGATCTTATTATTCATCACATCTATAAACATGAAAGTAAATATAAACACATAACACAAAAAATTTGGTTACCTAGAAGCCCTCCAAGGTGAAGGTAAAACTGTGGTGGGGATGACAACCCCAAATCTTGACTACTGCAAGAATAAAGTGTTCTTGTTAAGGCTACAATGTTTGATCACTTTTGGTGATCTACCCTATGAGGGGTCTATCCTACTAAGAGCTTACAAGACTTATTCAGTCTAACTTGATTAAAGGATTTAGATTTATAACTAAGTAAGCACTTTGTTAGGATATTTACATAGGCATGTTAGGACCACTCTATTAAGAGACTTATGTTGATTCACTTGCTAGAATGTATCAATACATGATCCTTCAATTAGCACTATGATGCTTAATTGCAGATCCCCTCTTTCCAATTTAGATATGATCTCCTTATCTAATAAACTTTGTTCTTTCCTTCATTGTTAGGCTTCTCTACCTAGTCTTTACTTCTAACCATCAAGCATAGCCTCTTTTACACATACACTTCTCTCTTTTCTTCATCCTTCATCCCACTTGATTTAAGGTTTAGACTCTCTTTGAATAAACAAATAAAGAAGGTTCTAGACCATGATCAACAATCCATATTTCTCCCTTTTGTCTCTTAATCCTTCCATTTTTCTTAATGGCTCATCACCTTGTATAGGGATTAATGATCTCTAACAAAATGCGTAAATTTTTGGTATCTTTGACTATTTTTATTTATTAGTGTCAAACACTTAGTCATATACTAGGCAAGTTCAAATAGTCATCATTGTGACTGAACTACTCTATATAGGTCCAGTCATGTAAAGACTTATGTATATAATCATGTATATACCAATTTTTATAGGAGCCAAGCAAGTCTTTGGTCGCCAAGTATTTCCAAAGTAAGTCGAGTCTAATGTTTATTGAGGAGTTTGAGCACATTGAAACCAAGTTACATAGAAGGAACCAAGCATAGTAAAGATTGAGTGTTAGCATCATATATATTGAGTGTCAAGTATCAGAGACAATAAGTTCCATTACAACATTTGGGGTCAAATTGTGACAACGGTCTAATTTGTGGTGATTTTCATTTTTTTTTTGCAATTTTCCCTAACATTGTCACAATACCGATGTAAGAATTGTAATTGTGATGCCCATGTAAGTATAAACCAAAAAAAAAGAATAAAAATGACATAAATCATACCCCATTTGTTTTGATTGTGGAGAGTGCATGCGAAAGAAGGTGGAGAGCTCTGAACGAGGGTGGAGTGCTCTAAACGTCATCATGCCCTTGTGCTTGGCACATTTTGTTCTTATGATATATCTTTGCATTTCATTGATGTACCCTTGCTTTTTTATTTCATTTTTGTGATCTCTACATTTCATTGTCATGCCTTTACTCTGTGATTTTCTTTTTGTACCCTTGTGATCTCTACATTTTGTTGTTGTATCCTTTATCTATGATTTTTCTTTACGATCTAGTTGTCATACCCTTCTCATCTTTGTGTTTCATTGCCATGCCCTCACTCTATGATTTTGGTTTCATGTTCTTGCTCTACAATTTTGTCGTTGTGTCGTGTCCTTGCTATATGATTTTGTTGCCATGCCCTAGCTCTGCAATTTTCTTCAAGGGTATGTAAATGTTGGTTTCTTTTCCTTCTAAATAGGTATCTCTTTATATCTCCTTCTGAACATGTATATTTAGAGATCTTTTTTCATGTTCTTATTACATCTTTATACAATAGAAAAAATTTCCAACTACATACATATTCTAGAATCCAAATAATAAGAAAATAAAACTTACTCAACCCATGCTAAGTGACTTACCTCAAGATCCTCCACAAAAATAATGCAGACTAGAAAAAAAGGGAAGAGTTCACAAGAAATTTTACAAAAGCATATCAGAGATTATATTTTTGGAAAGAAACTAGCCATATCTAGTTAAATGGATCTATTTACTGATTAGATGGGTTGATTAAAAATTCTTTTGGAACTATCATCAGATTTGGTACAATAAAATGAATAATTAGTTGTTCCCAACTAGTAGGATCAAATACAGTTTTCCAAGGTGATAAAATTTCATATGAAAGGAATTGAAGAATAACTTCAATGAAGAGTTGAGTGTAAGGAGTTGAAGAATAAAGTTTTTCTTTTTTGTAAATTCTATAATCACAAGACTCATTCCATTACATAAGCCTCTACCATAATGACATTACCTCTAAACCATGCAAAGGATGTTGAAGTGGTTCCCAACCTTGAAACACTCTTATAAGCATTTGATACTTAGGATCATCGCATGGAGACTATTTCAATACTTGAAAAACTCTTATAAGCATTTGATATTTGGATTGTAAATTCTCAAAGAGACTTGCAAGTGATTCCAATGTCATAGTACCTAACACAACACTTTCCTAGATTCTATCTAGTGGATCCCATAATATCCTCTATGTTGTCTAGTTGTTGTTTCTACCATGTAGTCTCTTTCTAAAGCTGCTCCTTCTCCTTTGCTCTCGTGCCTTAAATTTTGATTATCAAACTTCTGAATATTTGCCTCTACTTTACCTAAAATCAACTTCACATTGTGTTGTAATTTTGGCATAGGTGTTTGATCATCGATGGATTTCATTTTAGCATTCAAGTTTTCAAGATTCATCAACACCCTCACTTTCGGACCTCTCATATCAAGAACTTTTTTCAACACCATGTTCTTTCTTCTGAGCTAATAGTTCTTTAGGTGTATTTTCTTGTAAAACATTAATTTTGGTGAACAATTGTAAACTCTTAGAAAGTGCATTGTTGTTTTCATGTATGTATGTATATATAATAATGAATAGTAACATTATTTTCATGTATGTCAAAATAATAACTAACATTACCATTGGATCATATAATGATGAAGTAATCAACCCAGTTAATCATCAACTACACTAATTTAACTATTGTTTTCAATGTCATAGTATCTACCAAAACAATTTCATGGATTATATCTAGTGGCTCCCATAATATCCTCTATGTTGTTTAGCTGTTATTTCTACCATGTAGTCTCTTTCTAAAGCCACTCCTTCTCCTTTTCTATAGTGCCTTAAATTTTGATTATCAAACTTCTGAAGATCTACCTCTACTTTATCTAAAATCAACTTCACTGTGTGTTGTGACTCTAGAATAGGTGTTTAATCATCAATAGCTTTCATTTCAGCATTCAATTTTTCAATATTTGTCAACACTCTAAGTTGTAGACCTCTCATGTCAAACACTTTTTGTACTATTTCAACACCATGTTCTTTCTTCTGAGCTAATAGTTCTTCAAATGCATTTTCTTGTAAAACATTAATTTTGTTGAACAATTGTAAACTCTTAGAAAGTGCATTGTTGTTTTCATGTATGTGTGTATATATTTATGTATGCATATATGTATGTATTTATATATATGTATGTACATATGTATAAATGTATGTATGTATGTATGTATTTATAATAGAGAGATCTTGTGGATTGTGGATTATAAAAAAAATTACCACAACATTAATCATTCCCCATTTGTTTTGATTGATTATGGAGAGTTGCACATGAAAAAGGGTGGAAAGCTCTGAATAAGGGTGGAGAGCTCCAAACATTGGTGGAGATCAGTGGAGATCTAGGATTTTGTTGATGTTCCCTTGTGATTTCCATGGCCTTGCTCTAGTTTGAACACATGTTTGGATTATTTCCAACTATAGCATCTAATTAAGTTTTTGGTATTCTTCTTGCTTCTTTGTTTGTATAGGTTGGGACTACATTGGTTGGAAACTTTTTTTGTTGTGTGAAAACCTTGTAATAATGAGTAGGCTTAACTAGAACACTCAAAGCATTGACTACTTTGGTGGCTTGAGGTAGGTGTCAGCTATAACACATCCCTCATGTGTTCACCATTAATAGTCCATTTTGTGTTAGTGTGATACATTTAAAGTTTTAAATTTTTTTTTTTTCCCATTGCCACATAGTATAAGGAAATCACACTATAGACATCAACATATGTGGCCCAAATGACATGGGTATTCTCATGGGGTTATCACATAGCAAAAAACTTATCATGAGAGTAAATCAAAGATCCCTTGACTTATAATATTCAAATGGGGTGATTGGGCTTGACTTATCATGATGTGTATGATTTAGATAATTGAAAAGAGACTATTGATGGTATTTATGATGGTATTGGGTGAGTGCAAGAAATTGAGTACCACTTTTGGGGAAAAAGTGGAAGTGTTTTTCCTATTTTTAAAGTTTTCTATCACTTAATTTTCAAATTTGAGGTACTTCAAGATCAAATCTTCGAAAACTTCACCAATAAAAAATGTAGTGCTTGAAGTCTATTTTCAAATACGTAATTTTTTGGAATAGTCATATGGTATAAATTTCATTTTGGTAGGCATGTTCAAAAACCACCTTTTAAAAATGTTTATTTTAGGATCATACGACACACATGTATGACCACTCTTTGTTTGGAGCAAAAAAATGGATTTATGTGATTCCTTTTGGGGAAAGATACCTAACACACCAAAGATTGACAAGAAAAAAATTTCTTGTTTTTTATTGATAAATTTTTTAATTACTTTTTATTTGACCATAAAGTGAATTTTGAGAATCTCTAGTATATGACCACCATAATTTGATGAGAAATTCACCTTTCTTATTTTATTATTATTTATATTGAAGTACATTATGTGTAGATTGATGACATATAACTCTTTTTTCAAATTAGGATTAAACCATAGATAGAAATAACAATTACATGCAAATATAAGCAATATCAAAAAATAATAGTTCACACAGAAAAGAGCACAAGACACCAAGATTGAACATGGTTCACCCAAAGCCTAGGCTACATCCACCAAATAGCAAGTCCAATATTTTCACAATCTAGTGATTACAACTTGATTACAATCTATAATCCCTTATAGCTCAATACCAAACCAATTTTTGCATCACCTTATAAAATAATCCCTAACCCAAAGCCCTTTTATACAAGTATTTTTACTACTTTAGGGTTATAATTAATAATTAAGTATACAATATTTTTGAAGTATGTATAGTACTTTCTTGATTAGTCACCACAAACTAACAATCTTCAACTTGGGGACTGATGAGGCTCCGCACTAAACAACAATCTCCCACTTGGATATTGATCTTGTAGCTATATTGCTACTCCATAAGGCTCTCACTGGATCAAACCACCCTAGACTCTCTTGCAGAGGATAACTGAAAAACAACCTCACTCTGATACCACTTGTTAGGATTAAACGACAGACATAAATAACAATTACATGCAAATATAACCAATATCAAAAAATAATAGATCACACAGAAAAGAACACAAGACACCAAGATTCAACGTGGTTAACCCAAACCCTAGGCTATGTCCACCAAATAGCAAGTCCAATATTTTCATGATCCAATGATTACAACTTGATTACAATCTATAATCCCTTATAGCTCAATACTACCGCAAGAACCAATTTTTGCATCACCTTATGAAATAATCCCTAACCCTAAGCCCTTTTATACAAGTATTTTTACCACTTTAGGGTTATAATTAATAATTACATGTATAGTATTTATCAAGTATGTATAGTACTTTCCTAATTAGTCACCACAAACTAACAAATCTTAGTTAACAATACTATTTGAGGTTTAGGTAAATATTGTTAAAATATTAAAATAAATCATATCACTACAAAATTTAAATTTTTAGAATCTAGAGAAAGAGAGTAATATCACATTTTTATTTCATCAAAAAATTCATTCAAAAGTCCCTCCAAAAAATTATGGCAATGCAAAAAATTTATGTTCGTGTGCCTTAGCCAAATTTTTGTTCGCATGAGAATATGATTGGTCCTACCAAGCTTGTCCAAGACAAAACCCAACGCGATATATGGCTTGTGAAATTTAAATTTGAAGAAATGAGAACACATATCAAAATGGTTTCCCATTTCTAAAAGTGGGTAAAAATGAGCTTTTAGACAAAAAAAAATTACTTTTTAATATTTTCTAAAATAGGTACCCTTTTTGAAATGTGTACCTATTTTGAAATTAATGGGTACCCATTTCTAGCAACAAAGTTTTTTCCTCAAGGACATCCATAGTTTTGGTACTCAACTTCTTGCATTTATCCTTTTACTTGGTGTGTTTATCTTGGAGTGGATCCTTCGAAAAAGGATCAATTGTAGCTACCTTTTTTCCATTATGGCCAAATATAGTACAAATCACTAGGAGTAAATTATTAAGAGCTACTAGCTAGATAGGATGGCTTGATATTTTGGTTCACATAGGGAGTGTCAAACTCATAGATCCATTACCAATAGACCAAATAGATCACCAAGAAGACTTTGGTACTTAGCTAGAGAGGTGAGGCTTGTTAGTAGCATGATACCACATCACATCCATCCCTTAGAACTAGCATGGTAGACTTGTAGATGTTAGGATGATGCAAGAGTACCATGATTTTTATAAGAGGCCATCACTTATCATGACGGTAGATTTTCCTCTAATAGAAGAGAGGTCAATTATTTCTACATAGTAATAAAGGAGGGGGAAGGGGAAAATAAAAGGATCCTAGAGAGGTCAAGTTATGAGGGTGGTGATAGTTAGGGTGCCACCTAATAGGAGGGTACAAGATGCAACAAGGGGAGAGGAGGCGAGAGGAGGAGACCATGCACATAAGGATGGAAAATGAGAACAAAGATGTAAGAGATGGAAGGGACAAAGAAAATGGTCCATAAGTTCCACCTACTAGTGAGAAATTTGAAAGAGGATTTGGTAGAGGAGGATCATGTTCTAGAGAGGGTGTTGATGGTGTGATGGCTAGGTTGTCATCCCTTGAGAGTACACATGTTGTAGTAAGTGAGTTTCTCTAGGACATGTAGTGTCCCAAGGATATTTTAGTAGCAAAGATGGTGTGGATCACTATATGATATATGTACTTTCCATTCCATTGGTTGTTTACAAGTTTCAAGGTTTTTTTTTTTTTTTTCCTCTAAAAATTGCGATGTATTTTCCTAGGTTTTTAGCAACCCATTTTTGGAGATCTATTATTTTAATAACATAAATTGAGTTTAGGGTTCTCCATGATTTATTTTCTAAGAGGTATATTCAAATATATCGAATGAGTATCAATCATATTTCTTTCTAGGGTCATATTAATTCCCTAATATGTACATTTTGTATGACTAAATTTGTCCTTTTTTTGAGATTTTTAATCATGTTTAACCAAATGGTATACATTGTAAAAGTGTTGTAATAACTTGAATTTTATATTAAATATGTTTCTCTTTCTTATCTTATATTTGCCACTATTTTGATAATTTTAAAAAAATTGTGAAAGTTACAACCATTTTAATGAATGTGGGTTTGAACCCTACCAAGGGTTTTCTATTTTACAACATAAGTCATAACTTTCATTCCCACCATTGGATATTCATATAAACTTTAGGGAAGGTATTTAGAGATGTTGTTTTTCATTCTCACCAAAGTAATTGTCTTAATTATGAGATTTTTGAGAGATACATGGGTTATTTTTCTTTGATTCCTATTCTTGGCATTAAATGATTTTAGGTTACTAGAGGCTTTTAGGATCTTAATTTTTATTCATTTGGTTAGATTTTTACATTGAATGTTATTTTTATGTTATCTATGGTGTTTTTTTATGCCTTATGATGTGTTTAGATCATCTTATAGATGTGGAATCTCTAGAGGGCTATCTAAACTTGTATGTCAATTATTTGTTTTGATTCAACTTACTTATTTTTCTCTTTTTTATTGAAGTGTGTGCATTAGCATACCAAAAAGAGATTTGTTAGGAAATTATTACTTGTTATTCCATCATTCTAAATTTTAGAGTTAGGATTTCTCCAAATGATGTAGATCATAGAAAAAACTTGAGAACCCAAGTGAGGGATGTCTTTTTTTAGAGTCATATGTTTCCCTAGATGGATTTTTGTGAGGATGGTTCCTAAGTGCACTAGGTGGGTAGTTCACCATAGGATCCAAGCCAAGGAGGACACAAGGATATCCCTTGGGTGAGTTTTGGGAAAGAATCCTAACATAACAAAAAATGTATGGGAATGTGTAAAGGTTTAATAAAATTTATTAATATGAGAGAATATCATATTAATGGTTTGCATAGGCCATGTTGGAGTACCAAGATCATTGTAGCTATGGGGGTAGGTTGTGAGGGAACTAGGATACATGATTTCCAAGGAGGATCCCAACATAGAGGATTAGATGATTCAACTCACCTTTCTCATATCATATAGAACACTCCTCTTGTATTTTTTGATGTGACTTTATCATTTGTATTTTGGGCTTTGACACTTGTGCTTTTATTTTTATATTGGCGATTTGATGTTCATTTTGGGGATTTTTTATTTGAATCTTATATTTTGATAATTATGTTTTTTTGGGATTTAGTCTTTTTAGTTGTGTTGGAAGGGGTTATGACAAAAGCTTAGATAGATCTGGTTTCCTATGTGGCCTTTGGTTCTATCTCTTAGCTTGGAGGAGTGGACCTTTGTGGTGCTACATGGTAGAGTGGAAAATTTTATTTAAGATTATGCATGGTTCCATGGATGATTTTTCTTATGTTCCATTCTTGGATACATTTGAGGTCCTTACTATTGTATCATGTACTTGATTATGATGTAATACAGATGTAGTGATTTGATGTGAGCTCCTGAAAGGGGACTTGATATTTTGTGTAAATTATATAATTAAATAAAAAAACAATGTAAGAGAAAAGTGTATCTCTAGGTGAAAAGAAAATGAAGCACGAACATTTTATATTATCTTTTAGAGAATCCAAAGTATTTCTTTATGTTTATGAATAAAAGGAAATGAGCCTAGGAATAATTATGCTATGATATATCTAAGAAAGTGATAGAAAGGAAACAATATATCATTTCTACTTAATGTTCAAAGGAATTATTATGAATGATAACTTGTGGAAATTAGACTTGTAAACAATCTAGGTAGTTATGATATGATAGATGACACTAACTTGATTGTATTGATCAATGAATTGTTTATGTTTACTTAATGAATTTAAAATGATATTTTACTTGACACTAACTTCATAAGAAAATGAATACCCTAATGAATTATTACCTCTACCTTAATGTCTAAATAAAACTAATACTAAGCATAGACTAGTAGAAGTTATGAATTCAATTATTAGTTTCGAAGTAATGTCTTGAATTGATATTTCATATAATTATAGTTAATTAACTTATATTTTGCTAATTTATATGAACATTAAAATCATCATAGACTAATAAAGATAAAAACTCAATGTATATCTTTATAGATGTAAATATGTTTGATGATGTTTCTTTAGTAGTGACATTAGGGAACCTATGAAGACTTAGGTTTGTTAGTAATCTCACATTTGAGTTTCTAAGATAGTCTTTATTTATGTATTAGAAATGATGCACACATTGCATCAATAAAGAAAAAACTAGTTAGATGGATTTTTCCCTTGGTGTCCTTAGCAGAGCATTACACAAGAGCACTAGGAAAAAAATGTCTTTCTTAGACTACATTTTGGGTCATAAGTTGGATACTATGTGTAATGTTGATGAAGGGTGCTCCCCTTATTATCACTAATACATAAAAGAAACAAAGAAAGAACAACAATTGCAAGAACAAAATATGGGCTTCTTATTATCGCTGCAAATGCAAAATTACTAAATTCAAAATGATAATATGCTAACCCTCATGGGTGCCTTCATTATAGTAATCTGCAAGACAAAGCTGCAAACTATCACCTAGAGCAATACTAGACAATGTTCAAGCCTTTATGAAATAGGTAATTTTATGCCACCCAAGAAGGTTCTAGACACTCAATCATAATACCTAGGGCTAAAAGACCTTAACAATACATTTAGAGTTGACCAAATACACTTTTCACATTTATTTTAGAAATTTTAGGTAACCCAACTTTGGAAGACCATAATTCTTGACACGTTGCAAGAGCCTATCTACCAAGTTTTCAGGCCTCATCCAAGGCATCTAAGGCCTTCAAAACTAAGCCTAAAGTTTTTATACCAAAATTATACACTAAAAATCTATAATAGCTTCACAAATACATATAATATGGTGATAAAATTCCATTGAAAATTTAAAATATCTAAAATGGACCTTCACCTCTAAAATTATAACATTCTGAACTCATATGACTGAATTATTAAGTAGCAAGCCTACATAGAAAACAACTCTGCATTAAGACAACACTTACTAAAACAACTAAAAGGAAATATTTTTGGGTGATGCAAGATTTCTCTTACACCTAGGATGCTCCTCAATCAAATGTGCTTACCATTTTAGCCATGGAAGTCATAAGATTGGATGTGAGAAAATATTTTCTAAGATCTTTCAATCAACATAGGGTGAACACTAATATATCATCCCACTTTTTAGCCTCATTTTCAAGCATTATGGAGGACAAGCTATAGCGATTTTCTATTGCTTAGTTTCTCTTCAAGGATAAGGTCCTTATTGAGGACATAGACTTGGTGGTTCTTGCTATATGTGCAGTGGTCCTACCATGGATAGATTAAATCCCAATGCTCTTTAAGACAAAGAATAAATCCATTGAATGAACCTTTAATCTTGGGCTGTATGGTCAAGGTTTGAAATTTCCATAGATGGGTCATGATTACGTATGAAACCATTAATGAAGGCAATTAAAGAAAACTATCCAAATTTTTTTGTTTGTTTAGGTCATTTTAGTTGTGTTCCCACGGGTTATAATGATGTCTTTGAAACTATAATTGAGACAAAGGTTATGTTTTCATTGATGCCAAACTATATTATTAAGATAGTTTCTATTTGATTAGAGTGTCATATCAAGATGATCGATGAGGAGGATTTTAGGACATAACAAAAGGACCTAGAGGAAAGGTTGAGTCATGGGGAACTACAGTAGGCACTTGATTAGTTAGAATTTGACAAGATAATATAATTGTTTAATCATAACCTAAGTGGAGAAGATAATTTTACTAAATCCTAGAAGAAGTGATCAAAGAAAGATCACATGCACAGGTTTGACCAAGTAGAATATTAAGGAACTTGAATTTTATGTTGAGTGATGCTAGAATTTACCAAGAAATAGTATAAGCCAAGAAAAATGTACTGTTGACCAAGCATTAGTACTGACCAAGCGTCAGCATATATTCCAAACATAACAATTAGTAGTGAACAAGCAATTTAGTGATGACCATGTGTCAGAACCCAATGTTGGCTAAGGGACAATATTTGATAGATTATGAGGAAATATTGACTTCCAAGTGATGTAGTCAATTTTTTGGGATGTGGAAAGCATGTACAAGATAAAGATTGATGACCTTGAGCATTTAATTAAAGGGAAACTATGTTTGAGCATATCTATGCATGAATTCAAGGAAAATTTTGGAGAAGTTTCTAGAAAAAAAAAGAGGGGATGAAATGATGGAAGGATTCGATGAATCTAAACTAAACCTAAGAGCTACAGTGATTTTTAAGTGGAAAAAGATTAGAATTACCTATTGAAGGAGATACAAGGGCTAAACTTGTAGAGGGTGGTAGAGTTGGTGAAGACCTAAATAAGGTTGAAGCAGTTGTTGATATTATTGATTGGGAAACTTGAGTAGGAGGCTTAATAGTGAAGCATTGCAGAGAAGAGTGATTTCTTGAAGGGATACCAGTGAATTAGTGATGTAGATTTTTATGGAGGCTAGTCAATGAGTCAACTATTGGACCAAATTGTAATATCTATTTGTAAAGTGAGTTGTATTCATTAGATCAATTTGCATGTACTTTCTAATCATTGTATCATAATTAGATCCTTTAATCAAGGTTGACCTAATAGTCATATGTAAATCCTTTAATCAAGGTGACATTCTAATAGAATGTTCTTAAGCCCTCTAACAAGGCCACTCCTAATAGGGTGATTAAATCCTTTAACAAGCTCACATTTAATAATTGGTTTTATAACATTTAACATGGTTGGCTCCTAATAGAGCTCACTTCAGAAGAGTAAAAATTTGATGATATGTTACTAGTGGCTTTTCCAAATTGGGTTTCATGTTAAATCTTAGTATCATAATTGTTTGGATGTCATTTGAGATGTTTTACTATTAATATTTTACATTCTTCAAGTTTTTTACTATTAAGAAAGTGCACTGGAAGTTTATATTATTGATTATATTTAATCGAGACCGAGCTAGGAAATGTTTGCATTTGAAGTGATTAAAAGTTGAATTGGTACATCTACACTTGAGGATAACTAATTCATCTCCCTCTTAGTTATTCTAATTCATTCTTAGAATTTTTATTAGAGCATTAGTGCTTATAGAGAAAAGTTTGAAGGTACTTGAAGCTAAAGATCAAGATGTACAAAAATGAAGGGCCAAGGTTGAACAAAGAGAACTTCAGTGCATGAAAGAGTTTGATGAAGTTGGATCTTGAAGAAATAAGAGATGGTACAATACACTATGTGGAACATGCATATGTGATGATGCCAAGCCCTTTGACAACTCAGTAGATGAAAGAGAAGCAAGAACACAATCATAATTATCTTGGAGATTGCATCAGCCTTAAGCTACACCAAGTTTGATGACATAAAAGAATTCACTACTACTAACCAAATGTGAGATATATTGAAGACTCTCTATGAAGCAGATAAAAATGTTTTGAGAGAAAAATCAGAAAGTTTGAGAGACAAATTTAATGAAATGAGAGTGATATGAGGTGAGATCATTACTTAATACTATGGACAAGTCAAAGAAGTGGTAAACACTATAAGAGTATTAAATGGAAATATTTTGATGTCATTTTGGTTTTAACAAGGCAGAGACAAAACACTTAAGTCATTACTTAACAGAATTGAGTATGTGTTGAGTAAGTAGTGTATGTCAAGCAATATACATAGTTAGTTCCAAGCATGAGTATGTATCAAATAGATGGTATGTGCCGAGTCACTCAAGTACCAAGCAAGTCTTATATGTTGAGTGATTTAGATGTCAAGTAAAATAGTAGATGCCAAGTCATTCAAGAGTTGAGTTAAAACATTAAGGATATAGTGAATGCCAAGCATCAGAGCTTTTAATTTCCGAGTAAATAGTTTTTTCCATAGTTGTTTGTAATGGCACAAAATCCTATGTGAACCATTTTGGGGCCAACTTAAATATTTTTTTATGATTCTAAAATATATATACAAAGGTATATTGAGAATCCTTATGTAGTGTATGTAACCAATCAAAATAAGGGATGAATCACAATCATTGATTCTTACCTAACCCTAGCTCACCTAAGTCTTCTTAAGGAGGGAAAACCCTAAAGAGTTTGCAATGTGCAGATGAGAAGAGAAGGGTGAATGATAAGTGAAGAGAGAGAGTTCATGGTGACTAAGGAGGCTATGAGAGAGGAATAAATTGCAAAATTAGTTAAAGGAGAACTTAATAGAGCAAAGAGAGGATAGAAGAGCTACATCTAATCATGAGGATCAAGTACACATCAAAAAAGAGGAGATCTAATATCTAGTAGAGAGGTGTTAACTGAAGGATCAATATTGAAACATTCTAAGAGGTGAATTAGTGCAAATCTCTTAACCAAGTAGTCTTAACAAGTTTTTGTAAATCCTTTAATAAGGTGCTTACATTATTGTAAGTTGAAGTCCTCTAACAAGGCACACTTTTAGTAGGGTGTTTGAATCCTTTAATAGGGTAAGATTTAACAGTCTTTGTAAGCCTTTAACAGGGAAAACCTTTTATAAGGTAGATCATAATTTATTATCAAACAATTGTAACCTTCATTGAATACACTTTACAACTAAAATAGTGAAGATTTGTGGGTTTCATCCCCTCTCCAGTTTTACCTTCTCATTGCAGGGTTTCTAGGTAACAAACTTATTGTGCTATGTGTTATATGTTTCATGTTATGGATGAACATGTGTAATTAGCTATTTTAGTTTACATGATAAATTATGAGATGGATGTGTGGTGAATGTTTTATGATTAAATTTTTGAAGTACTAATTGAGCCCCCCCCCCCCCCCCTAATAGTTTACTTTCCCATTGTTAATTCCAACAATTGGTATTAGATCTTTGTTCTCTAGAAAATGAAAGTTTTGCAACTTTGAGGAAAGATCTTGAAGATAGATGTCTACAAGTTGAGAAAGACTATTGAGAACTAGAAGATTGAAATTTAGCTTTGCCTACACCAACTTATGGAAGCAAGAGATAAATTGCAACATTCATTGAGGAGAAGAAAAGAGATAGCTATTGAGAAAAATGACACACATTACGAAGAGGAAGACACTATTAAATGGTTTGCAAATAGAGACTCAAGTGAGTTTGATGTAGCAATTGTAGATCTGATGGAAACGAATGGTGCCTTAACTAAAGAGCTCAGAAGTTTTAAGATAAAACAAGAAGTCCAATCAATATTTCTATGTGAGGTGACCAAGTAGGAAAAGAAATTTGAGGAATACAAGGTCATGATTGAAGATGACAAAAGGAAACTAACAAAAAAACTAGAAGAGAAGACATCAAAAGTAAAAAGGATTTCTAACATGCAACTAGAAACAATGAATCAAGTAATGATTTTCAACCTTGAATTAGATGGAAAGGACATTGAGATAACAACCCAAAAGTTATAGAATGAACAACTGAGAAATGAACTAAGAAAAGAAAAGGAATTTTTTGAAAGATTCAACAAACCCAAGGAATCCATCAAATACTTTGAGAGATTGACAAGATCTCCTAGATCTAACAATGATACTACTAGATTGGGATACACCAACACTGAGGAAGGAGAATCATCTAAAAGTGGTTAAAAAAGAAATAACAAAGGTAAGAACTACATACATACTTTTCATAATTGTGGAAAGTTAGGCCATACAACAAATGTTTATAGGAGAAACAATGCAAATAAAAACCCTAAGAAGAAATTCAAGGGTTACTATCATAAGTGCAACAAGCAAGGAAATCAAGCAAATGAATGCAAGAAAAGGACCTTAAGCACACAAAGATTTGAAGGATATTGCCACAATTGTCAAAAGTATGGACATAAAGCATATGAATGTAGATCTAATGCCAAGTGGACATCAAACAAGTAGAAAAATGTACAACAAAATGGAAAATCCTACAATTGGGATTACAATACAAGGTACAGTTGTCACTATTGTCAAGACTATGGACATGTTCCTGAGAATTTCATTAGAACACATTTCAAAGGCAAATACAATACATGGTTGACTGAGACTACATGTTTTAGCTGTTTATTAGAATAAATTGTCCAACTAGATCACTAGCACCTAGTGATGGTAACACTAAAGGCAAAGAGAAGGCCAATGTTAAGAAGGTCAAAGTGTAGATGAAAAAATCATGGAAGAAGAAGGAAGATTGTAGCACATCAAGTTCAAATGAGGTCACTTCATCCAATTAATTAGGTGATCACATCACACCCAACTAGGCAATCAAAAAATATGTGTGGGACTGATATTTCAAAGTTATTTCATACATTAGTTCCAAGAATCTGAGTTCTGAAAAGACAAAATATGCATGAATTAAGATGCAATGTATTGGTTAGAACTTAGAAGAAATCTATAGTTTTACTAGTTTTCATATTGTTGTTGAGGGATGGAATTATGTTAGAAGTGGCTAAGCTCATTGTGGTTGCCAAGCCTAATGAAAATAATGTATAAGCCGAGTGAGTGGAAATCCTATGATAGTCGAGCTTACAATTGTATAAGCATTAAACATTTATTGTCGAATATCAAAGGTTATATAGTTAAATTTTTACTCATTTGCATTCATCAAAGATCAAAGAGTGCATGAAGAGCATAAAGTAAACTAAGAAGAAGAAGAAGAGAAAGAATAGGGCCAAGCCCCATTGGCACTCACACAAGGTCAAGAAAAGACTAGGCATCAAATGTAGAAGGTTCCACGGAAGAGGAAGCTAAGGAAGCACCCAAACCTGAGAAGAAGAAGAGGAAAGAAAAAGATAATGTAGTAGAAGAGCCAAAGAAAGTTGCAAAACCTACATACTAGAAGCCAACAGTACCTATTACCAGGGCTAGCATAAAGGCAACAGAGACTAAAAAAGATGTATCATTCAAGGATGGTCATGTGGAAGGCAATGAGGAAATAGTAGGAGAAGAGGCCACAACTGATGATGAGAAACAAGATGATCAAAGTGTACCTAAGGTAAAAGTGTCGAGTGCCAATCCTGCACATGTAGATCAAGTAAGTTAGTAGGACTTAGTAAAAATCAAGGATGCTTCTAATAATTATGCTCAGAACATCAATCCCTTAATAGATGATGATTTAAAGAAGATATTCAAGGATTACACCATGGAAACTAAACTATTCTCAAATCCTATATTGGCGACATTAGAAGAAATTGAAAAGGAAAAAATGGCATTAGCAAGGGAGAATCAAATTGACACATCTAGTGTGCCCCTAGAGGTAAATGTCATAGAAGAACAAAGTGCAAGAATTGAACAACAAGGTGTTATTACAAGATTAGTTGCATTACCTCTAGTGCCATTGATTTTATATAAGCAAGCCTTATTTAGAGTTGAGAAAGATGGAACAAAAGTCAAATTAGGTTAGGAAACAAGTCCTGCACCTACATTACAAACACAAGGTGAAAAGCAAGAAGAGGCAAGTCAAATTGACAAGTCTAAAGAATTGGAGATGACTACTACTATAGAGGAACAAGTTTCCATATAGACTCTAGTCACTCAACTAGTTTTTTTTTACTCATACCAGTAGTCAAGTTCTTCAAAGACCAAGCACTCATGCCACCCCATTGCAAATATCAAGACCAAGTGTAGACACATCTAGCAAATCCAAAGATATATCCTATGGAGATGTAAGTCTTGATGAGGTGATTGAGCTTCCAAAGTTTGATCTTACAAAAATCACCTTTGAGAAAATGAGCATTCTATAGGAAGCTCTACACAGGAAGAAACAACAAGAGTTTCTAAGAAGGGGGCACAAGCACAAGAAAGTTATTTATGAAATAAAAGACATATTTCTTGATGCTTTTAGCCTTCCAACCCCTAATGAAGAGAAACCTATTCTTGAGAAACTAGTCAAGATTGTTCAGAATATCAGTGATGAGGACCTGGAAGCAAACACCAAACTATTGAAATGGTCTGAAAGAAAGTTTCACTCTAAAGTTCTTGAACAAATTTCTAGTGATATATCACTAAGATAGGTTGACTTAGCAACCAAAATGGAGGATGTGAAAAAGCTGTTGGATAATATCTTTTCTTTATACTCAAAGCTTTGTGATGTGAATTTATTCACAGAAGAAGAAGAAAGGGCTATTGACTGACTACAAGGAGATCTACAATCCACAAGTACAACATTGAATCTATCTCTTGGTCAAAGCCAGACTCATTTTCAGAGACTACTCTCTACTTAAGGAAAGCTAGTAGAATTACATTCATAAAATGCAAACATAAGGGCTACCTTGCTTAGTATCCAATCCATGTTGACCCCACACATGAAAGTATTTCATAAGGAACTAGCCTTAGCTAAAACATTGATGAAGAAAGATAATCAACTTTCAACACATGGTGGCTTAGTTGACCTTGTTGCCTAGCTAGATGTTCAATACTACTCTCTAAAGGTGGCACGCAATAACTAGGATGCATCATTGAAATAATTATGGAGGTCCACAAAAAAAATTTGGACAAACACACTATAAGTGTACCACTTATGACATAAGTGTAAAAAAGGGGGATAGTGAATAAAATGGGGATTATAAGATTTTTGTAGATTAATAAATTCATAGTACAGTTTTAAGTCAGCGGAAGTACTCATGGAGAAATAGGGAAAAAGATCACATACTTACTCAATAGGAGTATAAAATTTAGTTACAAAAAGGAAATATTAACTCAGGTGGGGTTATAAAATTTTGGTGAAATAAGGTATGACAGTTATGTCATCAATTTTGTAAATTTTGTAATTTTGTATGAGAGCCAAGTAATGTATACATATTATTTTAGTTATGCACATAAGTTAGGTTGTAAATGCATGAAAAAAGTGTTTTTTCCACTCATTTTAAAGGGGTTTGGTTTCACAAGGTAGTGACAAAACACTTAAGTCATTACAAGTTAACATAACTCAGTATGTGCCAAGTAAGTAGTGTATGCTAAGCAATATACATAGTCAGTGTCAAGCACTACTATGTGCCAAGAAGATGGTATGTTTCAAGTCACTCAAGTGTTGAGAAAGTCATATATGCTAAGTAAAACAGTGGATGTCAAGTCGTTCAAGAGCCAAGTTATAGCATTAAGGATATAGTGAATGTTGAGCATCAGAGCTTTGAATTGTTGAGTAAATAGTTTTTGGAATAATTGTTTTTAATGGCACAAACTCTTATGTAAACCATTTTTGGGCCAAATAAAGGATTTTTTTATGATTCTAGAAGATATATATGAAGGTATATTGAGAATACCTAAGCAGTGCATGCAACCAATCAAAATAAGGGATGTATTAATTGAAAGAATGGATGAATCACAATTTTTGATTCCTACCTAACCCTAGCTCACCTAAGTTTTCCTAAGGAGGGAAAACCCTAAAGAGTTTTCAATGTGTAAATGAGAAGAGAAGGGTGAATTCTAAGTGAAGAGAGAGATCATTCATGGTGACTAAGGAGGTTGTGAGAGAGGAATGAACTACAGAATCAATTAAAGGAGAACATAACAAAGAAAAGAGATGACATAAGAGCTACATCTTATTAGGAGGATAAAGTACACATTAGAAAAGAGGAGATGAGAACATAATAGAGTAGAGTGAGGACATAAGAGCTACATTTGATTAGAAGGATCAAGAACACATTAGAAAAGAGGAGATCTTATATCTAGCAAAGAGGTGCCAATGGAAGGATCAATGCTAAAACATTCTAATAGGTGAATCAATATAAATATCTTAACTAAGTAGTCTTAATAGAATTTTGTAAATCCTTTAACAGAGTGCTTACTTTATTGTAATTTGAAGTCCTCTAACAAGGCACACTTTTAGTAGGGTGTTGAAATCCTTTAACAAGGTAAGATTTAACAGTTTGTGTAAGCCTTTAATAGGTTAGACCTTTTATAGGGTAGATCATAGTTTATGATCAAACAATTGTAACCTTCATTAGATACACTTTACAACTAAAGTAGTGAAGATTTGTGGGTGTTGTTTCCACTCCAGTTTTACCTTCTCATTGGAGGGTTTTAGGGTAACAAACTTATTGTGTTATGTGTCATTTGTTTCATGCTATGGATGAACATGTGTAGTTAGTTATTTCAGTTTACATGATACTTTATGAGATGGACATGTGGTGAATATTTTATGGTTAAAGTTTTGAAGTATTGATTCACACACCCCCCACCCCCCTTTCTCATTTTTAATTCTAACAAAATATTGATGATGAAACTATGATCAACAAGGTACTAAGAATCCTAATTCCTATATATACTATTAGATTTTCTACAATACAAGAACTAAGATGTACACTTAGTAACAATTTGACTTTGGATGGTTTGGTTGGTAGGCTTATTGCTTTTTAATTGTTATACTTTGATAATTTTACTCCTACTACTATTGAATCTACTTTCAAATTTGAATTGGTTATTAGTAAGAAAGGAAAAGGAAAGTATGTGAATAGTGATAGTGATGTCTCTAATGATGGCCTTGATGAGTTTGAAGCATTGATGGCTAAAAGGCTTCCAAGAGATAAAGTAAAATACAAAGGTAAACTTCCTATAATATGTTTTTCACATAACAAAATTGGTCATATTGCTGTAAGATGTCCTGATAGAGAAGACAAGGATGAGATAAGGGAAAGCAAGTACAAAGGTAGAAGAGATGACTAAGACAATAGGAGAAAGAAGGAATACAAAGACAAAGATAAGAAATCTTGTTACATTGCTAAAGAAGAAACCAACAATGAATCTGATAGTAATGATGAAGAAGTTGCCTATGTTTCTATGAAAGAAGATTCTAATGAAGATGAGAAAAATATATTAATTTCATATGCGAGTAAAGGTGGTAGATGGATAATTGATAAGTGTTACTCACATCAAATGACTAGTGATAAAAGTAAGTTTGAAACTATGGAACCATATAAAGGTATTTCTGTTAAGTTTGGTAATGATGCACCATGTCTTGTGAAAGGTAAATGATCAATACAATTAACTAATAAGATCAAGTGTGATAATGTTAATTGGCTTGAAGGACTTAACTATAATTTTTTGAGTGTTTCACAGTTGAACAAATTAGGGTATATTTTTGAATTTCATCATAGAAAGACCAAGATATTTGATGCTACTATTGAACTAATTGGAAGTGTAGAACAAACAAAAGGTAACTTGTTCTTTCTAGATTTATCTAATGAGACATGATTTTTTGCACAATATGATGATATATGGTTATGGCATGAGTGGTTGTGTCATGTGAACTTTGATAATTTGGTAGGCATTAGAATGATGAAAAGAGTAAGAGCACTACCAAGATTGAAGAAACCTGATAATGCTATGTGTAATCAATGTCAATTGGGAAAAATGACAAAGTCTAGTTTTAAGAGCAAGACCTATACATTTAATAATATTTTGAAATTGATTCATACTAACCTTTGTGGACCCATTGGAGTAAAAAGCTACCATGGAGACAAATATTTCATTATGTTTTCTGATGACTATCTAAACTAATGACTATAATGTTTCTTAAAGAAAAAATCTAATGTTTTTCATTTGTTTAAGTGGTATTTGGCAAGAGTTGAAAAGGAAATAGGTAAGAGTTTGAAATTGTTGAGATCTGATAGAGAAGGAGATTTTATCTCTAATGAATTCAACATATTCTGTAATGATAGAGGAATCAAAAGGTAGATATCAACACCTTGGACCCTTCCCAAAAATGGAATAGTTGAAAGGAGGAACATATCAATCATGGACTATACTAGAACACTGATGATGGAGAAGAATGTGTCACATAAATACCAGAGAGAAGTCATAAGTACAACAATCTCTACTTTGAACCGAGTACAAGTCAAGAAAGGTACACACATTACACCCTTTGAGTTATGGTATGGTTATGCACCTAATAAGAAATATTTTTAAGTTTTTGGAAGAAAATGTTATATACTAAAGGTTAATAGAAATGGAAAACTTGATGCTAAAAGTGATGAAGGCATATTCCTAAGATAGTTCACTAAGAGAAAAGATTATAAGTGTTTCAACTCTAACAATAACAAAGTTGTGGAAAGTAAAAATGCGAAAGTGGATGAATATGCAAAAAGAAATGAAGTTGGATGCAAGATAGAACCCAAATATTACAAAACATTCATATATGTCAATGAAGGTGTTCCTTTCACCTTACCAAAATAGAGAAAAAGACTATTGAGAAAAATAATGTAGATGTCAAGCATCAGTAGAATGATATTGAAATACATGAAGAAGATGTCAAACATTAGGAAGACAATGTCAAACAAGTAGAACCTAAACCTTAATAGGAAGTACATATACAAAATGAACTTGAAATCAATTTTCAAGATGAACCTATGCAAGAAGAAAGAAGAAAAGAACCTACTTGCAAAGTATGTGAGAAGACACCATGCACCTGAACAAATCATTAGAAACAAAGAATTTAGAGTTATGACAAGGAAAAGACTTAGAAGTGATAAATGTTTACTTTATGAATTTGAGCCTAAACCAATGAAGGATGTTTTGGATAACAAAGATTAGATTCAAGTAATGAATGAAGAAATTAAACAAATTAAGAACAAAAGCTGGTCAATGATATTGGTGGTCTGATTTTTGTAAGTAAAAAAATAGATAAGTTTGTTTTCTTGCAAGATATGGTTTGCTTTGTGTAAAGTTTCATTTAAACAAAAATAGGTGAAACCCTTTTAATTTTTGTGCCCCAAGTAGATTTTTTAGGTCATACATTTCTATTTTTAAAAAGGTTTTAGCGGGAAAATCAAATTTGAAAGTGGAATATTCTTTTGGGAGACCTTTTTAAGATTCTTTCTTTTCAATCTCCTCTTCCCAAAAATTTTCCTACTATTAGATCTCTTCTAGATCTATGGTGGTTGTCATGTCTCATAGCAAAGTTGCAATTTTTTTATCATATGCAACATGGCAACCATCACAAAACATAAAGACGATGACGAGAAATAGAAAAATGGGCACTAGTTTTTTATTATTTTAAAGTTCTCAATAGTTAGATTGATGTCAGAAATGTTAGTATCAGAGAAATGAAAAAATTCAAAGGTGGTCTATTTTCCATCACTAGTTTTGGAAATGTTTAGGAGATCACTATCTCATGACTAGAAAATGCATGAATCCTACTAGTAATGACATAGCGCCTTGCCATGAAAATCAAAAAGCATGAGAGTAACAAATGGATAGGCACCGTAAAGTTTTTATATTCTTAATGAGGTTGTATGTTTATGATGCATTCTTAGAAGCACTGATTGCAGTAATAATGGTAGAAATGTGTGATATTTCTTGGCACCAGAGTTTCTTAATGCCTTAAGGAGGTTATGATGTCACGACCAAAAAATCAAGGAATCCTACTGGTAGTGACATAGCACCTTGCTTGAAAAGATGGAACATGACAATAGTTATATTGAACAGTGGGTCCCAAAAGTTCTTTAGTCAATGCATAATCATTGTGACATGTTGGCAATAATTAAGAATGTGTGTATTTTTTTCGCTAGATTTTTTTTAAAATTTCATGTTTGTTATGTCACGACTAGAAAATCAAGGAATCCTACCAATAGTGACATAGTGCCTTAGTAGAAAAGATAAGACACAATGAGGCTCGATTTTATTGTAATATAAAAGGGATTAAAATATTATATCTCATTTTCTAGCATGTCAAAGTGTTGCCACATCACATATGACATGGAAAAGCACTCAAGAAAAGGACAAATGAAGAGTTGGGACCATCAGATCAAAGTTTCATCAATGACTATCGCCAAGTTGCCATTGAGAGTTGCGTGATGTTTATTCCATGTGACATGGTGACCAAAGGAGGAAATGGAGGGACCCACCATAGTCACATTAAAAAAGTGATCAAATGCATGTTATCAAATTATAATGAATCAATGGTGGTTGTTATGTTGCATATGGAAATTGCTCACTAATTATGCATGGCAACATAGTGAGAAGGTGACATGTGTCCATAAGCAACACAAGGTCTAGTCCAAGTTGCCAATAGTAAAGGAACGTTTATGTGGAGAAATTTTATTCAATTGACTTCTAGCTTGGCAGGTAGAAAATGAGTCATCTTTTGTTTTATTCCTAGATCATCAAATTTTTTGAGATTGATGACGTATTTTTAAAAATAGAAGGTGGTGCCACTCTGTTCTCCTTACAACTCATTTATGAAGATTGAAAGCTCCTTGTATGAACCAGGAATAGAGTATATTGCATAAATCTTATTTTTTCCTTCATACGCAAACAAATCCTCAGGCTTCAAAAGAGCTCAAAGTTATTGAGAACTTGTGTTTGGAGACTAAAATGCAAATAAATTCTAGTAATTAGGGTGTGCCACAAAATTGTAATTATAAGACGGTGAAGAGCAACTAAGTTTCTTAGTCCATTATATATTAAGCTTTCTAGTATTTTGCAATTTTAATTGTCATGCCTCCAAAGAATGTTTTCTCAAGTCAAGTTAATTATTTGTCTAGAAACATACATGATGACCTCCTTGAATTGTTGCCTGAGTCCACAAATGAATCTGCTCAAGTGAAGAAATTAACTACTCTGAACCCTAGACTCAAAATTCCTAATGGATTATATGATAAGGGGAACTAGGTTAGGGATGCCAAAACTTCTCAAACATGGCTTTGTCTCTTTAAAAAATGGTTCTTAGAAAGGAAATTGTTTGCCCTCATGGGAATATTTGGAACTTTGACTTGGGAAAACTAGAGGTCCCTAGTGTTTTCATGGATTATGACCTATTAGGGGTTATTGCTAAAAAGTATGACCCAGTAATCAGAGTAGAGAGAAGGTTGGATGGTAAGTGTCTGGTCACAATAAGCCCTAAGGAAATTCAACAAGTTTTTGGTCTTTAGCCACTGTCAGATTATCATATACCTATTGAACTACAAGAATTAGAAAAAGAATATTTATCCAAAAGGGATAAGATCAGATAGGTTGCATTGAGGGCACATGTAGGCATAATTGGGAACTACATCTACTAGGGAACCTTTTAAAAAGGAATATTTCACTTCCTAGGTTGTGGAGATATATAAAGCTTTATGTAGGGTTTTTGGTGAGGATGAGCTAAATATCATGCCTGTAAGTTTTATGTATATGATAGCTCAAATTTCTTCTTTTGGTGTTGATATTATTTTTTATTTTGCCTCATATTTAGCAAAAAAAATCCATATAGGCTTGGTTGGAATTGCCAAAGGTAAGGTAGAAAAAACTTTTGGTCACTAAGTACTCATTATTGATGCACATGTTCTTGTTTAAAGGTGTAAGATATTTTGGGAAAAAAATGGCCTTAAATAGAGAACAAGAGGGAGAAGCTCTACCAATTCAACTATGGAGTGCAAATATGACTTGGGATGTAGAGAATGCTAGTTTTGTCAAGTTTGATAGGTACTTTGCCTCAAGGTTAAGGTGCCTCTTATTAAGTGACAATCCTAGAGTTCCTAAGGCATTAGTAAATTTTATCAGGCCCATGGACAATACTATTGGTCTAAAAGTATCACATAACTAGGGAGATATTATACCATACTCTATTTCAACTATGTTTAGAGTTTATGGTTTCAAATGGACTCCTCATGTATTGCACTACCAAATGCCTCTAAAAGTGGGGATAGTTGAGATACTATGGCAGTTGGGAGCATTGGAGGAAAACTATTTGATAAAAAGACAAAGAGGCTCAATTTTCCCAACTTGTACTGTAGTTCACCATTTTGTAATCACAAAGGGTGGTTGGTTGTCTTTAAAAAATTACTAGACCAGTATAAGATAGTTGTATTTCATCCCCATTTTTGTGATACTGGGGGATTCTATGATTTAGTTTTTAGATTAAGAGCTAAACGTGGTTGCATAAAACATGAGCCTTATTACCTTGAGGATATAATAAGGAATGAGTTCTGTTTGTAGGAGCAAGAGACTAAAAATGAGAAATGGAGGGTTTTTTCAAGAGTTTTGGAATTTATTCATTGTTTTGAAAAGGATTATGAGCCTCTGGATAATGCAAAAAATAGAGGCAGATAAAATAGATAAAATCATGATAAATTTTCTTGAGATAATGGAAATAATGAATGAGAAGAAATAAATCTTCATTAATGCCTATCCTGATAAAGCCATGGAAGTTATAAGAAGGTTGGAATTCACTCCAAATGTTGGAGCAGGACAATTAATTGTCCAAAAAAGACCAGGCTACAATGTGATCTAAAATAAGAAGACCTCTATGGACAAAGGAAAGAAAATGATAGAATCAACTAGTGTTGTCTTGGAAGAGAGACCTAATGAGCCCTTGCCTAAGAGGCAAAAAAATAATGAAAGAACAAGGTCCTCACATTGAGGAATATTTGCCTACCCAATCTCCTTTGCAGATTAGAGAGGAGCAGCTCACTACAAAGAAAGTTGAACAGATAGGGTCCCAAGGAGGAGTATTTATTACCCAGGTGGAACTAGAAGAGGGAAATCCTCAAGAACCTTCAATCCCAAGCCTTGATTTGACAATAGTAGATTATAGATGAAAAGAGCTAGATCTTGTAATTGAATAGGCTGATCATGAATTTTTGTCTAATGATAGTTTTTTTAGAACAAGAGCCTTCTACCAATTTACATGGAGAACAAATATGGGAAAATGTGAGGAAAAATGTAATAAGTTAAGAATAGAGCATCCAAAAATGGAGGAGGCAGCCATGCAAAATCAAATAAAAGAAGAAACAATGCAAGAATTCCAAAATATAACCCCTAAAGAGTGGAGACAGATGGTAAAAGCATCTAATATTCTGTTGCTACCCAATTGGGATATAGTAGATGCTCTATTTTTTAATTTTGTTTCTAATAAATTAAACATATAGGACCAAAATAAGAAAGACATAAAAGGAGCCACCTTCAGTGAAGACTAGGTTGCCTTAGTCATTTGGTCATTATGGAAAGGATACACGACTATCTCAGCACAATCAAATGACACTAGATTAATGGGAAATATAATTGTAAAGAGAGTGGCAGATACTACCCATGTGGAGGCTACACATTTGAATGTTGGTACATCTCACTTAGCTTTGGCCACTACAGAACGAGATGAGAAGGAAACTTTGGAGTTACAGGCTAAGTATGAGAAAGATTTGGAGGCTTACAATAAAGAAGTTCAAAGAAGAATTGAACTTGAAAATAAAATGAAGGGACAATCTTCCAAACCAAAGATCACATACCCTTTCCCACCAGTGGAGCCTTTTAAATCCACTCCCCTTATTGAAATTCTTGATACTCCACAAAGGCCACAATACTATATAGCTAAAGATTTTGAAGAAGAGAAAAGTAAACTATGGGCATTACATGTAGAGTTGAATGTACAGTATGAAGATAAATTGAGAAAGGCTCTCATGTATTTGGTTGACAAAATTGTATGGCCATTATTCTATGATCATTTTTCAAAGGTAATAAACATATGGGAGGAAATAAAAGTAAGTGATGAGACTTTGAAACCCATTGTGAATAAGTGGAGCAAGAGAATAAAAGAGGTTGCATTGTTGTGTTATTCTATTATAAGATCTTCACCTGACCACATTGAAATAACTTATGATATTGCTAATGATCTTCCAGAATTTAATGATAGGAGAGTTGAGTTGCAAAGAAGAATTGTTAGCTACTTGGATAAGTACAAAATTAAGAAATTTGATTTATTCCCACTTGCTTTGGATAAGAAGAATAAACTGAATAATAAAGATGAATGGGCCAAAGAATTAGATGATTTATTTTGTCGAAGAAGGAATAAAGAAATAATTAATGAAATAGGGCATACATGTTGGGCAACCACAATAGAAGAAATCATGAAGGTATAATTATTCTTTGATTATTTAAAACAAGATTTTGTTAATATTGATAAAGAGGTTGAGTATGTGATCAAGAAGCAAAATGATATTTTGCAGTTTAATTGGCCAAATGCCACACTTTTTGACAAGTGGATGATAGATATTGCTTTTGATGAGTAGTGGGAAGAAGTTGAAAGTGATGATGATAAGATGGATCAAGATGAAATATAGATCATTGATGCACCTTCAATAGATCAAAGGAAAGAAGAAGATGAAGAAGGTCAACCATCTCAAATGGAAAGTATTATGGGCTAGATGGATGATGTCATAGAAATAAAACTAGGTATAACTGTCACCTTGAGACTACATGATGATGCAAGTGGAAATGACAGAGTTGAGGTAAATTTGTAGGAATCAGAGCCTAACACATCATTAGCAAACCTAATAGCTACATATGCTAAGGATTCAAAATAAAAGAAGAGCCAATCATTGAAGTCATAGCCTTTGAAGATGTAACAAAAAAAGTGGACCCACTGAAAGAATATTTTGGTGTAAAAGTATTTTTGTTACACACAGTTTTGTCTTTTGTGATAGCTTTAAAATGTAAATATCTTTTGTTAAATGACAGCTATTAGTTCTCGATACCTGAAGCTTGTTGCATCTCACAGTATATAAATGAGAATCCAAGGCTAGAGAATGGGTCTAAATTATTTTCATTCTAAGTTTTTACTAACTTTTTTCAGTCCATCTTTTTTGATGAATACTTTATGATATATTTTCTCTATAGGTTTATGAGAATACATCAATTTGATAGGATTTAAATGTTTTTTCTTGAGTCATTCTGAGTCTTGTTCAATTGTATACAATTTTTTTCAAAATGAAATTAATAGAAAGATGAACTGCTACCACATCTTTTCTAGTTGAATCTTGTCTCCATTTCCTTTACCTAGTTAATGTGAAGTTGTATAAGAAAAGCGTGTCTAGTTGAATGCAATTGTATCAAATTGTATGTCAATTCACTATTGCTATTAGTTTAATGAATTAAATAAATGCTTTAGTGATATTGATAGGGTCTCCATGGTAATAGGAATGATGTTTGTAAGTACAATTTTCAATAAGAATTGTTGATAATGTTGATTGTAAAGCAATCAATCAGATCTAGAAATTGAATTGACTCTAAATCCCAATGGATGAGGCACTAATATATTAAATTCAATCTGTATGTCAACATATCATAGGAAATCATCAAGCTCAGATTAAAAAATCAATTTTACTTTACTGCTCAAAAGAATTATCAATGCTGGTCAGCACTTGTTTGCATTTGATCTCTAAGCCCTAGTTAGCTACTATTGCTAGAAATACTTGTAAATCTGAGAAGAATTGTGACCAAATTTTCTTAGAAGGGATGTGTATTATCTTAAAGTGTCACAGAACAAGCAAACTATGTATATGTTAGAGATAGGAAACGAGAATCAAAATGAAAATGAGAATCAGAATGAAACTAAGAGATTCTTGCTCATCTATATTCATTTCTTTGAACCATCCCTTAGGAAGACTTGCCTTGGTTTTGAAAAGCCTAAAGAGTATGAAATCTATCTTGATTTCACTGCAGTTGGGTCTAGATAAGAAACACATTTAATTGTTTATAGGAAGTAGTTGATCCTTAAACTATTTATGTTTTCATTATCTTGGTGTTAAGTATTTTGTTACTTAATAGTTGAAAAACACCAACAGATACATAGAACTAAGGACAAGAATGTTATTGGAACAAAGTGGGTATTCAAGAACAAGTTCAATGAGAAAGGAGAAGTCACAAGAAATAAAGCTATACTGGTATGCAAAGGATATGTACACTTCAAGAATGAATTGACTATGGAGCAATATTTTTCCCAATTGCAAGATTCGAAAGAGTTAGTGTTAGAAATGTTTTAGAATAATAGAGAAGGGGGGGTGAATCAGTTATTCAAGGTCAAAATGTCCAAGGAAAACTTTTTCACCAAGTAAAGTGAGCCTTTAAAACGGTTCTTTCATCCAAGCCTACACTTTTCTACTTAGCAAATTATTGTAAATCAACATGCAAGCATAACACATGAAAAGTTCAACACATAACACAATGATTTATGTGGAAACCCAATTCAAGAAAAACCACTAGTAACATGCTACTCAATTTTCACTCTTCTGAAGTGATGCCCTCTAAAAGGACTACCCTGTTAAAGGCTACAACAAACTATTAAATGTGACCTAGTTAAAGGATTTAACCACCCTATTAGAAGTGGGTCTAGTTAGAGGATTTTAGAACATTCACTTGGAATGCCACCCTATTAAAGGATTTATAAATGGTTGTTAAACCAACCTAAGTCCATAGGATTTTTAGCCTAATTGATACAATGGCTAGAGAGTAACAATAAGGGGTTTGACCTTATTACAATTCCCAACTTATCTTGTAGATTTTAGATCACAATTCAGCTCTTCACAATGTCTAGCTTTCTATTTCTGCAACTCTTAACAGCTTGCCCTTCTTTCAAGCTTTGTCTCTTTGAGTCTTCATTCTTGATGTACTAGTGCAATATTCTTTCTGACCACTTATCGAAGTAGAGTCTCTGTGCTCTATTCTTCCTTCTCCTAGATGCCTTCTCCTTGACATCCTTCAACCACTTTGCAATTACGCACACTAGCAACTCTAGCTTTTTGGTCTATGACTCCTTAAATAGAAGTCTAGAATTTCTTTTCTTGCTCGATTCTTCCCTCCTTTAATTTTAGTTTGAATGGATTAGATAGGACTCATTGAGTCTAACCCGCATCTTGTTCCTTCTAGAAACATCTTTAGGCATCCTCTTGAATTTGCCCAAAAATAGTTTACATAAAATTTTGTGCCACCAACTCATCATCCTTATCCTCTAACTAGTTCAAAAAATTTAAGGTAACAACTTTGTCAACATAGATCTAGTGAATCTTTGACTTTTCTAATAATGTAGTAGCTCGACACTATTGAAATTCTAGTGCTCGACACATATTGTGTTACTTGGCATCAACTACATTTTAATAATGCTTGGCACCTACTGTGGATTTACTCAGCATCCACTAAGTTTTACTGATGCTCGACACCTGTTACTTTGTTCGGCTCTTGAACACACTCAACTCCTTCTATATCACTTGGCACATACTACATTTTTCATTTGCTCAGCACTAACTAAAAATTTGCTTGGCTTGAACTAGCTTACTTGACACTCACTAATGAACTTAGTTAAGCTTTGCAGTCAACCTTCTTGCAACTTATTTTTCCATTGTTTCTAAGTGTGACCAACCTTTGTATCTTCAAGTATGTTATCAATACATCATTTAACCATTGTCTTAACTAATCCTTGCACTTTATTACAAAACCATAACTCAACTTTTCCCTTAGGTGCTTTTGTTACATCTTGTTGATTAAATCATCTTCATCAATCAACTAAGTGATAGTACTTGGATCTTATAAGAAATTTTCATTCTAGGAAGTAGTAGGTTTGACATCAATGACAAAACAATAATTGAAAACATTATTTTAACAACAATCTTCCTTCTTTACAACAATCTCCCTCTTTGATAGTAATCATTTTTCAATCAAATTTCCAACAATCTCCCTCTTTTGGCATTGATGGAAAACTAAATTGATCAACCAAGTTAACTTAATGCTAACCAGGTTAAAACAGTAAATCAAATGCCAAAAAGAAAACTATATTCAAAACTATTCATTCTATCAACAACATTAGTTAACTTATGACTACCTCTGAATTCTTTTGCTGATAAATTGTCTTCTCCCTCTTTGTTCTGTGATTCCTCTAATTGATTCTTGTCTTCACTGCCTTTTCTTTCTAAGCTGCTATTTCCTTTTACATAGCTAAACATTGTTTACTAACTCCATTTTACATTATTTCTCCCTATGTATGTGTTATGATATCAGCTACTTTAGCTACTTCGCCAACTCTCTCTCACATTATTTCTCCCTCAACTATTGATCAATTTCTTCATTCTTCTCCCTCTTTGACAACAATGCCAAAGACATACTATTTTAGTATCTTAACATGCAAGTGTAGCATTTGCAGGTACTACAATTTCTCCCTCTGTCACCTTTCTTGTGATTGATTTTGAACCTCAACACTTTTAATTACTTCAAGCGTGATCCTAAAGTAAACAACTTCTGCATCAATTTGTAATATGTCAACGATCAACTCATTTGATGTAGGGTAGTCTTACTTTATCTCAAGTAGCATTGGCTAGGGGTATCACCCCTAACTTACCTCTAAGATACTCAAAAGCATCTTTAGGTAGTGCCTTTGTAAAGATGTTAGCAATTTTTTCCTTTGAACTAACATATTCCATTCTTATTTGCTTGTCTTCCACCAATTCTCTTACATAGTGATACTTGATTGCAATATGCTTTGTTTTGACATGCATCACAAGATTCTTTAATATGTTGATGGAACTTGTGTTATCACGATAGAGTGTCATAGGTTCAATTAATTCTTCCTTCATACCTTGCAACAGATGTTTGATCCATACAATATTGGTGTAGTTGATGGTAGCTATAACATATTCAGCTTCTTTTGTGGACTGTGAGGTACAACTTTGCTTTTTGCTAGTCCAAGTAATCAGTCTTTTACCTAAGAAAATTGCTCCTCCACTAGTGTTTTTTCTATCATCAATATTACCTCCCCAATCTGCATTAGTGTAGGCTCTCAACTCAAACTTTTCACTTCTCTTGTAGTATAAACTAAAGGGTCATCAGTTCCTTTTAGGTACCTCAGTATTCTCTTTACTGCCATTAGATGATTTTCTCTTGAATTTGTAGAAAATCTTGCCACTATTTCAATAGCTAATGTAATGTCTAGTCTACTATGTAGAACATACTACAGCTTTCCAATCATTGATCTATATATAGTCTGATTCACTTCAGCTGACTCATCATTCTTAGATAACTTATGTCTTGTTACCATTAGTGTACTGACTGGTTTTGAGTCTTCTAATCCAAATGTCTTGAGTATCTCCTTAACGTATTTTGATTGGGTCACAAATATGCCATGCTTCATTTGATGTACTTGCAATCCAACAAAGAATTTGATTTCTCCAAACATTGACATCTCAAACTCATGTTTCATTTGATCAGCAAAATCTTTGCATAGGACATCTTTTCCTCCAAATATTATATCATCAACGAAGATTTTAGATATCAAAATGTCTTTACCTTTTTCTTCCTTGATGTACAGGTTGCTATTGTCATCTACTCTCTTAAATCCTATCTTTGCAAGGTATCTATGAGGTCTCGCATACCATATTCTAGGTGCTTGCTTCAAACCATAGAGTGCTTTATGTAGTTTGCAAACCATATCCTTACTGTTGTCATGAAAAAATTCCTCTGGTTTTTCTATGTAGACTTCCTCTTCTAGTATACCATTCAGAAAAGAAGACTTCACATTTATTTGGTAGACTTTGAAACCTTTGTAAGCAGTATATGCAAGTAGTATTCTAACTCCTTCCATTCTTGCAATAGGGGCAAATAATTTCCCATGGTCTAGTCCTTCCTCTTGTGCATAGCCTTTGTATACTAGTTTGGCCTTTTTTCTTGTTATCTCACCATTCTTGTCAAGCTTGTTCCTAAAGACCCATTTAGTACTAATTACATTCTTGTTAGCTAGTCTAGGAACTAAGATCCAAGTGTTGTTCTTCTCAATCTGATCTATCTCTTCTTCCATAGCTTTGTGCCAATTATCATCTCATAATGCATCTTTCACTATTTTGGGCTCAATCTTGCTTAGCAAACATGATTCATTCCTTAGTCTATTTCTTTTCATTGGTCGTGCATCCTTGTCACCAATGATTTTCTCTACAAGGTGATGTCTTCTCACATACTTGGCTAGTCTTGGTTCTATCCTTCTTTCCATATTTGATCCTTGACCTTCAGAGTCACTTTACCCATCTCCTTCTCCTAGTTCATCATCTCTTCCATGTGTACTAATTTTAGAATCAGAATGTGCATTTTCCTCATTCTACAACTTGGCTTTTGAATGCAACTCAACATTCATTGGTTGTGACTCAGCTAATACTAAAATTTGTTTTTGATTCCCAACTTTATTGGTAGCATCATCTTCAATAGATGTTCCTTCATAGAAGTATACAAAGGATCTATAATCTTTTGGTTTCTTGGATTCGCCAAATTGGACTTTTGCATGCTCATCAAAATTTACAATTACACTCTCCACAATCTTGTTAGTGTTATTATTCAAACACTTATATGCTTTACTTCTAGTGGAATATCCAAGGAATATGTCTTCATCACTATTTACATCAAACTTGCCATTTCTAGTATCCCTAAGAATATAGCATTTACAACCAAATACTTTGAAATGTTTTACATTAGGTGAGTGACCATACCATAATTCAAAAGGTGTTGCATTGTTCCCTTCTTGACTTATACTCGATTTAGGGTGTAAACAGCAGTACTTATAGCTTCCCTTTAGTATTTTAGAGC
The DNA here is from genome assembly GCA_028749045.1 of Cupressus sempervirens. Taxonomy (NCBI): domain Eukaryota; kingdom Viridiplantae; phylum Streptophyta; class Pinopsida; order Cupressales; family Cupressaceae; genus Cupressus; species Cupressus sempervirens. Next base: position 305,319,053 of record CM053792.1, on the reverse strand, counting down.
AACATTTTTCTCCATCATCAATATTCTAGCACAATAAATCACTGATCTATTCCTTCTTTCTGCAATGTCATTTTGTGGAGGAGTTCTTGGTGTTGATGTTTGCCTTTTAATACCTTTATCATTGCAAAATATCTCAAATTCTTTTGAGGTAAACTCTCCTCCTTTGTCTAACCTTAGGCACTTCAAACTCTTTCCTGTTTCCTTCTCAACCTTGGCCAAATACCACTTAAACATTTGAAATGCATTATATTTTTTATTTTAGAACATGGCACTCATCATCCTAGAATATTCATCTACAAATAGCATTATGTGTATGTCTCCTAGGTAGCTCTACACTTCTATTGGACTACATAAGTCTATATGGACTAGCTCTAGTACTTCTTTAGAAGTGTAGGTTTTTCTTTTGAAACTAGACTTGGTCATCTTCCCTAGTTGACATTGTTTGTACATTGTATTTTCAGGCTTCTTCAGCTTAGGCAAACCTCTGACTTTCTTCTTTATGTTGATGCTAATTAGATTATCAAAATTAACATGACATAACCTTCTATGCCATAACCAAACATCATCAAGTCTCACAATGAATTAGGTTGCATCTTCCATATCTAGTCAAAATAGATTACTCCTAATTTGTTCAACTTTTCCTATCAGTTTTCCATCAGTGTCATAGATTTTTGGCAATTTTGTTTTCAAATTCTACTTTGTAACCTACATTGCCTAACTGTGACACACTCAACAAATTGTAGTTTAGTCCTTCAACATAATATGCATTATCACATGAAATTTTCTCCGTAAGTTTGATAGAACCTTTTCCTTTGATTTGACATGGAACATCATTTCCAAATCTAACACTATTTCCATCATAATGTGTAAAGGTAATAAACTTACTTTTGTCAGCTATCATTTGATGTGAGCATCCACTATCTATGATCCACTTGTCATTTTTTTTCATATAGGTTACTAGTCTTATTGGTTTATCTTCATCTGATTCATCCTTCATGGCTACATAGACTACTTCATCATCATTCTCATCAGAATCTTCTTCAACAATGTAGCATCTTTTTCCTTTGTCCTTGTAATCTTTGGTATCATCTTCTCTTTTGTTCTTGTACTTATTTTCTTCTTTTTAGTTCTTCTTCTGTGTACCCCTTGCAACAATATGTCCTGCTTCATTGAAATTGAACCAAATGATAGGGAGCTTACCTTTGAATTTACCTTTGCTTCTGTGGAATCTTCTAGCCAATAGTGCTTCCAATTGTTCCACATCTTCCTCATTTGTTCTACTATCACTGGATGCATGTTTTCCTTTTCTACTCTTCTTCTTTGATTTCATCTCCTTAGTGTCTTTCAATGTCAACTTAGCCTTGAAAGTAGATTCAAGATTCTTAGGTCTATAGTTATCAAAATTGGACAACTCAAATGTAGTAAGTCTTCTCACTATACCTTCAAAGGTTAGTGTGTTTCCTGGTACACATCTTAGCTCTTGGATGGTTGAAACTCTAATAGCATAAATGGGGAGTAGGGTTCTTAAGTATTTACTATTAATAGTATCATCATCCAAATGGCCACCTAAAATTCTTATTGCACTTACCACTTCTTTCATTCTAGAGGCATATTGAGCAGCATTCTCACCTTCCTCTATTTTCATGTCATCAAACTTTCCTCTAAAGCTTTCTCTCTTTGCTCTTTGAACATTTTGATCTCCTCCATAGATATATGATAGGGCTTTCCACATCTTGAATGCAGTATCAAATCTTTTGATGTCATCAAATTCAACATAACTGAGTGCAAAAGTAATCTCCAACATTGCCTGGTTATGCTCCTTCCTTTTGTTCAGGTCATCTACAGAGAGGGGTCTAGCTAGATCTACATGTTCCACTCCAATTGAGGTATTTTCATCACTTATTAATCTAAGGTGTAGTTTCATTAGAATTTTCCATGCAACAAAGTTGTCTTTGTTGAGCTTGGGAAATTCTCTCTTGGACATCTTGATCTTCCTTCTTCTAGTACCTTTAAACTAAATCAGCAGATGGCTCTGATACCAATTGTTAGAAATACTTTAGAATAACTAAGAGGGGGAGTGAATTAGTTATTCAAGGTCCAAATGTCCAATTAAAAATTTTTCACCAAGTAAAGTGAGTCTTTAAAATTGTTCTTTCATCCAAGCCTAGACTTTCTTACTTAGCAAATTACTATAAATCAACATGCAAGCATAACACATGAAAAGTTCAACACATAACACAGTGATTTATGTGGAAACCCAATTTGGGAAAAACCACCAGTAACATGCTACTCAATTTTTAGTCTTTTCAAGTGATACCCTCTAAAAGGATTGCCTTGTTAAAGGCTAGAACATACTATTAAATTTGACCTAGTTAAAGGATTTAACCACCCTATTAGAATTGGGCCTGGTTCTAGAGGATTTTAGAACATTCACTTGGAATGCCACCTTGTTAAAAGATTTACAAATAGCTATTAAACCAACCTAAGTCCACAAGATTTTTACCCTAACTGATACAATGGCTAGAGAGTAACAATAAGGGGTTTGACCTAATTACAATTCACAACTTATCTTACAAATTTTAGGTCACGATTCAAGTCTTCACAATGCTTGGCTTTTTTTCTCTATATCTCTTGATAGCTTTCCCTCCTTTCAGGCTTTGTCTCTTTGAGTCTTCATGCTTGATGTACCAATGCAATCCTCTTTTTGACCACTTATTAAAGCAAAGTCTCTATGCTCTATTCTTCCTTCTCCTAGATGCCTTCTCCTTGACACCCTTCAACCACTTCACAATTTGGCACACTGAAAACTCTAGCTTCTTGGTCTATTAGTCTTTAAATAGAAGTATGGAATTTATTTTCTCACTTGATTCTTCCCTCCTTTAATTTCAATTCAAATGGATTAGGTAGGATTCATTGAGTCTAACCCACATCTTGTTCCTTCTAGAAACATCTTGAGGAATCCTCTTGAATTCGTTCAAAAATAGTTTACATTAAATTCTGTGCCACCAGCTCATCATCCTTATCCTCTAACTAGTTCACAAATTTTAAGGTAACAATGTTGTCAACTTAGATTTGGTGAATCTTTGACTTTTCTAATAATTTAGTAGCTCGACACTACTGAAATTCTAGTGCTTGACACATACTATGTTACTCAACATCAACTACATTTTACTGATGCTCAGCACCTACTATGGATGTACTCAACATCCACTAAGTTTTACTGATGCTTAGCACCGGTTACTTTTCTCGACTCATGAACATGCTCGGCTCCTTCTATATCACTCGGTACATCCTAGATTTTTTATTTGCTTGGCACTAACTAAAAATTTGCTCGGCTTGAACTAGCTTACTTGGCACTCACTAATGAACTTAGTTAAGCTTTGCAATCACCCTTGTTGCAAGTTATTTCTCTAATGTTTTTAAGTGTGACCAACCTCTGTATCTTCAAGTATGTTATCAATACATCATTTAACCATTGTCTTAACTAATCCTTGCACTTCATCACTTCATTACAAAACCATAAATCAACCTTTCCCTTAGGTGCTTTTGTTACATCTTGTTGATTATATCCTCTTCATCAATCAACTAAGTGATAGTACTTGGATCTTATAAGCAATTATCATTCCAACAAGTAGAAATTTTGACATCAATGAGAAAACAATGATTGAAAACATTCTTTTAACAACAATCTTCCTTCTTTACAATAATCTCCCTCTTTGATAGTAATCCTTTTTCAATCAAATTTTTAAAAGTTAGAACACTACTTACATATTATTCTTATAAAGGATTTAATCTATATTAGATTAATGTCAAATTTTCATTTCTAAATGGAATACTATAAGAAGAGGTTTACATTGAACAACTAGGAGGATTTGTAGATCCCATCAAGAAGAACATGGTATGTAAACTACACAACGAGCTATATGGATTGAAAGAAGCCCCTAGAGAATGGTATGAAAAGTTGCACAATTATTTGGTAAAGATTGGATTTGCAAGAACAAATGACAATATTAATATGTACTTGAAGACTGAAGATGGTAAAGGGATATTGCTAGCTGAGATATTTTTTAATGATATCATATTTGGAGGACAAGATGCATTATGTAAATCATTTGCAGATGCAATGCAAAAAGAATTTGAAATTTCTATGTTTGGTGAGATCAAATTCTTTGTTGGTCTAAACAAGCATATCAAATGAAGAAAGGTATCTACATTACTCAATCAAAATACATCAAAGAGATACTAATTTTTTTTTAGAATGTAGGAATCAAGGCCAGTCAACACATCTGTGGCTATAGGACATAAGCTATCTAAGAATAATGAGTATAATGATGTGAACTAGACACTGTATAGATCCATGATTGGGAAACTACAATATGTTGGTCATAAGAATATATGATAGATGGTAAATGTGATTCAAAAGTACTACCATGAAGATATATAAATAGTAAAGATGTATAAGAAAGATGTAGTGTCTTTGGCATTGTTGTCAAAGAGGGAGATAATATATAGTTACCATACCAAAAGGGGAAAAGAGGGAGTTATTCATGAAGAGTTTTAAACAATGAGAGATGTTACAAAGAGAGAGAATATATGCAAGGTATTTCCACCAATACAAAAGAAGATGATTGATTTCATGATCTTATATATGATAGAGAGATTTTATGTATTGCATATTAGAGATGCATGGATGAGAATCATATGAAACAAAATAAGATAGATTAATGGACATGGAGGTGAGAATCAAGATGAATCTAAGGATATTAATGATGTTTGATACTGAACATGGAGGGAAATACTTGAAACAATTACATGTTTTGGATTACATGGTAACTAGAGGTGTTTCCATCAATGACAAAGAGGGAGACAATTGGAAACTAGAATTGAGGCAATTGTTATGATGCCATTGATGTCAAGCCTTATTGGTAAGATAGTTGTTATTTTATTAGAGTGTCATACCAAGATGATTGATGAAGACAATTTGAGAAGGACATAACAAAAGAACCTAGAGGGAAGATTGAGTTATGAGGAACTACTATGGACACTTGATTAGTTAGACTTTGAAAAGATAATATGATTGTTTAATCATAACCTAAGTGGAGAAGATAGTTGTACTAAAGCCTAAAAGTAGTGATCAAAGAAAGACAAAATGTGTAGGCTTGATCAAGAAAAAGAGTAGAAGATTAAGGAACTTGAAGTTTATGTTGAGTGATGCTAGAGTTGACTGAGCAATAGTATAAGAAAAGAAAAATATAGTGTCGACTGAGCATCAATATTGATCGAGTGTTAGTAAATGTTCCAAACATAACAGTTAGTAGTACTAACTTGAACAATTAAGGGATGCTCAAGTGTTAGAACCCAATGTTGGCGAAGGGACAACATTTGATGGATTATGAGGAAATCTTGACTTCCTTCTGACATAGTCAATTTCTTCGGATGTGGAAAGCATGTTGAAGATTAGGATGGATGACCTGGAGCATTTAATTCAATGGAAACTATGCTTGAGCATTTCTATGCATGAATTCAAGGAAAATTTTGGAGAAGTTTTTAGAAGAGAAAATAGGAGACAAAATGATGGAAGGATTCGATGAATATAACCTAACCCTAAGATCTTTGGTGATGTTTAAGAAGAAAAAAAATAGAATTACCTATTTAAGGATATACAAGGGCTAAACTTGTAGAGGTTAGTAGAGTTGGTGAAGACCTAAACAATGTTAAAGTAGTTGTTGATTTTGTTGATTGACAAACTTAAAAATAGAATTACCTATTTAAGGATATACAAGGGCTAAACTTGTAGAGGTTAGTAGAGTTGGTGAAGACCTAAACAATGTTAAAGTAGTTGATTTTGTTGATTGACAAACTTGAGTAGGAGGCTTAGTAGTGAAGAATTGTGGAGAAAAGTGATTTCTTGAAGGGATGCCAAGTGAATTAGTGATGGAGTTCAATCAATGAGTCAACTGTTGGACTAAGTAATCTGTATGTGCAAAGTGAGTTGTATTTGTTAGATTAACCTACTATTACTTTATAATCATTGTATCAGTATTGAAATCCTTTAATCAAGGTGAAATTTGAATTCTTAAGCCATCTGACAAGGCCACTCCTAACAAGATGATTATATCCTTTAACAATGTCACATTTAATAGCATGTTTTGTAACCTTTAACAAGGTTAAATTATAGTGTCATACTTGTGTGAATTTCATTTGATATATTTTATTGTTAATGTTTTACATTTTGCAAGTTTGTGTGTTACTATTAGGGTAGTGGATGACAAGTTTATGTTACCAATTGTTTTCTATAGAGACCAAGCTAGGAAATGTTTAGATATGAAGTATTTGAATTTTCAATGGTACATCTAAACCTAACTTAGTTATTCTCAATAACTAACGTGATATTTTGATGGATTCTGGACAAGGGATTAGTTTATTTTTAGGTTTATTTCATGTTTTCCTTAGTCAATTTAACATAGTCAATTTAACATGATGTCTTAATGGATTTTGGAGAAGGGCTTAGTTTATTTTAGGTTGATTTTATCTTTTTCCTCTAACATGGTGTTTTGATGGATTTTGGACTAAGGGGTTAGTTGATTTTAGCATAGGTTAATTTTATCTTTTTCTTATGTTCAAAGTTGGTGGTTCAAAATACCACCTTCCTTGATCTCAATCTATTAGTTCTATTGTAACAATGATTTACTATTTACTACTTGAAGTGGTTTTTACAATAGTTGGCTTTATATCACATATCATTATTATATTGAAATTTCTAAAGAGCCTCTTTTGCATATATAATTAGCTTTAAGTTTGAACATTATCTTTAAGGTTATCTTTAAGGTTGATTCTAGTGTAAAGGATGACAAGACTATTTGTTATAATTATTTGACTTTTGACATAATTTTCTACCTCGTTACCTTGTCTAGTAAAAAAGAAGTAAAACAGAAATAAAAATTACATGGACTTTTAAATTTGACATTTTTGTGATGCATTATGTAAAAAAGAAGTAAAACAGAAATAAAAATTACATGGACTTTTAAATTTGACATTTTTGTGATGCATTATGCTTTTAATTGATGATTGCAAATAAAATTATAGTACATGGTAGAACAAATTGTAGCCATTATAAGGAATCTCTATTTCTATAGATTATGGCTAAAAGTTCAAGTTTGCTTGGTTTGACATCAAATCCATAAAGCAATATGCAACAAAGCAATTAAATTTAACACATTTAGAAATAAATAAATAAATAAAGATTATTTGTATCCATATAGAGATGCCTTATAGTAATATAAAACTATGCAATCAAACAATTAAAGTTAAGACATAGAAATAAAAAAAGATTCTTTTATAAGTTAAGAAATAAAGAAAGATTCCTAGAGTTTGATAACTTATGATAATATAGAACCATGCAATAAAGAAATTGAAGCTAGCATATATATATATATATATATATATATATATAGAGAGAGAGAGAGAGAGAGAGAGAGGGGTCTAAGATGACCTGAAGTCAACATATATAGAAAGAAATAAAGAAAATATCTTGTATATTATTCAGTAAAACAATTAAAATTGATGCATAAAAATAAATAAAAGGAAAGATTATTTTACATTCATATTGCTAGGTGATATAGCTCTGAAAATGGCTTATATGATTTATAGTACCATATGAGACTGCCCCCATTCTCCATGTAGGAACATCCAGTTATACTAGAAACAAGACCTACATGCTTTACATACCTTGTACATTAAGAAGACTAATCATTATACTAAGCTTCCATGTGGAGGTGATCACCAGGTGGTGCATACTTATGGACACCCATATCAGGAGGAGGATTTTCTTGGACTCGCTCTGCCACCACCTCTCCTGCAACCACTGTTCTGTGCGACACAGATCCGTCTTCTCTCACATCGCTCACAATATTCACTTGTACTACTTCTCCTTCTCCTTCTCCTTCTCCTTCCCTCTGGAGATTCCTGTTTTTGGAGGCGGTAGATTGCATGGCGGAGGCAGGACCGCCCTTCTCCATGCAACCAAAGGTGCTATTTTCTTGGCTTTGCATGGCAGCTGCCTCTTCACCTCTTATCACTCTCTCGCCCACCTTCCCTCCGATTTTAAACACATCCCCGTATGTTATCGCCGCCTCCTTCTGCTCATATTCGCTCATACTTGAAGCTTAATGAAACCTGCAGCTATGAAGATTTCCTGGTTTGGTGTTATTACAGCATAGCTTGTCTCCAATGTTGCTATGTTACTCGTATACGCCCTCAAATAGCTAAGTCAATTCGTGATCTGTCGACCAGGAAACCATGCGAAGATGAAACGTGTTATCAACGTGGATTGATGTAGTCGTGCCAGTAAATCTTAAAGCGGTGTCACATCCCTTTCTTTTTGCGTCACTTGGTCATTTTGTATTATTTCGAACATACGGTTTATATTCAATTTCATTTGAAATTTTTACAATCATAGGGACTCGAACTTTCCTTGTGCGCGTGCATTACTGTCGGTAGTGGAGGTTTAAATATCTATTACACCTTTAGCTAAAAATAGCCGAAGGACTGGGAATTAGATGGAGGCTAGAGAAATATACGGTGGATGGAAGGATTAGTGGGATTAGGAAGATGAAGAGAGGGCTATAAATACATGGCTTGGGACCAGATTAAGTATTTTTTGATGGGTTTGTTGGTATATTTTTTTAATGTCAAAAACTACATAATGATAAATTCTATTATGAATGATAGAGATAATTAATTGTTTAGTTGACAATTTTTTAAATTAGAAATTTCAGCAAGATTTCTTTTTACTTGGAGTTAGGGTTTTGTGCTCTTTTAAATGGTCTGAGGTTGTTGCAAATGTTTAACAACACACCTTTTCTCAACATTCGAACATTGTTTGCAATTCTCTTTATTTTGCTTCTTGGGAGATTAGTTAGTTCTCATGTACAAGAATGTCCTCTGTAAAGAATTATATCCATATTGTTGTTATGGTTTGCTAAGAAGGAGATGTACCTTACACATAGATTTGTTTTAATCTAAAGACAATTACTCAAAAAAATGGAATATATATATATATATACACCATAGCTTTAGGTATTTCAATTAGATTTTAACTTGTGCATCCTAATCCGTCTTAAGAGGAAGACAACATAATAATTTATTTCAAATAAATGAATAGAAGATCTAGCAACAATATTAAATAAAGCCACTAAAATGAATACATACAACACATAATTCACATGGTTCATCAAATGACTACATCCACATAAAGTGAGTTTTTATTTATATTAATTTATCACAATAGTACATATCATTGCATTCATATTTAAAAGATACAAAATAAAATTCAATCACAGACTAAAAACCGATCAACACTTTGTAAACTCATCAAAAGGAAATAATGAATTTAAAAATATATTTACATCCAAAAGAGTTTTCACTTCATGCTTTACATTCGAGGAAAATGAAAAGAAATAAACTTAAGCTAAAGAGGTTGAAACTAAGCATCAATATTCACATCTATAGAATCCCCCACTTGAACAAATACTTTGAAAACCCATATGCAAAGATGTCCATACATGGAGATGTCACCTCCTTTATATGGTCTTTCACCACAATTTTACCAAATCAAGAGAACCTCTACAAATATATCCATCAATAGAGAGTAATTTTTAAAAATCCCCTATCCAACCATGTACTACTTGACTCTTCACCATTCTTTTGTGCTTCATCAAGGTATCTACTTTAACATCCAGAATGTCCAACATATCAAGGAATAACTGTTATACTCTAACATGCCACTTACAAGAAAATGAACTAGCTAAGGTGAAGATGCACCAATCTAAAGAATACAGGAATTGATTCAAATCATTGTAGACATTCAAAATTGACTATTGTCATTTGTTCAATTTATCCTCATTAATTTTTTATTCTCTCTCTCACTATAATTGAAAAACTCAATATTATTTGAAGGATTAATTATTCATATTCCTAATCTCTTGGCCTCTTTCTAAGGAAATTAATTTTAATTAATTTACATAGTGAAGCATACCCTTAGTCTATTCTATCTATTCAATATATTTTTTAATTTATTTGATTTAACTCAATTTATGACATGCCCGAAACCCGGCAAGGCAAGCAAAACAAGCACAACAATTTTTTTGAGTTTATAATTACTTTTATATAAATGTTATTATCAGGGTTAGCCTTTACTTACTTAACTTTACACCTAAAAGATGATATCAGTCAAACTATCAAGAACACCCTCAATTGAACAACACGTCTTTATATTTTAACTCACTACAATGTTAACACTGAGACATCCTTCAGATAGACATGGAGCTTTTACATTATTCACGCAATAAATTCCATCTCCATGATATTGGGTTCTCATCACACTAAAACTTAGACATATAAGTGTTATAATGTTTACCATTCTACCTTGTTCTCTTGCATTGGTTAACTTAATTGGAACCTAGATTTGGTGGATGTCATTCGTTAGTAACAACACTACACGTATACTCTAATTATTATTATTATTATTATTATTATAACTATTATTTTAAAATTGATTTATAATATTGAATAATACATTTATTTGAATGTTAAATGGAACCAAGTCTCATGAAGATTAGTTGATACTAACATCCTATGCAAATTTTATTTTAAAATTCATTTCAACTCAACCCCAACAATCTAAAGTCGCAGTCTTTTTTCTCTATCTAATAAATCTATGAGGTACATTAAAATTTTAATTAAAAAATCTTTAATATCCTCCAAATAAATCTTACATTATCTCATCCTATAAATCTCCTTAACTTCTTTTAATATATAAAAAAACAAGATAATAGTCATTAAACTATAACCCCAATTATACTAATTCTTATTACATAACTAAAGCCAAAGTTAATTTCTTAACATATATGTATTTTTATTATTTACCAAAATATAATAATAAAATATCTACTCATTTAGTTTAACTAAATTTCCTATACTACAACTATGACACACAACCATAATAATGTTAATATTACCACCCTAGGCTTCTTAGGTCATAACCCCACATCTTACAACACAGTCATGACTACCCAAATACCCTGTACTAGTCTCTAAGCTAATCCCTAGGTGTAAGTGGAAAGAATCGTTAAAATATGCTCCCATACTCTGAGTTCAAGGTAGGTGTTTGGAAAAAGTGATTGTTGCCAAATCATAGATTTATTAAAGTCTTTTCTTACTTCCCTTGCACTTTGCCTATTTCAAAAAAGGTTGGGCTATTATCTTCCTTCCAAGGTGGTCATGTCAAGTCAAATCCACAATGCATGTCTTTTCTCACAAGAAATAGGTGCCTAGACTAAGTCATGAGCAGCAATTATGAGGATGTGGATACATTTCCCCAAAGTGTAGGCTAATTGGTAAGAAGAATATGCTTGCCCAAGGTTTTTTTTTTTTTTTTTTTTTAACTCCTTCCATCCTTAACCAAGATGTGGCACCCATAATGGATTAAGGTCTAACATAAGTCAGAATACATCACTTCTTCATTGTATAGGTGGACAATGAAAGATGGCACCCTATGGGACCATGCTCCCTTTTAGGTTTCTTTATTAATTATTTTGTTGACTTAGTTTCATTTCTTCATGGGGTGGCCAACATATATGGAGTTCACTTTTTATTTACTATTTATTTTATTTGGTTTTTTTTTTCCTACATGCGTACTATACTCAGATTTGACTAGGATTATATGTCTTTTCCCCAAATATTGCATAATGGGACTAGGGTAGTCTTAGAGAGTTAATGTATTTTCATTCATATTTTAACTCCTAAGTCACCTAGGGTCCTAGATAGGATGCCAAGCATATCCTCCCATGAATATTTTATTGATCTATAATCAAGAGAAAAAGGTTATTCTCTTTCCCATATATTTTCCAGAATGTTGGATGAGCTCCTATAGCAAAGTTAATATTATGCACTTATGCATTGATGCCAATTATTAGTTTTTCTAGGGATTGAACAGATTAATAATGGCCTAAAATAATTCTTTTAACCTTGATCATTCACTTATTATAATATGTATGCATTTTACATGAGAACTTGGATATACAACTATTGTGCAATGAAACTGAAATAAAAATAACATTCCATAATCCAAATCTTTCAGTGTTTCTATTCTTTCATCATGATGAAATCCATTCCTACTATCCACATAGAGATGTAGGAATACAATAACTAAAGGAACAAGATAGTTTATCCTCAAACACAAAATGGAAAGTTTCTCCAATAATTTCTGAGATACACAAAAAGGTGGTGAAATCACTATAACAGAATTACACAAATGGAAAGACCTTACTACCATACTCAGATGTTTTCTCAGTTCTCTATTGCCAAATGGACATAAACAACACCATACTCTTTAATCACAAGAAGAAACACATATCAAGTTGGAGATTGCACCTCCATTATCAAACCAATTACAACAGTATTCGCTCCTCTTATACAATGAAATCCCCTTGACCTCCAAGCATCCAAGACATCAAATAACTTGCAAATACAAAAAAATATGGAACCATGGAGGCTCACCTTCCAACCTAGGCCTCAAGGAGACCACCCCCGTGCTAGGGGAAACAAGGCTCAACCAGGTTACACTCAAACATCATCACAATAACAAAAAAACAACATGAATATCTCAGTTTCACGTCACATTTACAATTCCCAACCAAGGCGTACACAATGATTCACACATGGAACCATAAACATTGGGTGAAGGTGGGCTCTCAATTAGGAGACTTGCCATATCATATAAAATCTGTAACAACAATTTTCATGCCCTTTCAGGGCTTTCATAAATCAATAATTTCCATGCCTTTCAGGCTTTCACAAAACAATAATTTCATGCCCTTTTGGGGCTATTCACATGCATTTTCCCATCATACTACCATCAACAGCAGCCACCTTGAATACCATACTTCATAAACCTCCTTTCCACCCCTTTTGTTTTTCCTTCACACCACAAAGAAATCCATGAACAAATTTGGCATACAATGGAGCCCATACTCCAATGTTCTCAACTACATTTCAAGCCCAACTAACCCGTTCACCCAAGGCTTGCTCTTTCCTCCCAAGGGTGAGTGAAACCTTCACACCCATGTACAATTTCAACACTCAAACAACATAAGATAATCCAAGAAGAAACCCCAAGAAAATACATGAAACAACATACACTTTCACAACACAACATAATACAAAACTCCAATGACAAGACATGATTACATACTACACTCAGACCCTACGAGAAGCATTCTTACAATGTCTAACTTCAATTTCATGAAATGAAGAAACATGGCATAAAGAACTTACCTCCATCAAACTATGGCTTTGAAAAGGTGAACCAGATCTCTTCCTATTTTCCTTGGCTTCTAAACTACTCCTCCATAACCATGTGTCTCTACAATTAGAGAGTGGGTAAGCAACTACCAAGGTCAGCATAAGCTCCCTATAAAGGCCTTCACTTTTCTCCTCACCTACCCCTCTTACTTTCTTGTATCTTCCACCAATAAGAACTTATCCAAGTGGTGTAATGAGGTAAGAAGTCATGTTACAATATGATTTCCAAATTGGCTTGGAAATGACTATTTTTGAGGGTCTCCTAGGTCCCCTAGACCAACTTAGGTTTATATTTAAACCCCCTGCCCATACTATTACCATGTGAGTAACTTATTTTCATAGAATTAACACTTGGGACTCATTTTAGGCTCTCTACAGTTCCTATATCAACTTATAACTTGAATTTCCATCACGAAGGTGACTTCCTAACACTCTCCAAGGTGGGTTAATTGATTCCATAATGAGGATTAGGTTCAAGTTAAGTGACTTCATGCCAAAGAATCCCATTGGACATGTAATTTTCACATAAACATTACAAGTGTCAAATGACACACATACACACATACACATTAAAACACTTTACACATCATGATTACATAACTTTAATTAATCATACTTTCCAGCTATAACACTCATGCACAATCACATTACCAAAGAAACACAATACAATGATGTTTTTAATCTTCCAAAGATTCACCTTGGCTTCACCGTGTTCACATAAGATTGAACCTTGTTTCCCCCATTTATCTCCATGGTTCAACTTTCCTGCACACTCAACTTAAACATTAGTAGCCCGATACAATAATATACAAGACATACAGATAAATGCGAAATTAATCCAATGTCACATAATGCACATTAACATATACATTTAACTTCATCTAATCATTTCCATTCTGACTACTATAAAAAGAAGCATTGCACTGTCATATCATTTAACTTTTGTCTAAGTACACATATAATTAACTTTCATTTGATTCATATTCAAAACATTGCAATATCAACATATGGGTATTAGCATAATGAATTACTGTTCTAAGTTCTAAGAACTATCACCATTCTTATAATCCATTAAACAATCAAAACATATGAAATGGATTGCAGTACACATGTCTTAGGTGAAAATCACTAATATGTAGACTTATTAACTAATATTTCAATCAAATTAGACATATTGACAATCCTAGCAATATCTCTGTATCACACTACGAGGGGTTTGTGAGATTTCTAGGGTTAATTTCCTCAATCTATTAGCATGTTTTGAAATGTGTGTCATCGTGCTTTAAACACAAGTTTCACATGTAATCATATGTCTTATTACCACTTTAACCTACATTCATTGTTATCCCCTAAAAGAGGAAATGTTAATTCATCCTCCCTAATTTGGCTAGGGAGTCATTCTGTAAATCTTTGATCAAGTCCTTAGATTGAACCTAGAGCGTTTCATATTCAGGTGATTTTAGTTATTCCTTCTAAAGTTACTTAATGGTGATTACACTTACCATTGCTAGATTCCACTTAGGCTCTAATAGGATCTCATAATTAATTTCTAGCAACAAAATGTTCATCGTACTCTAATTAACTCCTGATCACATTCATTTTATGGAATCTAAAATCAGGTACTTGTGCGGGTCTTACATCCTCCCCCCCCCCCAGCTCTCAACTTCTTCCAGGAAGTCTTCTATGATATGGTCACCATTTCCATTTTCATATATATAGGGTGTTCCCTGATTGGCATAAGTTTTTCCACTCAGGAACCTTTCCTTGGGATCACTTTACATTATAGGTATTCGAGAGATAGACTAGAAAACATTGTTCCATAGCCCATGGAGGAATGATTCATCTTAAATAAGTCATCTCATAAGTGTTCATGGCCTAAATTTCTCCTAGATGGTTAGGGTGGCTCTTGTTTATATTTAGGATATTCAGTTCATTGCAAGTTTCCTCATCTCTTGGTGCCTTAGAATTAGTTTGTTATGAATAATGTATTCAGTGGTTATTCTATACTATACCTCTTAGATTGATAGATTAGTTGTTCCAGCTACACAATCTCATTACCCTTGTCACTTGTTTAATCAGTGTCATTTCCTAGAATAAATCAATGTCGTTGTCTACCTATCCTCTCTTATGTTGTACCTTAGGTGATATACTCATTTGATTTCCTTACACTTGGTCACATCTTATCACAAAGACTTCAATGACCTATTATTGCCACCATATTAATGGAGGGGTGGTTTAGGATTAGATGCTTCTATTTAAAGCTTTCCATGATTTCCTTGTTTATACATTGCTAAGTCCTCATCAATATTCTATTCAAGGCCTATTATTTGACTAGACTATAATAGAAGAGCTTTTATTTATTATTATTATTTTTATTTTTTTTGTGCTAATAACTCGTAATCTTATATACTATGGCTTGTTTGGGAAAATGTTCTTTTACCATTGTCACCATACTTCTCATTAGGTTCTTACTGGCTATTTGAGTTCTCACTCACCTTAGCACTGACAAGATCTATGACGATAGCTAAGATCGACTTATTGGTGACAAGTTGATAACTTTCAAAAAATTTATAAGGATTCTTCCATTTAGTTTAACATCAAAATTCACTTACAGGTCCTCAATTGTGGACACTTGGTGGTTATGGTGTTCTTTGGTTATGTCATATTCGATAAATTTGTCATCACAACTATTGGTGTGGTAAACCTATTGAGTAATAAGTCAAGATATCATTGCATATCTTCTCGCTTCCAGTCCTTATAAGCTTATCACATGCAATACCTTTACCTCAAGTATCTGGCATGGTGTGAAATTGTGGTATATTCGTTCAAGATTCAGAGTATTCCCTATTGTATGAGGTTCAAGGGAATCATATCTCACGATGAAATGAGAGGGTAATATTCTAATTTCCTCATGTTGGTTGTCAGAAACTCTCCCTGATATGACCAAATTATAATTTTTTATGCAACATACTCACAAGATAAGAGAATAAATGCCTCATAAAATAACCTAAAACAAAAATAATCATCAAGTAAATATAAATGTGACCACAATGGTAAATCTTTTGTTAAAACAATTCATGTCCCAAGGCAAAATGGACTCATACCAGGAAAACAAATCATAAATGAGCATTCCTCAAAATTCCCCAAAAGATGCAAAACAAATCAAATAACAATTCAAATTTTTAAAAGCATTATGGTCATACCAGGGTCCTTCTGAGACAAAGATGGGGAAGGTTTGTTCTAGAGTTACATAGTGAATCAATGGCATACAGAAATGATGCCCTTGTATTTCTCGTCCTTTTGGAGAAGGGTCACGAGGGTGTTCCACACCCTATTACTTATGGTTAATCAATTTTTAGAAATTCCTCCTTACTTGCCTATGTTTCCTTATGTACTGTCCTATTACTGTCAAAAATTATCAGATGCAGTCTAGGATCAGGGTTTCCCTCAAGTTACATTGGTGACCCTCTAGGTAAGAATAAAAGTACGATTCATGTCACTCCCTTTTGTTAATAAGGAGATCACTAGGTATCACTTATATTCTTGTCATGCCTTCCTTCACATATCATTCGGGTGGGTCAATTATTTTAGAAAGGATTTTACCATCCGATCTCATGATAGACTGGATTCCTTAAGGTATTCTTGTTATAGTGAGAACTATTTAGTTATTTTTTGCTGAGCTTCCATTGCTTTGAGCTATAGTGTAAACTGAGCAGAATGTTGGTGCTTGTGTGACAATTCGTCACTAAGTTGGGAAGTGTTGTTGAGTAATAAAAATTTTGAGATGAATTGGGCATGCAAATCCCATTGATCAACACTGGAAAAAAAAACCCTTATTATTTTGAGAATTACCCTAATGAGAAAATATATACAATCATATTACCCTTCCAATCTAATGGTGTCATAGGTGATGAAAGTCCATTATGGAAGTATATGTCATCATGAATTCAATGTAACATATTACACCTGAAGCTATTTGTTGTTATTTACATATAGTTCTTTATTGTTCCCTTGTGGGTTCAGTAGGAGACTTATCTGAATTAGGCATTATTTCCATTGGAATACTTCACATGTGGTTTTCTATCACCTCACTATAGAGTGATATTAAGATAGTTAGGGCTTAGCATATTAATCATTGTGCCACAATACACAGTGGGGGGGGGGGGCAAGTGTCCTAGTCAAAAGCGTATAATCTATTCTATTTTACATTAACTATGACCACTGCCTCTTGAAGAGCCAAGATGTCCATTTCATAAGGAACATACATTTTCTTAGCAATACCTAAGCTTCGTCGAGATGATCTACTACCCATTGTATCTTGAATGTTGGTATGGTTTAAGAAGAAATATTTGCACATGCACAAAAATTTGGAGTCATTAAGTCTCACAACTTCTGGGAGGATGTTACACAGGGGTCCTTTAAAACTTTAAACTTCCACACAGTCGAGTTAATATCCTATCATACCTTAATCCTTAGTAGTTTTAAAGTGTTACCACAACTGATTATTTTTAGTACAAGTTGATATCTTGGGAGGCCTATCTCTTTTTGATATGGTCACCTGATATTATGATAACTAACAATTACACATTCATTGTGGGCTCATTAATGCCTAGTGTGGTATAACTATGCTCTAATACAAGAATGTCATGCCCGAAACTTGGCAAGGCAAGCAAAACAAAAACAACAATTTTTTTGCATTTTTAATTAATTTTATTATCAAGGTTAGCCTTTACTTACTTAACTTTAAAACTAAAACATGACATCAGTCAAACTATCAAGAACACCCTCAATTGAACAACACATCTTTATATTTTAGCTCACTACAATGTTAACACTAAGACATCCTTCAGATAGACATGGAGCTTTTACATTATTCACGCAATAAATTCCATCTCCATGATATCGAGTTCTCATCACACTACAACTTAGACATATAAGTGTTATAATGTTTACCATTCTACCTTGTTCTCTAACATTGGCTGACTTAATTGGAACCTAGATTTGGTGGATGTCGTTCGTTAGTAACAACACCACGTATACTCTAATTATTATTATTATTATAAGTATTATTTTAAAATTGATTTATAATATTGAATAATACATTTATTTGAATGTTAATTGGAACCAAGTCTCATGAAGATTAGTTGATACTAACATCCTATGCAAATTTTATTTTAAAATTCATTTCAACTCAACCCCAACAATCTAAAGTAATAGTCTTTTTTCTCTATCTAATAAATCTATAAGGTACATTAAAATTTTAATTAAAAAATCTTCAATATCCTCCAAATAAATCTTGCATTATCTCATCCTATAAATCTCCTTAACTTCTTTTAATATATAAAAAAACAAGATAATAGTCATTAAACTATAACCCCAATTATACTAATTCTTATTACATAACTAAAGCCAAAGTTAATTTCTTAACATATATGTATTTTTATTATTTACCAAAATATAATAATAAAATATCTACTCATTTAGTTTAACTAAATTTCCTATACTACAACTATGACACACAACCATAATAATGTTAATATTACCACCCTAGGCTTCTTAGGTCCTAACCCCACATCTTACAACACAATCATGACTACCCAAATACCCTATACTAGTCTCTAAGCTAATCCCTAGGGGTAACTAGAAAGAATCATTAAAATATGCTCCCATACTCTAAGTTCAAGGTAGGTGCCTAGGGAAAAAGTGATTGTTGCCAAGTCATAGATTTATTAAAGTCTTTTCTTACTTCCCTTGCACTTTGCCTATTTCAAACAAGGTTGCGCTATTATCTTCCTTCCAAGGTGGTCATGTCAAGTCAAATCCACAATGCGTGTCTTTTCTCACAAGAAATAGGCACCTAGACTAAGTCATGAGCAGCAATTATGAGGATGTGGATACATTTCCCCAAAGTGTAGGCCGATTGGTAAGAAGAATATGCTTGCCCAAGGTTTTTTTTTTTTTTTTTTAACTCCTTCCCTCCTTAACTAAGATGTGGTGCCCATAATGGATTAAGGTCTGACATAAGTCAAAATACATCACTTCTTGAGATTATAGTTGGACAATGAAAGTTGGCGCCCTATGGGACCATGCTCCCTTTTAGGTTTTTTTATTAATTATTTTGTTGACTTAGTTTCCTTTCTTCATGGGGTGGCCAACATATATGGAGTTCACTTTTTATTTAGTATTTATTTTATTTTTTATTTTTTTTTACTACATGCGTACTATACTCAAATTTGACTAGGATTATATGTCTTTTCCCCAAATATTGCATAATGGGACTAGGGTAGTCTTAGAGAGTTAATGTATTTTCATTCATATTTTAACTCCTAAGTCACCTAGGGTCCTAGATAGGATGCCAAGCATATCCTCCCATGATTATTTTATTGATCTATAATCAAGAGAAAAAGGTTATTCTCTTTCCTATATATTTTCGAGAATGTTGAATGAGCTCCTACAGCAAGGTTAATATTATGCACTTATGCAATGATGCCAACTATTAGTTTTTCTATCCTAAAGATCAAGGTAACTTTTATATGATTTTGCCAAGATTATTGTGAGGGATTGAACATATTAATAATGGCCTAAAATAATTCTTTTAACCTTGATCATTCACTTATTATAATATGTATGCATTTTACATGAGAACTTGGATATACAACTATTGTGCAATGAAATTGAAATAAAAATAACATTCCATAATCCAAATCTTTCAGTGTTGCTATTCTTTCATGATGATGAAATCCATTCCTACTATCCACATAGAGATGCAGGAATAAAATAACTAAAGGAACAAGATAGTTTATCCTCAAACACAAAATGGAAACTTTCTCCAATAATTTTTGAGATACACAAAAAGGTGGTGAAATCACTATAACAGAATTACACAAATGGAAAGACCTTACTACCATACTCAGATGTTTTCTCAGTTCTCTATTGCCAAATGGACATAAACAACACCATACTCTTTAATCACAAGAAGAAACACATATCAAGTTGGAGATTGCACCTCCATTATCAAACCAATTACAATAGTATTCCCTCCTCTTATATAATGAAATCCCCTTGACCTCCAAGCATCCAAGACATCAAATAACTTGCAAATAAATAAATAAATGAAACCATGGAGGCTCACCTCCCAACCTAGGCCTCAAGGAGACCACCCCCGCGCTAGGGAAACAAGGCTCAACCAGGTTACACTCAAACATCATCACAATAACAAAAAAACAACATGAATATCTCAGTTTCACGTCACATTTACAATTCCCAACCAAGGCGTACACAATGATTCACACATGGAACCATAAACATTGGGTGAAGGTGGGCTCTCAATTAGGAGACTTGCCATATCATATAAAATCTGTAACAACAATTTTCATGCCCTTTCAGGGCTTTCATAAATCAATAATTTCCATGCCTTTCAGGCTTTCACAAAACAATAATTTCATGCCCTTTTGGGGCTATTCACATGCATTTTCCCATCATACTACCATCAACAGCAGCCACCTTGAATACCATACTTCATAAACCTCCTTTCCACCCCTTTTGTTTTTCCTTCACACCACAAAGAAATCCATGAACAAATTTGGCATACAATGGAGCCCATACTCCAATGTTCTCAACTGCATTTCAAGCCCAACTAACCCATTCACCCAAGGCTTGCTCTTCCCTCCCAAGGCTGAGTGAAGCCTTCACACCCATGTACAATTTCAACACTCAAACAACATAAGATAATCCAAGAAGAAACCCCAAGAAAATACATGAAACAATATACACCTTCATAACACAACACAATACAAAACTGCAATGACAATACATGATTCCATACTACACTCATAGACCCTACGAGAAGCATTCTTACAATGTCTAACTTCAACTTCATGAAATGAAGAAACATGGCATGAAGCACTTACCTCCATCAAAATATGGCTTTGAAAAGGTGAACCAGATCTCTTCCTATTTTCCTTGGCTTCTAAACTACTCCTCCATAACCATGTGTCTCTACAATTAGAGAGTTGGTAAGCAACTACCAAGGTCAGCATGAGCTCCCTATAAAGGCCTTCACTTTTCTCCTCACCTACCCCTCTTACTTTCTTGTATCTTCCACCAATAAGAACTTATCCAAGTGGTGTAATGAGGTAAGAAGTCATGTTACAATATGATTTTCGAATTGGCTTGGAAATGACTATTTTTGAGGGTCTCCTAGGTCCACTAGACCAACTTAGGATTATATTTAAACCCCCAACCCATACTATTACCATGTGAGTAACTTATTTTCACAGAATTAACACTTGGGATTCATTTTAGGCTTTCTATAGTTCCTATATCAACTTATAACTTGAATTTCCATCACGAAGGTGACTCTTCCTAACACTCTTCAAGGTGGGTTAATTGATTCCATAATGAGGATTAGGCTTAGGTTAAGTGACTTCATGCCAAAGAATCCCATTGGACATGTCATTTTCACATAAACATTACAAGTTTCAAATGACACACATACACACATACACATTAAAACACTTTACACATCACGATTACATGACTTTAATTAATCATACTTTCTAGCTATAAAACTCATGCACAATCACATTACGAAAGAAACACAATACAACGAGGTTTTGAATCTTCCAAAGATTCACCTTGGCTTCACCATGTTCACATAAGATTGAACCTTGTTTCCCTCATTTATCTCCATGGTTCAACTTTCCTACACACTCAACTTGAACATTAGTAGCCCAATACAATAATATACAAGGCATACAGATAAATGCAAAATAAATCCAGTATCACATAATGCACATTAACATATACATTTAACTTCATCTAATCATTTCCATTCTAACTACTATAAAAAGAAGCATTGCATTGTCTTATCCATTTATTTTTCGTCTAAGTACACATATAATTAACTTTCATTTGATTCATATTGAAAACATTGCAATATCAACATATGGGTATTAGCATAATGAATTACTGTTCTAAGTTCTAAGTACTATCACTATTCTTATAATCCATTAAAAAATCAAAACAGATGAAATGGATTTCAATACACATGTCTTAGGTGAAAATCACTAATATGTAGACTTATTAACTAATATTTCAATCAAATTAGACATATTCAAAATCCTAGCAATATCTCTATATCACAGTATGAGGGGTTTGTGAGTAAATTTCTAGAGTTAATTTCCTCAATCTATTAGCATGTTTTCAAAAGTGTGTCATCATGCTTTAAACACAAGTTTCACATGTAATCATATGTCTTATTGACACTTTAATCTACATTCATTGTTATCCCCTAGAAGAGGAAATGTTAATTGATCCTCCCTAATTTTTCTAGGGAGCTATTCTGTAAATCTTTGATCAAGTCCTTAGATTGAACCTAGAGTGTTTCATTTTCAGGTGATTTTAGTTATTCCTTCTAAAGTTACTTAATGGTGATTACACTTACCATTGCTAGAGTTTGCTTAGTTTCTAATAGGATCTTATAATTAATTTCTAGTAACAAAATGTTCATCATACTCTAATTAACTCTTGATCACATTCATTTTATGAAATCTAAAACTAGGTACTCATGCAGGTCTTACAATTTATTACTTTTTTTCTTCAAATAGAATTAAAATATTTTTTAATTTCTTTCCTATTCACCTTCCTAATGTTGCATTCTCATGCATTTTCCACCTTCCCTCTAATCCTATTTGTAATCCAGCTCAATCACTTCTCTATTATTTTGCACATTTCCAATCCCTTGGGGTCAACTCTGTTAACAATTCACTAATGAAGATATGTAATTGTTGTCATTTATGGCAACATATGATTTACATGCTTGTAGAAAAACTTGGAAATAAAGATACTTTTCTTTTGGTACCCAGAAAATTGTCTAAGTATGAAATTAATTTACAATACTATATTGTTTTGTATGTAACTTGTTATTAACATCATATTATGATTAGCAAATTTAGATGGATATAGTATACATATTGATGATGATGCGTACAACCTCAAAAATTAGTATGGACTATATAGAAAAGAGATATTCATGTTTTACTAGTGAAACATAACAACAAAATTAAAGGTAAAGGAATTATTTTGTTTACAAAATAATTACTTGACCAATTAGGGCTGACATCCTAGATGTTTAGTCTAAGTTGGAAAAGTATGTTATGGTTTTAGCTAACCTAGCATTAATTTGTGAAAAGGCATGTTATATATGCAAAGTTTGTGAGTTCAAGTGTTGTGTTGTGCAAGTGTTATGTTGAGCAATTGTATTTGATATGTGAACTTTTGTGAAGCGATATATGCAAAGTTTTGAGAAGCTATTTTGTGATCTGAGATCGAGTGAAAGATTAGGCATTAGTCAAGAAAGAAGTTACAACACCTATATACCAGAGAACTAATTACTTGTTTAGGTAGTGAGCTCTTCTTGTAATTGGAAGTGCATGTTTAGGTAGTGGGCTCATCTTGTATCTATTGTACTACAACTCCTAATAGGGTTGGAATCTCCTAATAGGTCATTCAAAGTCTCCTAATAGGGACTCTCTATACTAAATTTTCTTATTGACTCCTAACAAAGTCCATCCTCTAACAAGGAACATATATATTAGCATATTATCTAGTAGGTATCATCCCCATCAGGGTTTTCCCTTGGCCGGGGTTTCCCTAGTTAACAAAATATGGTGTTATGGGTTATCTTTGTGCCTGGTTATTGTTACTATTCAACATTACTTGTTTACTTTCTTATGTATGATTCAAAGTAATAAATAATATTTAGATGGTGACTAAAGTTTTTAAATTACTGATTCACCCCCCTCCCCCTTAGTAATTCCTATTTCTAACAATTAGTATCAGAGCATAGTTACTCAGAAGAGGCTTAACAACTTGATTAAGATCCCTATGGATATGGAATAGGTTATATAGAACCTTGAAGAGGCACTTGAACAAATTGATCTCCTCACTAAAGAAAGAAATAATATGAAGGATAGATATGAAGACTCCAAAGTATATATTGGACAATTGAAGGACAAGATTGAACATCTCAAATCCAAGCCTAAATCTACTAAGTCTAAAACTAGTGATGATGATTATTCAAAGCTAAAGATGAAGTACAAGATCTTGAAGCATGAATTGAAGATTACCAATCTAAAGTTGACTTTGAAGAGTGATCTTAGTAAAGTTGAATATAATTTAAAGACTAAGAATATAGATCTTAGAGCGAGTCTGGCAAAGAAGACATCTAAATTTGAAACATTAAAAGAAGATCGTAAAGAACTTCATAAGTACAAAACTATTGTGAAAGGTGAATTAACTCAATGCAAGCAACAAATTGAGAAGCTTTACTCTAGCAAAGAAAAGCTTGATGATTCAATGTTAATATAGAGACCTACCTATGATGAGACTAGTCTTGGTCATCTATTTAACATGTCTACAAAGAAACCTAAAATTAGATCAGATTTGAAAGATAAAGGTAAATCTCATGATAAAATTTAATCCAATCAATCTTCTAATAAATCTAAAGTAGTTGGAAAAAAAAAAGGAAGTTGAGATATTGGATGAACTAAAGAAAGTAGAATCTCTTAAAGAAACCAGGTATGAATTTAAGGGTAAGTGTTTTTAATGTAATGAAATAGGTTATATGAAAAGAGATTGTACAAATAAGTCATTTAATCATGTTACATATTTTTATTGTTATAATTATCATGGTATGGGTCATAGAATAATTGATTATAGGAAACCTAAATATGATAATGATGGAAGGAATAGTAGAATGTCTAGAAATACTAACCCTATAGCTAGAAGATGTTGGGAGATTGTTGGAAGATTGGTCTGATGATGATATGCGACATTTATGACTAAGTTTGGCATTGATGTCAGCATAGCATGTTTTATGTTTACCATGGTATCTGACAGAAGGACAATGGAAAGATAAAGTTGGTATGGATGGCTAGTTGAGCATGATAACCACACTTTTGAGTATCTAGCATATGCAATTTATGTTGGAATTAGAAAGGATAAGTCTAGAAGAATTTATGTAAGTTTTGGTGATGTCTATTCTAAGATAGATTTTATGGAGACATGTTATGGTAAACTTATTATATCTCTTAGAAGAGTTGATATCTTAAGGGTTAAGTTTGAGGACATGGAGAAGACATGTTGAGGATGATGTGGCTAAGCTTGCTCATCATAATATTGTGTGTATGGAAAGTTATTCAAGTTGAAAGGTAGAAGATTTGTGTTATCAATAAGTGTAACATGTTCTTGATGTGGTCCTATAAAAATTAATTGAAAAGGACTAATAGCTGACTCAAGGAATTATTTTATGGACTCGATATAAAGGAAGGAAATTTTCCTTTATCATAAAAAGGATTAATGTGAATTGTGAATGTTCATTAAGTAGCAGAGAGTACAAAATGAAAAGTTGAGAAAAGTAGTGTGGAAGTGAAGGAAAATTCATTTTTGAGGTTTTACTGAGTGATCCAAGGTTTGGTATTTGGATCTGAGTTTCATGACCTAGTCCACAAGGTTTGATAATAATTGGTCTAGTTGATAGGACAAAGGAAAGAAGAAAATAACAATAAATTACTTGTCTAAGTAATGAGCTCTTCTTGTAGTTTAAATTGCATGTTTGGATAGTGGGCTCATCTTGCATACATTGTACCATAGCTCCTAATAGGGTTGGATTCTCCTAACAAGGATTCAAAGACTTATGATAGGGAGTCATTGTACTAAATGTTGTAATAGACTCCAAGTAGCATCCATCCTCTAATAAGGAATATTTATATTAATACATCATCTTGTGGGCATCATTCCTATCAGGGATTTCCCTTTGATCAAGGGTTTCCCTGGTCAACATATCTAGTGTAGTTGTCTATGTGCATCTTTGCATGGTTGTTGTTTACTTTAGTTGAATAGTTAAGTTTGTTTTAAGAAGATAAGTGTTTTAATTGTTGGATAACTGATTCACCCCCCCACACCACCCACCCTCTCAGTTATCTTGGTGGACTATTGTTTCTACCAATTGATATTAGAGTTTCAAGTCCTTAAAGAAAAGATTTAATAGCATTGGGAGATCAATGGAAAACATGTTCAGGAAAGATAGTTCAAAGTTTGATGGAACAAACTATGAGAACTGCAAGGAAAAGATGAAGACACATTTGTTGTGTATGGGTCTGAGATATTGGATCTTGATAAAATTAGTGAATAAAATCATTGAAGAAAAGGATTTAGAAAGTTGCTTCAAGGTACAAAGAGATCTATTCATGTGTGACTTGAGAGCTAGAGAAGCACTATTGACTGCACTTCCTAAAGTTGAGTAAAATTAGGTAAAATCACTCGCTACTTCACATTTGATTTGGAAAGATTTGGAAAATAGTTTTGAAGGTGATGAACATTATAAGAATTTGAGGCTACAAATTTGGATTTGTGCATATCAAGATGCTAAGATGATGGAAGATGAAGCTGTAAGAACATATATAGGCAGGATATCAAAAATTACTGTAGGTATTAAAGCTCAAGGAGGAACCAAAGAAGATGATGAAGTTATATGGAAAATATTGAAGACTCTTACATCACCATTCAAGTCAACAATTCAAATGATATAGTTGTTGATATCCTGTACCAAAGATTTCACTAAGGAGACATTGCTTGGAAGACTTGAGCCCATTGAAAATGAACTTAGGCAGTCAATAGAATTGACCAAAATAGAGACAACTTTTAGTGCCTTGAATATTTGACCAAACCTATCAAGGAGCACAAGTGCTAGAGGAGATTTTTCTAGTAGCAAAAAATCTAAGGAACATAAGAAGATTGAAAAAGTAGTAGCCCTTTTGGTAGAAGAGAAAAAGGAGGTAAGAAAATCTTTTAAGTGTTGGACTTGTGATGAATATGGTCATTATAAATCTAAGTGTCCTAAAAGGGAGAAAAAGTATAAGGGAAGTTATAAGTCTAAAAGCAATAGAGAATGTTTGTATGCAAATGAAGATGATGAGTCTGATGAACAAGCATTAAGTGCTAGTGATTATGAAATTGGATTTGTGGCATTTAAAGAAGAAATTCAAGAGAAGGTAGCTTTGGTATCACAGGTTGAGAAGAAATCTAATTGGATAATTGATAGTGGTTGTTCACATCATATGACTGGTGACATGAACAAATTTGTTGACTTCAAAAGTTAGGATGGAGGAATTATCAAAGTTGGAAATAATGTAGCATGTCAAGTTAAAGGTATTGGATCTATAACTCTTAATGGTAAAACTAATTCTAAAGATATATACTTTTTTGATTTTTTAAAGAACAATCTTTTGAGTATTGGACAACTAGTAGACAAAGGTTATCAATTGTAGTTCACAAAAAAAAATTCATGATTAGAGATAAAGATGGAAAGGTAATTGGAACAAGAACTAGATCTAGAGGTAATGTATTTCAGTTAAATCCTACTGAAATGACATGTTTGGTTGCAAAGGTAGATGATAGTTGGTTAGGACATAAGAGATTCTATCATATAAAATTTGATAGTATTGTGAGGACTAGTAAAGTGTTTTCTGTTAGAGATTTGCTGAAGATTGTGAAGCCTACTAACACAATTTACATGGAGTATAATTTAGCAAAGCATAATAGAACTTCTTTTCCCAACAAGAAGTTTACCACTATAGCAAATTTGGAGATTGTACACATAGATCTCAGTAGTCCTACAAAGACTACAGGATTCTATGGTGAAAGGTATTTTATGATTCTAGTCGATGATTTTTCTAGAATGATGTGAGTTGCATTTCTTAAAAAGAAATTTGAGGCATTTGACAAGTTCAAGATATTCAGAATAGAATTGAGAATGAATCTGGTATGAAGATTAAATGTTCAAGATCAGATAGAGGAGAAGAATTTACTTCAAATGAGTTTAACATTTTTTGTGAGGAAAATGGAATTAAAAGACAACTATTACCTCTGAGAACTCCTGAATAGTATGGCATTGTAGAAAGAAGGAACAAACTATATTATAGAAGTTGCAAGAGCTATGTTAGCAGAGACTGATGTATCCAAGACATTTTGGAGAGAACTTGTGAGTACAATAGTCTACACTATAAATAGAGTGCAAGTTAGGAGGACACAAACCAGACACATTATGAATTATGGTTTGGTCACTCAACTATAGTTAAATATTTTAGAATATTTGGAAGTAAGTGTTACATAAAGAGAGATGATGACATTGGTAAGTTTGATGCTAGAAGAGATGAAGGTATGTTTCTTGGTTATTCATTGAAAAGCAAGACTTATAGATGTTATAAT
Organism: Cupressus sempervirens; assembly: GCA_028749045.1. Lineage (NCBI taxonomy): Eukaryota > Viridiplantae > Streptophyta > Pinopsida > Cupressales > Cupressaceae > Cupressus > Cupressus sempervirens. The sequence goes on along the minus strand of CM053792.1, from coordinate 305,290,421 downwards.
CAAAGAACTAAGATTATTATGAAAAGTGTAAATGTGAGAATTGATAAAAAAAAATTAGAATTTAGGAAAGAATAGTTGATCACAATTCAAATGATGATGTTGTTACTAAGCCAGGGAATGATGAGGTATTTATTGAGACTAATAATGATTTTCAAAATGAAGGAGAGCCAAGACAAGAACAAAGCTCAAAACCTTCAATAGAACCAAGAGTTGAGATAACAACTCCTACTTTAGGAAAGAACACGATAAAGAATCACCCATCCAAACAAATCATCAGAAGCAAAGACAATGGTGTGATGAAAAGGAGTAGATGAATAACTATGCTTGATATCTCAAGTTGAGCCAAATAATGTAGATGAAGCATGTAAAGATGACTATTGGAAGCAAGCTATGAAAGAGGAATTGGATCACATAGTAAAGAATGAGACATGGGAATTGGTTCCTAGACCAATAGATAAGAATGTGATAGGAACTAAATGGGTATTCAGGAACAAGATGCATGAGCAAGGAGAATTTGTAAGAAACAAAGAAAGACTAGTATGTAAAGGTTACTGACAACAAGAAGGAATAGATTATGAGGAGACTTAAGCTCTAGTGGCTAGAATAAAAGCAATAAGACTATTCCTAGCCTATGCAACACAAAAGAAATTCAAAGTATATTACATGGATGTCAAGTCAACATTTCTGAATGGACAATTCAAAGAAAAGGTATACATGGAGTAACTTAAAGGATGTCCGTTGATAGATGACAAGGACATAGTATGCAAACTAAGGAAAAAATTATATGGATTGAAGCAAGCACCTAGAACTTGGTATATGAGGTTGGACAAGCATTTGACAAAGCTTGGATATAGAAAAGGTATGGTAGATACTAATGTATATTGGAAAGAAACTAATGATGGTTTGATGATTTTGGTAATATTTGTTGATGATATTATATTTGGAGGAAATGATGAAGAAAGAAAGAAGTTTGCAAAAGAGATGAAGAAATAATTTGAAATGAGTATGATAGGAGAGATGAAATATTTCCTAGGATTGTAGATTGTACAGAATAAAGAAGGAATCTATATTTCTCAAACTAAGTATTTCAAGGATTTACTGAAAATTTTTAGTTTGGAAACATGTAAACCTATTGGAACACCTATTGTAACTAGACACAAGTTATCTACAAAGGATGAGACACCTACTATTAAGCAGAAGTATAGATCTATGATCAGAGGATTGCAATATCTGACTCACACAAGGTTAGATATAGCAAATGCAATTGGAATTTTTGCAAGATTTTAGGCTGATCCTAGAGAAGCACATTATGTAGCAATGAAAAGAATATTTAGATATCTGAAAGGAACTTTAGAATTTGGATTATGGTATAACAGATCTAATGATTTTACTCTAAATTCTTATACTAATGCAGATTAGGTAGGCAATATGGATGATGGAAAGAGCACTAGTGGAGGAGCTTTATTTCTTGGAGGAAGATTGGTTTCTTAGTTAAGCAAGAAGTAGGACTATACATCTCCAAGTATAGCAGAAGTAGAGTATGTTGCAGAAACAAATAATTGCAATCAAGTTATTTGGATGAAGCAGATGTTGAAGGATATAAGGATAGAAATCCATGAATCTATTGTTATACATTGTGATAACACAAGCATGGTAATATGTCTAAAAATCTAGTGTTGCATTTGAGGACTAAGTATATTTCTATTAAGTATCATATGTTGAGAGAAAATGTTGCAGAAAAATAAATCTAAATCAAGTATGTAAGCATAAAAGAGAAGATTGCATATATATTCACTAAGCCTCTTCCCAAAGAGACTTTTGAGTATTTGCAAGGTATGCTTGCAGTTATGCCCCTTCCTACATCAGAGTAGAAGATGCAAGAATGCATTAGTCCAGGGTAATAGAGCACCATTTTTTTTCTGGACTAGATGTTGATGCTTCCTGTATGGGGGAGTATTTGTGATGGATAGAGTCATCTAGGACTCTTGTTCAGATTGTTGTGAATAGCGTCTTTTGACACTTGAGCTGAATAAGTATCAGTTATTGTAGATTTTGATGCAAAGTTATTGATTGCAGAAACCTTTGACGTTGATGTCAATGGGGAAGAAGTTTGGCATGAAAAATATTGTGTTAAATGGGGGAGAAATATTGCAAAAAAAACATTATGCTAAGGAGAAAATATTGGGAGTATGTTGAGGAAGATGTTTGGCATAAGCATACTATGTAGAATAATAGTTTGGTATTGAGCACATTAAGGTATATCAATGGGGGAGTATGATTGATGAAGAGGATTTGAAGATGAATAGTCTTTTGTTGGTATTCTTGGAACTAGATGTTTTTCATCTATGTTAACATCAATGCCAAAGGGGGAGATTATTGGGAGATTGTTGAAAGATTAGTTTGATGATGATATGTTACATTCATGACTGAGTTTTTCATTTATGTCAACATAGCATGTTTGATATTTCTTGTGGTATCTGACAGAAGAACATTGGAAAGATCAAGTTGGTACGAATAACTAGTTGAGCATGATAACCACCCAAGGTTATGGGAGATACTTATGAGTATCTAGCATATGCAGTTAATGTCAGAAGCAAAAAGGATAAGTCTACAAGAAGTTATGTAAGTTTTGGTGGTGTTTGTTCCAAGATAGAGTTTACAGAGCATGTTTTGGTAAATTTGTCATATCTCTTAGCAAAATTGATATCTTGAGGATCAAGGTTGAGGAAATGGAGAAGACATTTTGAGGATGATGTGGCTAATCTTTCTTATCATAACATTGTATGTACAAAAAAAAATTCAAGTTGCAAGGCAGAAGATTTGTGTTATTGCTAAGTGTAACGTATTCTTAATGTGGTCTTATAATAATTAACTGAGAAGGACTAACAACTGATTCAAGGAATTGTTTCATGGACTCAATATAAAGGAAGGACATTTTCCTTTATCATAAAAAGGATGAATGTGAATTTTGAATGTCCATTAAGAAACAGAGAGTTTGTAATATGAAGTTGAGAAGAGTAGTGTGGAAGTGAAGGAAACTTCATTGCCAAGGTTTTGTTGAGTGATCTGAGGTTTGGCATTTGGATCTGAGGTTCATGGCCTAGTCTACAAGGTCTGATAGTAATTGGTCTAGTTGATAGGATAGAGGAAAGGACAGAGGAAAGAAGAAGATAATAGCAAATCACGTGTTTGAGCAGTAAGCTCTTTTTGTAGTTAAAATTGCATGTTTGGGCAGTGGGCTCATCTTGCATACATTGTACCACAACTCCTAACAAGGTTGGAGTCTCCTAACATGGACTCATTGTACTAAATGTTGTAATAGACTCCTAGCAAGATCCATCCTCTAAAAAGGAATATTTATATTAGTACATCATCTTGTGGGCTTCATTCCCACCAAGGTTTTTCCTTTCAACAAGGGTTTCCCTAGTCAACATATCTAGTGTACTTGTCTATGTGCATCTTTATATGGTTTTTGTTTACTTTGGTTGAATGGTTAATTTTTTTAAAGAAGATAATGTTGGAAATGATTGAATAAATGAATGAAGTAATGGAACTAGTAAAGAATGTTTTCAATCATTGTTTTTTCATTGATGTCAAACTTGCTACTTGCAGGAATGACAATTGCTTTAGTAATCCAAATACTATCAATTGGTTGATTGACAAGGAGGTGGCAATCAATAAGATGTAACTAGAACACCTAGAGAAAGGTTGAAGTTATGATATTGTAATGAAGTACAAGGATCAGCTAAGCCATTGATGAAATAGTGTATTGTTGACATACTCTAAGACACAGAGAATGGACACACTAAAACACATCAAAGATGTAAGGTTTAGCTAAGTCATTTGTAAAGCCTAACTAAGTTCATTAGAGAGTGTCGAGCAAGCTAGTTAGTGCCAAAAAAATTCCTACTTGAAGCTGAGCAAGTTCACCTTTAAAGTATTCTAAGTGATCTTCAGGTGCCAAGTGAAGATTAGGTGTCGAGCAAAGGTCAGGTGCCAAGTGAAGATCAAGTGTCGAGCAAAGATTAGGTGCCGAGCGAAGATCAGGTGCCAAGTGAAGGTTAGGTGGCAAGCGAAGGTTAGGTGCCGAGTGAAGATCAGGTGTTGAGCGAAGGTCAGGTGCCGAGCAGATATCAAGAGCCAAGAAAAGATCAAGTGTCGAACGAAGGTCAGGTGCCAAGTGAAGATCAGATGTTGAGCAAAATACAGGAGCCGAGTAACACAAAGGAAGCCAAGCATCAGTAAATCAATAGTGTCGAGTTGCTACATTATTTTGAAATTTGAAGATTCACTAGATTTGAGCTAACAAGGTTGTTACCTAGAATTTTGTGAACCAAATAGAAGATAAGAATGATGAGCTAGTGGCACAGAACTCTATGTAAAGTGTTTTCTAGATGAAAGTTTCTAGATGAAGATGAGATATGGGATAGATACATTGTATCCTACATAATCTATTTAAACCCTAAAGTTGGACAGGGAGAATTGAATAGGAAAGGTATTCCAAATTTCTATTTAAGGAGTCATAAGGTCATGAAACAAGTGGTTGGTCAAGCATGAAAACATGAAGTGCTAAAGACGGTGCTAAGGGGAAAGAAAGCATAGAAATTCTATTTTGATAGATGACCACAAGGATGATTACATTGGTATGATGAGTAAGAAGACTCAAGGAGATGAATCTTGAGAGGAAGACAAGCTATCAGATTCGCAATGATTAAAGCCAAGCAAAGGAATGAACAGAAGTGCGATCTAAAATTTGCAAGATATGTTGTGAGTTGTATCAGATCAAAAGTCATTATTGTTACTCTCTAGCAATTTTTAACATTTAGTATAAATCCTATGGACTTAGGTTGGTTTAATAGCCATGTTATAAATCTTTTAACAGGGTGACATTCCAAGTGAATGTTCCAAAGTCCTTTGACCAGGCCCATTCCTAACAGTATGGTGAAATTCTCTAACAAGGTCACATTTAATAGTGTGTTGTAAGCCCTTAATAGGTCAGGCCCTTAACAAGGCATCACTTCAGAAGAGTGAGAATTAAGTAGCATGTTACTGGTGGTTTTTCACAAATTGGGTTTCCACGTAAATCATTGTATCATGTGTTAATCTTGCATGTTTTATTCCTGCATGTTGATTTACTATAACTTGCTAAGATAGGTGTTTTAAGTTTGGATTAATGAATAGTTTAATGGACTCACTATAATTTGTGAAAAAGTAGTATTAGGGAATTTAGACCTTGGATAACTGATTCACCCCCCCCCCCCCCCCCCCTTAGTTATTCTAAATAATTCTAACAGATAAGTGTTTTAATTGTTGGATAACTAATTACCCCCCTTCTTAGTTATCTTGGTGGACTATTATTTCTAACAAAAGAAGATCTAATGAGAAAACATCAAGAGAAGGAATACCTTATAAATAAAGAAGTCAAATCGTGTGTTATAAGTGTAACAACTTTGGATCCATAGCTTAGAATTGTCATGCACCTTTTGATCAATAGAATCCTAGAAGGAGAACTTTAGTATGTCAATTATGCAACAACTTTGGACATACAACAAAGTATTGGAGAATGGAAAAAAACTTTGAAGATAGAAGGAACAATGGAAGAAACTTTGGAAATAGAAGGAATGATGGAAGAAATGTCAAAAATGATAGAAGGAACCATAAAAGGAACTCTAAAACTAAGAAAGACAATAAGGAACGAAAAAATGTAGTTAGTGAACTTTGAGAAGAACTTAATGAGGCATTCATAAATGGATTAGACATCTCAGAAGAAAAGTTAGAAGATGGTGAGATAGGAAGATCAAAGTCAGTAATTGAGTTTGATTCAACTAAGTTGAATTAAGCTTGTTCACAATAATAGAATTTGAAACTTTATATAGAGATCAAACTAGAGGTAGCAAAGTTGGGAAAAGGTGTATCAAGATAATTTTAGATGGTATTTAAGCTCTCTTGCCATTTGGAGCTAATTGGAGCTAGTTACAAAGGAATTAAGAGTTAATGTTATTATAGAGAAAGTTAATTTTGTAGAAGAAGATAAAAAGTATGGTTTTAAAGAGAATTTCATGGAGCAAAGATCCATGGAGTATTTTCATGATGCAGGGAAGCTTTGGTAAACCTAGGTAGAATTTGAAGATTGAAAAAAGATTTTGAGTAGATTTTTGATTTCATAATGTAATTGACATCCTTTTCATGTTTGCAAAGTATACAATTAAAGCAGGCTTGAATTGGATGAATAAAATGGAGTACAAACTTTATTACCACTTTATTGTGATCACATCAAAAGCATAGAGCACTCAGAAGTGACTTGACAAGGCAATTTCAAAGTAAACCCTATTTTTGAAAAGAAGTATTTTATCATTTCTCTGTAGAATTGCTTCAATAAAGTTTAATATTTGATAGAATCATTGATATATCAGTGGTTCATATTGTTGAAAATGAGGAGAGATCAAAATTGAAGGTTTTTTCCTATGAAATATGTAGAAGGAAACCCCAATTCAACATTATCCATCACTCTAAATAATGTAGTATATTTGGAAGATGTAGGAAGTTATCTTAACAACAAGTTTGAAACTATTTGGAGTGATTATATGAACAAAGATATGGAATTTTTTTTTAACCATGATATGTCATTCAAGCCTAGATTTAAACATTTGAAAGAACTTAAACCATTTTAAATATCATTTCTATCAAGAAATGGACACCAAAGAGTGGACTCAAATCATACTAAGTAGAATTCATGATGGAAAACTATGGAAGATAATGTAGTTGATATTTCAGCTGACCTTATTCATGAAGTAACTAGTCTTAGAAAACAAGGTAGTGTACCTATAGGTGAGAAGCTAGTTAAGAAGAAGGTTGAGAGCTACACAAAAAAAGTTTATAATATGAAGGCCATGGTGATCAACACCATTAAAGAAGATAATGTAAGACTCCTAGGCAAAATCATTGCCTACTCTATATGTGCAAGTTCTAAGATTAATGAATTGTCAGTATGAATCATCTATCCAGCCTATAAGATTTGTGTTAAGAATGAACACGTCAACCTAAGTAAAATTCTGAGAATGTAACTTCTAAAACCTAGAGAAAATCAAGGGAACCAAGAATAGTGTGTTTAGATTTCAATCATTGATCAATTATATATTCTTTCATGTACTTAAAATATTTCCATACTTATTACTTATAGAAATTATGAGTAGTGAGAGATGTAACAAGGAGAATATTACAGATGTATATAGAAGACATATAGCAAATAAAATCTTGGATAATGAAAATTTGATCATGAAAACATTTTAGAATGAGATGAGACAAACATTCAATATTGCACCTACAATTGTAGAAAGATTCAAAGATGATATATATATATATGCTATGGTTGATACATATTTAATTCATATTCAAGCAATAGAACCTTGGGAAACATTCTTTGATCCCTTAGGTTATGAATTAAGTGATGATGTAGCAATTGGATATATTAATCTATTGCTAAATGCTAAGAAGGACCAAGTTGAGTACAGGTTTGGGACTTATGAAGAAATTATCCAATCAGCCCATCAAGCATCTTTAGAGAAAGCATATTACAAGAACATTGAGACAGTAATGAAGAAAGCTCTAACTAAGGCTAGTATGATAGAAAGTGAGTCACAAGAAATTAGGAAAACCATGAAATAAGGTATAATGTATGTGCAACATTTATCAATGTCTATTGCAGAAACATCTTTAGACTAGAACATTCCATATGTTGCAGTGTTACCTAAATAGCCAAGTGAGAAAAAGAGAAAATTACAAAGATTAGTGGAAGTTGTGACTACCAAGACAAAAAGAGTCAAGCAACAAGCTACTAGACCAGGTAAGAGACAAAAGACATTTTTGACAATTGTGGAATCCAATGAAGAACAAGAACAAGAACAAGAACAAGAAGAAAAACAAGTAGAAAAAGATATTGTTTCTATACAAACAAAAAGTAAAGCAAGGAAACCTTGGAAGCTAAAGATTGAGAAGATAAACTCAGTCATTGCTAATGAAGGAAACTTTGTTCAGATGAATAAATTTTATGATTTGTATAATGATATTGAGAAAGATTAGATTGATATCTTTACTGTGAAATATAATTTCTAGCAATCTAAAACTTAAGGATATTGAAGGTATAGTAAGTCAAAAATACTATGACAAAATCATAGAGAAGAAGGCACCAGCTCGAGAAGAAGATATAGAACTTCAGAAGTCCATGATAAGGACAATATGAAAGATAGATGATGAGGAAGAAGTTAGGAAATTGTTGAACAATCGGGTACCTTACATGAGAAACAAGGTGAGACCATTTATATTTATGGTGGGTGAGAAGGACAAAATATGGAGTGAAATGATGGCAACCATTAGTCAAATGATGACCAAGTCTAAGGAAACACCTTCACCAACACCTAGAACATTGGAAGTGTCAGTAAATGGTGACAATATGCAGATTGATTAGACCAACGTTATTATTAACATTGATGATACTAACCCTTTTGAGAGTTTTGAATAGCTTAAATATCATGCTGAGGTTATTGAAGATCAATTAAAACAAATTGAAGAGAAAAAGAGGCTATTAGAGGTAGAAAGGAGAAAAAATTTTAAAAGTCAAGAAGAAATTACTTGAAGAAGAAATGAAAAGAAGAATTGAGGAAGAAAAGAAAAGGAAAATAGAAGAAGAAAGGAAGAAGAGAATAGAGGAGGAAGAAAAGAAAGAGAAAGAAAGAAAAGAAATGGAAGAGAAAGAGAAAGAAGAGAGAAGAGTTATAGACATCGTAGAGAAGAAGCAAAGGGAAGATGAATTTAAACCATCTAGTTCATCTACTCCACTTTTTATTGCTAACCTAACAAGTGATGATGATGATCAAAATGACTTGATCTCATCGCTAACAAAACTTATTGAGAAGAACAGGAAAGTGAAGAGCCTACAAAGAACCTTAATGGAGGTAAATAACAAATTGCATAGTACTCTAGAAGTCAATCATACAGAGGAAGATCTTCATGAATAAAGGGCACAAGTAGTATTAAAATATTTTGATGAAGAATTTACAAATTTTTTGAATGTTGCAGAGTCAAAGGCCCAGATTTCACATGATGCTAATTTATTTAGTACAATATGTCAGAACATCAAGAATGATTTTCTAAGTCTTGATACTTGTATCAAGGAACTTTGGAAATATCAAAAAGATGGGAAGATATTGCATATTAAGTGTACCTTATCTCATTAGTTCACCAAGGATTTTTACAGTAAGATTGAACAAAAGCTAAGTGAGCTAGAAGCTCTATCAAACTAGATACAACAACCTTCCAACAAAGTTGATGATTTTGAAGGACAAGTAGCCAGTATTTACAATGATATCTAGAAGCTCTATAAATAAATTTTATGATTTTTATAATGATATTGAGAAAGATCAGATTGATATCTCTACTATGAGATATATAATTGCTAACAATCTAAAACTTAAGGATATTAAAGGCATAGTAAATCAAAAAGTATACAACAAAATCATAGAGAAGAAAGTACCACCTCGAGAAGAAGATATAGAACTTTGGAAGTCCATGATAAGGACAATATGAAAGATAGATGATGAGGAAGAAGTTAGGAAATTATTGAACAATCTAGCACCTTACTTGAGAAACAAGACGAGACTATTTCTATTTATGTTGGGTGAGAAGGAAAAAATAAGGAGTGAAACAATGGAAACCATTACTTACATGATGACCAAGACTAAGGCAAGACCTTCACCAACACCTAGAATTTTGGAAGTGTCAGTAAGTGGTGACACTATGCAGATTGATCAAACCAATGTTACTATTAGAATTGATGATACTAACCCTTTTGAGAGTTCTGAACAACCTAAATATCATCTCGAGGTTATTGAAGATCAATTAAAACAAATTGAAGAGAAAAAGAGGCTATTAGAGGCAGAAAAGAGAAAAATAGAAGAAGCCAAGAAGAAATTACTTGAAGAAGAATTGAGGAAGAAAAGAAAAGGAAAATAGAGGAAGAAAAGAAGAAGAGAATAGAGGAGGAATAAAACAAAGAGAAAGAAAGAAAATAAATGGAAGAGAGAGAGAGAAGAGAGAAGAGTTAAAGAGGTAGTAGAGAAGAAGAAAAGGGAAGATGAATCTAAACCATCTAGTTCATCTACTCCACTTTCACTCACTAGCCCAATAAGTGATGATGATGATCAAACTAACTTGATCTCATCTCTAAAAAAACTTATTGATAAGAACATGAAAGTGAAGAGCCTACAAAGAACCTTAATGGAGGTAACTGATAGATTACATAGTACTGTGGAAGTCAAGCATATAGAGGAAGATCGTAAATAGAGGGCACAAGTAGTATTAAAATATTTTGATGAAGAATTTACAAATTTTTTGAACGTTGTAGAGTCAAAGGCCCAAATTTTAGATGATGCTAATTTATTTAGTGCCATTTGTTAGAACATCAAGAATGATTTGCTAAGTCTTGATACTTGTATCAACAAAATTCAGAAATGTCAACAAGATGGAAATGTATTGTACACTAAGTGTACCTTATCTCATAAGTCAACCATGGATCTCGACACTAAGATTGAATAAAAGCTAAGTGAGGTAGAAGCTCTATCAAACTAGATACAACAACCTTTCAATGAAGTTGATGACTTTGAAGGACAAGTGACTAGTGTTTACAGTGATATCTAGAAGCCATATCAATAACTTTTATGATTTGTATAATGATATTGAGAAAGATCATATTGATATCTCTACTATAAGCTATATAATTGCTAACAATCTAAAACTTAAGGATATTCAAGGCATAGTAAATCAAAAATTATATGATAGAATCATAGAGAATAAGGCACCAACTCGAGAAGAAGATATAGAACTTTAGAATTCCATGATAAGGACAATATGCAAGATAGATGATGAGGAAGAAGTCAGAAAATTGCTAAACAATCTGGCACGTTAGTTGAGAAACAAGGTGAAACCATTTCTATTTATAGTAGATGAGAAGGAAAAAATAAAGAGTGAAATAGTGGAAACCATCAATCAGATGATGACTGAGTCTAAGGCAACACCTTCACCAACACCTAGAACTTTGGAAGTGTTCGTAAGTGGTGACACTATGCAGATTGATTAGACTAATGCTACTATTAAAATTGATGATACTAACCCTTTTGAGAGTTATAAATAGTCCAAATATCATGTTGAGGTTATTAAAGATCAATTAAAACAAACTGAAGAGAAAAAGAGGTTATTAGAGGCAAAAAAGAGAAAAATAGAAGAAGCCAAGGAGAAATTACTTGAAGAATAAATTAAAAGAAGAATTGAGGGAGAAAAGAAAAGGAAAATAGAGGAAGAAATGAAGAACATAATAGAGGAGGAAGAAAAGAAAGAGAAAGAAAGAAAAGAAATGGAAGAGAAAGAGAAAGAAGAGAGAAGAGTTAAAGAGGTAATAGAGAAGAAGGAAAGGGAAGATGAATCTAAACCATCTAGTTCATCTACTCCACTTTCACTTGCTAGCCTAACAGGTGATGATGATGATCAAACTAACTTGATCTCATCTCTAATAAAACTTATTGAGAAGAATAGAAAAGTGAAGAGCCTAGAAAGAACCTTAATGGAGGTAACTAACAAATTACATAGTACAATAGAAGTCAAGCATACAGAGGAAGATCTTGAATAGTGGGCACAAGTAGTATTAAAATCTTTTGATGAAGAATTTACAAATTTGTTGAATATTGTAGAGTCAAAGGCCGAGATTTGACATGATGCTAATTTATTTAGTACCATCTATCAGAAAATTTAGAATGATTTACTAAGTCATGATACTCGTATCAAGGAAATTTGGAAATGTCAACAAGATGGAAAGGTATCATACATTAAGTTTATGTTATCTCATAAGTTGACCAAGGATTTTGATAGTACGATTGAAGAAAATCTAGGTGAGCTAGAAGCTCTATCAAACTAGATACAACAACCTTCCAACAAAGTTTATGACTTTGAAGGACAAGTGGCCAGTGTTTATAGTGATATCTAGAAGCTCTATCAACAAATTTTATGATTTGTATAATGATATTGATAAATATCAAATTGATATCTCTACTATGGGATATATAATTGCTAACAATCTAAAACTTAAGGATATTGAAGGCACAATAAATCAAAAAGACTATGATAGAATCATAGAAAAGAAGGCACCAGCTCAAGAAGAAAATATCAAACTTTAGAAGTCCATGATAAGGACAATATGCAAGATATATAATGAGGAAGAAGTCAAGAAATTATTGAACAATCTGGAACCTTACTTGAGAAACAAGGTAAGACCATTTCTATTTATGGTGGGTCAAAAGGACAAAATAAGGAATAAAACAATGACAACCATTAGTCATATGATATTTGAGTCTAAGGCAACACCTTCACTAGCACTTAGAACTTGGGAAGTATCAGTAAGTGGTGACACTATGTAGATTGATCAGACCAATGTTACTATCAACATTGATGATACTAACCCTTCAAAGAGTTTTGAATAGCCTTCATATCATGCCGAGATTATTGAAGATCAATTTTTAAAAAATTGAAGAGAAAAAGAGGCTATTAGAGGTAGAAAAGAGAAAAATAGAAGAAGCCGAGAAGAAATTACTTGATGAAGAAATGAAAAGAAGAATTGAGGAAGAAAAAAAAAAAAAGGAAAATAGAGGAAGAAAAGAAGAAGAGAATAGAGGAGGAAGAAAAGAAAGAGAAAGAAAGAAAAGAAATGGAAGATAAAGAGAAATAAGAGAGAAGAGTTAAAGAGGTAGTACAGAAGAAGAAAAGGGAAGATGAATCTAAACCATCTAGTTCATCTACTCCACTTTCACTTTCGAGCCTAACAAGTGATGATGATGATCAAACTAACTTGATCTCATCTCTGACAAAAATTATTGACAAGAATAGGAAAGTGAAGAGCCTACAAAAAACATTAGTGGAGGTAACTGATAGATTACATTGTACTCTAGAAGTCAAGCATATAGAGGAAGATCGTAAATAGAGGGCACAAGTAGTATTAAAATATTTTGATGAAGAATTTACAAATTTTTTGAATGTTGCAGAGTCAAAGGCCTAGATTTTGCATGATGCTAATTTATTTAGTACCATCTGTCAGAACATCAAGAATGATTTGCTAAGTCTTGATACTTGTATCAGGGAACTTCATAAATGTCAACAAGGTGGAAAGGTAGTGTACATTATGTGTACCTTATCTCATAAGTTGACCAAGGATTTTGATAGTAAGATTGAAGAAAAGTTGAGTGAGCTAGAAGCTCTATCAAACTAGATACAACAACCTTCTAAAAAAGTTGATGACTTTGAAGGACAAATGGCTAGTGCTTATAGTGATATCAAGAAATTGAAACTTCAGAAAGAACAAATTTTGAAGAGAACATAATAATTTAGACAACCTATTTCTTTGAAGATATCTACTATCGAGAGACATTTGGAGGAGTGTGTCAAAGCCAAGGACACCTATTAGAATTTCTTATACTACGATCTTAATGTAGTTGAGATTGCATCATATGCCCTATGTGAAATACTTACCTCTACTAAAATAGCCAAGGATATATGGACAAAAGGTTTAAGTAGTCTCAAGGCAAGTTTTGACAATTACATAAAGATATTATCAACTTAAGGCAAATGATTACATTTTTTGATAGTTTTTTGACATTCCAACCTTTGTCATTAATGCCAAAGGGGGAGAAGATGCATAGGAAAATTGAAAATGAGGTAAAGGGGAGAAGATGCATAAGGCAAGGTATGAAATCATATTGAAAGTAGGAGCATATGTAAGATGCATAAGTTGTAAAACATGATTAATGTATTGAATTGTAATGTTTTGACAAATTTTTTATACTTAGCCAATTTTCCCTATTTTGTTGACATCAATGCTAAAGGGGGAGATTGTTGACAATTAGCTAATGAAGATATGTAATTATTGTCATATATGGAAACACATGATTTATATGCTTGTAGAAAACCTTAGAAATAAAGATACTTAGCTTTTGGTACCCAGAAAATTGTCTAAGTATGAAATCAATTTACAACACTGTATTGTTTTGTATGTAACTTGTTATTGATGTCATATTATGATTAGTAAATTTAGATGGAGATAGTATACATATTGATGATGATGTGTAAAACCTCAAAAATTAGTACAAACTTTATGAAAAAGAGATATTCACATTTTACTAGTGAAACATAACAACAAAATTAAAGGTAAACAAAAATAATTTCTTGACCAATTAGGGCCAACATTCTAGATGATTACTCTAAGTTGGAAAAGAATATTATGGTCTTAGCTGACCTAGAAACAATTTGTGAAAAGGCATGGTATTTATGCAAAGTTTTTGAATTCAAATGTTGTGTTGTGCAAGTGTTATGTTGAGCAATTGTATTTGATATGCAAACTTTTGTAAAGTGATATATGCAAAGTTTTGGGAAACTATTTTTGTGATTCGAGATCAAGTTGAAGATCAAAGATTAGTCAAGAAAGAAGTTACAACACCTATATACCAGAAGACTAATTACTTGTTTGGGTAGTGAGCTCTTCTTTTAATTGTAAGTGCATGTTTGGGTAGTGGGCTTATCTTGCATCTACTATACTACAACTCCTAACAGGGTTGGAATCTCCTAATAGGGATTTAAAGTCTACTAACAGTGACTCTCTATACTAAATTTTCTCATTGATTCCTAATAGGGTCCATCCTCTAACATGGAGCATATATATTAGTATACTATCTAGTGGATATCATCTCCACATTGATTTTTACTTGGCTAGGGTTTCCCTAGTTAACAAAATATGATGTTATAAGTTATCTTTGTGCATGGTTACTATTATTGTTTAGCATTACTTGTTTACTTTTTTATGTAATGTTCAAAGTAATAAATAATATTCACTTTTTGAGTAAAGTTTTTAAAATACTAATTCAATCCCCCCCTCTTAGTAATTCCTATTTCTAACAAACTCTTTTCCATAAATGAGTTCCCCACCTCAAAGTTTTCCTCTTTTTGAGAAAAAGGTCTACATAGTTCCTCTCCTAAAAGGTCACATCATGGAATCCAATGCTCCTTTATTCTTTTTCCACTTGTATGTTTAGAGTGTGTGGAAAATAAATGCTTTTATGGCAAGGTCTTATCCACATCCCAAGGGTACTTTTCCTAATGACAGCTTCTCTCACATTCTTTATCATGTTTCCATTTTACAACTTCTTATGCCTTGAGACAACTAAATCTCCCTCCAACCTTTATTTGCATCAATCAATCCTATTTCTCATTTTCATTCTCCCCTTGATAATACTACCACATTTAACCATTTTAACATATCTTGTGTATTTTAGATCTAAAAGTGTTATTTTGTTATTGAAACTATGAGTGAGAACACATTATTAAACCTAATCATACTAGAAAATATGCACAATGAAGAAAACATGAAAATACTTTATTTGCAATTATTTTCATGACATGTTATTATTTTGTTTTTGAAACTATGAGTGAGAACACATTAAACCTAATCATACTAGAAAATATGCACAATGAAGAAAACATGAAAATACTTTATTTGCAATTGTTTTCATGACATGTTAATCTATTTTTAGCTTAATATTGAGTATTGTTTTCTTTTTTTTTCTCAAAATTTTCTAATGTAATTTTTTTTCTTAGGACTCACAATTTATTACATACATGTTGACATATCTAGTGAGACCTGCATCACATATTAAATCTAACCCTATTTTTGGTGTTGTTATGTTTCTCGATTTTGAGCATGACTTGATTCGCTTACACAAAGGAAAATGTGCATGCACAATAGCATATTTTTTGGTATGATTTAAAATTTAACATTGTCACAACAAAGAATATTTTCTCTTTCTTCTAAGTCTCTTTGCAACTTCATCAAAACAATATTGACTTCCAAGTCAATGGGTTTGCCTATTTTATAGTGGATTTAACACTATTTAAGTGGACTTTTCATTGGTCATTTAAAATTGGATTAATAGAAATTGAGGTAAATTTTCTTATTTATAGGCATATACACTTATCATCTTACAAAAGAATATTTGTGGTATGCAAGGGAATATTTGAGATTTTGAAAGAAAAGTTGCAATACAACATATACATGTGTTTGAAGATGAGAAGGGTGAACTACCTTGTTTGCACACACACTTGCTAGGTAAATTGCAAGTATTTTTATTCATTTCAATCAATCTATTTTGATCTAATCACTACCAAAAAATTGTGTTTACATGTGATTAGAGTGATCATCTATATTGCTTATCTTTGACACTCCAAGATCAAATTCAAAATTAGTAGCCTAATCTACTCAAAATTTATGGTCAAACACACTATTCTTTTCCACTAAATTAGGCACACTTTATTTATTTTTTAAAGGGTAAATTTATGATTATTTATAGTTTTTGAGAAAATCATGTTGACGTATGCTCTATCCTTGTATTTCCATATGGGTGTGGGTATCAAAAATGACACATTAATCTATGTCTTGTGGTCTACAATCTCAAGGTTTATATCTTATGCATATACTAAATTATCCTTGCATGAGCACAAATATTACTGTTATTGAATACAATTTTTCAATTATGTGTTGCCTTTAATGTCACACAAATGTCATATTAGTCATCAGACCGAGTCTACCAAGCTCAGTTGGTCAGCAAGGAAAATGATAGAGTCTACTGAGCTCAGTTGGTTAGCAAGGCAAAGGATAGAATCTACCAAGCTTAGTTAGTCAGCAAGGAAAAGGATAGAGTCTATTGATCTCAATTGGTGAGCATGGAAAAGGATAGAGTTTACCGAGCTCGGTTGGTCAGCAAGGCAAAGGAGAGAGCCTACCGAGCTCAGTTGGTCAGCAAGGTAAAGGACAAAGTCTAGCGAGCTTAGAAGGTTAGTAAAGAAAGTAGACAGTTGTTATCGAGTTTTCAAAGAATTTAGTTGTTATTGAGCTCACTCAGTCATCAAAGGGAAATATGGAAGAAACAATTTTTACGAAGCTCTCACGAACAAAGAAGGAATTTAGTTCTTACTGAGTTAACTCAGTAACCATAGGATTTTATAGAATTTGTAATGTTAACTGAGTCAAGACGGTTAACTTAGGAAATTTTTGGAAGTAGTATCGACCAAGCAGGGTTAGCCAGTGAAGGATTTCATTGATCTTTGAAATAACATCTATTTGTCTAAAGTAATATTTGTAGCCAACTAATGTATGATTTATTGGTAAATGTAACATGTGAATGAGCCGACTTGATAATCTGAATGGTATAAATAAGAAGTCAAGTTGCAAATTCTAAGTGTGGAGTGATGGACTTGATGTGAGATGAAGACTAATTATTGTGGAAGCAAATTTTGAAGAATGATCAGAGATCATTGAGGGACAGCAAAGCTATACTTTATCAAGGAGGATATAATGATGATGAACAGAGACTTGTAATCAGCAAAACTAGTTGCATCTTAATTCAGGTCAATTCATTGTTACTTTCTAAAAATTGTAGCAGTGATTTCAAATCTCTTAATAGAGTTGGTTTAATAGCCATTTTGTAAATCCTCTAACAAGGTGACAGTTCAGTTGAATTGTTCTAAAGACCTCTAGCAAGGCCACTCCTAACAAGGTGATCAAATCCTCTAATAGGGTCACACCTAACAATGTGTATTGTAACCTTTAATAGGGTTGGCTCCTAACAGGGCTCACTTCAGAAGAGTGAAAAATTGGTAGCTAGTTACTTGGTGGTTTTTCCCATATTGGGTTTCCACGTTAAATTTGGTGTCTCTTGTGTTCATTTTATTTAACTTTTGCATGCATATTAATAATTATGAATGCTATATGATCAGTAACTAGTTAATCTATCAAGTTACAGCATTCTTACAGTGTTTATCGAGTATCAGTAGTAAATAAGTATTAAAGACATCTAAGGGATCTGTGGATTTGTTTTTGTGGTAACTGATTCACCCCCCCTCTTAGTTACTCCATCTATAATTCCAACAATTGTACCATATGAAAATGTGTATGCTTTGTTTTTAAGACCTTTATCCCTCCCTTTAATGTCTCCCGGGTCCATGAATGCAATTATGCTTGAGTTTTTGTATATGTTCTCAAGTTCCCTCTTGTTTCTAGTTGTTCTTTTTACATCCCTAAGATCTTAATGCAATCCTAAGGCCTTGAATCAGATTAGTGCCAAGGCCAAGGTCATCACTCATCTCTAGATCATGGACAAGATCACCCCTAACCCCATGGTAAGAGATGAGGTTGTCCCTTATCTAAGGCATTTTTCCTTGGATCATGTACCCATTTTGTGGATTTAAATTTGTTTCCCTCTTTTTTGAGTCAAACCTTCTCATTTTTTGTTCCCAAAATGATATAAAATAAGGCCTTCTCATTTGATCATCCATTACACACACAAGAAATCCATGAGCATCCATTTGAGAGCAAGATTCATTCAAGGCATCTTCCATTCAAGAAATATTTCAAGGTGTTTTCAAGAGACCAATCCTTCAAGAATTCAAGAGCATATCTACATTCATGGATCTATGATTTGGCATTGGTGGATCTATTAGAATGTGTGAATACATTCTAACTCATCATTTACATATAAACATTGATACATCTTTACAAACAACATATTTGAATTCATCTGTGGTTATTTGACAAGCAAGGTGAATAGTTACATTCATTTTTATTTTACAAACTTTATCATTTTTCATGTTGAATCTTCAACGAGGGATTTTCCAAGGAAATACCCTATCCAACAAAAAAAATCTTTTTCCTTGGGTGTGGACACAAGTTTACAATTTTTCAAAGCAACAAATTGGGATCTCAAAATTAGGTTTCATATTATAGGTGGAGCTCCATATTTTAATATTTAGTGTAGATTGGGTCAAGGATGACCTCATCCTTGACCTAAGTTGTCTCTTACCTCTAGTTCAATCATATAAAGAGACCCTCAAATTCATAGAATCCATAAATACAAGTTCCTAGGTCACAAATCTAGAATAGTTACTATTTCTAAGAAGTTTTTACAATAGTTTTTTAGATATGATTTGACCTTCCTCATTGTCTTCTAAGGCTATTTTTATACTTAACTTTGTCATTTCATATATTTTGTCTTTATATTCAAGATTTGATAATTTCATGCATTTAGTCACCATATATTTACTTTCATTGTCTTCATCCCAATTAGTCAATTTCCTTGCACTTAAGAAATACTTAATCAAATAAATCAATTACATTACAATAAAGGGAAATAACAACATATAGATGGTAGTCATTTGATAATAGATCTTTAAAAGGTTCTTCAATTTAGCATTGGCATCCCTTGCATCCTATTTGGGTTGTACTAATCTAGTTTGAGTCCTTTAAAAGGTTATGATTGAGGGTTCTTCTTTTATGTTCTCTAATGTGACATATAGAATAAAAGAGAAATTGATCCTTTTACACATCCACACACATTTGCCCCCCAAATTCCCTCCATTTTCTTGACAAATTCTTGAAATTATTTCTATGGGAAGTCACAAAGGAGATTAAAATAATTCATTTCTTAGTGAAGTTACCACCAGTAAATATAATTATAAGGGAAATGTGAACTTGTGTGGAATGGAGGACTAAAAAGTTATGCTAGAAGAAAAACTAGTATGGAAGTTGCATCGGTCACTTGAAAAGCCAAGGCGTATAATGTAAAAAATATCTAGAGCTTTGGACACATTGCATGTTCTCACCACTGAAAATTCATGGGGTTTTTTGACAGTATGGAAATTCATCTCCTAGTAATGGTATTTACATTCGGTTCCCTACTAATCAGTTATGCATCCTTGAGGAATCACAATGTATGTTGAATAGTATACTAACTCATAAATGATTATTTATAAGAAATAGAGATGATTAAATCAGTGTTAAAATTAGTTAAATGGTTTGAACTTATATACAAGAAAATAATGATGGATCATACAAACTATGTTGGGATAAACTTGTTGCACCAAGAGATGACATATTCCTCTAGAATCTAAAGAATAATAGAATCCTAACTAGGGAAAGGCTTAAAATATATGACATCACTAATCCAAGTATTTGCATCATGTAAAGAATGGAGAAGAAATAACATATTATCTTCTTTATGATTTCCCCTTCGCTTAGCAGTGTTTAGAACTCTTATATTTGCACCTCAAGTGGACTTCCACTTGGGTCTCTATGCTTGAGCAATTTCTATTAAGTTGTTCATGCCTCAACCCAAAATCTTTATGTATTCACATTTGGATCATTATCCATCAATGGTTTAATGGGATGTATAGAATGAAAGGAATAAATGGTTCTTTGTGGGAATAGAGTGTGTGGTCAAAATAATCTACAATAACATCAAATCTATCACTTAAAAATGGATTAGTAGAAATTGAGAAAAAATTTCTTATTTATAGAAATATACACTTATCACCTTAAAATTTATCATATTTGTGGTATGTAAGGGCCAACTTGAGATTTTGGAAGAAAATTTGCAACACACCATATAAACATTTGATTGAAGGTAACAAGGGGGAACTACCTCATCTATAGACACCCTTGCTAGGTAAATTGCAAGTATTTTTATTCTTTTCTATCTTTCTATTCTAATCTAATTAATAACATAAAATTTGTCTTTAGATTTGATCAAATTAATAATCTACATAGCTCGTCTTTGATAGTCCAAGATACATTCTCAAAACTAGTAATATAATATTCTCCAGATTTGTTGTCAAATATACTATCTTTATCCACTAAATTAGGAACACTTCAAATTTTGTTTATAGGGTCAATCTATGAGTATTAATTGTGTTTGATAAAATTTCATTAATTTATTTTCTACCCTTGAATTCTCATATGTGTGTGGGTATCATAAATGACACATTTATCCAAGTCTTGTGGTGTACAATCTCAAGGTTGTTAGCTTATGCATATGCTAACTTATCTTGCATTTTTCTATGTAGGATAAATATTATTGTACTATCTTAAAAAGTGTACACTTTCTTTTTAAAACCTTTTATCCCTCCCTTTAAAATATCCTAGGCCCATGAATGTACTACTACTTGAATTGTTATCTTCTCTCAAGTTTGTTTATATTTCTAGTTGTTCTTTTTACATCCTTGAGATCTATTGTGCATCTTCAGGTCCAAAATCCTTGAGATCATCCATCATGTCTAGTTCAAGGATTATATCATCCCTAACCTATTGGTAAGGGATGAGGTCCTCCCTTATTGGAGGCATTTTTCCTTGCACACAGTACCCTTTTGGGGGATTTTAATGTGTTTCCTTATTTCTTTAATTGAAGCTTCTCAATTTTTGGTCCAATATAATATTATAGAAAGCCTTGTCTCTTCATTTGATCATCCATTACACATAAAATAATTCCATGAGCATCCATTATCATCCACATGAATCCATTTCATAGAAACATGCATTCAAGGCATCATCATTCAAGAAAGTTTTCAAGGAACTATCAAGAGATCAATCCTTCAAGCATTCAAGAGCATATCTACATTCATGGATCTATTATTTTATATTAGTGGATGTATTATAATTTTTAAACACATTCTACTTCATCATTTTCATACAAAAATTGATACATCTTTATGGATAATAGATTCAAATCCATCCATGGAGATTTGGCAAGTGAGGTGAATACTTACGTTTGTCTTATTTTTAAACTATTTATCATTTTAGGGTTGGTTCCTCAATTGAGGATAAATCAAGCCAAGCCCCTCCCCAAAAACAAAATATCTCTTTCATTGTATGTAGGCGCAAGTTTCCAACTTTTAAGAGCAACAAAATGGGATCTTATAATTAGGGTTTCATATTCTAGGTGGAGATCTATATCTCAATTTTTGGTGTAGATCAAGTCAAGGATAGCCCCATCCTTGACCTCGATGATTCATAACCTCTAGCTCATCCCTATTTTGAGACCTTTGAATTTGAAAAATCAGCCAAGCCTTGGATCTAGAACACTTACTATTTATCTCAAGTTTTAAAAAAGCTTTTCATATTTGAGTTGACCTCCCTTATCATCTTCTAAGGTAATTTTTTTACTTCACTTTATCATTTCATAGAATCTATCTTTATGTTTCATATATTATCCTTTCATGCATTTATTCTCCATGTATATTTTTTCATTATTTTCATCTCAATTATTCAATTTTTTTGCACGTAATAAACACTTAATCAAATCCATTAATTACATTATAATTAAGGGAAATAGCATGCTATAGAAAATAGTACTTTGAGTATACATCTTGAAAAGGTGCTTAGATTTATAATTTTCATCCCTTACATTCTCTTTGGCTCATGTTGATCTAGTTTTAGTTCTTTGAAAGATTATGTTCGAGTTCATACTTATAATTTCCCTAATATGACACATAAAATAAGAAAATTAATTGATTATTTTACATGTCCATACACATTTACCTTTAAAAGGCCCTTGATGCACTTGAGAGATTTTTGAAACACTTTCTATGAGAAGGAACAAAGGAAATTAAAATAATTCCTTTCTTAGTTGGGTCATAACCCTTAAACCTAAATCTAAAGGTGGCATGGGTATGCATGGAATTGAGGGTTAAAACATTGTGTTGGGAAAAAGGTCTAGAAGTTGTAATAGTCGTCTAAGAATCCATGGTGTAAAATAATGCAAAACAATATCTTGACTATTTGGACACATCACACATTATTACCATTGAAAATTCCTTGGGTGGTTTGACAATATGGAAATTTATCTCCTAGTAATAGTATTTTCATTTGGATCCCTATTGATTGCGTACGCATACTTGACGAAAATTGATGTATGTTGAAAAGTTTTTTTATGTGAGGGATAATTATGTGTATGTAATAAAGATGATGAAATCATATGGTGTGCTTCAAAACTTGGAGAATCCATTTTTAAAATTAGTTAAATGGTTCAAGTTTCTCAAAAAGAGAACAATGATAGAGCATACAAATTGTGTTGGATAAAATTATTTCAACAAGGGTTGATACATTCCTCTAAACTATAAAGAAAATAGAATCCTATTGGTATAAATACATATTTAGTATTTACACTTAAGTTTACGTAGGTTAATGCATTATTTTATTATTTTAGTTTGTGAGACACTAAGGAGTTTGTGCACCTTTTTGAGTTGTCATGTTGACAACATAGAAGTACACAACTCTATTTCAGCACATGGTCTCTACAACACTAGAGTTTGCATCATTCACTGAGTTGTCATGTTGACAACACAATTATTTGCACTCCCTTTTTAGCACATGGTGTCTACAACACTAATTTTCATGTTACACCCTTGTAGGCTTATCCTCACATCATCGCACTTACTTCCATGCTTAATGGAGGATAACCCATATTTGATGGACATGTGCCTAGTTGTATGACATAACATAGTTAATTCTAAGGCACTCTAGATGTATCTTAGAGGCCTTTATATACAAGAAATCCTAGTGTACTCTCATGAATGCATATTGAATGAATATATCATCATTCTGATCATACTCTCTCTTTCTAGTCTACAATTGTGCTTGCATTTAAGTTCTTAGTTCTGGGTGAGTTTCTCTCTAAGGAAAATTCTTACATGGTATCAAAGCTTGGAAATTTTCTCATCACATAACCATTCAAGACCATTGTTTCTTTAGTACCTCTGCCTAAATCTAGAGTACTACAAAAATTGGGAGCATTTAGAGCCAGATCTGACCTTGCCATTGCATCTAGAATGCTGATTCGAAGAAGATTGACTATAAACTCAACTACCTTAGCCCAAAGTCAACCATGAGGCTTTTTTTGCAAATTAGCACCTGAAGGCCCCAATTTGCAATTCAGGTATGGTCATTTGCAGATCTATTTGATTTACTTTTCGGATATGTCATTTTGTTATTCTATGTATTTTTCAAAAAAAATTCATAAAAAAAATTTAGGCTAGGTAGCTAGAAAAGAAATTTATTTTTGCAGAACTAGGCTATTAGCTCTTAACCCTATGTAGAGGAATATTTTATTTTGGGCACATCACATTCGAAGGTTGTATCATAATTCAGCTTCAACAAATTTAGCCAGTGGGTTCCACAAATCTGAAATATTCCTCATACATTCTGATAGCCAACACAATCAGTGGATAGGCCCCTTCCACACGCCTCTTGCTTTATTTAACTTTTTGGTGGGTTTGGTTTTAAACACTAAAGAGGACTAGAACACCAACAATGTGGGATATTTCCCAGTAATCTGGTGCACTTTTTTACCTTTTCTAGTGTTGGCAATTTAAAAATTTTGGTTGTACTTAGAGCCTCTAGCTCATAGTAAAGTTCTCAGCTATTGTCAATTAGTTCTCCAGTCGCTATGAAGTTTTTTTGGCTCATGTCCAATTTATTTGGTGTGGTGAATGTTTTCTAGCACTTGCTACAATATATTCTGGTGAACAGAGTAAAAAATTTTGACCTTGATGAAGAAGACCCAACATCATAGTCAACTCCTACTAGTGCATGCAAATTTATCACACAACATTATAGCACCTGGACACGTGGAGCTTCACCTTGCATAGATCCATGTAAGTCCCAGCCACCATGTCACAGGACAATCCATGTCAGTAGTATAGTTGGTGTATAATTAGTGTATGGAGACCCCATCAGTTGACACATGTATAGCTTGGACACATCATAAATAATTAGTTAGAAGCCACACACCCTCTATTGTATGGTGCCACATGTCATCCATACTATACAAACATCCCAATCACCCTACCATGTTAGCCCAAGTCAATTTTTTATTGACATCATATTTTTGCTAGGTTAAAATTGATGGCCATCTAACCGTTGATCGTAGGTAAGTTAGAACCATAGCGATGACCATTTGACTATCAAATTTAAGCTCATAGTTTTTATTCTAGACCCCTCTTCAAATTGATTTTTGATTTGGTAGACTAAATTTGCAAGCCCATAATTTAGTCATCCGAACTTCGATTCAGGTGCAATTTTTTTAAAAATTGGGTAAAATTTCCTAAACTTTCTAGTGGTGGTGTTCTTTTCTAATTTTGGTGCAAGGATTTTTTAGAAATTATGTTTTTTGGCAACTATACCTACTTAATCCTGCATTTCGTAACTTTGAATGCTTCGTACGGGCATATCTAGTCACTTTTTTTGTTCTATTTTTTTGAAACTATGTTATTTTTCATCTACTTTC
Organism: Cupressus sempervirens; assembly: GCA_028749045.1. NCBI lineage: Eukaryota > Viridiplantae > Streptophyta > Pinopsida > Cupressales > Cupressaceae > Cupressus > Cupressus sempervirens. The sequence goes on along the minus strand of CM053792.1, from coordinate 305,265,225 downwards.
TAGATCTATAGTCAAATTCTAGGGTTGTGTAGACAAAAATCTCAATTTTAGAACTAGGTATTTTTTTGCATTTTAAAGCTTTGATTACTTTTCAGAATTGTTGTACATCTGAGCTACAATGCTTAGTGATAGATTAGGGCTTCAAAAGGTAGTTGTAAAAGTGAAATTAGAAAGTTCACTTTGTTCATTTTGACAAGTGGCCCATTGTACATGCACTACTTATAAAGTACCAAAAGAATCTTTTTTGGGGGGGTCTTTTGATTAAGTGAAAGGGGGGGGGATGTACTATGTTCTTATGTCTCTCTTTTGTGCTCTTTTCATTTCTGCATCATGGGTTCATTTAAATGTCCACCTCTAACTTCACACAATTATTCTACTTGGAAAGATATTGCATGGAGTAGATTAATGGAAAAAGTTATAGTCTTTATGTTGATGGCACAATTAACAAACCTATTGATGCTAAAGAACTCATTGAATAGATAAGAAAAGACCAAAAGGCTTTAGGAATTATTAGGATTTGTGTACATAGAGATATCTTCTTTCACATTGCCAGTTGTACAGAATCCAAATCAGTTTGGGACAAACTTGAATCATTGTATGGTAAGGTGGATGAAGAAAAGGGATTTTAGATTGAGGACAATCTACCTCTCTTGGATCCAAATAAATTTGACACAATTCAAGATTACATCAAAAAAGCCAATGAGTATAGGGAACTTCTTAAAGATTGTGGAAATCCCATGAAGGATGAAAATTTGATTCATCACATCCTGAAGAGGCTGCCTTCAGAGTATGCTTCCTTTGTTTCAAGTTTTAATACTCATAGGTTGACCATGGGAACTACTTAGTAGAAGCCTTCATTTGATGAATTTACAGAGATGTTGATTGTTGAACAATCTTACTTGATGGATTTAGGACTTCTCAAGTCATCAAAGACTAAAGCCTTGGTGGCTAGTGATGAGCACCAATCAAGTCAAGGAGGGAAAAGTTCTAGCAACAAAAGAAGAAGTAGTGGAAGTATAAATCACAATTTGAGACACAACAATCCTCCTTACAACAAATTAATTCTTCTTCCAACAAGAAGGGAAGTAATGAAAAGAAGGACAAACTTTTTTGTGCATACTACAAAAAGCCAAATCACGATGAGCATCATTGTAGGACAAAAAGAATTGATGAGTCAAAAAATCTACTTAGGAAGAACAAAATTCAAGTGTCAGGTACTTCTAAGGATTCAACTCCAACCTCTTCAAAGGGTAAAGGGAATTCACTTATGGCCAATACAAGTTCTTCTTTGGAATGGATACTTGACTCGGGTGCCTCCTATCATTTGGGTTCTTCAAAGGGAGATTTTTCTTCATTAAAGCAGTCAAAGGTACCACACATCTTCTTGGGAGATGATACTAAAATGGAAGTTTAAGGAAAAGGACATGTGGAAATGGAAAATGGGGAATTAAAAGATGTTCTCTACATTCCAAACATGAGTTCCAATCTCCTATCAGTTTACCAAAACACTCACCTTGGAGATAGTAATAAATTTGAGTTCCTTCTAGATTCAGTGATGGTGCGCAGTCTAAGAGATGATTCATTGGTTGTAGTTGCATAAGTCAATGATGAAAAGAGGATTTATTCCTTCTCCCACTTTGTTCCTAAGTCTCCTTCTCAAGCCTTGTTAACTCATTCTACTTCACAAATCACATTATGGCATGAGCAGTTTGGTCATCTTTCTTTCCACTCTCTTCAACAACTTTTCTCAAAACACATGGTCAAAGGCCTACGTAATATCAAGTTTTCTAAGGGTGAGTTTTCATCATGTTTAGTGGATATTCCTCTTGAGGAGAAGTATGATAAAAGGAAGTCTTCACAAGCACCAGTTGTTCTTCAGTTGGTTCACATGGTTTTAGCAGGTCCTTTTGCAGTGACTTGAATTAGCCAAGGCTGCTACATCCTTACATTTGTTGATGACTTTTCAAGATTCACTTGGGTCTACTTCCTTCATCATAAGAATGAATTGATTCATAAGCTTCAAGCCTTTAAGACTCATGTTGAATAAAAATCTAGGAAAGCCATCAAGGTACTATGGGTGGACAATGAGAATAGATATGTAGATAAAATACTTAGAGACTTTGCAGACTTGAGGGAATTGATCTTTAGAATCCACCAGCATTTAGTCTACACAAGATAGATGGTGTAGCTATGAGGATTAGGACTCTCAAATCTATGGCAAGTTGCATGATAAAAGCCAAGTCTTTTGATCCTACACTTGAAGTTAAAGCCATTAGTAGTGCTACGCACATACTTAATAGGTCTCCTCATAATGTCTTAGATGGGAAGACTCCTCTTGAGGCATGGTGTGGTAGAAAAGCAATTGTGAGTCACTTTAGAGTCTTTGATTGTCTAGCATGGACAAACCTATCTTCTAGGGTATGCAAGGCACAAGCACCTAGGTCTTATACTTTCATAGGATATGAAGACAATGTTAAAGCTTATAGACTTATGGATCTAGAGACTTATGAGATTTTTGTGGAGAATGATGTTCACTTCTAGGAAAGTTCGCCCATCTTATCCTTTACTCCTTTCTGCACTTCATACACAATGGAAATTGATAGTGAAACTAGCAATAGTGCTTCAATAGATTTAGACATGTGGGGTTCTATTGATAGTTGTAGTAAGAGGTCACATTATCAATATATTCCACATGCTTATATTGCCACAGTGAAAGGTCCAGCAAAGCAAGGTACATTGCATCTTCCACCTCCAGCTTCGAAGGATGACTACATGGCAGACATTATAGGTTTGTTCATGGAGTCACACACCGCAGATTTGGGAGATAACCTTAAGGATTTATATCTTCTCTTTAATGAAGGTGATCCTTCTATAGTTGTTATGAGGGCTCACTCTGACCCTTATGTCCATTCTCTACATGATCAATCTTCATAGGTTGGCATGATTGTGAATCCTTATAAATAGCAATTATCAGAGGTCTCTTTGTCAGTTGAGGAGATAGATGGTTCATTGGAATAGGTTGAACAATCATCCTTGCTAGATCTACATTCATTCTTTTTAGCACAGTTGGATGGGGAAAACGTCAGCATCAACATAGGGATACTTGGGTAGATTTTAGGGCCATTATATATTTTCAAGATTGCACCTTTACCTTTTTTTCTTCCAAAGGGGAGAAACATCACTTAACACTCTTGGACCAGCTTCTTCCTTGGAGTAGCATTCACTAATAGGCATTCTTCATTTGAGGGTGGGGACTATCTTGACTCTCTTCCTCTTCTTTCTTATGGGGGGGACTTTTTCCTCTTATGAGGTTCTTTTTCTTCTCATTTTCCATTTTTGTATATACTAGATGTATGTCGTAATGGGGGGGGTGCGGGGGGGTCGGTCTTGATTACTCCATCCATCCAGCATCCCTTTTCATCTCTCTTTTTGGGGGAGGTTTTTCCCCATGAGGTTTTCCCTCTTTCTCCACTTTATGAGAGATTGCATTTCATTATGTACATGGGTACCTAACATGGCCTAGTAGTCGGGACCCATTATGCATTTTCATCCTAGTTTTTGCAAGCTTAAAGGGATTCCCCTAAGTTGCACTTAAGGGGGTGTGTTGGTGTAAATACATATTTACTATTTACACTTACTTAAGTTTACTTAGGTTAATGCATTATTTTATTATTTTATTTTGTGAGACACTTAGGAGTTTGCGCACCTTTTTGAGTTGTCATGTTGACAACACAGAAGTACACAACTCTATTTCAGCACATGGTGTCTACAACACTAGAGTTTGCATCATTAACTAAGTTGTCATGTTGACAACATAGTTATTCTCACTCCCTTTTTATCACATGGTGTCTACAACACTGATTTGCATATTACACCCTTGTAGGCTTATCCTCACATCATTACACTTACTTCCGTGCTTAATGGAGGATAACCCATTTTTGGTGGACATGTACATAGTTGTATGACTTATCATGTAGCTAATTCTAAGTCATTATAGATGTATCTTATAGGCCTTTATATGCAAGCACTCCTAGTGTACTCTCATGAATGCATATTGAATGAATATATCATCATTCTAATTATACTCTCTCTTTTTGGTCTATAGTTGTGCTTGTGCTTGAGTTCTTAGTTCCTGGGTGAATTTTCCCTAAGGAAAATTCTTACAAATCCTAACTAGGAAAATAATTAAAACATATGGCATTACTAGCCCAAGTATTTGTATCACATGCAAATATGGAGAAGCTAGCACATATCATCTTCTTCGTGATTTTCCCTTCACATAATAGTGTTGGGAACTCCTATATTTTGAACTCATGTGGACTTCCACTTGGGCCTCTACACTTGAAAAATTTCTATTAACTTGGCCATGCTTCAACTCCAAATCTTAGCAGTTTATAATTTGGATCATTTTCCTATGAATAGTTTTCTGGGGTGTATAGAAGGAGAGGAATAAAAGTATCTTCAAGAGAAAGTATTTTTTGGTTGACTTAATCTACAATATATTAAATATATCATTTAAAAGTGGATTATTATAAATTGAGATAAATTTTCTTATTTATGGGCATAAATATGCTTATCACCTTACAAAAGCATATTTTTGGTATTAAGGGAAATTTTGAGCTTTTAGAAGAAAATATGCAACACAACATACACATGTTTTTGAAGGTAACAAGAGGGAACTACCTTGTCTAAAGACACACTTTCTAGGTAAATTATAAGTATTTACATTAATTTGTATCTTTCTATTTTGATCTAATTATTTTCAAAATAAATTTATTTACATGTGATTAAATTGATTATCTATGTAGCTTGTCTTTTACAGTCCAAGATCAAATTTCAAAACTAGTAATATAATCTCCACCAAATTTGTGGTCAAATACAGTAATACTTTCCACTAAATTAGGCACACTTCAATTTTTGTCTTAAGGGTCAATATATGAGTATTTATTGTGTTTGAGAAAGGTTTTTTGATTTATTTTCTACCCTTGTATTTCCAATATATGTGTGGTTATCAAAAGTCACACATTAATCCAAGTCTTGTGGTGTACAATCTCAAGGTTGTGAGCTTAGGCATATGCTAAGTTATCCTTGCATTTTTCTATAAACATGGATATTATTGCACCATCTTTAAAAGTTTACACTTTTTTTTTAATACCTCTTATCCCTCGCTTTAATGATCTCATTGGTCCATGAATGCACTTATCCTTTATTTGTTTTATTTTCTTAAGCTTTTACCCATTTTGGGTTTTTCATTTTGTATCTCAAAGATATCATTGTGCCTAATAAGGTCCAAGACACTCATGGTTAGTGAAAAGGTCATCCCTCATCTCAATATCAAGGTTGAGATCATTCCTAACCCCTTGGTAAGGAATGAATTTTTCCCTTACTCAAGACATTTTTCTTCAGATCACATTTCCCATTTTGAGGATTTCAATTTGTTTCCTTCTTTTTTGACTCATCTCTTATCCATTTTATTCAAAATTGATATAAAAGAAGGCTTTCTCTATTTATTTTCCATCCATTACACATGTAAGAAATCCATGAGCATCCATTTGTCAAAATCAATTATTCAATTGTATGGTGTACTTTATGTTACGCAAATGTCATACTCAATTGCTAGTAGTAACTAAGCTTAGAAGACTCTAGTATCAACCAAGTAGGATTTAGAAGGTACCAAGTTCATAGATCTAGTGTAAACTACGTTAGGTCAGTCAATGAAAGATTCTAGTGTAAACTAAGTCAAGTCAGTTACCAAAGGAACTTAGTGTTAACTGAGTGACTTAGTTTTAGTGTCAATTGAGTGACAACAAAATAATTTGTTTATTATTTTGTTTATGCAAGCCAAAATATTGGATATTAATTGTTTGTTTGAAAAAGGTGTTCAAGTTGACTTGACATGGCATTTCATATATATGAAGGGTCAAGTTGTGGATTGAAATATGAAGTAGTGGAAGAGAATAAGATGTGAATAAAGAAGGATATCTTTTTAAGGGAAGAACATCCAAGGAGCTACAAAGAATATTATGATTAGGGAGGATCCAAATGATAAGCCAAAATAGTGATCTAAATCTACAAATCATTTGCTTCATCAATTAGATCAATCATTTTTACTCTCTAACCATTGTATTAGTGAAGAATTCTCTTAATAGAGTTGACTTAATAGTCATTTTGTAAATCCTCTAACAAGGTGGCATTTCTAGATTGAAGTATCTTAAGACCTCTAACAAGGCCACTACTAATAGATTTATTCAAATATTTTAATAAGATTACACGTAATAGTGGGTTTTGTAACCATTAATAGAGTCTACTCCTAATAGGTCTCACTTCAGACGAGTGAAAACTTGTAACTAGTTTCATTGGTGGTTTTCCCTAATTAGGTTTCCATGTTAAATGTTGGCGTTTCATGTGTTCATATTATTTTCTTATTTCTTTATGTTTTTTCAACTAAGTTACTAAAGGTCAATACACATTAATATCTCAAGATTGATTTGTTAACTAAGCTATAATAATGTCAAGTTCTAAATGAGTTGTACAAGGATTTTGATTTGTAAGAAGTTTGTATTGATATATAAGGGGCTTGGAATTATTTTTGTGGGAACTAATTCACCCCTCCCCTCTCAATTACTCTTTTCATTTCCAACAATTGGTATTAGGTTTTTTGGTGCTTACAGGAAAGGTTTCAAGGACCTAAGCTAAAGATTAAAAAATTTTACAAAAGAGAGATACCCAAGCTTAATGGAGATAACTTTTTGGCTTGGAAAAAACTCATGAAGCTACATTTGGGAACCATTGGAGATATAGGTTTTGACTTCTTAGAGAATTAGTATGTGGCACCTTGAAAGCCTTTAACTATGGATTAGATGGTGGACATGAAGAATCACAGCACAATGATGATTGATATTTCTTCCTCTCTAAATTATTCAAAGTTTGATGAAGTCAAACATTTTCCTACTACCTTTGACATGTGGAACAAACTAGCAAAAATATATGGAGGAGATGAAAATGTGAAAAGTGCCAAAGAAAAAAGTCTTAGAGGCTAGTTTGATTAGATGAAGATAAGAGAAGATATAAACATTGCAAAATACAATGAAAGAATCAAAGCAAGTGTGAGCACAATCAAAGTTGCAGGAGGAAAAATAGATGATATTTCAGTATTCAACAAGGTGTTAAAAGATCTTCTTCCAATTTATGCAATTAGAGTTTTAGCTATTCAAGAGATGAGATGTGATCCCAAAAATGATAGAACTTTGGATGTACTAGTGGGAAGGTTAACAACTTTTCACTTGGAAAACTTTGATAACTATTATTCTAGCTCTCCCAACATAGAATCAACATTCAAAGCCAAAAAAACTCTTGGTAGAAAGGGAGGAAACTTGAAAGGCAAATAGACTAATAGTGAAGAAGATGAAGATTCAAATAATGACCTTGAAGCTATTGAGTCCCTGCTTGCAAGAAGGTTACCAAAAGGAAAAGGAAAATATAAAGGAAAAATTCCATTGATGTGTTTCTCTTGTGAAGAATTTGGTCACATTGTTGCAAAGTGTCCAAATAAGAAAAACAAAGATGACAGAAAAATCAACAAGTTCAAAGGATAGAAGGATTTCAAAAGCTACAAAGACTACAAAGACAAAGGTAAGAAATCTCATTATATTGCTAAAGATTCTAATAGTGACGATGAAGATGAAATGGTATATATGTTGGAAGATTGGAGAGATTGTTGGAAGATTGGTTTGATGATGATATGTTACATTCATGACTGTTTTTTTCATTCATGTCAACATATCATGTTTTATGTTTTCTATTGTATTTGATAGAAGAATAGTGGAAAAATCAAGTTGATACGGACAACTAGTTAAGCATGATAAAAACCTAAGGTTATAGGAGATATGTCTGAGTATCTAGCATATGCAATTAATGTCAAAACTAGAAACAAAAAGTCTAGAAGAATTTATGTAAGTTTTGGTGATATCTATTCTGAGATAGAGTTTACAGAGGCATGTTCTACTAAACTTGTAATATCTCTTAGAAAAGTTGATATCTTGAGGATAAAAGTTGAGGAAATGGAGAAGACATGTTGAGGATGATGTGGATAAGCTCACTTATCATAATATTACATGTAGAAAAAGTTATTCAAGTTGCAAGGTGGATGATTTCTGTTATCACTAAGTATAATGTGTTCTTAATGTAATCCTATAATAGTTAATTGAGAAGGACTAACTGCTGACTCAAGGAATTATTTAATGGACTTGGTATAATGAAAGAATATTTTACTTTATCATGGTATAGATATATGAAAATTGTGAATATTTAGATAGTAGAGAGTGTAGAATGCAAAGTTGAGCAAAGTAGTGTGGAAGTGAAGCAAACTTCATTGCTAAGGTTTTGCTAAGTGATATGAGGTTTGGTATTTGCATCTGAGGTTCTTGGCCCAGTTTACAATTTTTGACAGTGATTGATCTAGTTGAAAAGATAGAGGAAAGAACAAGGAAAGAAGAAAATAATAGTAATCTATTTGTTTGAGCAGTGAGATCTTATTATAGTTGAAATTGCATGTTTGGGAAGTGGGCTCTTCTTGTATACATTGTAGTACAACTCTGAACAGGGTTGGCACAACTCCTAATAGGGTTGCAATCTCCTAATAGAGATTCAAAGTCTCCTTATAGGGATTCATTATACTAAATGTTGTAATAGACTTTGAATAAGGTCCATCCTCTAACAAGGAATATTCATATTAGTACATTATATTATGAGCATCATTTTCATTGGGGTTTTCCCTCTGATCAAGGGTTTCCCTAGTCAACACATCTGGTGTAATTGTTTATGTGCATATTTTTATGGTTACTATTTACTTTGGTTAAATAGTTAAGTTTATTTGAAGAAGATAAGTTTTCTAATTATTGGATAATTGATAAACCCCACCTCTCATTTATCTTGGTGAACTATTTTTTTTAACAATTGGTATCAAAGCTTCAGGTCCTCAAAGAAAAAGTTTAATAGATTTGGTAGATCCATGGAAAACATGTTTGGGAAAGATAGTCTGAAGATTGATGGAACAAATTATAATAGCCAAAAAGAAAAGATGAAGATACATTTATTGTGTATGGGTCTGAGATATTAGATCTTGACCAAAATAGCAAAGACAATCATTGAAGAAAAGGACATGGAAACTTGCACAGAGGTAGAAAGAGATCTTTTCATGTGTGACATGAGAGCTAGAGAAGCACTATTGACTGCACTTCCTAAAATTGAGTACAATCAAGTAAAATTACTTGCTACTTCACATTTGATTTGGAAAACTTTGGAAAATAGTTTTGAAGGTGATTAACACTCTAAGAAGTCGAGGCTACAAAATTGGATTTGTGCATTTCAAGATGCCAAGATAATTTCCAACCTTCCATCTATATTAGGACCTTATGTTCCTTCATCTTCTACATTTTCCACTCCTAGCTCTCCCGTCATACCTCAAGATCAACAAAGACACTCATCCTTGATGAATTTTCACCCATCTATCCATCTAAACTAGTCATATCAGCCTTATTCATCCATGAATCCTAAGTCCTTTGGAAGTGAGAATAAACATAGGAATCCATTGAAAAATGAAGATTTCTATGTCCCATCTAATCAACATATGAATGCAAAGAAGAAATTCAAGAGACCACAAAGGTCCTCTATTAAAAAAGCTAAATCAAAGAAAATATGGTTTCATAAACCCATTATTGAAGAAATGTATTCTAAAGTATCCAAAGGAAAATCTAAAGCTATATGGATTCCAAAATCTCTTTTGAAAGACTTGAATATAGAAAATACTTCAAATTTGACATTCAAGCTTCCAAAGGCTTCCATTCCATCTTCTTCCAAAAATCTTCATAAAAATATTCCAAAGCCTTCCAGTCCACTTTTTTCCAAATCTCTACTACCACCTTATACATCTAAACCTCAAGCTATTTCATCCATTATTCCTCCATCATTCCACTAACCTTCAAGGTGTCTGTTGATGTTGATCTTGCCCAATTTTTCAGCTACCTTCATGAAATCCTCTAAAGCTTACACTTACTTTCTATACATTAACTCTTATCCTCCATATACTCTTCCTACTACCATCTCTCTTCCTTCATCCTATCAGCATCTTTGAGTGTACCTTATCCATGGTCTTAGCTTATCATGACTTATTTTTCCTATAGGAGCACTATCTAAATTGACAAATCTTGACCTCTTTCTAAAAATCTAAAAAACAACAAAAAAAGAAAAAAAAAGAAAAAAAAAGTGCCTTAGTGAGAACCACTTCTTGTGGCACCTTGGTAGAAAAAGTAAAGAGAAATAAATTTTTCCTATGGTGAAAACCTATAATTGTGGCACATTGGATAAGTACCATGGTCAAAACCTGATAAACAGGCATCATTCATAATTCTTCCATCATCCATATATCCCCTTTTCCCTCTTCCTCTTTCCTCTTGACATTGTTGAGCTATCCTTGCATATTGGCTATCTTATCCATGAGATTCTCTATTATGCTTACTCATTCATTCATATCCTTCCTATCCAACTCTATTTTTATTTCTCTATCCCATTGCTATCCTATCTAGTTGACCCCTTGGACTTGATCACAACAAATAAAACATGGTTCTCATAGGTCTCTTGATATGGCCATTCTTTTAGACTAGACGCTTCATGCTATCTCACTTGTTGGCTTCCATTACTTATCCCATGTGTTATCTTAGTTACTACCTTCCATTTCTTATCCTAAAATTTATCTTGCTCATTGTTTCCATTGCTATCCAAAACCTTATTCATTTGGCTATCTTTCCCTAGCGTGGGTGCTCTTGAGGAGTCAATCCTTGAGGATCACTTTCACTCACTTCATATTCTTTGTCTATCCACTAGCTTCCTACTCCATATTATACACCTTGTTGGACATTGGGAGAAAATGATGTGTTCTTTCTTGAGAACTAGTGATATCTAAATCATTCTTAAAAATCCTAAAAATAAAAAATTATCTTGAAAAAAGATCATCTTAGTGAAAACCTAGCAATAGGAACTTTGATGTATCACCAAAAAAATCAAATATTTCAAAATTTTAAAAATACCAAAAATTTGAAAAAAGTCCTAAAAAAATTTGTCAAGTAGTGAAAACATGGAAACATGCGCTACTTGAGACCCTTGCACCTATGTCTATCAATCGCAATCACCCAATTCACAACACATTTCCTAGCTTAGAATTGTTTCTTGTCCTTGTCTCAGAAGCATAGCTACTTAGCTTACTTGAGGTTTCCTCGTGCATTAAGGTTTCTTTGGAAACTCACAAAATAATTTTTCTCAACACTACTCCCCCAACTTCACATCAAGTGTTTCTCAACACTTTTTAGATAGTTTACCTATAGTCTCCAATGTTGTGATATTTCTCACTATTAGATTCAAGTCTTGAAGAAATGGCCAAGTGACCTACACATAAGCACTTAAACATTTAAATGACTAAGCTATGATGAACTTTATCTTCTTTTTGTGATTTCTATGTTGATTTCTTTTCTATATGTTCCCTCCCTAATAGTCTTTCAAGGATGTCATTGACTAGAAGACTAGGGGCATGGGGCATGTTTTCTTGATTTCTGCTTGTGGGTATACTTTATTTGTCTATCATGTTTAAAGCATTCATGATTCTCCTATTTGAAACTTTGACTTATAAACCTATCATCCTTGATTGTTTTTTCATAGGACCACACTCAGGGTTATCCTAGTGCGTATGCCTTGATACAGGTGCAATCTTGTTAAATTCACATAGTCATCTTGACTTACATGTCTCTAATGCTTAGATTAAATTTCCACATATCTATCTAACATAGACCATATTCATATCCTTGTAGTTTTACTAGTGATGATTTTATGATCTTATGATGTCCCTAATAAGGCTTGATGATAAAAACTAGGACATACTTATGTAACCTTTGCAATTGCACCTTTTCATGCAAGCTTGCATTATATGGTTCATTCTAGCTTAGCTTTACATTTTGCATGTTGAGAGATCTCTCTTCTTTATCTTTCATGGACATGTTAGCTAACTATTTTCATCCTTTTCTTACCTCTTTTCTATCTTATCTCTTATTTTCTATCTTACCATCTCATCTATTCTTTTGACCTATCTTTTCTAATCTCGACATCCTAGATCCACTTTTAGGATTGAAATCAAAATTTAGGTTCATCTTGATAATCAAAAAAATTTCCTTCTTCTATGTAGTTGGCTGACCTATTGAGGCACAATCTTCAAATCTTATTGGGGAAATCATCATTTCTTTATTTCTTCATCATTTCTACTCTCTTCCACTCTTTGCTTTCATTCCATTTTATCTTTCTTCTTTCTTTGACCTAATTCTTATGCTTTACCTTTCTTGGTGAAAGTTAGTCAAACTAGGGAATATCTTTATTGCTTGGTGGTCACTTGTTGGTATTTATCTCTTATCTATAATCATGAACTTTTCTCTATTCTAAAATGATGAAATCTTTCTTATTTATTCATCTCCTCTATCTCATTTTGATTTCAATCCTGAGGGGGCATGAATATTTTATCATTGTTGCAAATTTCTTTCTTCTAAAACTATCTATTTTCTCTTGATCTATCTTCTTTTCTTGGTGTTAGTACTCTTCTTGAGGTCTAATATCTACTCTATAATAGTGTTAAGTACTATTGCTATCAAACTATGCATTCGAAATTTTCTATCTCTTTGCTTTGTTCTTCATAATCAGATCTCTTTATCATCTTGGCTTCTTCATTTTTTGACATCATGTGTTTGCAAATTGATCACACATTAATCAAATAGGGGAAAATGTAATCACCCAGAAACGGTCATCTGGACTATGAGCCCCATTTCTAGCATTTTTCCACAATTTATCCATTGGTTATCTTTGACCAAATCCTCAAAAATCTATTTATTTGATTATAACCTATGGTATGACCACTTTATCCCAAGTTCATATTCAATTAAAAGAACATATCCCCCTTTTAATTAAATAAAATTCTCCACTCATCTCTTATCCTAAGTATGCACACATAAAGCATTATTCCTATTTTAGAAATAAAAGAAAAGACATTTTTGTCTACACATGAATCCACAATTTTCTATGTCAAAGGAATATTTTATTTTTTAAATAACTTTAGTTCTCCACACATTTCAAACCCTCTCAAAAGTCAACCATTAATTGTGATTGGTTGAGATGCTTGTGCACATGGATCACTCTCACTTTCAAACTCCACCCTTGATTACATTCATCTTGCCTCTTAATCTCTACCATCTATTTTTCTTTAAAAGGGAGGGCACTCCTCTCATTTAAAAAATCTTAGTCTCTCATGCTATTGTTATGCTACAGGTTTTCTTGGTGATTTTTGTAGACTTGGAGCATTCTTGCATTATTGCATTTTATCTTAGCTCTCATTCTACTTACATTATGGCATACTTTTTATCTTACTTTCATTTATGCTTTAGCTTAGTTCTCTTTGTTAGCTTGTATTTCATTTAGAATAGCTTGCGTTTGCATTGCATTTTATTCTAGATTCTTGGATATTGGCACTCTTGCCTCTACTATTTAAATCTCTTGTTCTATGGTGCACCTTGCAAGGGTTGCATAATTTGGTTCATTTCAGAGCCAGCATCTCATAGCCTTTGTACATCATAGATAGAGAGTATAAGCTGACTCTTGAGACTCTCTCTTCCATGGGTTCTCTAAAAAATAATGGTTTATAGAAGTGTAATCACACTTTTGGCACCCACCATGGGGCTTGAATCAAGTTTCTTGCTCCATTTGCTTTCATTTCTCATTTTTTATTTTTTATAGCAGCATATTAGATCTAATCAAGTGGTTTTGTAGTGTTCTCACTTTTTTTTTAAAGCTAACCCATATGTAGATTGGTTTGAAGGCCAAAACCCTAGGTTTTTGAAGATTTGATCATATATCCTAAACCAGTTGGAGTTTGGTTATGAATTTTTTTTTTTTAGGTTGACTATCTATCAGAGATGTCTCAATTTTATGTTCAGATTATTTTGACTTGATTTGTGTTAGTTATGAATTTTTCTTTATTTTTTTTTATAAAAAGTCATTTCTAGTTGCAAATGAATGACTTTTTTGAAAAAAATTACATTTTTAGAAAGTTTTTTGAATTCTACAAGTGGTACTTTCTTTGTGTCTTGAATTTTGAGGTCATATTAGGGATCAAAAACTTGATTTGATAAATCTAGTCTATTTTGACAAAATGGATCCCTAGGGCACAAATGAAGAGATTTTTTGAATTTCTTGCATTTTTGGAAAGCCTTATGATTTTTAGTATGGGTATCTTCTTTTCATTTCTATTTTTGGATCTAAAATCATAGGAAAAAAGCCCAATCTTATTGACTTGGTCAAAAGAAAAGAGTAAAAATGAAAGCATTTGTGATTAACTTGCACTTTCTTTGCATACACTTGGTTGGAAGATAAATTCAATTTTTGAGGCAACTAACCACTTTATGTTGCAGGTCTTACTTGATTTTTATGCCCTTACCTTGGTTTCTTTGTAGGGAGTTCCTCATTTTCATTGCTAAAAGAATGCATTTCAAAGCTTCAAATGTGCAAGGAATACTAAAGATTGTTTGTAGGGTTTCCCAAATCATAAAAACCAAAATTTCTTGTATTTCATTTATTCCATGTGTGGCACTATACTAGTTTCTTTCATTTCATAGGCACATTAAACTTGTGATTGAGGTTCTTTGGTGATAGGAGAGTATGGTCTTCACCCTTGCAATGAATAAGAAATCTTGACCCATCTTTGGATTTTGAAAGCAAGTGGATAATCAAATCTTCTTAGCATGTTTGGTGGAAGCAATCAAGGTAGGGGAGTATGTTCTTTACCCTTGAGTTGGATTAGAAATCTTGACCCTTGAGAGTGGATCCGTTTTGTGGTAGTTAGGATCTTTTAGAGGACCTACTCTCAGACAACCTGAGAGGAATGACCCAAGTGGGGACAAGAAAATTATCTAGCTCTTCCAACCCACTATAAACTCAAGGCTACCAAGGACACAAAACCTTGGTAGATGTAGTGTTTGTCTTTACTTAGTGTGATAGCTTATGGGATTTTGACCATAAGGAGATCACTAGGCAAGAATTGTTAAGGTGCTCTTATGACTGCAAGGTCTGTTACCCACTACAAGGTGGGGTGTCCCTTAATTGGGTGCAAGAAGAAAATTATGAATGGAAGCCCTTTCTAAACACCCTAGGTTAGTAGCTACCCTATTTTTCTGCTCAACTTCTTGATGCAAGGATTGATCCTAGTGGACTACCTAGATCACCGCAAGATTTTACACTCACCATCTATGTTTCCTTGGTTGTGCTTATGGAACTTCCATGAAAAATCCAATATCTCTTGTTGGAAACCACTTGGTGTGAGGTGAAGGAGCATCAAGCATGGGCCAAGTTGTTGAGTAATGAACTGTGACTTTTGGGTAGATATTGCTTGATTTGTTCTCGAATGTGCTAGACCTGTGGAAATATTTTGAACATATATAAGATGATAATTCTAGGGCTTTCTTTTAAGACCTCACATATTCTTATATCATGCAAGGTTTCTTTGTCCCTTGCTTGATTGTTTGAAGACTACTCCATGTGTCACTATCTTGCTTGGAAAGAAATTGCTTTTAAAAATCAAACTTTCTATGCTATCAAATATTATCAAACATTGTCCACCAAGTCAAAGCATCAAGTCTTAAAAATTTTCTTGTGTTTCTTTCTAAGGGGAGTCTCATCATTTGATTTTTGTTTTCTATTTTTCTAGTGCTTGAACATGCTTAAAGTGGCTCTTTGGTCTTAGTTCTCTTGGTCTTTCTATCTTCATGGTCTATGTCCACTTGCTAGTTTTTTTTTGCTGAAATGGTTACCTTGACTTCTTGACTACACTCATATGTTGGGAAATTTTTTCACTTGTCACCTTGCTTGCTCTATCTACTTGGCTAGTTGGCTTGTTGCCTAGATCTTGACTTGAGTCACTAGTGTTGTGAGTTTTCTAGACACTTTCTTGACAAGTCACTTTACTCTATCTTTACTATTTTGGCAAGTGAACACTCTACCTCTCTAGTTTGGACATCAAGTTATCTTGTGTCACCTTCTTAGCTTCCTCTAGTCTCCTTCATGCTTGATTATCTATCTACCACTATGGCATTCAAACCTTATGCTACCAAACCTCAACCAAAGCTAGATGATCATGATATCCTCCATGCCACTAAAGAGTTTCAAGATCTATACCCTCAATACAATGAACTAGAAGAGACAAATGATCTTTCTTACCTTCATTTCTCTAAGCATATGATAGAAATGAAGTCTAAACTTGAGAAAAGATTACAAGAGAAGAATTAATTCTTAAATGAATCTCCCTTAAGACCTTTACATACACATGGTTCATCTTCTTTAAGATCTACATATTCTACTCCAAGAGATCAAATATCTTCATCTTCTAAATCTAAAGACCTCCTTAAAGAGAAAGAAAGTGGTACCTCCTTTGAGCCTATTCCAAGCTATCATGATGGACCTATCTTTGACCAAGACAATGATGAAAATGTGGATGCATAACATTCACTTGAGAAACAACAAAAGGACTCTAGACATACTTTTGATAGAACTTTTTCTCCCTTGGAAGATTCTTATGCTGACACTTTTCTAACACTTCTTCGCACCAATCTCATCACATTACCTAAGTCTAGCTCATATGGAAACTCATTCTTGGATATCTATTGTGCTTATCATCAACATAATGAGCATAATACTTTAGATTGAATTCAGCTGAAACATAAATATTGAAAATCTAAATGAAAATCTAAAGCTATATAGATTCCCAAATCTCTTTTGAAAGACTTAAATATTGAAAATACTTCAAAGTTGACATTCAAGCTTCCAAAGGCTTCCATTCCATCTTCTTCCAAAAATCTTCCTAAAAATATTCCAAAGCCTTCCACTCCACTTTTTTCCAAATCTTTTCTACCACCTCATATATCTAAACCTCAAGATATTTCATTCATGATTCCTCCATCATTCCAATACCCTTCAAGGTGTGTGTTGATTTTGATCTTGCCCAATACTTTAAATCCTCTAAAGCTTACACTTACTTTCTATCCATAAACTCTTATCCTCCATATACTCTTCCTACTACCATCTCTCTTCCTTCACCCTATCAACATCATTGAGCATACCTTATCCATGTTCTTGGCTTATCATGACTTATTTTTCCTATAGAAGCACTATCTAAATTCACAAATCTTGAGCTCTTTCTAAAAATACGAAAAAAAAGGAAAAAGAAAAAAAAAAAAGTGCCTTGGTGAAAACCACTTCTTGTGGCACCTTGGTAGAAAAATTATAGAGAAATATATTCATCCTATGGTGAAAACCATTTCTTTGTGCACCTTGGATAAGTACCATGATGAAAACCTAGTAAATAGGCATCATGCATAATTCTTCCATCATCCATCTATCCCCTTTTCCCTCTTCCTCTTTTCTCTTGACATTGTTGAGCTATCCTTGCATATCGGCTATCTTATCCATGAGATTCTCTATTATGCTTACTCATTCATGCATATTCTTCATATCCAACTCTATTATTATTGCTCTATCCCATTGCTATCCTATCTAGTTGACCCCTTGGACTTGATCACAATAAATAAAACATGGTTCTCATGTGTCTCTTGATATGGCTACTCTTTTAGACTACATGCTTCATGATATCTCACTTATCTTGATATGGCTACTCTTTTAGACTACATGCTTCATGATATCTCACTTATTGGCTTCCATTACTTATCCCATATGCTATCTTATTTAGTAGCTTCCATTGTTTATCTTATATTTTATCTTGTTCATTTCTTCCATTGCTATCCAAACCTTATTCATTTGGCTATCTTTCCCTAGCTTGGATACTCTTGAGGAGTCAATCCTTGAGGATCACTTTCACTCACTTCATATTCCTTGCCTATCCATCGTTGTCTATCCACTAGCTTCGTACTCAAAATTATACACCTTGTTGGACATTGGGAGAAAATGATGTGATCTTTCTTGAGAACAAGTGATCTCTAAGTCATTCTAAAAAATCCTTAAAATCATATATGATGCTGAAAAAATCCTAAAAATTAGAAAATGTCCTAAAAAAAGATTATCTTAGTGAAAAACTTAGTGATAGGCACTTTGATGTATCACCAAAAATATCAAATATTTAAAAATTTAAAAATACAAAAAAAATTGAAAAAAGTCCTGAAAAAATTTGCCAAGTGGTGAAAACCTGGAAACATGTAGTACTTGAGACCCTTGCACCTATGTCTATCAGTCTCAATCTCCCACTTCACAACACATTTCCTAACTTGGAATTATTTCTTGTCCTTGTCTTGGAGACTTAGCTAGTTAGCTTACTTGAGGTTTCCTTGTGCATTAAGATTTCTTTGGCAACTCACAAAATAGTTTTTCTCAACACTACTCCCCCAACTTGACATCAAGTGTTTTTCAACACTTTTCAAATATTATACCTACAATCTCTGATGTTGCAATATTTTTCACTATCAGATTCAAGTCTTGAAGAAATGGCCAAGTGACTTACACATAGGCACTTAAACATTTAAATGACTAAGCTATGATGAACTTTATCTTCTTTGTGTGATGTCTATGTTGATTTCTTTGCTATATGTTCCCTTGCTAATAGTCTTTCAATGATTTCATTGACTAAAAGACTAGGGGCATGGGGCATATTTTCTTGATTTCTACTTGTGGGTATACTTTATTTGTCTATAGTGTATAAAGCATTCATGCTTCTCCTATTTGAAACTTTGACTTATAAATGTATCATCCATGATTATTTTTTCACAAGACCACACTCGGGGTTATTCTAATGCTTATGCCTTGATATAGGTGTAATCTTGCTAAATTAAACTTAGGGAATCTAATTGTGTAGTCATCTTGACTTACATGTCTCTGATGCTTAGATTGGATTTACACATATCTATCTAACATAGACCATATTCATGTCCTTGTAGTTTTACTAGTGATAATTTTATGATCTTATGATGTCCCTAATAAGGCTCGATGATAAAAACTAGGACCTACTTATGTAACCCTTGCAATTGCACCATTTGATACTAGCTTGCATTCTAGGGTTCATTCTAGCTTAGCTTTTCATTTTGCATGTCAAGACAACTCTCTTCTTTATCTTTCATGGACATGTTAGCTAGCTATGTTCATCCTTTTCTTACCTCTTCTCCATCTTATCTTATCTCTTCTTTTCTATCTTGCCATCTCATCTATGCTTTTGACCTATCTTTTCTAATCTTGACATCCTAGATCCATTTTTAGAATTAAAATCCACAGTCAGGTTCATCTTAATAATCAAAATTTGTTCCTTCTTCTATGTAGTTGGCTGGCCTATTGAGGCTCAATCTTCAAATCTTATTGGAGAAATCATCATTTCTTTATTTCTTCATCATTTCTACTCTCTTCCACTCTTTGCTTTCATTTCATTTATTCTTTCTTCTTTCTTTGACCTAATTCTTATGCTTTATCTTTCTTGGTCAAAGTTAGTCAAACTAGGGCATATCTTCATTACTTGGTGGTCACTCATTGGTCTTAATCTCTTATCTATCATCATGAAATTTTCTTTGTTCTAAAATGATCAAATCTTGATTATTTATGCATCTCTTCTATCTCATTTTGATTTCAATTAGCAGGGGGCATGAATATTCTATCATTGATGCAAATTGATTTCTTCTACAACTATCTATTTTCTCTTGATCTATCTTCTTTTCTTGGTCTTAGTACTCTTCTTGAGTTTTGATGTCTACTCTATCCTAGTGTTCAATACTACTGGTATCAGACTATGCATTTAGGATTTTCTATCTCTCTTTGCTTTGTTCATCATAATCAAGTCTCTCTATCATCTTAGCTTCTTCATTCTTTGACATCATGTGTTCCCAAATTGATCACACATTAATCAAAGAGGGGAAATTGTAATCACCCAAAAATGGTCATCTAGACTATGAGCCCACTTTCTAGCATTTTTCCATAATTTATCCATTGGTTATCTTTGATCAAATCCTCAATAATCTATTTATTTGATTATAACCTATGGTATGACTACTTTATCAAAAGTTCATATTTAATTAAAAAAACATGTCCCCCTTTTAGTTAAATAAAATTCCCCACTCATCTCTTATCCTAAGTGTGCACACATAAAGCATTATTTCTATTTTAGAAATAAAAGAAAAGGCGTTTTTGTCTACACATGAATGAAAAATTTCCTATGTGAGATTAATGATTTATTTTTAAAATAACTTTAATTCTCCTCCACACATTTCAAACCCTCTCAAAAGGCAACCATTAATTGTGACTGGCTAAGATACTTGTGCGCATGGATCACTTCCACTTTCAAACTCAACCCTTCTTTACATTCATCTTGCCTCTTAATCTCTACCATATATTTTTCTTTAAAAGGGAGGGCACTCTCCTTATTCAAAAAATCTTAGTCTCTCATGCTATTGTTATGCTGCAAGTTTTCTTGGTGATTTTGGAGACTTAGAGCATTCTTGCATTATTTCATTTTAGCTTAGCTCTCATTCTAATTACATTATGGCATACTTTTTATCTTACTTTCATTTATGCTTTCACTTAGTTCTCTTTCTTAGCTTGTATTTCATTTAGAATAGCTTGCATTTACATTGCATTTTATTCTAGTTTCTTGATATTGCCACTCTTGCCTCTACTCTTTGAATATCTTGTTCTATGGTGCACCTTGCAAGGGTTATATAGTTTAGTTCATTTAAGAGCCACAATCTCATAGCCTTTGCATGTCATATATAGAGAGCTATAAGCTGGCTCTTGAGACTCTCTCTTCCATGGGTTCTCTCAAGAATAATGGTTTATAGAAGTGTGATACTTTTATGCACACAAAAAAAACTTCATAATTTGGATTATGGTATGAAAAAGCTAATGACTTTAGTATAAGTGCTTATACTAATGTAGATTGGGAAAGCAATATGGATGATAGAAAAAGCACCAATGGAGGAGCCTTCTTTGTTGGATGAAGATTAGTTTCTTAGTTAAGCAAGAAGCAAGAATGTATATCTCAAAGTACAATAGAAGTAGAGTATGTTGTAGCATCAAATAATTGCAATCAAGTTATTTTGATAAAATATTTGTTGAAGGATATAAGGATAGAAATTAGTGAACCTATTGTTATACATTGTGAAAACATAAGCACTGTAAATATGTCTAACAATACAATGTTGCATTCGAAGACTAAGCACATTTATATTAAGTATCACATGTTGAGTGAAAAGTTGTAGAAAAAGAAAACAGATTGGAGTATTTGAGCACAAAAGAGAAAATTGTAGATATATTCACTAAGCCTCTTCCCAAAGAGACTTTTGAGTATTTGTGAGGTATGCTTGGGGTTATGCCCCTTCCTACATCAGAGTAGAATATGCAAGAATGCATCATTATAGGGTAACAGAGCACCATTTTTTGTCTAGACTAGATGTTGATGCTTCCTATATGGGAAAGTATCTATGATTGATGGAGTCATCTAGGGTTCTTGATTGATATTGTTGTAAACAGTATCTTTTGATAATTGAGCTGAATAAGTATTAGTTGATTACAGAGTTTGATGCAAAGATATTGGTTGCAGAAACCTTTGACATTGATGTTAATGGGGGAAAATTTTGGCATGAAAAACATTATGCTAAATGGGGAGAAGTATTATGCTAAGAAGAAAATTTTGGTAAAATGTTGAGGAAGATGTTTAGTATAAGCACAATATGTAGAATAATAGTTGTTATATCAATGGGAAGGTATTATTAATGAAAAGTAGTTGAAGATGGACATTCTTTTAAAGAAAAGGATTTGAAGATGGATAGTCTTTTTTTGGTATTCTTAGAAATAGATGTCTTTCATCTATGTTGCCAAAGGAGGAGATTGTTGGAAGATTGGAGAGATTGTTCAAACATTGGTTTGATGATAATATGTTACATTCATGACTGAGTTTATCATTGATGTCAACATAGCATGTTTGATGTCTTCAATGGTATCTGACAAAAGAATAATGAAAAGAACAAGTTGATACGGATGGCTAGCTAAGCATGATAACCACTTGAGGTTATGGGAGATACATTTGAGTATCCAACATATATAGTTAGCATTAGAAGTAGAAAGGATAAGTCTAGAAGAAGTTATGTAAGTTTTGGTGATATCTATTCTGAGATAGAGTTTACAGAGGCATGTTTTGGTAAACTCATTATATCTCTTAGAAAAGTTGATATCTTGAGTATCAAGGTTGAGGACATGGAGAAGACATGTTTAGCATGACATAGCTAAGCTTTCTCATCATAATATTGTGTTTACAAAAATTTATTCAAGTTGCAAGTTTGAAGATTTGTGTTATCACTAAGTGTAATGTGTTCTTAATGTGGTCCTTTAATAATAAATTGAGAAGGACTAACAACTGACTCAAGGAACCATTTAATGGACTTGGTATAAAGGAAGGATATTTTCCTTTATCATGGTATGGATATATGTGAATTATGAATATTTAGAAAGTGGCAGAGAGTGGAGAATGTGAAGTTGAGCAGAGCAGTGTAGAAGTGAAGGAAACTTCATTGCCAAAGTTTTGTTGAGTGATCTGTGGTTTGGGATTTGGATCTAAGGTTTAGGACCTAGTCTACAAGGTCTAACAATGATTGGCCTGGTTTACAAGATAGAGGAAAGAAAAAGTTAAGAAGAAAATAATAGTAAACTATTTGGTTGAGTAGTGTGCTCTTCTTGTAGTTGAAATTACATGTTTGGGCAGTGGGCTCTTCTTACATACATTGTACTACAACTCCTAACAGGGTTGCAATAGCTCCTAACATGGTTGGAATCTCCTAAAAGGGATTCAAAGTCTCCTAATAGGGACTCATTGTACTAAATGTTGTAATAGACTCATGACAAGGTCCATCCTCTAACAAGGAATATTCATATTAGTACATCATCTTGTGGGCATTATTCTCACCAAGGTTTTCCCTTTGATCAAGGGTTTCCCTAGTCAACATATCTGGTGTAATTGTTTATGTGCATCTTTGTATGGTTTCTATTTACTTTGCTTGAATGGTTAAGTTTTTTTGAAAAAGATAAGCATTTTAATTGTTGGATAACTAATTCAACCCCCTCCCCCCCTCTCAATTATCTTGGTGGACTATTGTTTCTAAGAATATATTACTATTAAAGATGGATTAGATGATGAGGATAATGAAAATATGACACTTATTTCTCATGTTAAAAGGAATGACCATCGATAATAGATAATGGATGTTCTCATCAAATGACTAGTGACAAAACTAAGTTTAAACACCTTGAAAATTATGATGGTGGAAGTGTTAGATTTGGAAACAATGAACCATTTTATGTGAAAGGAAAGTGATGGATTACATTAACTAATGGACTCAAATGTGACAATGCCTATTGGGTTGAAGAACTAAGACACAATCTTCTAAGTGTGGCATAGTTGAACAAAATTGGATACAAGGTAGAATCCATGATTAAAAAAGCTAAATTGCTAGATGGTAAAGGAATCCTAGTTGGGACTAGCAATTAGACTAAAGGA
Source organism: Cupressus sempervirens (assembly GCA_028749045.1). NCBI lineage: Eukaryota > Viridiplantae > Streptophyta > Pinopsida > Cupressales > Cupressaceae > Cupressus > Cupressus sempervirens. Next base: position 305,241,614 of record CM053792.1, on the reverse strand, counting down.
ATTCTATTCTATCTAGATATTACTAAGAGTTCACACTTTTTGGCAAAAGTAGAAGAAAGTTGGCTATGACATAAAAGAATGTGTCATGTGAAATTTGATAATTTGGTTACCATAAGTAAGAACAAAAGAGTAAGAGGTATTCCAATACTAAAGAAACCTGAATTGGATATATCCAAACAATGTTTGATTAGAAAAATGGGAAAGACTAGCTTCAAAAGTAAAAACTACAATATAGAAGAAGTCCTAGAACTAGATCATACAAATCTTTGTAGACCAATAGGTATAGAAATCTACAACAGAGAAAAATATTTCATTTTGTTTGTTGATAACTACTCTAGAATGATGAAAATAATGTACTTGAAAGACAAATATAAAGCTTTTCAAAAGTTTGTGGTATCTGGTTAGAGTTGAAAAAGAAACATGAAAGAATTTGAAATTCCTAAGGTCAGACAAAGGAGGAGAGTTCATCTCTAATGAATTCAATAAATTCTACAATGAAAGAGGAATCAAAATACAAGTATCTACACTATGTACACTTTAATAGAATGACATAGTAGAAAGAAAGAATAGATCCATCATGAATTATGCAAGAACACTGATGATTGAGAAAAATGCTGCAACCAAATACTAGAAAGAAGCAATCAACACAATAGTTCATACCTTGAATTGAGTTCAACTAAAGAAAGGTATAGATCAAGCACCTTATTAATTATGGTATGACTATAAACCTAATGTCTATTATTTCAAAGTATTTAGAAGCAAATTCTATATCTTGAAAGAGGAAAGGAAAGGAAAGCTTGACGTAAAAAGTGATGAACACATATTCCTAGGCTACTCTAATAAGAGAAAAGCATATAATTGTTTGAATCTTGATACTCACAAGGTTGTAGAAAGTGTACATGTAAAAATTGATGAGTTTGAAAAAAAGAGTGAAGAACAAAGTTGAAAGGAACCTAAAAACTACATAAACTTTATTTACTTTGAGCTTGATACTTTACCAAAGGTATAAGAAAATGTGGTTAGGAAACAACAAATAGCACCACCCCAATAGTCAACACCACCCAAGTCACCTAATTCTAGACTACAACTTGAGTTACAACTAGATCAAACCAAGAAATAGTTAGGGCACCTACAGGTCTAGCTAGCAAAAAAGGAACCCAAGTCACAATTAGAGGAAATTGAGTCTTAGAAAATGGGACCCGAGTAAAGTTCATAATTTCACAAAACCTTTGAGCATGGTGAACCAAGTGAAACAAGTCCATAATTTAGAATAAAGGAACCTATACTTACTAGATATGCTAGAAGGAATCATGCATCTAAACAAAAATTAGAGATTAGATAGAAGGCAAAATGACAAGGAACAAACTAAAAGGTACATGTTTTCTTACCAATTTTGAACCTAAAACTATTATCGATGCATTAAATAATGAAAGTTGGGTAGAGGCAATGAATGATGAAATAGATCAAATTGAAAGGAACAAAACCTGGACTCTTATTCCTAGACCCAAGGAAAAAAATGTAATTGGTACAAAGTTGGTATTTAGAAATAAATTGAATTAAAATGGTGAAGTTTCAAGGAATAAGGCAAGGCTAGTGTGCAAAGGATATGCTCAAGAAGAAGGTATAGACTATGGAGAAATATTTACTCCTATTTCTAGACTTGAAAGAGTTAGAACACTACTTGCATGTGATACATTTAAAGGATTCAAAGTATATCAAATGGATGTAAAATCATCTTTCTAAAATGGAATTCTAGAAGAAGAAGTCTATATTGATTAGCCTAAAGATTTCATTGATCCAAATAAAAGAGACATGGTCTACAAATTACACAAAGCTTTATATGGTCTAAAAAAAGCTCCCAGAGCATGGTCTCAAAGGCTACATGGATATTTGGTAAGGATTAGTTTTCAAAGAACAAATGATAATAGTACTCTATATGTTAAAGAAGGACCATAGAATAAGATATTGTTAGCAGAAATATTTGTGGATGATATCTTATTTATAGGTCAAGAAGATTTATGTAAATAATTCTCTAAAGAAATGAGGAAGGAATTTGAAATGGAAATGCTTGAAGGGATAAAATTCTTTGTTGGTTTTCTAGTTCATCAAATGAAGGATAGGATCCACCTTACTCATTCAAAATATATCAAGGAGATACTAAATACTTTTGGAATTGAAGATTCCAAACTAGTTGGAACACCTATGTCTATTGAACATAAGCTTTTCAAGAATGATAATTCAAAGGAGATAAATTAGACTACCCATAGATCCATGATTGGGAAAGTTCACTATGTGGTTCACATAAGGCTTGACATTGCATTAGTAGTTTGTATAGTTTCAAGGTTTTCTACAAATCTTAGAGAAAATCATATGATAGTAGTCAAAAGGATCATGAGATATCTAAAAGGCACTCAAGACTATGGTATATGGTACAAGAAAGGAGGAAACTTTTAGTTGAAATCCTTTACTGATGTTGATAGGGCTAGAAGAATTGATGATAGTAAAATCACTAGTGGAGGAGCATTCTTTCTTGGAAAGAGGTTAGTATCATGGACAAGCAAAAAGTAGAATTACATTTCTCAGTCTACAACATAGGCATAACATGTTGCTACAATAGTTAATTGTTCCAACATAATTTGGTTCAAGAAAATATTGTCAAAAATGAAGGAAGAAATTAATGATCCAGTGGTTATGTATTGTGATAACACAAGTACAATTAACATATCCAAGAATCCAATAATGCACACAAAGATAAAACACATTGCAATCAAGTATCATTTTCTAGGAGAGTTAGTTCAAGATAAAGAGGTTAGATTGGAATATGTGAACACAAAGGAGTAGGTTACTGACATATTCACCAAGCCACTACTTAAGTATACATTTTTGTATCTAATAAGTAATTTAGGGGTTATTCCCCTATTTGATGTTCACTAGAGTATAAATTAGTGATGCAACAACCAAACTATATTGAAAATATATCAAGTTAATACAATAATTTTAGATTTTATTACATATGAATCAATACATCAAGGAATTTTATAATACACTTCATGAAGTCTTTGGCATTTGATTTCAAAGAGGGAGATATTGTAACATGCTCATATCAAAATAATTAAGCAAGAGATTGATTTTTTTTTTAATCAAAGGAAGTTACCTATAAGAAGGAGATTTTGATCAGATAAAGTTTGATGTTAGTGGGAAAATATTAGAGTGAGTTCTCATGGATGTAGAATCAAAATGAAACTAAGGATATTATTAAATTATATAAATCATTCTATTACTATTATAAAAAAATCTTATGACATGTGTTTCCATCAATACCAAAAAGGGAAATTTTTGAAATCAATTGTTCAATTATGTGTTGTCATTGATGTTACACAAATTTCACACTCTATTGCTAGTAGTAACTAAGCTCAAAAGATTCTAATATCAATCGAGTATGACTCAGAAGGTACCAAGTTTAGAGATCTAGTGTAAAATGAGTTAGGTCAGTCAATGAAGGATTATAATAAAAAACCACAACAAGATACTCATGCACAATAACACTTGATATATTACTAGAAAAACCCTTGATCTGAGGCAAAACCCCAGTGGGGATGGTACCCACAAGATGATGTACCAATATAAAAATTCTTTGTTAGAAGATGGACCCTATTAGGAGTCTATAAATACATTCAATACATAACAGTCTCTATTAGGAGACTTTGAATCCCTGTTAGGAGTTGTTCCAAGCCTATTAGGAGTTGTGGAAGACACTTGGACCCACTACCAAAATTACTTCAAGGGAAAGATCAATGAACTCACTATCCAAATGATCTTTGTATTATTCCTTGCAGAATAATAAAAATGAATTGTACTTCCTCTTTCTCTGTCCTGTCAACCAAACTTTTGCTCCTTCTGATCTTGTAACTAGATCACAAATCTCACAACCAATAATCCCTTGGATCACTTACTCAAATTCTATAAATACTCTGATCCTTTTCACACTTTTCACTTCATACAATGAACATAACACTTTACAAACAAGAAAAATATCTTTCCTTTATATAGTATCTTCAAAATAATTCCTTGAGTCAGACTTGAGGCTTTCCAAATTAATTATAATAAGATAATTAATTAATTTACAATTACAATAGTATTCTCAACTCAGATTCCACACAACTTCTTAGATGTGTAACACTAGGTCTTGCACATCCACTAACATCATCATCTAATTGTCCTTTGTCACTAGCTAACCATGTGTCTTCTTATTACTTATCAAATGAAAGATATAATACAATCATTAAAAACTACTTTCCAATCACTCTGTCTCTATACTGCTCTCAATAAATCAAGAAAATATTTTGTACATCTTTGACCTAGACTCTTTGTATTGAACCTTAACATCAAGAAATGGTACAGAACATGTCCTTAGCCAGCATCACAAGATAATCAAAACATTGTCTGTACAACTAAGATCATAGTCCATTACTTTGGAAATCTTCATAGACTTACTGCTATGTTGACATCAATGAAAAACACAATCATGAATGCAATATGTCAATACTCTCCAATTCTTAGGATACTCCCCCAAAGTAGTATCATCAGCATTCATGCTAACAACAAGAATTTGGATTTGTAAGAAGTTTGTATTGACATCTAAGAGATTTGCAATTATTTTTGTGGTAATTAATTCAACTATCCCCTCTCAGTTACTCCTCTTATTCCCAACACCATTATCATCCATGAGCATCCATTTGAGAGCAAGATGCTTTCAAGCATCATCCATTCAATAAATCTTTCAAGGAGTTTTCAAGAGATCAATCCTTCAAACATTAAAAAGAATATCTACATTCATGGATCTATAATTTGGAATTAGTAGGTATATTATTATTTGTAAATACATCCTACATCATTATTTACATACAAGCATTAATATATCTTTGTGGATAACACATTTAAATCCATCTATGAAGATTTGACAAGAAAGGTGAATATTTATATCTATCTTATTTTTACATGTTTTATCATTTTAATTTTGATTCTTCATATAGATATTTACAAAGGGAAGTCCCTCCCAAACAATAAAATACCTTTTTCCTTATATGAAAGATTAAGCTTATAGTATTTTAGAGAAGAAAACTTGGGTCTCAAAATTAGAGTTGCATGTTATATGTAGAACTCTAGATATCAATTTTTTGTGTAGTCCATGTCAAGGATGACCTCATCCTTGACCTTGATTTTTATTGACCTCTAGGTTATCCCTATTTAAAGACGATCATAAAAATAGAATTTTTAAATGCTAGTATATAAGTTTTAGATCCAGAAAAAATATTTGTCTAAGTAGTTTTGATAGCATTTTTTCATATATGATTTAACCTACCTCATTAGTCATTGATCTCTAAGTCATTTTGACTATCAGTATCAAACAGTTAGTTTGTTGTGACTAATGAGGGAAGTACTATACATACTACATAAATTCTTTGGGGTTCAGGGACTTTGAATCCCTATCAAGATATTCCAAGCCTGTTAGGAGTTGTGCCAATTCTATTAGGAGTTGTAGTACAGTAGATGCAAGATGAGCCCACTACCCAAACATGCACTTCCAATTACAAGAAGATCTCACCACCAAAATAAGTAATTAGACTTATGGATTATAGATTCTATAACTTTGTTCTTAGCTGATCTTTGATCTTCAACTTGATCTTGGATCAAAAAATAGCTTTACAAAACTTTGCATCAAGGTAAAATTTAAGAAAGCGAGCTCCAAAATAATATATAAAAATATTGGCAAATCTTTCATTTTTTTTGGAGAAAAAAGAAATTTCTATTTGCAAATCTCTTATTTTTTATTCTAAATATGATTAATATTAGCGATTATTTTCGAATCATAATTTTTTTATATAAAATATTAATGAATCTCAATAATAATAGGAAGCTCATTAATCACCATGGAATATTACAAATCAAAATTGAATATTTTTTTACCTTATGGAATATTATGATGATGTTACATATACTTTAAATCAATAGCGAAAACTAAATATTGGTGATATATCCCTAAAGTACCTAATAATTATGATAATTATTGGTGAGCTCAATTTAATTTCTGTAGTAATATATTATATTTAGGTGACTCAAATCTAATCATGTAATGAATATTGTGGCAAATATTTGAGTTTAAACTATTCAATAAAATAAATTATTTAGTGATTTTAAATATCCTAGAACTAAATTTTATAAAACTATGGAAATTTTATAAAACTATGTTTTGATGTTTAGAAGCATAGATCATATAGAGAAACCTAGCAGTGGAGGATGTAATATAGTATATCAGATAAGGAGATTAGATCAAAACTAAAAAGAGAAGATCTATAATCCAGCATCAAAGTGTTAACTAAAGGATCAAGTCCTAATACATTCTAGCAAGTGAGTTGGGGTAAATCTCTTAATAAAGTGGTCTTAAAAGGTCTATTTGAATCTCCTAATAGAGTTCTTACTTAGTTTTAAGTTTTAATCCTTTAATCAAGGTAGATTGAATAAATCTTGTAAGCTCTTAGAAAGGCATACCCCTCACAAGGTAGATCATTGGAAGTGATCAAATATTGTAGCCTTAACAAGAACACTTTATTGCTTCTATAGTAAAGATTTGTGGGTGTCATCCCCACCCCCATTTTTCCTTTGCCTTGGAGGATTTTTGGGTAAGAAATATTTGTTTTGTGTTTACATTTAATTTCATGTTTATGGATTTGATTCATAGTTAGATCTATTTCATTTTATGGTTATATGATTCATGGTGCTAATATGAGATGGGTTAATGGTGAATGCATTTGATTTGTGTCAAAGAGTTAAAAGTTTATAGATCTTGATTCACCTCCCCTCTTAGTATCTTACCTTCCCAATAGACTTCCAACATTAGCTTCTAAAGTTATTTTTTATATTCACTTTTTTCATTTCATACCATTTATTTTTATGTTTTAGATCTACTCCTTTCATGCATCTTGTCTCCATATACGCTCTTTTATTATTTTTTACCTCAATTAGTCAATTTACTTACACTTAATAAAAACTTAATTAAATAAATCAATTACATTACAAATAAGTAAAATAAAATCCTATAGAAATAATTCCATTGCACATAAATATTGAAAAGGTTTTTCAATTTACCATTGGCATCCCTTTCATTCTCTTTAGATTGTGTCAATCTAGTCTGAGTCCATTGAAAGGTTATGTTTGAGGGTCTTGTATTTAATTTCTCTTGTGTGACATATAAAATAAAGGAGTAATTGATCATTTTACATGTCCACACACATTTTCACCTACCCCTTGCCTCTTTCACCCATTTTAACAATGGGTAAATAGAGTAGAAATTGTTTATCACCTTCCAAGTAGTTTACATAGTAGAAAAAGATAGATGGGCCAAAGGAATACTCACTATGAGCTGCAAAAAAAGTAGAAGAGAGCATCAAAATGTATGAAGAAGGTTGTTTGAACCCCCAACATCCCTCAAAATTTCATTTCTAGTTTAACAATGGTATCCTATAGGGTTTCCAAAACCCTCAATTTTTCCTCTATCCAATTTGCAAACAATGAAATGCCAAACTCTCTTAGGGTTATCAATTGTTTTAATGACCTTCTAAAATGCATTGCAATACTTTTTGAGTTCAGTAAGGCATATTTTAATAACATCTCCATGTTTTTTTGATAATATATTACTATGCATCCCTTCATTTTAGTTACCATGTTATTAAATAAAATGAAATAGTATTACCTTGTTTTCATGCATCAATATTGAAATTTAATAATTATTAACTAGTTGATATTATAAATAATTTAAATAATTATTGAAGCTTCAAAAGGAAAATAACTAATATCTTTTAGAATGGATAATGATTTAGTGATAGATAGAAAATTCTTCTTATAAGTTGTGTTAGTTTGTAGACACATGGAGAAGATATAATGATGCAGAGAAGATTTAAGGGTCAAATTTGAATTATCTAAAGCAATTCATGGGAATTTATTATCCATTGGAAATTTTTCATAGGCTATTTTGTTGAGTCATAGGGTGGTCAATAATTTGGAGAGACATTGTCATGATGGTGACTTTAGTTTTGGAGGTGGAGTGACCTATATATATATATATGGAACCATTATTTTTCTTTAAGACCTTCTCATACATTGCATAATTAGTGTATGAAGCATATGCTTGATAGAAATTGTTAGTTAAATATTTTTTTCCTCTCATTTATTGCACATAAACATGTGTTTCCTTGCTTTTAAAGTGTGTTGTTGTAGGTTGTAGGGAATTTCAGGGCAATTCCTTTTAACTTGTCATAGAGAAGAGTTAATTTCTTCTTCTCTTATTTCATGAATTTCCTGGCCTTTTTGTGAAATATTAATGGATGAACATGAAATTATGATTTGTGCCACATCTAAATCCATATGAGGGTTATTAATGTAGTTCACTACATTTGTACAACTTTAAATATTTTGGTGATCACCTCCTATACTAGTATCTATGTTGTTGCTCAATTTATTTGAAGTTGATATTTTATCAAGTTTTACCTCTTACCCTTTCTCTTCATAAGAGAGTTAGTTTTAGGTGATGCAGAGGGACATTGACCTTCTTTAGAGGTTCATTTCAGCTATAGGTCACTCAGAGCCATGAAATAATCCCATGTTTCTCTAGATATGTCTAGTTTTGTGCAAATTAACATAGGGTATACATATGAGAGATAACACTTGTATTGGGAGAAAACTTGCATTTAAAAATAAAAATCAACTCACAAATGACATTTTAATTCTAGATACAAGTGGGAAAAATATGCACTTTTGAAGTTCTTTCTTTTTGGGAAAGTATTTTTACTTTCATTTTTTTTTAAATAATACTTCCAAACAAAAAGCCGTATAAATCTGAAAATGATTTGTAAAAATAAAAATAGAAAATAAAAACCAAGACACGAGTATTTACACAATGGAAACAAAATAATCATTCAAACCCTTGGCAATTTTGTGAAGAGAAAATGATATCTTGGCTAAATAGACAACAAAACTTGACCAAATCAATACATTTTTAACCCATGACAACTCCTTGAAAATGACCATTAATGAGAACTAAAATGATTGAGAATAATAGTTGAAAAGACCTTTTCAAACACCATAAATAGAGTTTATACTTGGAATTGAAAGCCAATTTTTAATGATAGGAGATAATCGAATCTACAAAGAAGTTATGTGGTTTTCAATCAAAAAATAAGTTGCAAATCCCTTTAGACTTATATGTTATGCCCTAGGAAAAAATTTCTCACCAACACTCAAACTTAGAAATATTACTTTCCTCTTAAAAAATGCCTCCAATGCCCTAAATGGGCTTTTATCTTCACATATAAATAGAGATCACTTAAGATGCATTTCGGAAGATGTTTTACAAGTGTTTGATGAAAAACACACTTTTAATGAAATCATTGCAAGTCCAAATTGACATCTTAAGTGTTGAAAATTAAGTTTTCCTTTTGAAATCATCAAAAAATGCCCTAGGTGAGCTTTTGAACTAACACTATAAGTGCTAGAAGTGTTTTTTCTTAAAAATAATGCATTCAGTGCTCGAGATGGGCTCTATAGATGGTGATGTGACTACAAACACTAATGGAAATATCTTTGATTAACATATATTTCTTGTAAATTCCCAATGATAGGTTTTGAATGATGTTTGCAAGCATGTAAAGATAACATAATGTGTAGACGGGACTTTGTAGCATCTTTGCAATTATGTCAATATTTTAAAATGTAATAAAGTTATAAAGATGGGCTTTTGGTCTCATAGAGAAAGTTCAAAACTTCTGTTTCAAAACCCAAAATGAAGATGTACCAAAACATCTATTTTTTAATGCACCTTACCAAGTTCTTATCTAGGATTACCCCTTTGTATGGACCCACCTAAAATCTTTTGGAGTCCATTGATTGATAAAATCCATTCAAAGTTAGTAGGTGGAAAGGTTCCCTCCTTAGTTAGGCTGGTAAGGTTATTTTCTCAAATCTATCTTACACAATGTTTTGTTATATGCTCTAAGTGTTTTTAAGATCCATAGAAAGTTTGCACTAGCAAATGAAAAAATTTAGAACCTTTGCTTATGGATGGGTATGGAAAAAATGAAAAGACTACCCCTGATTGCTTGGGAGAAGGTTTGTATGCCTTTTAATAAAGGTGGCCTTGGATTGAGAATAGTTACCACTATAAATGATTATTTTCTTTCGAAGTTTCTATGGAGATGGTACAAAGAGGAAGGTGAATGACATGATATTTGGACTGATAAGTATAATAGGGAGAACCAAGATCTTAGACACTTTCTTAATAATGAGTTGGTGTAAGGGGATTGTAATCAATTTTTTTGGGTCGTTGCTAATGTTGTGGCTGACGTATGGCCAACATATGGCCAACATGTTGTAAACATAAAGTGGTAAAAATACTTGTATAAAAGGGCTTAGGGTTAGGGATCGTTTCATTTTGTGGTGATGCAAAAATTAGTTCTTGTAATGGTATTGAGTTGTATGGGATTACAGATTGTAATCAAATTTTTGGGCCATGGTCAACATGTTGTAACCCTAAAGTAGTAAAAATACTTGTATAGAAGGGCTTAGGGTTAGGGATTGTTTCATTTTGTGGTGATGCAAAAATTGGTTCTTGCGGTGTTATTGAGATGCAAGGGATTATAGATTGTAATCAAATTTTTGGGCCATGGCCAATTTTGTGGCTGATGTATGGCTAACATATGGCCGACATGTTGTAACCCTAAAGTGGTAAAAATACTTGCATAAATGGGCTTAGTGTTAGGGATTGTTTCATTTTATGGTGATGTGAAAATTGGTTCTTGTGACAGTATTGAGATGTAAGGGATTACAGATTGTAATCAAATTTTTGGGTTGTAGCTAACATTGTGGCTAAGATATGGCTGACATATGGCTAACATGTTGTAACCCTAAAGTGGTAAAAATACTTGTATAAAAGGGCTTAGGGTTAGGGATTGTTTAATTTTGTGGTGATGCAAAAATTTGTTCTTGTAGTGGTATTGGATTGTAAGGGATTGTGGATTGTAATCAAATTTTTTGGTTGTGGCCAATGTTGTGGTTGAGTGTATGGCCGACATATGGCTGACATGTTGTAACCCTATAGTAGTAAAAATATTGTATAAAAGGGCTTAGGGTTAGGGATTATTTCAATTTATGGTGATGCAAAAATTGGTTCTTGTGGTGATATTGAGTTATAAGGGATTATGGATTATAATCATTTTTGAGTCATGGCTGATATTGTGGCTAACGTATGGCTAATATATGGCCGATATGTTGTAACCCTAAAGTAGTAAAAATACTTGTATAAAAGGGCTTAGGGTTAGGGATTGTTTCATTATGTGGTGATGCAAAAGTTTGTTTTTTTTATGGTATTGATTTATAAGGGATTATAGATTATAATCAAATTTTTGGGCCATGGTCGACATTGTGGCCGACGTATTGTAGACATATGGTCGGCATGTTGTAACCCTAAAGTGATAAAAATACTTGTATAAAAGGGCTTAGGGTTAGCGATTGTTTCATTTTATGATGATGTAAAAATTGGTTCTTGCAGCGATATTGAGCTATAAGGGATTAATAATTGTAATTAGGTTGTAATCGCTGGATCTTAATAATATCAAACTTGTTGTTTGGTGGGCATAGTCCAAGGATTGGGTGAACCATGCTAAATCTTGGTGTCTTATGTTCTTTTCTGTGTGATATATTATTTTTTGATATTGTGTATATTTCAATGAATTGTTATTTCTATCCATGGTTTAATCCTAAAAAGTTGTATCAGAGCTAGGTTAGTTGTAAAAGGATTTACATAGAAAAAGGGCATTGATTTTGATGAGATATTTTCTCTTGTTGTTAAAAGGACTTCTATCCATACTGTTTTAAGTATTGTGGGTACTGAGGCTTTGCATTTAGAGTAGCTTGATGTTAAAACAACCTTCCTTTATGGTGATTTGGATGAAGAGATATAGATGGCTCAGCCACATGGATTTGAGGTTAAAGGTAAGGAGAACTTAGTGTGAAAATTGAAAAAAAGTTTATATGGCTTAAAGCAAGCACCTCGGCAATGGTATCTAAAATTTGATAGTTTTATGCATGAGCATGGATATAGTAGGTGCCATTCAAATCATTGCGTTTATTTTAAGAGGTTATATGATGACATCTACATTATATTTATGTTAATGTGTTGATGATATGCTTGTAGTTGGGTCTAACATGGATCACATTAAGGGGTTGAAACGCTAGTTAGCACATGCATTTGCTATGAAGGATATGGGTGTAGTGAAACAATTCCTTGGTATGAAGATTTGTAGAGATAGAGAGAATCAAAAATTGATGCTATCTTAGGCTGATTATGATGAGAATGTGTTGCAACAGTTCTCTATGGAGAATGCTAAAGTTGTCAGCACATCTTTACCTGGTCATTTGAAATTGACTAAGGAGATGTGTCCCAAGACATAAGAAGAGGAGGATAAGATATCCAAGGTACCCTATGCTTCATCTGTAGGAAGCTTGATGTATGCAATGGTATGTACTAGGCTAGATATTGTGCATGTAGTGGGAGTCATTAGCAGGTATATGAGTCATCTAGGAATTGAGCATTGGCATGCAGTCAAATGAATTCTCAAATATTTGAGAGGAACATCTAGTAAGAATTTACACTTTGGGGGCTCTACCACTAATTTATAGGATTTTTGACTCAAATTTGGTAGGGGATATTTATACCAAGTGGAGTGCTACAGATTATGTCTTTACTATTGGTGGGGCAGCCATGAGCTAGGTTTCTCAGTTATAGAAGGTTAATGTTTTATCCACTATAGAGGCAAAGTATGTTGCTCCTACAAAGGTTGCTAAGGAGATGATATGGCTTCAATTCTTCTTGGAAGAATTGGGACACCCTTAGAAGGATAATTGTTTGTTTACAGATAATTAGAGTGCCATTCATTTTGCAAAGAATTCAACTTTACATTCCAAGACCAAACACATATGGTTGTGGTACCATTTCATTCAGTTTGTTTTGGATGATGGACAGTTAAAGATGGATAAGATCCATATAGATGAGAATCTAGTAGATATGCTTATAAAGGTAGTGACAAGGGAGAAGCTTCATTCCTATTTAGCTTCAATTGGTCTTCTCAATTGAACATGAATAAAAGAACAGTCAAGTCTAGGGTGGTTAGATCCAATGGGAGCTTTATGTGGTAGCGATATTGCCATAGGACTAGTCTCCAAGTGGGATATTTTTGTCTAGTGTGGAGTCTAATCAATCCCCAAGTGGGAGATTATTAGTTTATGGTGATTGATCAAGGAAGTACTATAAAAAAAAATTAGGGTCATAGCCAACATTGTGGCTGACATATGGCCAACATATGACCAACATGTTGTAACCCTAGAGTGGTAAAAATATTTGTATCAAAGGGCTTAGGGTTAGGGATTGTTTCACCTTGTGGTGATGCAAAAATTGGTTCTTGCAATGGTATTGAGCTATAAGGGATTATGGATTGTAATCAGGTTGTAATCACTGGATCATAATAATATTGAACTTGTTGTTTGGTGGACATAGCCCAAGGATTTGGTGAACCACATTAAATCTTGGTGTCTTGTGTTCTTTTCTATGTGATCTATTATTTTCTGATATTGTTTATATTTGCATGAATTGTTATTTTTGTCTATGGTTTAATCCTAACACAAACACTTATCTATTTCCTAGGAAGTGTTGGTTAGTCATCACTGCAACCAAGCCACCCAATGAAGGCTAAATTATTATGGACATTTTTACATTTTAGTGTGAGTCGAGAAAGTCTTAGGTTACCAAGCACCCCTATATAGACCAAGTATTAGTCTATATTGAGTAAGTCAAAAGTCTAAAAACACCAAGAAAAGAAGAGTTAGTTCATGCTAAGTTTCACAGATAGTGTTGAGCATATAGAAGTTGAGGGACATCATGAATATCAACTATGAGTGAGCATCAGGGTATTCAAGGCTGAGTAAACTAGTTTTGTTATATGTGTTTGAAATGTCAAAATTACTCATGTAAACCATTTTGGCCAGCTTTTAAATATGATTTAATGATTGTAGAAGTGGTTAAGGATTTGTTTATGCATTTTTTAGAGATCATTGATGCCCATACAAGGTTATCAACAATTAGAAAATTGGAAGGACTAAGTGGCAAAAGGGAGAATAATGGAACATTGATCATGATCTAGAACCTTCTCTAGATGTTTATGTTGGAATTTACAAGTGGGAAGGTTTACTTCTGAGAGAGGGGGGGGTGAATTAGAAGTAATTAACTTTAACCTTTTTAAAACCTTTAGCTGAGATCATTCACATGCATCTAACATATCTACTTAATATGAAAATTAAAGACATGCATGAAAATAAATAGTACAAGATTTTGGTTACCCAGAAACCCTCCAAAATGAGAAGGTAAAACTGGGGTGGGATGACACCCACAAATTATCACTATAGCAATATGTAATTTTTTAAGGTTACAAAGTTTGACCACTTCCAATGGTCTACCCTATGAAAGGCTTGTCTTGTTAAAGACTTTACACCCTGTTAAAAGTGACCTAGTTAAAATATTTACACTCACTCACTTGGAATGTTACCCTATTAAAAGATTCAGCACCTTGTTGAAAGGCTTACAACATGGCTGTTAGACCAACCTATCATCATAAGATTTTTATTCCTAATATAATGGCTAGAGAGTATTAGAAATTCTTGACCTGATGACTTGCAATCTTCAATTGTTGATTCCAAATCCTCATTCTACTTTCTCTATTATGATCCTTCCTTGATTTGATATATATCTCCTCAAAGTTCTAATGCTCTATTCTATTCAACTAAATTTTGCAATATTGTTCTTCCTTTTCAAAGTCTTCACACCCCTCTACACTTTTCTAGCATCCTCCCATAAACTCTCACTCTCACTCGAATAATGGGGTTTCATCCTCCTTTTAAAGGTTTCAAAGACTTAGGGTTAGGTATGAATCTATGATCAATATTCATTCTTCTTTTCTCGCTCAATTCTTTCACTTTTCTTATTGGCTACATGCTTTCTCCATTTTTCTTATTGGTTACATGCTAATTACATAGGGAATGTAAAAGATTCAATCTTATCTTTAAGATCCTTATAGATTTATCCCGAGTCAGCTTAAAAATGGTTTACATCTAAGTTTGTGAAGACACAAACTCATATGTTGATTCTGTGTTGCTCAGCACTCACTAATTGTTGATGCTCGACAAATATAGGAATTATGTCTCACTCAGCATCTATAATAACTCTATCTCACTCAGCATCTATAGTCTACTTGACACCTATAATGACTCGGCATCACTTATCACTCGGCACTTGAATCTTTCTCAACACCTATTGAATTCCTAGCTTGGTACATATTGTAGCTCTACATCTCTATTATACTCAGCATCAACTTAGAAATTGGTTAAGTGTGTTGAAACTTAATTGTCAAAACTATTATGAGACCAACAATCTCCCCCTTTGACATGAGTGGCAAAAACACTTAACTAAGCATTATGATTCTAATCTCTATGAGTATAATACACATCCTATTTAGCATATGTACAAAACTTCAAAAACTTGTTCAAAATTTTGTAGAAGACTATATGCTTAAAAATTTGTAACTCCCCCTAAGTTTATGTGTCATTTCTATATCCAAAATTCCTTATGTTGGATTTTTCTCATGTTGTTTCCATTATCTGCCATATCATTCATTTGCCTCTATTTATGTCTTCTCTATTTCTATTTGTACTCCCCCTTTATTTATGCTCCCCCTTTCACATATCTCCTTGTAGTTTTTGTTATCCTTTTGGCTTTATTTCCTTATATCTCCTTAAAAATTCAAATTTTGAATATCTCCCACTTTGGGTCTTCTTTCTCCTTTGGGTATCTTTTATGATCTCCCCCAAATTGAATATCTCCCCTTTTATCTACATAATGTATTATCTCCTATATTTATTATATCTTCCCCTTTTTCAGACTTATGTCAAAGGGTCCTAAGAATGAATGGAATATTTATCCAAAAATGTTTTATTTAACTCCATTATCATCTTCAAAGAAGCATCCCAATTGTCCAATGCTATATCTAGTGCTTTGAACTGGATGGTTGTCTCTACTGCAAGGTGTACAAGGCCTTCTAATCAAGAAAGATTTGGATATTTCTTCAAAACATTTTCTGCATAGGTTGCTTCTTTATGAAATACTTCCAAATGTGGGGTTATTGTAGACTGAATTTGCATCAATTTGGCCTTAATATTAGCCTCTTCTAATGTTAATACAACTATCTCCTTTTGACTGTGAAGTGTTGTTGTAAAATGCTTCTCACCTTGAGTTGGATCCTTAGGTATTTGTGTGCTTGATATCTTAAGGTTCCTCTCCAAGCTCAATATTCTGTGGCTAGTCTCTTGTGTGAAATATAAAGAGTCACACAATTTGGAGTATAATGAGAATATGTTCTCAAGTACTATTTTCACCTTTTCAACCTTCTCAGTCAGTTCAAAATGTAATAGTGCTATCTCACTAGATACCTTCTCATTAACCTTCATTTAAAACTTCTTTTTAGACCATTCTAATAATTTGGCATTAGTATCAAGGTCTTTATTTTGTACCTGGTCCACTATGTTGGATAGTTGCTCCATGATGGGCTTTGTTTTATTAGGTCCTGGCAAGCTGAATGCATCAAGGAAGATGTCTTTGATTTCTACTAATGCTTGCCTCTGTCTATACTCATTTCTAAATATCTCCTGCTTCTTTTTCCTTCCTAGTGCCTCTTGCACTTTATTTGTCTATGCTAAGTTCATTTTCTTGTAGTCATAACTTGGTATGAATATATCTTCATCAAGTGTAGGGTCTCTATAGTAAAGTACCCTTGCTACCTTGGTGGAGCTTGAGCTTGGTTCTGATATTTGTAGTGGTACTACATCAATGCTTGGTTGCTTGGTAGGAGTCCCTGTAGTAGGTAGATTAACCAATGTATATATTGCCTCTCACTCTCTTTCTTTAGGGGTTTTCTCCTCCTCCTTTTCTTCTTCACTTCTGTCTTGATCAATTACAATGATTTGAGGAGGTTCACCTTGAATTTGTGCTTTAGGATCCTTTTGTCCTATCTGTTCCTTTGCTAACTCCTCAGCAGTTGAAATTATTGTTACTGTGGAATCAACCTTAGTAGTTTTTTCTTGTGTTGCTTTCTATTTTGGTTGATCACTTGTAGTTGTGGGAGGTTGTGAAGGTAGTTCTTGTGTGTTCACCTTCTCCTTAGTTATTTTAGCTATAGCCTTTTGTAACTCTTCAACAGTCACCAAAAAAGGATTTGTGCACAACTGTGATTGCAATGTTGTTTGGTGAAGGATCTTTTTGAGATCCTCTATATTCAATGGATTGATGTTATGACCTAAGGTGTCAGAAACATCTTTCAGAATTACTTTCTTTGCAAATGTAGGTGGTGCATGTGGAGGACTTGGTGGTGGCAATTGTGTGTCTTGGACACTCTATTCTTGTTGTTGCTCCTCATTTATTGCCTCATCAAATTTATGTGTCTTCTCCTCCACTATTACCTCTTCTTTCTCTTTCTCTCCTTCTTCCTCCTTCTCATTTTCCTCTTCTTCTTCACCATCATTTCTTCCCTCAAAGGGATCTTCTTGCCTTTCCTTGATAGTAGTCAATCCATAAATCAATTTCCACATTTTTGTGGACATCTTTAAAACATCCTCAATCATATTTTTTAGAATGTTGAAGGCTCTGTATTTGGGTGCAAATTTTCTCCCATGTTTCTTGCTAGCCTAATGAACTAATTAAAAAAATAGCAACATAAAGAGAAAAAATAGAGCTAAATAAAATAGAGCAGCAAAATAAGATTCAATATATGCAATATGCACACTTTATCATTAAAGCACTATAATTTTTCTTCATGCTTTTACAACTAAGAGGAATGCTCTATTTATAGAGCTTATACATATTTCTAGAGGCTTCTTGAGAAGCTTCAAGAAAGGAAGCAATCTAGAGATTTCTATATATTCTTAAATTCACATATTGCACAAAGAGAGAAGCTTCATGAGGCAAGTAGAAAGATTTGGAGTATGCATTAAATGCCCAGCTACTACACATTAGAATAAACATTATTCTAACACCCCCCCCCCCCCCCCAATAATGTTTATTTGGAGAGAGCAGAAACATCTTTGAGTTGCAATAGTTCTCTAAATTTTGTAAATTTGGCTATGGATAATGCTTTTGTAAATACATCAACAACTTGATCTTTTATTCCCAAAATTGTAGCTCCACCTCTTGACTTTCAATTACATCCTGAACAAAATGATGATGTACTTCTATATGCTTGGACCTTGCATGATATATTGGATTTTTTGCTAGCTTGATAACACTTTGATTATCACAAAATATTGTTATTAGAGAGTCTTGTGGATGATGCAATTCTTCAAGTAACTACCTAAGCCACAATTCTTCTTGAGATGCCTTTGATGAACCAATATATTCAGCTTCTATAGATGAAAGTGACACTATTGATTGCTTCTTGCTACTCCACGAGATTGGTCCCAATCCAAGATGGAAGATATATCCTGAAGTTGACTTTCTATCACCAATGTCACCTGCATAATCAAAATATTTATATCCAACTAAAGTAGGCTCTCCTCCATATCTATATTCAATACCAAGCTGGTAAGTACCATTAATGTATCTTAATATTCTTTTAGCCACTTTCCAATGTTCAATTTGTGGATCTTCCATGTACCTAGATACAATACCAACCACATTTGCAATATCTGGTCTAGTTATAGTAAAATATTAAAGATTTCCAACAAGTAGCCTATACAATTTTCCATCCACCTTCTTTTGAGTAGAGTTAGCACTCAACTTTAATCCTACTTCACATGGTGTATTACATGGTTTACAATCACTCATATTAAATTTCTTTAGTACATCAAGAGCATACTTAGTTTGAGAAAGCATGATCCTTCCTCCTTCTTGCCATACTTGCATACCCAAAAAGTAATGCATTAGTCCTAAATCAGTTATTTCAAAAACTTGTTTGAGTTGATCTTTTGTTATCTCAATATTATGTGTGTGATATCCTGTAATAATCAAGTCATCTACATACATTAAAATGATAACAACTTTATCATCACTATATTTTACATACACGTCTAGATCAACTTTACTTCTTTTAAATCCATCATCTAGAAAGTACTTATTTATTTTTGAGTACCATGCCCTTGGTGCTTTCTTAAGACCATAGAGTGATTTTCTTAATCTACACACCAATTTTTTCTCACCATATTTAATAAATCCTGGTGGTTGTTGCATGTAAATTTCTTCCTTTAGATCACCATGCAAAAATGCACTTTTTACATCTATTTGAAAAATTTTCCAACCAAACTTTGCAACTAAAGCAACTATTGTACGAATGGAAGTCATCTTAGCTACTGGAGCAAAGGTTTTAGTATAGTCTATACCTTCTTCTTGTGAGAAACCTTTAGCCACTAACCTTGCTTTGTATTTTTCAATAGCTCCATCTGATGTGAACTTGGTTCTATAGGTCCACTTGCAACCAACCATATTTTTTCCTTCTAGAAGTGTTGTTAGCTCCCATGTTCCATTCTTTATCAAAGAGTTTTATTCTTCTTGCATAGGTACTTCCCACTCATATTTTCCCTTGGCTTCTTCATATGTGCTTGGAGTGTCAACCTGCATCATCTTAGTCATAAGAGCATAGTTAGAAAATATATTTCTAGGACCTTCTCGATAAATTTCTTGGATGCTTCTAAATTTCCTTGGATTTTCATTATCACTTTCACTTGATTCTTCATCAATCAAAATTGGAAAGAAAGATAATGTTGGAGAGTTATCATTCTTAACATCTTCATCAAACCATACATTTCTTTTAATATAGATTTCATTAGTTCTTGGATTGTATAATCTATATCCTTTTGATTCCTCACTATATTCAACCATTATGCACTTCTCACTCTTCCATTCAAGTTTGCTTCTTCTTTAATTAGGAATGTAAGCATATGCTTTACAACCAAAAATGCTAAAACAAGATGTTGTAGGATTTCTTCCACTCCATGACTCTTTGGGTGTTATGTTCAAAACCGCTTTAGTAGGTGTTCTATTCAAGATATATACAATAGTATGAATCGCTTCAACCCAAAATTTAGCTTCTAAATTTCTAGAATGAAGCATACACATAGCCATTTCTATTATAGTTCTATTTTTCCTTTCAGCAACCCCATTGTGTTGGGTTGAATAAGAGATAGTTGATTCCTTCTTTATGCCATGTTCTTTACAAAAATCTAAAAAAGCCTTATTCATGTATTCACTCCCTTTATCAGTTCTTATTATCTTTAAACACTTTCCACTTTGTTTTTTAGTCAAAACTTTAAAATCCTTAAACTTTTCAAACACTTCATCTTTCTTTTGTAGTAAATACACCCAAATTCTTCTACGATAATCATCTATAAAGGTGAGAGCATACCTTGATCCTCCAATTGAATTTGTTTTAAAAGGACCCATTACATCATTATCTACTAAATGCATAGGAGTTTTTGCTCTCCATGATTTTCCTTGAGGGAAACTTTCCACATGTTGTTTTCCCATTGCACATCCTTCACATACCTTGGGACTTAATGATATCTTTGGAAGCCCATACACCATTTGTAATCTCTCCATAAGCTTGAGACTTTGAAAATTGACATGCCCTAAATGTGTATGCCATAACCTGCTCATATCATCATATTGGGCAATAACACACGAATGTTTATATCCACATTTAGAAGTAAATTCTTGAAACTTATATAATCCATTCTCCATTTTACCAGTTGCAATAACTCTATAATTATCATTGACATCTTTGATTAAACACTTATCATTGTAGAATTCTATTTTATATCCTTGACTTGCAATTTGAGATGTTGAAAGTATATTTGTTTTTAATTCAAGGACTAACTTCACATTTTTGAACAAACCATTATCAACTTTGACATCACTAGTCCCTTTAACTTTTAAAGTACTATTATCCCCCAAATATATTTTCTCTATATTATTTTCACTTATTGATTCAAATTGATTCTCATTATGAGACATGTGTTGTGTAGCAACAGAATCAATAACCCAATCATCTTTGAAAGTATTATTTTCTTTAAGTGCAACACAAAATGCATTTTTTTTAGAAATGCCAAATTTTGGAGAATTATTAGTCCTATTTTTCAGTATGGTTTTTCCCATCTAAGTCACCAACAAAATGGAAACTCTATTGGGGACTATATTGGATCAGAATGGTAGGCAAACCTTGTGAATTTGAAAAGAAAAGATTCAATATAGCAAAAGAAGTGCATAAAAAAGTTACAATAGTAAGTTTTCTAATGCTCTTTCTAGTTTCTTGCTCCAAGATATACACCTTAGTAAGTTTTTATCCATTTGTAGCAGTAGCTTTGAAGGTTGAGTGTAAATTGCATTGTTAATTGTGTTCATCTTAGTCAATTCAACCAAATTTTGCTTTCAAACTATTGTTGTAAAATCATAGTCAAGAATGAACATAATTTTGTGTTCCCTTTACCAATTTTGTAAATCTACAAGAGTGATTTGATGATTTGCATCTCTCCTATATCTAAAGATCTAGTTCATATTTGTCAAGTGATAAATTATGTTTTATTTCTCATGAAGTGTGAGTGGCAACTCTAAATCTCTACACCAGTTGTATCCTAGTTAATTTCATTAAAATATTTTGAAGGACTTTCATATGTATGGGCAGATTTGAATCTTTTGATATTTTCTTGAAAAGGAAGTCTAAGTTCTTGATAAGTTTTGAAGTGTTGTTGCATCTGCTATTATAAGAAAGTGAAGTGTTAAAAAGTAAATCATAGGAGTGATTTTTTTATCCTCTTGCAAAGAGATGGCGGCTCTACAAAGGTTTTATCAATGGTGTGAAGGATTTTTAGTATGCACCCATGTCAAATCAGCAAATCAAAGTCTTGCATCAGCACTTGAGGTATTTTAATTTTCATGTTTCTCTTTCATGGAAGTCAAGTGTTAAAAAAGGTTGCCTCTATTTAGTGATTTTCAGCACTAGAAGAAAGAGGTAGAAATTTTATTTTATGATGGAGTCAAATCTCAAATCTAAGATTAGTTTGTTCAGTTCTGAAAGTTTGGAGACTTTAGTTAACAACATTTCTATGTTGAATAAACTAATCTACAATAAAATTGTCAATATCATAAGAATTGAAGTAGGAAGTACTCAAGGTTTAAATGCCACACAATGTTACCTAAAGCTTAAATTAGTAGTCAACAAGATCCCTTTTAATTTTAGACCTGAGGAATCTTCCCTGCTTAGAGTTTTCCTTAATGTTCTAGTGCTTGATTCAGTTAATTGTCTAGCATCTATAAGATTACAAAAAAAAATTCAAGTTGAAAGATTCATTAAGGAGATGGATAGTGATAATTATAGAGTTCAAGATATATCTTCTAATGATAATAATGAGTGTGTTGAAAGTGAAGGCTGAAAGTCAAGGTAGTAATGAATGTAATGAATCCATAGAGAAAGATAATTTGTCTTCTGAATGTGAAGAGGTGGATTCAAATGCAAATGAATCAGATAATTGTAATCAGCATGAGGAAGATGGATATGAAAGTGAAAATAAACTTTTTTACAGTGAATACGAAGTTGAGGAATTATATAACAGTAGCGAAGGTAGTTCTTCCCCCGATGAGAATGAATGTTGTAAAAATTCCGATGTTCTAGATTGTTATACTAATGATTTTGTTGTTGTAAGGTCTTCATGTCATATGGATGATAATCACAACTAGAAGAAGATTTGTGAGGCAATCTTCTTGAGCCTTGATGAAATTTCAGCTTTGTTGGCTCATGATTTGAAAAGCATGTAAGTGTTTCTAAGGATGCTTATATTTTCCCTCATAACATTTTTTTATTCAATCAAGTCACTTCTCCAAAGTTTGATATGGAAAGAGATATAGAATCTGAACAATCTTTGTCAGATTTTGGAGGTGTATATGGCAGTACCTCAAATATCTTTGCATATGACAGCTTGTTGGATGTGGGGGATGTTAGTGAAGGGAAGTTTGATGTTTTTTTAGATTCTTCTTATGTTGGTTTTTCTACAATATGTTTTGAGGTTTCATGTGGTGAAGAGGAAAATAGTGAATTTTGTAAATCTAAATATGGATTTTCTTTATGTGTTGATGAGTCTTGTAATGATAAGTTTAGGGTTCATTCTAACATTTGGTTAGATGAAGAAAATGATTGTGATTGGCATAGTTTAGATCAGCACTTTATGGATAAGTTTTCATACTTGGTGACTAATCAGTTGTTTGAGTGTGAAGAGGTTTCAACAAAAGATAAATCTGATTTAATGAGTAACATAACTACAAGTAGGTAGCAATTAGATTTCACATACTCTTCACATCTAGTTACAAGAGGTGAGTTACTAAATTTTGACACATGCAACTTTTTAAACAAAGTAGAATATGAATCCTTCATGTTTCCAATTGAAAACATGCAATAGTCATATGTAGATGATGAGTTTCAGTTTGATCCTAGTTTACATGAGCATTCTGATTTGTTTTCTCATAGTGAGCATGATGTAGAAGTTAATGCTGATTTATATATTCCCTATGAGAATGAAGGAAGTTATCTTGTTTTTCCAAATGAGCTAATGAATAATGTTGATTATATTAGTGAAACTTGTAGAAGAAATATTTCCAACTTACCTCATGAAAATTTAGATGAAAATCAGATTTATGATAGAGGTAAGAAGTTTTGATAAGCTCGGTGGCCCGGGGCCATTGCTTGTATAGTTTAGGAGTTGTTGTTGTTGCTTTCAATCGAGTTGTTTGAGAGAATTTTTTGTTGTTAAGTGTGTGGTCTACTTCTTCTTGAGATTTGGATCCTTTCCATGCCTACAAGGGACATGCATCCCCAAATAGAGCCACTATTGGGACTCAAAATTGAAGCCCTCATTTTGAGTACCATTTAAAAAATAAAGCCCTATAAGTGTTTTTTAATGCATGTGTACCTTGCTATCTATTCGAGGCCTAAGAGGTGTTTAATGGTTCTGACACCTTGCATTCAGTATATCCACTCATCCCATGAAGATAAATTACCATTCTGAGTCATCCTGTGAAGTTTCATTTTGAGCAATGTCCAAATTTGCATTTTTGCCAAAGTGTCAAACGAGGAGAGGAGGCCTTGTTTGCAATTGAATATCTTGTACCTAGTTATGTTTCATGACTCACCTCTTTGGGAGTGTTTAGTATCCATACCAAAGAACCTATGTTTTAGATTTTGAGTCATTTCAATATTTTTTGACTAGGTTTTGAATTCCTCAAAGTTGGTCTTTTATTGTTGTCATGCTGATACAAATGGTTTAGAATTTTGAGAGGCCCTATTTGACTTGTTATAACTTTGACCCAGATGACCAAAATGATAAATTTCCTTTTTCTCTACATTCTAGAGGTAAGAGACTTGCTATGTTTCTATTTTGAGATTATGAAGAATTTGTTTGATTAGTTTTCAAACATGATTCCAAATGCAATTTATGATGTTTTACTAGTATCAAGAAGTGCAAATTGGTCAGTACCCCTGTTCATGATATCATAATTCTGAATCCATGAAAGGTGATGTTGAATTAATTATATTGTTGTGTTCTACTCTAAAAATACTTTAAGTGTGCTAATTTTCAAACCTTGATGAATCCATTTGCACACTTTCCCAGGTCCATTAGATTTGCCAAAACCACTTTTTTGCCAGTGTTTCTTGTCTTACAAATTTGAGTAGCCTACTTTGATCACTCACCAAATGTGCCCAGTTATTCATCATGAGCCCAAATCCCAAATTTATCCTCTCCTTGTGACAATGAACCAACACCCCAGTTTTCATTGTCCTAAGTGTCAATTTGCCCAATTTTCAAAGCCAAATCCAAACATGATTTATGGTTTTCTAATATTTTTACTTGCAGGTAGTTTTGAGAAGGCAACTTTGATAGTCAATATTTTTTAAGTGATGATTTTTCATGAGACAAGATTTGGTAGGGTGCAAGAATGTGGCACAAAGAATCAGTATGTCTATTTTTAGAGCCTAGTCAGGTGTTTGGATCAGTTTTTGAAGCCAATCAAAGGACTTCTTGGCATGAAATTGATAGTTTGTAGGAAAGGTTGAAGGTTAGTTTTAAATGATGCCACAATGATTGAATTTTGATCAAATTAGTGCCAAATGATTAATGGATTAGTTTGAAGATTCAATTGTTTGGAAATGATAATTTGTTTAGCCAGACCCACTTTGGGGCCCAACTAATTCTCTTAGATATGTAAGGCATTTTGAGGTTTTTGATATGGATAAATGAGATTACAATGAATTTTATTTATTAAAATATCATAACGCAAAGGTGATATAGGTGATGGTGGTATGATTAAGGCATGAGTGTACACCTATTCTAACCAAGTAATGAAGTCAATTGTTTCACCATGCACATTATCTTCTCATTTGAAAATGGGTATGTGGGATTATACGAATAATCAATACTAGAGGGATTTGAAAAGACCAAGGAAGGCCCATGAATTATACTCATCAAGTCTAATTTTCCATGTGGGTGAGAAAGTTATAAGTTGTAATCGTTGAGTGATTATTGAAAGACAAGTAAGGCCTTGTGAAGGGCAGAATGCCAAGTGGTAAGTTATGTCTTAACACCATATTGTTATGGTTAAATGTAATGAACCTGGATTAATATGTTTTTCTCTATTAGAAATATCATGTATTAAGTGCAAATATTTAAAAATTGAGATAATCCATTTATTTCTATAATGGCATTACTTTGAATTGTTTCCATCAAATAGCATACAAGTTGTAAAAAAATATTAAATCCATAATCTCCAAGTCCCATACAAAAGTTTTACATTATAAATATATTATTATATATTAAATTTCAATATATTAATCTTGTTATTACAAATGTAATCTATGTTCAATAAATATAATTTTATTATTATAAACATTCCTTGAAAGAAGACTCTAATCAATTAATTATTATTATTTTGACACTTATGTATGATTACAAAACGCTTACTACATAAATATAATAACACTATTTGAATAAACATAATTCAAGCATTGAATTATAGAAATAAGAAAGTTCAACTATAAATCATATATATAAGTCACGACTTTACGTACGTGACTACCAAAAGATATATAAATACCCATTATTAGGATTAGGTTAGAAAAGGGAAGGACAAGAAGGGACAGATACAGTATATATATATAAGTCAAGCAATAAAGTTAGGGAAAATGCATTGAACTTAGCATCGCATTTTTTGTAAAGAAGGAAGATTATTAATATTAAAAACTGCGCTCAATCTGAAGACCTCCTTCTCGGTGACAGATCGCATAACACATAAGAGATAATTGATCTCTGTACTTAAACTAATCAAACTGCATTCGCTTTCCATAAGGTACGATATCCAAACCACTCATAATAATGTATTTACAAGTTTCAAAAAGCATTAATACCATCTTTGATGGATTTCATTATTTGTAAAGCTCTAATGGGCCATATGCACTGACAGTAGATAACATACATATTATAATAGCTTTTTCATCTATCAACTTTAGTGTGATAGAAATAATGCATAAGATGAAATTAGTTCAATACAAATATATATATATATATATATATATATATATATATATATATATATATATATATATATATATATATATATATATATATATATATATAAAAGTATATGCACACAATGTTAAATATTTCAAATTGTAATAATGTATACAACAATATTGAGATATCGTTACAATTACAACAATCTTAAGAATTACCATTAAAATGTATCTTCAACTATAGACCAGGAAGCTTTTCTCTCATCTAAGCTATGACATCTTCAGATAGGGAGTGGGTGGAGGGAGAGGCGGAGTAAATTCGAGCACCTGATGGTATCCTCCGAGGAGCTTCTTGTAGCTTGTTTCACGTTCCCTTTGCACCGTCAATCTAGCGTCTCCAAATTGTCATAACCAGAAGAGAGAAGATTGCTTGGCGCTATAGGGTGAAACTTCCTAAGTAAATTAAATTAATTAAATTATAATGCTCAATTCCTCAACTTTGAATAATAATAAGGATCCAAGGCATGTTTAACTTGAATGACTTTCTAAACCTATACTAAATTTTGATTACCAGGTCAAGAATTAAAAAAGGGGTCAATAAAAATAAGGAGTTTTATCAAGTTACTATGGAGCTCATTGTTCCAATTATTTTTCAATGATATTTTCTATAGGCAAGATGATAATGTCTGCATAAGATTGGTAGGACAGGCCAATTGTTGATGCTAATTACTAAGTGGAAGTTGCTGATAGAAAATGTAACTTGTTGTTGCATAAGGCCCATCTACATAGACTTAGGGGAAAATAGTAGTTGGTGTATAGTGGCAGTTCATTCACCATAATCTTTTGACATGTAGTTGCTAGGCGCAAAGAAGATGGGAAGTCACTGCACTTTATACTAGTCAAGGCATGAGGTTTTTGAACCAAGAGGGAGTAGTTATTCTGCCATAGGAGTATTAATGATAAATTCCCTTGGTAAAGATAGGCAAAGACAAAGGATTTCAATCTTGGAAGCCACTAGGATCATTACGCCATCTTTGTAATTCACATAAATCGCCTTCTGTACATTAAAAATCCCAAGTAACAAGGCACCAAAGCAATGGACAGCATGTGTTGTGGAAACTTTTATTATCCATCACCTGTAAACAGAGGTCTATGTGAACCAAAGTCTCTATAATGTATGCATAAGAGAGGAGATTGCAGGTGAAGTAACAAAATAGTTGCATTTGAAGCTATCTAGCATTGCTTGGCTAGTTCTCTACCATGCCTATGGTTTATATGGACTCCTCGATACTTGCAACCGCATGGGAGTTGCTAATGCGGGTCTCATTTACTTCAAGAACCACCTCCTTGCTGTGTCTAAAGATGATTTGTTAGGGTAGTTGAAATCGTCCATGATTGTGCACCTGAAGATTTAGCAAAGAGTCAATTTTGATGAGTGAAAATCAAGAGAAGCAATTATCCCACATTTCTCTTGTAGTGAGCTTTCGATGTTTTTAAATATAACCATGCTCAATAACTTGTTATCTCAAAGGCATGAGCCTTTTGAAGATGCAAGGGTCAATGTGGGACCCGATTTGGTATGACTACAAAGTAAATTTTGACCAATCACATGCATGATGAGATGATGATGAGGCACCTAGGAACCAACCACACAATGACAAGTGGCAGTGAGTGGTGATAGAATGATGAATTAGGTAGTGATGTGGTAATGAATAGACCAAATGCACCAAATCATGCCACGTGGTAGATTGGATGATTGTTTTCATGTCACCAAGGAAAGATGCAAGGAGGATAAGTACAGTGACATCGCGACCAGTGACATCAATGATGATGTGGATCCATGGACCAGTAGAGTTATGACATGTGGCATCCGTAAGACAAATCACAACATGACATTTTGCAAAGGCTTCTAGATGTGGCACACTTCCTAAGGTTCACATTAAAAAGAAATTGTATTTACAATAAACTTAATAAAACTAATGGAATTTCTTAACTAATCACATCAATAGTTCCCCATCTAACATAGTCATTGATTTCTATATAATTGTTTTGATGAAATAAATATGACATTTGATTACAAGGTTTCAATAATATAAACTAAAATTTGTATTGTATTAAATCTAACTAATAAATCATGAACAAGACCTATATTATTTTAAATCATCACTCATGCCGATAATGATTCAAATTAACACTCAATTAAACTTTAATGTAATGAACAACTACAAATAAAATAGATGGATAATAATCCAAAACAAAATTATTTAAAATAAATAATTATATATCAAATTTATTTTTTTATAAAACTTATTTGAATATAGTTTATTTAAATTTTATAAACAATAAAAAACAAAACATAAAGCTAATTAAATGGAGTGCTTTCCTAACTTAACCAAATACAATTTCTAACTAATACAAAAACTCACAAATTAAACTTTATTTTCATCCAATGCTAAACAATCTTATTTATCATAGAAAAATATATATATAATTCTAATAAATACAATTCTTTTATATATAAAAAGTACTTAATTTCCTAGACAATTTTGCATTACAAATTGATTTTAAATTTTCTAACATTTGAAAAATTTGAAATTTTTCTAAAGTTGATTTAAATTTTTAGGAAATTAAAGTTAACTAAGAATCTTGAAAGAATAAATTCCCTACATTTCTAATTTACATTAGGAAGATTTAAATTGATACTTCCACGTAAGAATGAGATAATTTTAAAATGATAAATATGTAGCAATAAGTTATGGGCAAAAATATGGGCAACAAAGGAGAATGTGTTTTGTTTAATAAAGAGTTAAAATGATATAACTAGGACATTATGTCAAAGAGAATTTTATCTGCCATGTGATAGGAAAGTTGAAGAAAATGAGTAAAGGAGGGGACAAAAAAATTCTTAGTTTCTTCTTAGAGGCCATTTTGTTATGTTGTAACCTCATGACATTTTTGATATGTATATGTTTCAGATGTTTAAACTATTGTAATATCAAAGTTGAAACACATAAGACAATTATTTAACAAGCACTAAATACTTTGTTTGTCTATTATAATTTTTTTGGAAGCATGAATGTTGATGATACTTCTATGGGGGAGTATTGTAGAAACATGTTTAGATCATTATCGTGATGATATGTTACATTCGTGACTATGTTTTTATTGATGTCAACATAGTAGTTTTTTGTGGTATCTAATAGAAGAGCAGTGGCAAAGATCAAGTTAGTACAGACAAATAGTTGAGAATTTTCACTAAGTGAGGTTAAAGGGAGATAATACTAAGTGTCTATTATATGTAGCTAACCTTAGAAGCATAAGATATTAAGTTCGGAAAAAGTTATGCAAGTTTCAGTAAACATTATTCTAAGATAGAGTTTACAAAAGCATGTTCTAGTAAACTTGTTATATCTCTTAGTAAAGTTGTTAATTTGAGAAGCAAAAGTTAAAGATGTGAAGAAGAAATTTTGGAGATGATGTAGACAATATCTCTCATCATAATGATACATGTACAAAAAGTTATTCAAGTTACAAGGTGAAAGATTAATGTTATCACTATGTATAGTGTGTTCTTAATGAGGTCCTATAATAATTAATTGAGAAGGTGTAATAGTCAACTCAATGAATTGTTTTATGGTTTCGATATAAAGGAAGGACATTTTATTTTATCATGTATGGCATGTATGAATGATTTCAAGAAGTACAAAGAGCAGAATGCAAAGATAAGCAGAGCATAGCGAAGTTGGAGAAAACTTCATTGTCGAGGTTTTATTGTGAGATCCAAAGTTTGATACTTGGATCCAAGGTTTGTGACCTAGTCTACAAGGTTTGACAATGATTGGTTCAGTTGACAAGATAGAGGAAAGAAGTTAAAGTACAATACAAACAATTATTGTGCAAGGAATAGTTGAAAGATCAGTTGGACAGTGATTTCAGTGGTCTTGTCCTAGAAGCTATATGGAAAATGGGTCCTTCTACCTTCTACAACTCCTAATAGAGATTCAAAGTCTCCTAACAGGAACTCATATGTACTAATTTTTGTAATAGACTCCTAATAGGATCCATCCTCTAACAAAGAATATTTATATTAGTACATCATCTCGTGGGCATCATTCCCACTAGAGTTTTCCCTCTGATCAAGGGTTTTCCTAGTTAACAAATCTGGTGTAATTGTGTATGTGCATCTTAGTATGGTTGTTGTTCACTTTGATTGAATGGTTAAGATTATTTAAGGTTGATAAATGTTATAATTGGATAATTGATTCACCCCCACCCACCGCCCCCCCCCCCTCCCCCCACCCAGTTATCTTGATGGACTATTATTTCTAACAATTGGTATTAGAGCATCAAATTCTTGAAGATAAGGTTTAACAACTTTGGGAGATCAATGGAAAACATATTCATAAAGGATAGTCTAAAGTTCATGGAACAAATTATGACAGCTGGAAGGAAAAGATGAAGACACATCTACTATGTATGGGTCTAAGATATTGGATCTTGACAAAATCAAAAAAGGAAATTATTGTTGAAAGTGCTTTGGAAACTTGTACCTAGTAAGAAAGGGAACTTTTCATGTGCAACATGAGAGCTAGAGAAGCACTATTGTCTGCACTTCCTAAAAGTGAGTACAACAAGGTAAAGTCACTTGATACTTCTCATAAGATTTGGAAAACTTTGGAAAATAGTTTTGAAGGTGATGAAGATTCTAACAAATTGAGGTTACAAAGTTGGATTTGTGCATTTCAAGATCATAAAATGATAGAAAATGAATCTATAAGAACATATGTAGGTAAGATATAAAAAATTACTACGAGTATTAGATCTCAAAGAGGAACCAAGGAAGATGATGAGGTGATCTAGAAGATATTAAAGAGCTTAACACCATCATTTAAGCAAGTAGTTCAAATGATATAGTTGTTGATCTACTATACTAGAGATTTCACAAAGGAAACATTACTTGGGATACTTGAAGTAGTTGATAATGAGCTTATACAATCTAGAGAATTGACCACAACACAAATAGCTTTCAGTGCCTTAAATATTCAACCTAGTTTATCAAGGAGCACAAGTGCTAGAGGAGACTTTGCTAGCAGTAGTAGATCTGATGAGGATAGAAAGATAGAAGAAGGAGTAGCCCTTCTGGTAAGAAGAGAAAAGGATGGTTGTAAGGAAACTTGCAAGAAAGAATATAACTATTTCCACATAACCCATAATAGATCTAAAACATATCTACAATTGATATCCACATGCAAGAGAATAGACAACATACCCACAAAAATTATGACACAAGATATACCCTAGGAAACCCTCATTGAGGGAAAAACCTAGCCTCCAAAAGCATCCATCGCCATGTATTATTCACCAAAAACTCCATTACAATAAAACCATGGAAGCCTTCAATTCCATATCCACAACCAAGAAATTCATGTGAACAAGCATGAATCCACACATCCCATGTCATGCTTCCAACCTTCACAAATGCTCCCTTAGCTATCCTATCAAGCCTCATCCTGCTCGACTCTTTCTTTTTTGCCTTTTTTCTTATCACTCCAACAACTACCCTTATGGCTTCTTATATAGTAGAAATTCTCACAAAACCACTAAGTGGTATTACATAAACCATGTGCTAAAACCATGTGCTACCTAACCCATTGACCCCACATTTAATATTGGAAATTTAATTCTTTTTTCCAATATTAAATAATTACATAAAATATTATCACAATGTTATAATACAACTCATCAAGTACATCCTATGGGAATCTTTATATGTTGTGCGTCCATCTAGGTGCAACATCACATAATAAAATAATATAATATAATATAACAATATTATGTAATGTGTGCAACACCCATTATCTCAGCAATCTCCCACTTGTTGTATACATTTCATAGGGTCAATCTATAGCCACATAAATGAATAGTGAACAATCCCTCCTGGCACATCCACCATCATGGATCAAAGTACACCATGTCCTCCATCCTGCTACCTGCAACAAAATCAAAGTATCCAGTATCTCAAACATGAATGATCTCACCTCCTATTATTTTACTACCACTAAACATACATAGAAACCATCTAAGAGAAAGCCACCCAAACTGTTGCATTAGAAGATCATAAAATCCTATACCAACTAAAATGCCAAGCACAAAAAATCTGATCCAAAGGTAATCACATTTATTCATAGTTGTCAAAATATCCATAGCTGAAATAGCACCCATAGCAATGCCAAACCCATCCAACTATCCATACCTCCAAAGGTATACCAAGTGAATCTCACATCATCAACATATCCAATTTATAACCTACAATCACAAGCCTCAAGATAAATACCTAGCAGATTTATACCAAGAAGCTCCTACTGCAAAAGATAATGTCAAATCTATAACCAATCCACTCACAACAACTCAAAGAAGTGAATCTATGTAGTCTTAAGGACATCCACAACACATAAACCAATAACCTACAAGAACAAGTCTCATAAGAAATCTCCAACAGTCTCCCAGGCTCTCCACAACCAATAGAGGAAAGAGATAAATAAATAAATATGTCATCTCTCACAAAACATACATATGCACAAACCAGTGGTCATAATCTCTAACCAATCTCAAATCCAATGTAAGAAAAACTAAATATCCAGGAAGATAACCAAGACCAAAAAGAAACCATGCAAATCATAACTTCTATCATGTCCTTCTACACACACCTTTAGATATAAACTATGCAAGTATGATCTCCTCCATAAAACCCTAACCAATAAGCCTCAACAACACCCCAAACCATACCATATAACTAATCATGGATGTAAGCCTCTCATAAGAAGATTAAACTCATAAACCATTCCTAATCCAAGGAATATGCCCAATATAAAACCATCTAAACATATGCACATGAAAATAACCAATGCTAAACCATCTCTCAAATGAACCCTCCATAAATAACTCATGTACCATAGCTCAAGATCCATATCCATGAAAGACAAGCATAAACATAATGCACCTAAGAGAATCAATGGGCCATACCTCTCAAGTAGCAAACCGTTGAGTAGACCAAGAGTGGAGAATGAGAATTCTCATCAATATATCCAAGTCTCCAACCAAGACTCATCTAAGAACAATCTCCTCTCAATTCAATATTAGGTGAATTCCCCTTAGACTTTGTATTGAAACCAAATAATTATCCCAACAAATAATTCTCTAATCCAAGAGAAATCAGCACCACCACCGTCTCTAAGTATCCATGAGCACCTGCAACCAATCAATCCATGCCAACTTTAAATGTAACATAGCAATATCATGAAGTATATAGCTTATGATCAATGTACTCAAACCAAGATCAATGTCAAATTTCCAACCATGGATTTAGGAACATAAACATGACAACATGATCTAACCATCTCAACCAAAGAGATAAAATTCTCTATATGAACATACTATAACATGTCAAAACTCTAAATGCATGTCAAGAGTATACCATGAGATAACAATGAAATCATCCTCATACCAAGGATAACATGTCAAATGAAAGCATAAACCACACCTTTACCAAGAACCCCATAAGTCCTCAAGATGCAACCATGGTCAATATATACCATAAACTATTTAGATAAATATATCATCAAATAAACCATGTCAAACCTACACCAAATCTTAATCAATGTGTAGAGCTCTCCAAGATTTTTTCATTGACTACTTGAAGTCCAAAATTTGACTCGGTATGCCCAAATTATGCCCTAATTTGTGCTCAAAATAAAGAACATCTAATTAGGCTCTTAAAACCTAATAAAATATCAAAATCACATAACCAAACTTACACCAAGTTGTAGTGCTATGAATTATCTTTCCAATGCCTATAAGAATTCTAAAATCCAATATCTTAAGAGAAAATTATGGTTGTTTTACTAAGATAGTCTTTTTTCCATTTTCACTGCAATTTTATTTTTAATTTTTTGTGACGAAAATTCCAAAAAAATTAAATTTGATGGCCATCAAGGGCTAAAACTAAAAAACTCATTCATTTCCTCTAAACATGGCCAAACTAGGGCATATTATATATCAAAATTTATGAAAATGTCAACCCAAATCTAATGGTGAGGTTTGGCTTTTTCTAAGAGGTCGTTTCTACAAGCTCCCCTAAAACCCTCTTTTAAATGAAGCATCTAAAAAATTCTTTTGTCCAAAAATTTCACATGCCCCAAATCACCAATATCCCATCATAATAGCAAATCCAAAACTCTCAGATCTGCAATAAATAACTCAAATATCTTGCTCTTTCTTTTATCCTCTCATGCATTTCCATGATTTAATCTAGGGTTACAATAATAAAACCATAGCTCTAATACCACTTGTAAGAAAACTTGCAAGAAAGAATATAATTGTTTCCACATAACTCATAATAGATCTAAAATATATATGCAATTGAAATCCACATGCAAGAGAATGGAAAACATACCCACAAAAACTATGACACAAGATATACCTTGGAAAACCCTCATTGAAGGAAAAACCTAGCCTCCAAAAGCATCCATCACCATGTATTATTCACCAAAAAATCCATTGTAATACAACCATGGAAGCCTTTAATGCCATAGCTACAACCAAGCAATCTATGTGAACAAGCATGAATCCACACATCCCATGTCATCCTTCCAACCTTCACAAATGCTCCCTCGACTAACTTGTCAAGCCTTGTCCCACTTGAATATTGTCTTTTTTCCTTTTTTATTTTCATGCCAACAACTACCCTTGTGACTTCTTATATAATAGAAAGTCCCACAAAATTACTAAGTGGTATTACATAAACCATGTGCTAAAACCATGTGCTACCTAAGCCATTGACCCCACATTTAATATTGAAAATTTAATTATTTTCCCTAATATCAAATAATTACATGAAATATTATCACAATATTATAATACAACTCATCAAGTATATCTCATGGGAATATTTACATGTTGCATGTCCATCTAGGTGCAACATTACATAATAAAATGAAATAATACAATATAACAATAATATGCAATGTGTGCAACACCCATTATCGCAACAATGGTAAGAAAAATTTCTAATGTTGGACTTGTAATGAGTTTGGTCATTATGCAACTAAGTGTCCTAAAAGAGAGAAAAAGTATAAAGGAAAGTTCAAACTTAGAAAAGATAGAGAGTGTTTGTATGCAAATGAAGAAGATGATTCTGATGAACAAGCAGTAACTGATAATTATGATGAAATAGGATATGTACCTATTAAAGAAGAAAGTCTAGAGAAAATGGCTTTGGTATCTTAGGTTTAAAAGAAATATGATTGGATAATTGATAGTGGCTGTTAACATCAAATGATTAGTGAATTGAATAAGTTTGTTGACTTCAAAAGTCATGATGGAGGCATTATCAAAGTTGGAAACAATGCAGCATGCCATATTTAAGGTATTGGATCCATAACTCTTGATGGTAAGACTAACAATGAGGATTTATATTTTTTGATGGTTTGAAACACAATATTTTAAGTGTTGGAAAACTAGTGGATAAAGGTTATCACTTACAATTCATAGAGAAGACATGCATGATCAAAGAAAAAAATGGAAAGGTAATTGGAATAAGAACTAGGTCTATAGGTAATGTATTTCAGCTAAATCCAACTAAAATGACATGTTTGGTTACTAAGGTAGATGATAGTTGGTTATGACATAAGAGATTTTGTCATATAAACTTTGACAGCATTGTGAAAACTAACAGTATGTTTGCAATTAGAGATTTTCCTAAGATTGTTAAGCCTACTAACACAATTTGCAAGGACTGTGTATTGGAAAAGCATACGAAAACTTCTTTTCTCAGCAAAAATTTTACTACTACAGAAAAACTAGAGATTGTACATACAGATCTTAGTGGTCCTATGAAGACTAAAGGATTCTATGGTGAAAGGTATTTCATGATTTTAGTGGATGACTTTTCTAAAATGATGTGGGTCGTATTTCTTAATGAAAAATCTGAGGCATTTGATAAGTTCAAGATATTCAATAAAATAATTGAGAATGAATCGTGTATGAAGATTAAATGTGTAATATTAGATAGAGGAGGATATTTTACTTCAAATGAGTTTAATATCTTTTGTGAAGCTGATGGAATCAAAAGACAATTATCAGCTCTAAGAACCCCTGAACAAAATGGCATTGTAGAGAGAAGAAACAGGTCAATAATAGAAGTAGCAAGAGCTATGTTAGCTAAGAATAATCTACCAAGATGTTTTGGAGAGAAGCTATGAATACATCAATCTAAACTATGAAAAAAGTGCAAGTCAAGAAAGACACACATAAGACCCCTTATAAACTATGGTTTGGTCACTGAACTCCAACTAAGTTCAAAAATTTTGGCAGTAAATGTTATATCAAAAGAGATGATGATATTGGTAATTTTGATGCTAGAAGTTATGAAGGTATGTTTCTTGGTTATTTATTGAAAAGAAGAGCTTATGTATGTTATAATCTAATAACTAAGACTATTTTTGAGAGTGAAAATGTAAGAGTTGATGAGAAATTCAGGATACAAGAAAGAGTAGTTGATTACAATTTTGATGATGAGAATGTTGTTATAAACCAAGGAATAATGAAGTATTCTTTGAGACTAACAATGATTTGTAGACTAAAGGAGAAAAAAGGCATAAACAAAACTTGGAACCTTCAATAGAGCTAAGAGTTGAGATAACAACTCCTACTTCTGGTAAGAATATGACAAGGAATCATCCACTAGAGCATATCATCGAAAGTAGAGATAAAGTGTGATGACAAGAAGCAAAATCAATGGAGAATTATGTCCAATATCTCAAGTTGAACTGAAGAAAGCATTGTATGGCTTGAAGAAAGCACCCAGAACTTGGTATGCAAGGTTGGACAAACATTTAACAAAGCTTAGATTTAGCAAAGGTATGACAGATAGTAATCTATACTAGAAAGAAATAGATGATGGATTGATGACTTTAGTAATATTTGTTGATGATATCATTTTTGGAGGGAATGATGATGAAAGTAACAAGTTTGCAAAAGAAATGAAGGAATTTGAAATGAGCATGGTAGGAGAAATGAAATACTTCCTAGGATTATAGATTATGCAGGACAAAGAAGGAATCTTTATTTCTCAGACTAAGTATTTGAAAGATCTATTGAAAAGGTTTGGTTTGGAAACATGTAAACCAATTAGAACAGATATGGTAACTAGACACAAGTTATCTACAAAGGATGAGACACCTATTGTTGAACAAAAGAAGTAGAGATCCATGATCAGAGGATTGCAATATTTGATTCACACAAGGCCAAATATAGCAAATGCAGTTGGAATTGTTGCATGATTTCAAGATAATCCTAGAGAAGCACATTATGTAGTAGTCAAAAGCATATTTAGATTCCTTAAAGGAACACCAGAGTTAAGATTGTGGTATGATAGATCTAATGATTTCACTTTATATGCTTATACTAATGTCAGTTGGGTAGGCAATATGGATGAAAGAAAGAGCACTAGTGGTGGAGCCTTCTTTCTTGGAGGAAGATTGGTTTCTTGGTTAAGCAAGAAGGATTATACCTCACAAAGTACAACAAAAGAAAAATATGTTGCAATAGCAAACAATTGTAATCAAGTTGTTTGGATGAAGTAGATGTTGAATGATATAAGGATAGAATTTAGTGAACTTGTTGTCATACATTGCAATAACACAAGTATAGTGAATATGTCTAAGAATCTAGTAGTCCATTCTAAGACTAAACACATTTCTATCAAATATCAAATGTTGAGAGAGAAAGTTGTAGAAAAAGAAATTAGATTAGAGTATGTAAGCACAAAGAGTAAATTATAGATACTTTCACCAAGCCTCTTCCCAAAGAGACTTTTGAGTATTTGTGAGGTATGCTAGAATTTATGCCCCTTCCTACATCAGAGTAGATGATGCAAGAGTGCATCAGTCTAGTGTAACAAAGCACTATTGTTTGTCTAGACTAAATGTTGATGCTTCCTATATGGGGGAGTATATGTGATAGATAGAGTCATCTAGGACTTTTTTTGGATGTTATTTTGAATAGTGTCTTTGGACACTTGAGCAAGTTAGAGATAGTTCTTGCAAAGATTGATGGTTGCTGAAACCTTTGACATTGATGTCAATGGGGCAGAGATTATAACATGAAAAATAGTTTGATTTAGAGTACATTGAAGGGAGATATTGCAGTTGATATAGATCACATTTAGGTATATCAATGAGGGGAATGATTGATGAAGAGGATTTGAGAGTGATTGATGAAAAGGATTTGAAAAGAAAGACTAATAGTCTTTTACAGTTGGTAGTTTTGAAACTAGATGATTTTCATCTATGTTGCCATCAATGCCAAAGGGGGAGATTGTTGGAAACATGAATGTTGATGATACTTCTATGGGGGAGAATTGTATAAACATTTTTAGATCATTATCATGATGATATGTTATGTTCATTACTATGTTTGACATTGATGTTAGCATAGCAATTTTATGTGGTATCTAACAGAAGAATAGTGGCAAAGAACAAGTTGGTATAGATAGATAGTTGAGCATTTTCACTTTAAGAGAGGTTAAAGGGAGATAATATTAAGTATCTAGCATATGCATCTAACCTCAAAAGTATAATATATTAAGTATGGAAGAAGTTATGCAAGTTTTGGTGAAGACTATTCTAAGATAGAGTTTACAGAAGCATGTTCTAGTAAACTTGTTATATCTCTTAGTAGAGTTGTTATTCTGAGAAGTTGGAGTTAAAGATATAAAGAAGACATTCTAGAGATGATGTAGCTAAGCTTTCTCATAATAATTTTACACATATGAAAATTTATTCAAGTTACAAGGTGAAAGATTAATGTTATCACTAAGTATAATGTGTTCTTAATGAGGTCCTATAATAATTAATTGAGAAGGTGTAATAGCCGACTCAGGGAATTGTTTTATGGTTCCAGTATAAAGGAAGGAAACTTTACTTTATCATGTATGGCATGTATGAATGATTACAAAAAGCATAAAGAGTGGAATTCAAAGATAAGCAGAGCATAATGAAGTTGGAGAAAACTTCATTATCGAGATTTTATTTTGAGATCTGAAGTTTGATATTTGGATCCAACATTTTTGACCTGGCCTACAAGGTTTGATAGTGATTGGTCTAGTTGACAAGATAGAGGAAATAAGTTAAATTATAGTACAAACAATAATTCTACAAAGAATAGTTGAAAGATCAATTAGACAATGAGTTTAGTGCTCTTGTCCCGGAAGCTGTTTCGACAGTGGGTCCTTCTACCTTCTACAACTCCTAACAGGGATTCAAAGTCTCCTAACAGGGACTCATATGTAAATAGACTCCTAACA
This sequence comes from Cupressus sempervirens, assembly GCA_028749045.1. Lineage (NCBI taxonomy): Eukaryota > Viridiplantae > Streptophyta > Pinopsida > Cupressales > Cupressaceae > Cupressus > Cupressus sempervirens. Next base: position 305,201,561 of record CM053792.1, on the reverse strand, counting down.
AGGTCCATCCTCTAACAAGGAATGTTTATATTAGTACATCATCTTGTGGGCATCATTCCCACTAGGGTTTTCCCTCTGACCAAGGGTCTCCCTAGTTAACAAATCTAGTGTAATTATGCATGTGCATCTTAGTATGGTTTTTGTTTACTTTGATTGAATGGTTAAGATTATTTAAGGTTGATAAATGTTATAATTGGATAACTGATTCACACCCACCACCCCCCTGGCCTCTCAATTATCTTGGCGGACTATTATTTCTAACAAATTTATCATATGTAATCATCATGAAGGAAAATTTGAGTTGTATAGAGAGCCATTTAGAATTTTGGATATTATTTTTAATATCATTAAAGTGGGTATCAAACATTTTCATATTGAGAATTGACTATATTTGGTGAATGTTTTGAATTAATATTAAATTGTGATACATTTAGTAATTGTTGTTGGGTTTATAAAATAAGATTGCATTCATATTCAATTTTTGATCCATCCATACATACATTTTCTCAAATTCACAAATGAATAATTTTATATAACATTTTTGAAGTGAATTAGTGATTCTCCTTAAAAATTGACACCTAGTAAAGAACATTTAGAGAATTGACAAAAAAAAATTAATCCTCACTAGAATCCCTATTTTAGATGTGGATAAAATCATGGCTATGTTTGAGAATGAATTTATTGCAACCAACGACATTACAATTCATCATCCGAGAAAGGTCAAGAGTCAAACAATGCTAGGTATTGGAAAATGATAGATAGGAAATAGATATTGTTATATTCTCAAGAATACACGCAAACCCTTTGGAAAGAATATATAATTTGCAAAGTTTATATGCACTCTTAAGGTGGGAAAACCCAAGCTAGTAAGATCCATGTAGACCCTATACCTGGAAGTGAGGGAAAAAATTAGTAATATGACCAAAAGTGTTTATGGTGTAGTAATAAATTTAACGCTTATGAATTAATATAGTTGTGTCAAGGTCTATTTGTAAGCAAGTATTGACTTAAAATATGAAAAGAATGCATTTTACCACAAGCAAAAGCAACAACATTATTACAAGTTGAGATAAATTATCTAATAAAATGTACATGCAAAATATAGAATTTTAGACAACACACCTTGATGAGATGTCATTTTTTCATCATAAAAACAATGCGTGATTTATTTCCAACTCCTTGCGGAAATACTAATCTCATTATTTATGGCTTGATATGATTTTGTACCTCCACTTAGTATACACAAAGAGAAAAGAAAAAAAAGTTGAATGGATGCATGAGCCAATTTTCTAATTCATAGCCTTAAACAACTGTTAATGAACCAACAAGTTCCCCCACAAAGATTTCCTTTAAAACCATGCAAAGACATGTACATACATGCACCCCTAAAATTACAGAATCAAAATAGAAATTCCCAAAAAAATCATGTCACTAAATCCAATAAATGCTCATGTCCCTAAATCCAATAAATGCTCATAGATATAACTAATGGATAAAGATTAGATATTAGTCAACACAAAATGGATGAAGATTAGATATTAGTCAACACAAAATTTCTTACCCTTTATTTATATATATATTTACAAACACACACACACACACACACACACACACACACACACACACACACACTACTGATACTTGTCACTAAAATAGTTATATAGTTATTAAAATAATTAATATTATCATTGAAAGAATGGTTTACTAGTATTTGGTAATTAATAAATAAAAATAAAAAATAAATACAAAATGAGAAACACTAGCACTATTGAGATAAACATATAGCCATAGCAAATAGTCTTATCTATTAATATGATCTTAATTGATCATTTAGCTATATGAATATAATATTATTAACCCATTGTCATTACTAAATCATAAAATATTATTTTAGTAATATGATTATAATGATTTTAGTAGCTTTTAATAAAAATGGATCCCACTCACAATAAAAGACTCCAAAAGGACCTATAATGCATTTATTAAATTTATGAAGTAACATACATGTACCCCTCACTGATGCCCCATGTAAAATTGTTTAAATTAAAATTATATGATTTAATACAAACTAGCATACCTAAAAGTTTAAATAAATAAAAAATTAAATTAAGCTAAGAGATATCTAATTTAAAATATGTAAAGCTTAGAAATATAAATATTTCATCCAAAAAATCATAGAATTGATTTATTTTAAATAATAATATAATAGAAAGATCATAGAATTAATAATTCAATATAATCATAACTAATATAGATAGAAATTTTTTTAAAAAATTAAAAGAAAAAATAATCAAATTTTATGGATAAGATTTTTGTAATTGGATTCATGCACCTTCTAGTATTTTATTAAGATCTTTATGACATCTAAAATACTATTATATCTATAAGATTTCACACTTTACCCAAAATCCAAATCAATTTTTTTACATTTAGCAAATCGAAGATATTCATTCTATTCCAATAAAAAAACTAATTTTATACAAAAAAGTTTTAGTTTATTTTAAATAATAAAATTATTAAAATATCATAGAATTACTAATTAAATATATAGATAACAAGTAGATAAAATAATAAAATTTAATTACTTATTGATATTTGTAAATATGAGAAATTTCTTTTTTTTCTTAATATTTAGAAATAATTAATAAAAACAATCACTGTTGTCTATATAATTTTCCTAATTTGACTTCCCAACTCTTTCAATCTTTTTCTAAATATAAGATTTGATTTTCACAATTTTTCATTTCAATCTAAAAAGCAAACTAATTTGTTATATTTAGCCCGTTAAAAATGTTCATTATATTCTAAATAAAAGAAAATACTAATGAAAATTAAAATAGTTTAAAAGTTTACTTCCAAATTTTATGGACTTTGAAAAATATCATTAAAATTTTTGACAATAATAATAGCTATCAACAATGATAAAAATGGCCAGTTCTTGTTTCAATTACAAAATTAATTAAATCATACTAAATCATGTTAATGTTAAGTATTACTAATATGATTTATTTGCCATTTTAATATACATGACATTAAAATGACCGTTAATTTTTTTAAATGCTAAAAAGTTCACATTGATGAATGCTTCCACTGTAGAAAGACTCTCGGCTTAATCATGCTATTTAATAATAATAATATATAATTATGTATATTAAGTTGTAGAGAGAGTATATTAAGACTTACATTAGTGATATTAGTACCATTAAAAAATTGCTACTTAAATAAAAATTGACTTGACAAATAAATAATGATTAACAATATTTATTGCTTAACAATGGTAAAATTAATTATCACTTAGAGACACACACACACATCTATATAACTAGCACAAATTCTTATATAGACCAACCTACAAAAGATTATTAACCAACAGTCGTGAACTCAAACTAAGAGTATGGACATATTTAAGGGTGTTACAAATTTAAATGATATAATATTGATTAACTTAACAATTAATAATAAAAATATATTTTAGATATATTATTGTTAATTTATCAAACAAACACATGTATTAGTTTAATCTAATATATTTGTATATACATCAAAGGGGTTTGTGATAATCAATTTGAATAAATAATATATTTGATATGTACCTTAGAGTGAGGCAAAGTAGTTCATCTTGGTTATGATAAGGTGGGGTAATATCACCTATCTTGTTCAGCTAAATACACAAAAGTATCATTCACAAACAAGCCTAGCTTTATTTCTCACAGTGTCACCATCCTCATTCAATTTGTTTTGGTGTCCTTATGTTTAGGAACTATGACCTATGTTTTTTCCTCATGAATTTGATCTAGTCATTTTTCCACAGATTCCATCCAAATTTTATCCTTACATGTTGCATTTACATCTTTACCCTCAACTTTAGAAATCAAACAAATCTCATCTTGAACTTCTTATGACCTTCTCCTAGTTAGAACGCCTTGGTTTGTGTCACCAATAATATAATTTTCAAAATGATTTAGCCTTATGCACCTTGGAGTCTTTAGATTTACATGAAAAACTAATACTTGAGGTTCTTTTTTAATTTTAACTTCTTCATCACCATCGTCATGAACTCTAGGAACAATCTATGGTAGATCTTGTGATTGAGCTTGTGTTCCCTAATTTTCACTTATATCTCCAATATCTAAATCATATGTACAATATATGAATTTTCTTTACTTTTTTTTATCAACTCTTGCATTTACACTCTAAACTATCATCCTCGACTTTTATTGTGGCACCTGCATATCTTTCTTTAGTAGAATAACCAAGATACCTTTGTCACTTTCAGGAGTTCCTTGATCTTTATCCATTTTGATGTAGCGTTTGCTTTCCATTGGGTGGATATTTTGCAACTGACAGTTTTGTGAAAATCCAATCACAAAATAGGTAGACTAGACATAGTGTGTGAGACAAAATCTCTCCAATATTAAAGGGAAGGCTCTCCCTTCTCACCATTCCATAGATCAACTCATGGTAAGCAAGAAGTTGAGAGATTTTTAGTGGTGTTACTAATATTCTTTCCTCTTAACTTTAAAGAAAGAATCCACTTACCTATAGAGTGATTCATGGTCAAGATGAAATCACTAACTATACTTCTATTTAGTAGCTAAAAACAGTGATACCAATTAAATAATACTAACTCAAAGGCTAGTTGAAAGCATACCAATTTGGCTCTAGGTCCTATATTAATCTAATTTATAAGAAAGAAAAACACTATGATTAGGGCACAAAGACTTCCAAAAGTATATGATCTTTATTCTATAAGAAAACCCTCTACTATTGGGGTGCAAAGACTTTTAGAAGTAGGGAAATTCTAATTATTTTTTGTGAATTTGAGATGGTAACACAAGCTATAGTCAAAGCTTCTAGTCTATGTATTACCCCAACCACTCCTAGTCAAAACTTTGACACTGATTGATTCGTTTACTCACTATGCTCCTATTATTGAACACACAATAATAGCATGAATCAAATACAATACACATAAATTACAATCAAAGCCTCTAGTTTTCTCTATGACAATTGCTTCTAGTCAAAGCTTTCAGTCCAATTGCTTATTTTATTCACCTTTCTCCATAATTCATACTACATAATCAAATTTATGCTTGCATAAATGTGGCAGAACTTTCTTTCATACAAAAAAAAAAAAGAAGAGTTTTACAATGAGGGGGCACACCTTATATAGGTAAAGGAGTTGAGAAAATTATAGAGGAAAAAGTGGGAACAACTCAACCAACTTTGACCCGGTCTAACTAATAATAGAAATTATTGGATTACATGTCATTACACATGTAAATAGTATTAAATGTAATTACACATTATCATGTAATATACCCTCTTCAATTAAAAACATGAAAGAAGAAGAAGAAGAAAGACAGAAGAGAAATGAGACAATCCTGGGGATTTTTCTGAAGGGCCTTGTACTTGGCAATGCTATCTTGAATGATCATAGGATTGAGAGTTCATGTATTTTGTACCACTGCATTCACCTTGATAACCACGGTGATGCATCTTTTGATAGCCTCCAACTCTCTTTGATAGATTGTTCATTGTCATTTGAAAACTTGATGTGATCAAGCTTTTTCTCATTTGAGTTGTTGGGAATTCTTTTTTGTGGATTGGAAAAATTTTGAGTCTGACACTTTGAAAACCTTCTAGATTGAATCCAAATATAAACTCTAAATAACTTTCTATCAACACCTTTAACTCTCTTTTTTAAAAGAAAACTACTTGGCACATTCTCACATGAACATAGGTTCGAAAGCTTCCATTGGAAAAGTGGAGACCATATGAATAGTTTCTTCTTGAAAATTAAAGCTCATCTTCTTGACAGGATGTCATTGTTCTTTATAGAAATTGTAGCATATCTTTTGGTGCAACATGAAGATGAGAATATATTCCAATTAGATTGAATCCTTGAGAACTTTTGGGATTTGAGTTACAATGACAAATCCATGAGGGATGAGTGTTCAAAGTATGGATTAGAACACATATGATGGTTGGAAATGAACTAGAAAGCATATGTATTTGGATGGAAAGGTTCAAAGTCAGACTTGCCAAGATAGATTGCATGTGGGCAATGATAGTCTTTCATGGGTATGGCTAAGAATGCAAGTTAGGATGCATATGGATGCGTACAAAAGATGATTTTGGTATTTAAAGAGTGACCTTCTACCAAAGTTGGATTCTCTAGATGTAATTTCTTGTAAAGTGATCTACATGCAGTCATGACACGATGCAAACATGTAATTAGATTCAAAGGATGAGATTACATGTAAATGCAAACAAAATATAGGTTTATGTGTAAATGCAAATGAAAATTCATGTAATAGCATGTGGGGAATGAGATGCAATGTGTTATGGCATGTAATGATGAAAATGAAATGAATTAATGCACTCACATGAAGAGGTAGAAGGTAGAGAGAAGTGAAACATGCTCAAGTTCTTGGGAAAGAACTTCCAACTTCTTCCAAAAGAAGAAAATCAAGAAAGCAAGAAAACAAACAATGAAAACAAGAACAAAGAAAACACATAACTTTGATCTTAAACTCAAACGTGTCAAGAATCAAGTTACTTTAAATTAAAAATTTGAATTTGGAATTAGGATATAATCCAAAAGTATGAAAATGAGATTCTTCATCATATTTAAAGGAAAAATGCACTATTCATGGAATATTTATGGACAAGTGTGCAACTTCAAGCTAAAATATGCATGGAAATAGAAAGATAAGCATAAATTAATTAACAAGATTGAAAATATCCACTTACTTGTGTTGATATATGATTGAAAAGATCATTTGAGTAGAAAGATTGTTAAAAGAAGATAGTGTTTTCAATCATTGTTTTGTCATTGATGTCAAACCTGCCACATGCTGGTAAGACAATTGCTTATGTGTTTCATGCACTATTACTTAGTTGATTGATGAGGAGGATTTGATCAACAAGATGTAACAAAAGTACCTAGATAAAAGGTTGAGTTACGATTATGTATTGAAGTACAACAATCAATTAAGACAGTGATAACATAATGTATTGATGATCTACTTGAGGTTACAAAATGATTACCTACACTTAGAATGATTAGAAGAATAAGGTTGGACAAAGTTCATTTTCTAAGCTTGACCAAGCTGATATAAGGCACCGAGAAAAGTTAGTGCAAGCTGAGCAAAAAGTTAGTTGGAGTTGAGTGAAAGCAATTTCTAATAGATGCCAAGTAAACTAGTGGATGTTGAGCAAGTTAGTAGGTGTTGAGCAATGTGGTCGAAGTCAAGTGATTTTTAGTTGATGCCAAGCACCAGTAAAATCTATTTGATGCTGAGTGATTTCACAATAGATGTTGAGTAACATAGTATGTATTGAGCATCAATAAATTGGTAATGTCGAGCTGCGGCATTATGAAAAAGATTGAAGAATCACAAATTAAAAGCTGACAAGTTTGTTTTCTTGGAACTTGTAAATCGGGAGAAAGATAAGATTGATGAGTTGGAGGTACAAAATCTTATGTAAATAGTTTTGGAGATGAATTCAAATAGATTTTAGGAGAAGTTTCTAGAGGAGACAAGATATGGGGTAGATACATTGTATCCTACCTAATCCATTGAAAACCCTAATTTTTGAAATACATAATGAGCAAGAAAAAGAGTTCTAACTCCCTATATGTAGAGATGTCTAGTCATGAAGCAATGTTGGATAGAAGTCAAAGAGCTTTTGGATGCAAAAATCTGAAAAGGAGAAGGAAGAGGGTTCACTTCATCAAGTGACCCAAGTGAAGAAGTCTACAATGGTGAGCTAAGCAAGAAGGCTAGAGGAGGATGAATGCTTGAAAGGTGAACAAGTTGTCAAAACTATAGAGATTGGAAGCCAAGTAGAGTTGAGGACTAGATAGTGATCTATAATCTACAAGTAAGGTTGTAAGTTATATCAAATCAAATCTCTACTACTAATTTCTAACAATTGTATCAGATTAGGGTAAGTCCTTTAGAGAAAGGTTGACTTAATAGTCATTTTAAAATCCTTTAATAGGGTGGCATTCTAAGTGAATGGCCTAAAGTCCTCTAATAAGGCTCACTTTTAACAGGGTGATTGAAATCCCTTAATCGGGTCACATTTAATAGTGTGTGTTGTAACCTTTAACAGTGTTGGCCTTTAATAAGGCATCACTTCAGAAGAGTGAAAAAGGAGTAGCATGTTATTGGTAGTTTTTCCCAAATTGGGTTTTCACTTTAAATCATTGTGTCATGTGTACTAATAAATGTGTTGTGATTTATGCTTTACATTTCTAAAAGTTAATGTTACAGTAACATATCAATTTTGATTAACACACAATGAATGCATGCATGGTTGAGAAAATTTTATGGGTTCACTGAATTGTGAAAATTTTATTTTTATATCTAGACCTTGAATAGTTGATTCACCCCCCCCCCCCCCCCCCCCCCCCCCCCCCCTCCCTCTCAGTTATTCTAAAAGTATTCCAACAATTGGTATCACTTAAAAGGATTAGTTTTAAGGTACTAAAAGCATAAAGATCAAGATGTCAAAAAGAGATGTACCCAAGCTAAACAAAGATAACTTTCCTGAATGGAAAATTTTGATGAAGCTACATCTTGGAGGACTTGGAGATTATGCACAAACTTGCATTACAATAGAACATGTTGATCTAGTAGGAGCCCTAACTGCTGAAGATTTGAAGAAAAAGAAAGAGCACAATCAGGAAATATTGGAGATTGCCTCTACCCTAAGCTATGCTGAGTTTGATGATATCAAAGACCTTAAAAGTGCAAAGCAGATGTGGGATGCCCTAAACACCATCTATGGAGGAGACAAAAATGTTGGCTAAGTAAAGTCATGAGAACATTGTTGCCTGTGTATGCCATTAGAGTGTCTGCAATCCAAGAGTTAAGATGTATGCCAAGGAATGATCTAACCCTTGAAGGTTTGGTAGGGAGACTCGTTTCTTTTTGAGTTATCTAATTTTGACAACTATAGACTAGAGAGTATCAAATCATCTTTCAAAGAAAAGTTGTTACTGAAGGATTCTCAAGAAGCGAAGCCAAAGAAGAAGAAAAGAAAGATAAAGTATGCATCTAGTGACAATAGTATGTATGAGGAAGACATTGAACAATTAGAAGCATTGCTAGCAAGAAGATTTCATAGAGGAAAAGGTAAATTCAAAGGTAAGCTTCCTATAAATTGTTTTAATTGCAATGAAGTTGGCCATATTGTAGCAAGATGTACATAGAAGAAGAACTCCAGAGAAGGGAACAAGCACAAAAATAGAAGAGAAGATGATGGAAGAGACTACAAAGATAAAGGCAAGAAGTCATGCTGCATTGCTGATGAAAATGATAATGATGTGGTATATGTTGCAATGAAGGATGAATCAGATGAGTATGAGGCTACTACACTTATGACTTGTGTGAACAAGAATGACAAGTGGATCATTGACATTGGATGCTCACATCACATGACTGGAGACAAAAGTAAGTTCATTACCTTAATCTGTTACGATGGAAATAGTGTAAGATTTGGTAATGATGCACCATGTTTGATAAAAGGAAAAGTGTCTATCAAACTCATAGACAAGATTTCATGTGATAGTTCTTATTATGTTAAAGGATTGAATTATAACTTTTTAAGTGTGTCACAATTTAATAATTTGGGTGGCAAAGTTGAGTTTGAAAATAAATCAGCCAAGATATATGATACAAATGGAAATCTAATTGGAAAAGGAGATCAAACTAGGAGTAATCTATTCTATTTGTATATAGAAGACGCTACTTGTCTTATTGCAAAATTTGGTGATGTATGGCTTTGGCACAAGAGATTATGTCAAGTTAACTTTGATAATCTGATTAGTATCAGTAACATGAAAAAGAGTTAGAGGATAGCCTAAGTTGAAGAAACTAGAAAATATAATGTGCAAACAATGTCGGCTCAGCAAGATGACAAAGTCAAGCTTTAAAAGTAAAGCTTACACCTCTAAGAAAATACTTGAAATTTTTTATACTGACTTGTGTGGACCTATAGAAGTGCAAAGCTACAAAGGAGATAGGTATATAATATTGCTTGTTGATGATTACTCTAGAATGATGACAGTCATTTTTCTAAAACAAAAATCAGATGCTTTTCAAATGTTTAAATGGTACTTGGCAAGAGTTGAGAAAGAAACAGGTAAGAGATATTCACTTCACATGAGTTTGAGATATTTTTCAATGACAGAGGAATCAAGAGACAGACATCAGGACCTAGGACCCCTCCACAAAATGGAATTACTAAAAGAAGAAATAGGTCAATAATGGACTATGCCAGAACACTCATGATGGAGAAAAATTTTGCTCTAAAATATTGGAGAGAAGCTGTAAGTATTGCAGTATACACTTTGAACCATGTGCAAGTAAAGAAAGGTACTCACTCAACACCTTTTGAACTATGGTATGGTCATCCACCTAATGTGAAATATTTTAAGGTATTTGGAAGCAAATGCTATATTCTTAAAGATGTTAGGAGTGGAAAGTTTGATGCAACTAGTGAAGAAGGTATATTCCTTGGTTATTCCACAAGAAGTAAAGCTTACAAGTGTTTAATTACTAACACTAAAAAAATTGTGGAAAGTGCAAATGTTGGTGGAATCTGATTGAAAAGATCATTAAAGAAGAAGAGAGATTGTTTGCAAAGAGGGAAATTGTTGATAAAGAATGTTATCAATCATTTTTTTGTCACTGATGTCAAACTTGCTATTTGTTGGAATGAAAATTGCTTATAAGATCCAAGTACTATCACTTAGTTGATTGATGAAGAGGATTTAATCAATCAGATGTAACAAGAGCACCTAAGGGAAAGGTTGAGTTATGATTTTGTAATGAACTACAAGGATCGGTTAAGACAATGGTAAAATGATGTATTCATAATATACTTGAAGATATAGAGGTTGGCTACACTTAGAAACTCTAGAAGAATAAGTTGTAACAAAGTTGTTTGCAAAGCTTGATTAAGTTCAGTAGTGTGTGCCAAGCAAGCTAGTTCATGCCGAGCAGATTATCAATAAGTGCCAAGAAAATGAAAAATCTAGTGTGTGTTCAGTGAAACAAAAGGAGCTAAGCAAGTTTATGTGTTGAGCAAGTAATAGGTGTTGAGCATCAGAAAAGACTTAGTTGATGTCGAGTGAATCCATAATAGTTGTTGAGCATCAATGAAACATAGTTGGTGTTGAGTAACACAATATGTGTTGAGCATCAAATATTCAAAAGTGTTGAGTTATTGCATTATTTGAAATGTCAAGGATTCACCAAATCTAAGCCAAAAAGTTTGTTACCTTGAATTTTGTGAACCAGATAGAAGATAAGGATGATGAGCTAGTGGCACAGAATTTTAGTTAAACCATTTTTGGGAAAATTTAGGAGAATTCTTCATGATGTTTCTAGAAGAAACAAGATTAAGGGTAGATTCATTGAATCTTACCTAATTTATTCGAATTGAAATTAAAAGCAAGAAGATTAAGAGCAAGAAAAGTATTCCAGACTTATATTTAAGGAGTTACAGGTCAAGAAGCAAGAGTTACTGAGTTGCCAGGTTGTTAAAGTGGTTGGTAAGATGTCAAGGTGAAGGCATCAAGAGAGAAGGAGGAACAAAGTATAGAGACTTTGCTTTGATAGGTGACCACATAGGAGATTGCACTAGTAAATTAAGAATAAAGACTCAAGGAGATGAAGCTTGAAAGGAGGACAAGTTGTCAGAGCTATAGAGACTAAAAGCCAAGAAAATTTGAGAGCTAAATTGAGATCTAAAATTTACAAGTTAAGTTGTGAGTTATATCAGGTCAAAAGCCCTCGTTGTTACTCTCTAACAATTGTATCAATTAGGGTAAAATCCTATGGACTTAGGTTGGTTTAACAACCATTTGTAAATCCTTTAAAAGGGTGTAATTTCAAGTGAACATTCTAAAGTCCTCTAACTAGGCCTACTTCTAATAGGGTGGTTGAAATCCTTTAACCAGGTCACATTTAACAGTGTATTGTAGCCTTTAATAGGGTAGGCCTTTCATAGGGCATCACTTTAAAAGAGTGAAAATTGAGTAACATGTTATTGTTATTTTTTTCCAAATTAGGTTTCCAAGTAAATTGTTGTGTTATTTGTTGATATTTCATGTGTTATTCATTTAAGCTTGGATGCATGATTAGTTAAATGGGCTCACTATATTTAGTGAAAAAAATTTATTAGGACATTTGGACCTTGAATAACTAATTCACCCCCCCCCCCCCCCTCTTAGTTACTCTAAAGCATTTCTAACAATTGGTATCAAAGTCATCTGCTGATTTGGTTTAAAGGTACTAGAAATAGGAAGATCAAGATGTCCAAGAGAGATGTTCCCAAGCTCAGCAGAGATAACTTCATTGCAGGGTAAAGGTTAATGAAGCTACACCTTGGATCAATAAGTGACCATGCACAAACCTCAATTGAAGTAGAACATGTTGATCCAACTGTACCCACTACAGAAGATATGAAGAAAAGGAAGGTGCACAATTATGCAATGCTGGAGATTGCCTCTGCCCTCAACTATGTTGAATTTGATGACATCAAGGGATGTGACTCTACATTCAAAATGTGAAAAGCCTTGACTGAAATTTATGGAGGAGATTAGAATGTTTAAAGAGCAAAAAGAGAAAGCCTCAGAGGAAAGTTTGATGACATGAAGATGAAGGAAGGTGAGAATGTTGCTCAATATGCCTCTAGAATGAAAGAAGTAGTTAGTACAATAAGAAGTTTGGGTGGTCATTTAGATGATGAAACTATTAATAGCAAATTCTTAAGAACCTTGCTCCCCATCTATGATATTAGAGTTTCAGCCATACAAGAATTAAGATGTGTACTAGGAAACACGCTAACTCTTGAAGTTATAGTGGGAAGACTCACTATATTTGAGTTATCCAACTTTGATAACTATAGACCTAAGAATATTGAATCTACTTTCAAGGCCAAGCTATCAATAAAAGATACTGAGGAGATGAAACCAAAGAAGAAGAAGAAAAAGGTAAAGTATGCATCCAGTGACAGCAACACAGATGAAGAAGATGTGGAACAATTGGAAGCATTGTTGGCCAAAAGATTTCATAGAGGCAAAGGTAAATTTAGAGGTAAGTTGACTATCATATGTTTTAATTACAATGAAGTAGGGCATATTACTACAAGATGCACACTAGAAAAAGAAATATAGAAAAGGCAACAAGAACGAGAATAGAAGAGAAGATAATAGCAGAGATTACAAAGACAAAGGCAAAAAGTGCTACATTGTTGAAGAAGAGAATTCTAATGAAAATGATGATGAGGTGGTCTATGTAGCCATGAAGGATGAGTCAGATGAAGATGAGGAAATAGCATTGGTAACCTATGTGAACAAAAATGACAAGTGGATCATAGACAGTGGATGCTCACATCACATGATAGGAGACAAAAGTAAGTTTGTTACCTTTACTCAGTATGATGGAATTAGTGTTAGATTTGGAAATGATGCTCCATGTCTAATCAAAGGAAAAGGTTCTATTAAACTTATAGAGAAAATTTCATGTGATAATGCATACTATGTTGAAGGATTGAATTACAATCTATTGAGTGTGTCACAGTTAGGCATTGTAGGATGAAAAGTAGAATTTGAAAACAAAACTACCAAAATCTATGATGCTGATGGAAATCTGATAGGAAAAGGAGAAAAAACTAGGAGTAACTTGTTGTTAGATTTGATGATGTGTGGCTAAGGCATATAGGCTATGTCATGTCAACTTTGATAATCTAATTAGCATCAATAAAATGAAGAAAGTCAAAGGTCTACCTAAACTGAAGAAGCCTGAAAATAAAATGTGCAAATAGTGTGAACTAGGAAAGATTACCAAGTCAAGTTTCAAAAGAAAAACCTGCACTTCTAAAGAAGTACTAGAGTTAGTGCATACTAATTTATGTGGCCCAATAGAAGTGCAAAGCTAAAAAAGGAAACATATATATAATTTTGTTTATTGATGACTACGCTAGGATGATGACTGTCATGTTCTTAAAGAAAAAATCTAATGCATTTCAAATGTTTAAGTGGTATTTGGCTAGGTTTGAGAAGGAAATAGGAAAGAGTCTAAAGTGCCTAAGATCAAACAGAGGAGGAGAATTCACATCAAAAGAGTTTGAGACATTTTGCAATGACAAAGGAATTAAAAGGCAAACATCAACACCTAGAACACACCCACAGAATGGCATTGCAAAAAGAAGGCATGGATTATTGATAGATTGTGCTATAACATTAATGATGGAGAAGAATGTTGCTCTAAAGTACTAGAGAGAAGTTGTAAGTATAGCTATCTACACCCTAAATCAAGTACAAGTCAAGAAAGGTACAAATGCAACACCTTTTGAATTATGGTATGGTCACTAACCCAATGTAAAACATTTCAAAGTATTTGGTTGTAGATGCTATATTCCTAAAGATATTAGAAATGGAAAGCTTGATGCAAAGAGTGATGAAGGCATATTCTTTGGATACTCCACTAGAAATAAAGCATATAAGTGTTTGAATACTAACACTAAAAAGATTGTGGAAAGTGAAAATGTAAATTTTGATGAGCATGTAGAAGTTCAAGCTGATGAAATCAAGAAACCAAAAGAATACAGATCCATTGTATACTTTTATAAAGGAATGTCTAATGAAGATGAAGTTTTCAATCAAGTTGGGAATTAGTAACAAGTTTCAGTATTAACCGAGTCATAACTAGTGAATGTTAAGTTGCATTCAGAAGCTGAGTTACAAAATGAAGATAATGCACATTCTAATTCTAAAATTAATACACATGAAAGAGATGATGAAATACCTGAAAGAGATGTGCATAGTGACTCTAAAGTTAAAAGACCAAACTTGGAAATGAGGAAAGAATCAAGATTATCCAAGTATGTGAGAAGACATCACCATACAGAACAAATCATTGGTGACAAGGAAGCTAGACCAATGACAAGGAATAGACTAAGAAAGAATCATGTCTGTTGAGCAAGATTGAACCCAAAACACTGAAATATGCACTGCAAGATGACAATTGGCATAAAGCTATGGAAGAAGAGATAGATCAGATAGAGAAGAACAAAACCTGGACTTTAGTTCCAAGACTAGCTAATAAGAATGTGATTGGTACCAGGTGGGTATTTAGGAACAAGCTAGATGAGAATGGTGAGATCACAAGAAATAAGGCCAAACTAGTCTGCAAAGGTTATGCACAAGAAGAAGGACTAGACTATGAGGAAACATTCACCCCTATTGCAAGGATGGAAGGAGTAAGAACTTTACTTGCATATGTTGCTTACAAAGGTTTCAAACCAAATGGATGTAAAGTCTACTTTTCTAAATGGTATACTGAAAGAGGAAGTCTACATAGAACAACTAGAGGGATTTGTTGATGACAACAACAAATATATGGTTTTCAAACTACATAAATCACTCTATGTTTTGAAACAAGCACCTAGAGCATGGTATGAGAGACTTCACAAAAAGATAGGATTTGAGAGAATAGATGATAACAACAACCTATATATCAAGGCAGAAAAAGGTAAAGATATTTTGATATCTGAAATCTTTGTTGATGATATAATATTTGGAGGAAAAGATGCCCTATGCAAAGATTTTTCTGATCAAATGAAACATGAGTTTGAGATGTCAATGTTTGGGAAAATCAAATTCTTTGTTGGATTGCAAGTACATCAACTAAAACATGGCATATTTGTGACTCAATCAAAATATATCAAAGAGATACTCAAGACATTTGGCTTAGAAGATTCAAAACCAATCAGTACACCAATGGTAACAAGACATAAGTTATCCAAGAATGATGAGTTAGCTGAAGTAAATTAGACAATGTATAGATCAATGATTGGAAAGTTGCACTATGTTGTGTATAATAGACCAGACATTGCATTAGCTATTGGAATAGTGGCAAGATTTTCTACAAACCCAAGAGAAAATCATCTTATGGTAGTAAAAAGAATATTGAGGTACCTAAAAGGAACTAATGGCTTTGGATTATATTACAAGAGGACTGAAAAGTTTGAATTGAAAGCCTACACTGATGCAGATTGGGGAGGTAATATTGATGACAAAAAAAGGACCAGTGGAGAAGCACTTTTCTTAGGTAAAAGATTAGTCACTTGGACTAGCAAAAAGGAAAGTTGTACCTCATGGTCCATAACAAAAGTTGAGTATGTTGTTGATGCTAATACTGCTGCTAGTAACTGCACTAATATTGTATGGATCAAACATTTGATGCAAAGTATGAAGGAAGAAATGACTGAACCTATGGTACTATATTGTGATAACACTGGTGTTATCAACATATCAAACAATCTTATGATGCATGCCAAAACAAAGCACATTGCACTTAAGTATCACTATGTAAGAGAATTGGTGGAAGACAAGCAAGTGACGATGGAATATGTCAATTCAAATGAATAAATTGCTGAAATCTTTACAAAAACACCACCCAAAGATGCATTTGAGTATCATAGAGGTAAGTTA
The DNA here is from genome assembly GCA_028749045.1 of Cupressus sempervirens. Lineage (NCBI taxonomy): Eukaryota > Viridiplantae > Streptophyta > Pinopsida > Cupressales > Cupressaceae > Cupressus > Cupressus sempervirens. Next base: position 305,185,042 of record CM053792.1, on the reverse strand, counting down.
GGGGTGATACCCCTATCCAAGGTTAATTAAGCAACATCAAGACTGCCCTACATCAAATGAGTTGATTGTTGAAATGTTAGAAATTGATGCAGAGGATACTTACTTTAGGTTCTTTCTCGAAGTAATCAATGTACTAAAATTCCAAACAAGTCACAAGCAAGGTGACAGAGGGAGAAATTGGAGTTTCTACAAATGCTACACTTGCATGACAAGATGCTGAAATAATATGTCTTTGGCATTGTTGTCAAAGAGGGAGAAGTAGTTAAACTAATCAAAAGAAAGAGATGATGATGATACCAAAATAGTAGAAACTAATCAATGTGTAGAGGGAGAAGTAGCAAGTTTAAAGGATCAAAATGTAAGAGGGATAAATAGTAGAAATGCATATAGGGAAAAGTAGCAAGTTTAAAGGATCAAAATGTAAGAGGGAGAAATAGTAAAACAATAGCAAAAAAGAAGGAGAAAAGAAATAGCAACTCAGAGGGAGAAAATAGTGCAGAGAAGAATCAATTAGAGAGAGAGCAAAACAAAAGAGGAGAAGATAGTTTATTAGAAAATTTTGAAAGAGGGAGTTACTTAAAAAATTCAAAGGGAGTCATAAGCCAATTTATGTAAATGATAGAATGAACATTTTTTGGATAAAGTTTTCTTTTTAGCATTTAATTTACTATTTTAACCTAGTTAGCATTTTGATAACTTGGTTGATCAGTTTGGTTTTCCATCAATGCCAAAGAGGGAGATTGTTGGAATCTTATTGAAAAGATCATTATTGAAGAAGAGAGATTGTTTGTAAAGAGGGAGATTGTTGATAAAGAATGTTTTCAATCATTGTTTTGTCACTGATGTCAAACTTACTATTTGCTAGAATGACGATTGCTTATAAGATGCAAGTACTATCACTTAGTTGATTGTTGAAGAGGATTTAATCAATAGATGTAACAAAAGCACCTAAGGGAAAGGTTGAGTTATGATTTTGTAATGAACTACAAGGATCAGTTAAGACAATGGTAAAATGATGTATTGATAATATACGTGAAGATATAGAGGTTGGTTACACTTAGAAACTTTAGAAGAATAAATTGTAACAAAGTTGTCTACAAAGCCTGACTAAGTTCATTAGTGGGTGCCGAGCAGATTATCAGTAAGTGTTGAGCAAATGAAAAATCTAGTGTGTGCCAAGTGAAATAGAAGGAGCTAAGCAAGTTCAAGTGCTAAGCAAGTAATAAGGGTCGAGCATCAGTAAAGACTTAGTTGATGCTGAGTGAATCCACAATAGGTGTCAAGCATCAATAAAATGTAGTTTATGCTAAGTAACACAATATGTGTTGAGCATTAGAAATTCAAAAGTGCCAAGTTGCTACATTATTTGAAAAGTTAAAGATTCACCAAATCTAAGCCGACAAGTTTGTTACCTTGAACTTTGTGAACTAGATGGAACATAAGGATGATGAGCTGCTGGCACAAAATTTTAGGTAAACCATTTTTAGGAAAATTAAGGAGAATTCTTCATGATGTTCCTAGAAGAAACAAAATCAAGGGTAGATTCATTGAATCTTACCTAATTCATTTGAACTAAAATTAAAAGCGAGAAAATTAAGAGTGAGAAAAGTATTCCAAACTTCTATTTAAGGAGTTACAGGTCAAGAAGCAAGAGTTGTTGAGTTGCCAGGTTGTTGAAGTGGTTTGTAGGATGTCAAGGTGAAAGCATTGAGAGAGAAGGAGGAATAGAGTACAAAGACTCTACATTGATAGATGACCACAGAGGAGATTGCACTAGTATATCGAGCATGAAGACTCAAGAAGATGAAGCTTGAACGGAGGACAAGTTGTCAGACCTACAAAGATTGAAAGCCAAGAAAATTTTAGAGCTAAACTCATATCTAAAATCTAATAGTTATGTTGTGATTTGTATTGGGTCAAAAGCCCTTGTTGTTACTCTCTATAAATTGTATCAGTTAGGGTAAAATTCTATGGACTTAGGTTGGTTTAATAGCCATTTGTAAATCCTTTAATAGGGTGGCATTCCAAGTGAATGTTCTAAAGTCCTCTAACCAAGCCCACTTCTAACAAGGTGGTTGAAATACTTTAACCAGGTCACATTTAATAGTGTGTTGTAGCCTTTAACAAGGCAGGCCTTTCATAGGGCATCACTTCAAAAGAGTGAAAATTGAGTAGCATGTTACTAGTGGTTTTTCCCAAATTGGGTTTCCATGTAAATCATTGTGTTATGTGTTATTATTGCATGTTGATTTTATAGTAACTTGCTAAGTAGGAAAGTTTAAGCTTGGATGCATGATTAGTTAAATGGGCTCACTATATTTAGTGAAAAAGTTTTATTAGGACGTTTGGACCTTGAATAATTGATTCACACCTCCTGTAGTTATTCTATAGAATTTCTAACAAATGTGAATTTTGATCACATGAGGTTGAAACTACAAGATAATTAGAACATTACAAGATATTTGTATACTATTATGAAGGCATGCCTACTAAAGAAGATGCAGCAAATCATGTAGAAAACTAGTAGCAAGTTTCAACAACTGCCAAGTCACATCCTATGAATGTCAAGTTGCATTTAGATGCCAAGTTGCAGAATGAGGAAAATGCACAATTTAACTTTGAGATTAGCACACATGAAAGAGATGCTAAAATACCTGATAGAGATGCACATAGTGATATTGAAGCTAAGAGACGAAATGTAGCTATAAGAACTGAGCCAAGATTATCCAAATATGTCAAAAGACACCATCCTATAGATCAAATCATTAGAGACAAAGATGCAAGGCCAATGACAAGAAATAGGTTGAAAAGTGAATCATGTCTATTAAGCATGAGGGAACCTAAGATGGTGAGAGATGCATTGGAATATGATGATTGGTAAAAGGCCATGGAAGAGGAAATTTAGCAAATAGAAAAGAACAAGACTTGGAACCTAGTTCCTAGACTAGAAGGCAAGAATGTGATTGGCACAAAATGGGTATTCAGGAACAAGCTAGATGAGAATGGTGAAGTGACAAGAAACAAAGCAATACTAGTTTGCAAAGGATATAACTATGGTGAAACATTCACCCCTCTTGTAAGAATGGAAGGAGTAAGAATTTTTTCTTTCTTATGTAGCATATAAAGGTTTCAAAGTTTATCAAATAGATGTTAAGTCTACATTTCAAAATGGGATATTAGAAGAGGAGGTCTACATAGAACAACAAGAAGGATTTGTTGATAAAAACAATAAAAACATGGTATGTAGATTGCACAAAGCCCTATATGGATTGAAACAAGCACCAAGAGCATGGTATGAGAGACTTCATACTTATCTTACTAACATTGGATTTAAAAGAAAAAATGATAACAGCAATTTGTACATAAAGATAGATGAAGAAAAAGGTATATTGTTATCTAAAATATTTGTTGATGACCTAATATTTGGAGGAAAAGATGCTTTGTATAAATATTTTGCAAATTAGATGAAGCAAGAGTTTGAAATGTCAATGTTTGATGAGATCAAATTCTTTGTGGGATTACAGGTCTATCAAATGAAATATGGTGTATATATCACTCAGTCAAAATATGTTAAGGAGATATTGAAGACATTTGGACTTGAGGATTCAAAACTAGTAAGTACACCTATGGTAATAGCACTCAAACTATCAAAGAATGATGATTCAGCTAAGGTCAATCAAACATTATATAGATCCATGATTGGCAAATTTCAATATGTAGTACATAGTAGACTTGATATTGTATTAACTATGGGGATAGTTGCTAGATTTTTTGCTAACCCTAGAGAGAATCACTTGATGGTCATGAAAATAATAATGAGATACTTGAAAGGAATAGAAGAGTATGGTTTATACTATAAGAAGAATGAAAATTTTGAACTCAAAGCCTACACTGATGCTGATTGGGTTGGAAATATTGATGATAGAAAGAGCACTAGTGGAGGAGCATTTTTCTTAGGCAGAAGACTTGTTACATGGACAAGCAAGAAATAGAGTTGTACTTCCCAATCTACTATTAAAGTAGGGTATGTTGTTGCTACTATTTATTGCACAAAAATTGTATGGATCAAACAGCTACTAAAGGGAATGAAGGAAGAGATCACTGAACTAGTGACACTTTATTGTGATAATACAAGTGTTATAAATATATCAAATAATAATGTAATTCTTACAAAGACAAAGCACATTGCAATAAAGTATCATTATGCAAGGGATTTGGTTCAAGACAAAGAAGTGAAGATGGAGCATATCAACACAAAGGAGCAAATTGTTGACATCTTCACCAAAGCATTACCTAAGGATGCTTATGAGTATCTAAGAGGTGAATTAGGGGTGATACCCCTATCAAAGGCTATGTAAAAGACAAAGAGAGTACCTTGCAACAAACAAGTTGGCACTCATTTCATACAAATTGATGTAGTGGATCTTACTTTAGTAAGCTGCCTAAAGTAATCACAGAGTTGGATATTCAAATCAGTTACAAACAAGGTGATAGATGGAGAAAATTGAAGAGTTTTCAAAAGCCTATATCTATATATACCAAAGATGCCAAGTGTTGTGTATATGTCTTTGGCATTGTTGTCAAAGAGGAAGAAAGTATAGTAAATTGATCAAGTGTATACTAATCAAGAAGGAGATGATCAAAGCAAAAAGTCAAAGTATAGAGGGAGAAAGTACATTGGGAGAAAGTACATTTATAAAAGAGGAACAATGAAGTGAGAGTACATCATTAGAAGACCAGAAAATTGAAAGAAAGAAAGAAAGAGGGAGAAAGTAGAAGACACAAAAGAGGGAGATATTCTGATATTCTATTGATCCATGGAAGAAGAGAATTTTAAATTATATTTTTTAACCTAAGAGGGAGTTTTTGATAGAGGGAGAAGTTTTATTCACAAGCTTTCTTTTTGGTATTGCCTTACTATTCTAACCTAGTTAGTTTGATAGAACAAGGTGTTCATCATTTGTTTCAATAGTTGATTAGTTTGGTTTTCCATCAATGCCAAAGAGGGATATTGTTGATATATGATTGAAAAGATCATTTCAGTAGAAATATTGTTGAAAGAAAATTGTGGGTTTTCAATCATTTTTTTTTCACTAATGTCAAACCTGCCACATGCTGCTAAGACAATTGCTTATATGTTTCATGCACTATCACTTAGTTGTTTGATGAGGAGAATTTGATCAAGAAGATGTAAAAAATTACCTAAAAAAAAGGTTGAGTTATGATTATGTATTGAAGTGCAAGAATTAGTTACTACAATGATAACATAATGTATTGATGATCTACTTGAGGTTACAAAATGATTAGCTATACTTAGGAAGATCAGAAGAATAAGGTTGGACAAAGTTCATTTACTAAGATTGACCAAGTTGATAGAAGGTGACAAGAAAATTTAGTGAAAGCCAAACAAAAAGTCAGTTGGAGCCAAGTAAAAGCAATTTTTAGTAGATTTCAAATAAACTAGTGGATGTTGAGCAAGTTAGTAGTTGTCGAGCAATGTAGTTGAAGCTGAGCAATTTTTAGTTAATGTCAAGCACCAGTAAAATCTAGTTGATGCCGAGTGATTTCACAATAGATGTTGAGTAACATAGTATGTGTCAAGAATCATTAAATTGGTAATGATGAGCTATTGCATTATGAAAAAGATCGAAGATTCACAAATTAAAAGCTGACAAGTTTGTTTTCTTGGAACTTATAAATTAGGAGGAAGATTAGATTGATGAGCTAGAGGCATAGAATCTTATGTAAGCCATTTTGGAGACAAATTCAAATGGATTCTAGGATAATTTTCTAGAGGAGACAAGATATGGGGTAGATACATTATATCCTACCTAATCCATCAAAAATCATAATTTTTGAGATGGATAATGAGTAGGAAAAAGAGTTCTAACTCCCTATATGTAGGGATGTCTAGTCATGAAGCAATGTTGGATAGAAGTCAAAGAGCTTTTGGATGCAAAAATTTGATAAGGAGAAGGAAGAGGTTTTGCTTCATCAAGTGACTCAAGTGAAGAAGTCTGCAATGGCAAGCTAAGCAAGAAGGCTAGAAGAGGATGAATGCTTGAAAGGTGAACAAACTATCAGAATTGCAAAGATTGGTAGCCAAGTAGAGTTGAGGACTAAATAGTGATATGTAATCTACAAGTAATGTTGTAAGTTGTATCATATCAAATCTCTACTACTACTGTCTAACAATTATATAAGATTAGGGTAAATCCTTTGGAGAAAGGTTGACTTAACAGTCATTGAAAAATCCTTTAACAGGGTGGAATTCTAAGTGAATGGCTTAAAGTCCTCTAAAAAGGCCCATTTTAAATAGGGTTATTGAAATCCCTTAATCAAGTCACATTTAACAGTGTGTGTTATAACCTTTAACAGGGTTGGTCTTTAATAGGGCATCACTTCAAAAGAGTGAAAAAGGAGTAGCATGTTACTGGTGGCTTTTCCCAAATTGGGATTCCATGTTAAATCATTGTGTCATGTGTACTGATGAATGTGTTGTAATTTATGCTTTACACTTATGCATGTTAATGTTACAGTAACATATCAGTTTTGATTAACACACAATGAATGCATGTTTTACATTTATGCATGTTAATGTTATAGTAACATATCAATTTTGAGTAACACACAAAATGTGGCTCAAAAATACAAAAATCTAACTCATTTTTGTCTTGGATGTGAAAAATCATCAACCCCCAAATTTATGTATATGTATTAAAACTCAAAAATTGCACCCTTGTGATGGATTTCAAGCCATTATATGGGCAGATCTAAGCATTTTTTTTATGAAAAACATGTTCTTGGAGGAGGAAAACATCAAGTTTTTTAACCTTGAATCTTTAATTTTGGGTTTGAGGAAGACATATGCATGTATTTTTAAGAAAAATTCACTATTGGGAAGAGATTGCATGTTTTAAAAACATGTAACAGTCTCCTTATACAAATCACACTTTTGGAGTGCATATGCACATTTTAAAACCATGTAATAGAAAACCAAATGAAAATCATACCTTTTGAGGTGCATTACATATTTTAAAAACATGTAATAGAAGACAAAGTGCAAAATTGCACCTTTTGAGTGCATATGCATGTTTTAAAAACATGTAGTAGAAGACCAAATGCAAATTGCACCTTTTGAGTGCATATACATATTTTAAAATTTGTTTACAAATGGCCTTTAATGCAAAATCGCACATTTTTTGCGTCACTTCATGTTTTGAAAACACTTAAATATTCATGTCTCTCTCTTAGGAAGTCATTGCATAATTAAAACACATGTATTTACATGTTGTTAGAGTTATAAGTGGAAAGAGTAAACTTTGGGGGGGTGCGGGTGAATCAAGAGTTTAAACTTGGACCCATAAAACTTTCACCATTAATTGATCATATGCATTCAACATGTAAACTGAAATAACATGTAAAGAATATGCATCTAAATCATGTAAAAATGTTAACAATCACACACATAACACTAGATATGATTACCCAACAACCCTCCAAGTGAGAAGGTAAAATTGGGGTGGGGATGACACCCAAAAATCTTCACTACTACAATAATAAAGTGTATCTAAAGAAGGTTACAATGTTTTGACCATGAATCATGGTCTACCCTATGAAAGGTCTTCCCTATTAAAGGCTTACAATTAGGTCTCAACTTGTTAGAGGATTTCAACATCCTATTAGAAGTGTGCCTTGTTAGAGGACTTCAACTTACAACTAAGTAAGCATCATGTTAAAGGATTTCATATAGCATGTTAGGACTACTCTGTTAAGAGATTTAACTAAAATCACCTGTTAAAATGTCTCAACATAGATCTTGCAATTGGCACTTGCTTTCAAGATGACAGATCACCTCTACACAATGTCTAATTGATCCTTCATGATCACATGTCTCAATGTTGCATTCTTTCTTCTATCCTTTTTTCTTCTCTAACTGATTCTAAAATTAACTCTTACTTCTAAGTCACCTTGAATGCTCTACAAACTATTTTGTTTGCTCCTCCAATTTGATCACTCAACCATCCATAGTAAATATTTTAGGGCTTTATCCTCCTTAAGAAGACTTAGGTGGCTTACAGTTAGCTATGAATCTATAGTTGAGATTCATCCATATTTCTACTTAAACCTTCCCTTTTTCTGATTTGTTGCATACAATTTCATAGGGAATCCAAATATAGATTCATCCTTATCTCCACAAGATTGTAATCTATCCTTAAGTTGGCTCAAAAATAGTCTACATAGTTTAAACTTGGACTCATAAAACTTTCACCATTCATTCATCATATGCATTCAATATGTAAACTAAAATAACATGTAAAAAATATGCATCTAAATTATGTAAAAATGTTAACAATCACACACATAACACCAGCTATGATTACCCAAAAACCCTCCAAGTGAGAAGGTAAAATTGGGGTGGGGATGACACCCACAAATCTTCACTACTGCAGTAATAAAGTGTATCCAAAGAAGGTTACAATGTTTTGACCATGAATCATGGTCTACCCTATGAAAGGTCTTCCCTATTAAAGGCTTACAATTAGGTCTCACCTTGTTAGAGGATTTCAACACCCTATTAGAAGTGTGCCTTGTTTGAGGGCTTCAACTTACAACTAAGTAAGAACCCTATTAAAATATTTCAAATAACATGTTAGGACTACTCTGTTAAGAGATTTAACTGAAATCACCTATTAAAATGTCTCAGCATAGATCCTGTAATTGGCACTTGCTTTCCTAATGATAGATCACCTCTACACAATGTCTAATTCATCCTTCATGATCAAATGTCTCAATGTTGTATCCTTTCTTCTATCCTTTATTCTTCTCTAATTGACTCTAAATTTAACTCTTACTTCTAAGTCACCTTGAATGCTCTACAAACTATCTTGTTTGCTCCTCCAATTTGATCACTCAACCATCAATAGTAAATATTTTATGGCCTTATCCTCATTAAGAAGACTTAGGTGGCTTACAGTTAGGTATGAATCTATAGTTGAGATTCATCCATATTTCTACTTAAACCTTCCCTTTTTTTGATTAGCTGCAGATTCATCCTTATCTCCATAAGATCGTAATCTATCCTTAAGTCGGCTCAAAAATAGTCTACATAGTTATTTGTTCCATTACAAAAAAAATGTCAAAACTGTGTCACTCGGTATAGAAGTCTCTAATACTTGGCATGCACTATTCTATATACTATGACTCGACACCTGCATTACTCAACATCCACTATTTACTCGACTCCTGAATCACTGAGCATGGTCTATCTACTCAACACTTGAGTGACTCAACACATGAGTGACTCTGTACTCATTGCAACTCGGCATGGTCTAATATTTACATGTTGTGCTCAGCATGTATTACTATTTTGGTATGAACTAAGTAAATGGCTTTAAGTGTGTTGACACTCACTTGTCAAAACCAATATGAGATCAACAATATCCCCCTTTGACATGAGCGTCAAAAGCACTTGAATATACATAATCAACCTTAATCTTCTTGAGCATAACATATCTATGACTTGTCTTATATACAAAACTTTTAAAATTCTACAATAACCTATATGCCTCAAAATTGATAACTCCCCCTAAGTTAATGTGTCTATTTTGTATACAAAATATGTGCTCCCTTTGACTTCAATGCACTATATCTGATACTCTCTCATCTAATATGCTTTGTCTTAGCTAATATTTGTATATGTTTGCTACTTTCCTCTCCTAAAATGAATATCCCAATCTTTATCTTCCTTTGTTTCTATCTCCTCTTTATTCTCCCCCATTTATTGTTATATCTCCCCCTTTCTTTATTCTCCCCCTTTTTGACACTTATGTCAAATGGGCTATACACATATAGTGTGTATGTCCAAAAAGGATTTATGGACATCCATTATGATTTTGAGGTCTACATTGTAGTTGTCACATGCAATATCCAATGACTTGATTTGGATTGCAGGCTCAGCAACAAGGTGCACTAAGTCATCTAAAGTAGAAAGATAGCTCCTTAATATTTCTTTAGTAGAGTCTTAGCATAATCTAGCTCCTTGTATAGTATCTCCATGTTAGGGGTAAGGGATGCCTATATACATGTCAATTTGGCTCTTATGCTAGCCCCATTTTTTGTTAGTACAGTTAATTAACTTTGTGTCTAAAGCAATATTCTGAAATGCTTCTCACTTTGAGGTGGGTTCTGAGGTAGCTTAGTATCTGATATGTTGAGGTTTCTCTCTAGGCTCAAAATATGACTCCTGGTCTCTTGAGTGAAGAGTGTAGGATCACATAGATTTGCATAAAATGAGAATATATTCTCAAGTACCTTCTTCACCTCTTCAACCTTAGTTGCCAATGTAACATGAGTTAGTGCTATCTCACTAGATATTTTCTCATTCACTTTTCCTTGAAACTTCTTCTTAGACCATTCTAAAAGTTTTACAATTGTATCAAGGTCTTTATCACTAACCTTGTCCACTATATCTATCAATTGTTCTATCAATGGCTTGATCTCTTCAGGAGTTGGCAGGTTGAATGCATTTAAAAAGATGTCTTTAGTATCTTGGAGTGCTTGCTTCTGCCTATGTTCTCTCCTAAGCATTTCTTGATGCATTTTCTTTTCTAAGGTCTATTGCAAAATGCCTATTTGCTCCAATGTCATAGTGTCATAGTCTAATTTTGGAATCACAATTTCTTCATTAAATCTTATGTCTCCATAGTGAATTATGTTATCAATCTTTGATGAGCTAGGGCTTGACACTAAGATTCGTAATGGAATGGCTTTTGTACTTGACTTTTGAAGAACCTATGTAGAAGGAGTGCGAGATGTTGGTAGAGTTACCAGTGCTTAGATGGCTTCTTGTTCCTTCACCTTAGGTGTTAAATCATGCTCTTTAGGCTTGCTCTGGTCTATTACTATGACATGAATAGCATCTTGTTCCTATTCTTTAGGTACAAATGAATCCATCTATCCTATTTTCTACTATTGACCTTTAGTTATATCCTTTTCTTCTACCTTTTTCTCAATAGTATCAACTTTAACACTTGTATCAACCTTAGTCGATGTATCTATTATTGTTTGAATTGAAGGTTGCATATTAGTAATTGAAGGGATGATAGAAGTTGGTTCTTCCATATTCACCTTTTCCCTTGTGACCTCACTTACTACCTTTTGAAATTCTTCTACACTAACAAAAACTAGATTTTCATAGAGTTTAGCTTGGAGTGTAGATTGATCTAGAATCTTCTTCAAGTCTTTTGCAATAAGTGGATTGATGTTCTGAGTTGAAGCATCAAAAACATCCTTTACAATTATAGTCTCAATTGTTACACTTGTGTCATGAGAAGGATTGTCATTAGGCATTTGTGTGTCTTGCACACTCTATTCATCTTTTTGTTGCTTAGTTGCTGCCTTGTCACCATCTTGTTTTCCTATTTCCTCCCCAACTATATCTTCTTCCTTATCATCATTTTTTTCATCATCCTTCTCATCTTGTTTACCCTTTGAAGGGTTAGCTTCTCCTTGCTTCACAGTGGTCAACGCATAGATAAGTTTCCATATTTAGGTTGATTTCTTGACCACATCTTCAATGTTATTTTGAAGAATGTTGAAGTCTCTATATTTAGGTGTGAACCTAATTGCATATCTCTTGACAGCCTTAGCAATATAATCCTTTGTCAACTCTAGCATCACTTGACCTAATTTTGTTTCTCTGAACTATTTTTCCAAATTTGGACAATAATGCCATTTTTTCTCAACAATATCATATAAACCTTTTGGTATTGAATTGGAAAATTCTAGTGGAGTGTTCTTAAACTTAGACATAATGGCATATAATGCCTCTTCCACTTGATTTTTCTCTTCTTTTCCAAGTTTAGAAAAATTAATATGTTTCAAACTAGATAAATTTACATTGCTTTTGATATTTCACATAAATTTTCAAGATCAGATAGGGTATTGTGACTTACCACTTTAAATTGGTTATTTTCATCTGATTCTATCCTTTCTTCATCAGAATCTGACAATGCCACATATTTTCTTCTTTTCTTTTTTGCTCTTGGCTATCTTTCTCTATTTGCTTAGTCTTTTCCTTGGCCTTATGAGTTGCAGCACATGTGTTGGCTCTAGTGGTAGGAGCAATGGGCTTGGCTAGGCTAGGTTTGACAATCTTCTTTGCCCTTGCCACTAGTTGTGCCTTAGCCTTCCTCTTCTTAAGCTCAATAGAAGTGGGTGCTTCCTTGACTTCTTCTCCCTTGACACTTTTAGTTTCCTCCTCTTCCTTATCTTCTCCTATGCCTTGGTTCAAAGCTAGAAGTTCTTATGCTTCTACTTGTTCTTCCTCTTCATCCTCTTCTTCTTCTTCTTCTTCTTCCTCTTCTACACCTTCTCCAAATTTTTCTTTCAACTTCTTAACCAACCTATCTTTCTTCTTGAGTGTGGAGATAGTTTTCAACTTCATGGTAATCTTTTATTTTTCCATCTCATAGTTGCCAAATATCTTTGTACTTTTATCCTTCTCCTCTACTAGTAGTGTTGTGATGGCTACTGAGGCTTCATCAACATTAATTTCATACCCAAGTTGTCTTAACCATCTTACCCTTGGTGTGGTAGCTTGTACAAAAGTGTAATCAGCATTAACAAGAAAACATATGTCATTATAGTTTTTTTCAACCAAATAAATTGGTATCCTCATTCTTTCCTTCATTGATTTCTTAAAATCTTCAAAGTAACTTGTCATCAAGGCTTCAAAGTTTTCTCTCATCTGCTCAATGTATTCATTGATCTGCACTGTAATTGATCTATTTGTTTTCCACCCTACATTACCAAAAGAAGGAAATATATTCTATACATAAAAGAATATGCAAACCAATATTGAACCAAACTTGCATTGTGCACTCCTGGGTTTCCTTATAGCTCCAAGATTCTCCATCAGTTGTTGTAATTATAGCTCTGTCAAATCATATGTATGATCTTTCTTTACAATTTTCTAACCAACATCCATAGCTATACAGGGTACACTATTCAATTTGCTAGATTGATAGAATTTATGTGAGATTACCCTTACATCAAAGTTCAATAATGTATCAGCAATGGTATCTATTGTCATGCCTCTCTTATGCCATTTTGCTCTAGTGTTTTTCTCAATTACTTCCTTGCAGTCACTTCTGAGTGTTTTTGGCCGATCTACGGTTGGGTAGCTAGAAACCCTATGAATTATTCTCTTGGTGATCTTGATAGGTCCTCCATATAGACACAAGGAACCATCATGAATTTTTCTTAAAAAAATTCATATCTACTCAATTTTAAATACATTCAAAAAATATAGGGCTTGTGTTAAACCCTTTTTCTTAACAATTTTGTATTCCTCTTTCAGAACACCATTCTCACACAATCTGTTATATGCATCTCTTATCTCCATGTCTCCTATACTTCTTATTTTGAAATTGTAACACTTCCTCACATCTTGCACCATAATTATGTTTGGCAAGATCATTGACAATGTGCCAGAAGGATCTTGTTTATAGGCTATGTCAGGAATGGCTTTAAATATGGGTTGCTTAACTTCATTACTAATAAGTTTAACACTCAAAACCTCCTTCCCTTTGACATTTTTCAAACCAGATGTCATTTTGTCAAACTAAGCTTTATGCAAAAGTAAACTACATAGCTCAGCTTATGATAAATACCTTGTGAAATCTGTATAGTGGTGTGAGATCATTGCTAAAATCTCTACAAATTCTTTAAAAAAAAATCTAAATTTCCTTCTACTCTACTTTCTCTTGCTTGAATTTGAAATGATGAATAATAAGCAAAAATTGATCATATACCCTTTGAAAACCTTACATTTAATGTTGAGTTCTTACACAGTTGTAAGCTCAGCATCAACCAATTTTGGGATCACTCAGCATTCATTGATATTTTCATCACTTGGAAACTATGAGTTTGGCATCAACTAGATAGTTTGGCAACTCAACATCAACTATCATTTCACTTGGCATACATAGGAAACATTTTATGCTCGGCAACAACATGAAAAACTTAAAGATTTAACTTGAATTTTCAACAACATCTTGCATCTTTATTCATGCTAATGTAGTATTTTTAGTATTGTCTCCTTTGGAATAGATTTATGGTATAACACTTTGAATATTAGTCCCACATACCTCTTGATTGTCTAGTTTGATGAGGCGTGATCACTTGACCTATTGGGTGAAGTGATCCCTTCTCCATTTGATGTGCTACAATCATTCTTCTTTTTCCATATCTTGTTCATCTCATTTTTTATGTGTTCAACATCTACCTTGCCTTTTTCTTCATCAAATTCACAACTTGGTGCCTTTGACCTAGTTAGACAATGCTTACTGATGTGACCTATCTTCAAATAGCTAAAACATGTGGTTTGACTCAACCACCTTTTGTAGTTACCACTGAAGCATGTCCTTATGTAATTCTCAAGAACATGTCCATATTCCTGAAAATAATGATAGGTATATCTTGCATTATAATCCCAATTATAAAAGTTCCCATTGTTTCTTGCCTATGTTGACTTGTTTGATGACCACATGGATTTGAATCTACATTCAAAAGCTCTATGTCCATACTAGTGATAGTTGTAGCAATATCCTTCAAATCTTTGCTTATACATGGTCTTTGTTCTTCATTCATATACCTGATGGCCTTACTTGTTGCACTTATGACAATGAGTCATGTTTTTAGGCTTGACATTTTGATTTGTATTCTTGCTCCTACGTATATTATCAGTATGTCCTTTCTTACCACAGTTATGACAAATAGGTTTGGAGTTTTTACCTTTGATGTTCCTTTCTTCTACAACGTTGGATGATTCTCCTTCTTTAGTGCTTGTATAGCCCAATCCTAATATATCTTTGTTGGATCTAGAGGATCTAAATAATTTCTTAAAGTATTTGATGGCTTCATTTGGCTTGTTGAAACTTTTAGCAAATTCTTTTTCTCTTTTTAGCTCACTCTGTAATTGTTCATTTTGTAAATTTGATTTAGTTATCTTAATGTCCTTGACATTCCGTTCATAGTTGGCATTCATCATTTGACTTAGAGTATCCAATTACATGTTGGAAATCTTGGTTAGTTCTATTGACTTTTCTTCCAAACTATTAGTGAAAACTCTTTTATCTTCTTCAATCATGGCTTTGTCTTCCATGGCTTTCTTCTTTTGTTCAACCATTTCACATACCAATATACCTTGTGATTCTTGTTCTAACTTGAGATTTTTTATTTTCTCATCTTGGACTCTATTTTTTTCATTAGAGCTACAACTAATGCATCAAATTCATTAGATTCACATTCACAAATAGCTTAGTAGTGTCTATCTCTTTGTATAGTGTGTCATTCTCTGCAACAGCAATTTCTTTCCTTCTCTTCAAGGATTTCTTTGGTTCCTCTGTTACCTCACTCAGTTGATGTAGTATGAGATGTAATTCAATCTCCTATTTTTCAATAGTCTTTCCCAACTTTTAGACTTCCATTTCAAGATCTTTCCTCAAAGCTGCAAAGCTTCTCTTTCATAGAACTAGGCTCTAATACCATTTGTTGGAATTACAAGTGGAAAGAGTAAACTTCTAAGAAGGGGGTGAATTAGGAGGTTAAACTTGGACCCATAAAACTTTCACCATTCATTCATCATATGCATTCAATATTTAAACTAAAATAACATATAAATCATATGCATCTAAATCATGTAAACATATAATCAATCACACACATAACACTAGATATGATTACCCAAAAACCCTTCAAGTGAGAAGTTAAAATTGGGGTGGGGATGACACCCATAAATCTTCACTACTATAGTAATAAAGTGTATCCAATGAAGGTTACAATATTTTGACCATGAATCATGGTCTACCCTATAAAAGGTTTGCCCTATTAAAGGCTTACAAAGATTGTTAGGTCTCGCCTTATTAAAGGATTTTAACACCCTATTAGAAGTGTGCCTTGTTAGAGGACTTCAACTTACAACTAAGTAAGCACCCTGTTAAAGGATTTCATATAGCCTGTTAGGACTACTATGTTAAGAGATTTAACTGAAATCACCTATTAAAATGTCTTAGCATAGGTCCTACGATTGGCACTTGCTTCCCTAATGACAGATCACCTCTACACAATGTCTAATTGATCCTTCATGGTCAGATGTATCAATTTTGTATCCTTTCTTCTATCCTCTATTCTTTTCTAAGTGATTCTACAATTCACTCTTACTTCTAAGTCACCTTTAATTCTCTACAAACTATCTTGTTCGCTCCTCCAATTCAATCACTCACCCATCCATAGTAAAGAGTTTAGGACTTTATCCTCCTTAAGAAGAATTAGGTGGCTTACAGTTAGGTATGAATCTATGGCTAAGATTCATCCATATTGTCGCTTAAACCTTCCCTTTTTCTGATTGGCTACAGGCAATTGCATATTGAATCTAAATATAGATTCATCCTTATCTCCAAAAGATCGTAATCTATCCTTAAGTTGACTCAAAAATGGTTTACATAGTTGTTTGTGACATTACAAAAGAATATGTCAAAATTGTGTCACTCAACATATGAAGTCTCTGATGCTCGACATGCACTCTTCTATATACTGTGACTTGGCACCTGCATTACTCGGCATCCACTATTTACTCAACTCCTGAATCACTCGGCATGGTCTATCTACTCGGCACATGAGTGACTCAGCACTCATTACAACTCGGCATGGTCTACTATTTACATGTTGTGCTTGGCATGTATTACTAGTTTGGCATGAACTAAGCAAATAGCTTAAGTGTGTTGACACTCACTTGTCAAAACCAATCTGAGATTAACACATGTTTTATGTGTTTTCAAAATTATTTTTTGTTCAAAATCATGGTCTTTAGAGGCAATTACATATTTTCATATAAATGTGTTTGTAGAGATGCTATGCACAATTTAAGTGACAAAGTAAGCAAATGTCAATTTACTTTTTGAAGAAATATTACTTAAAAGGGTCATAAATAGTATTTACACTATATAGATAAATATATATAATGTGAAAATATCATTCAAAAATTAATATTTTACTAAGATGCTTGAATTAAAATAAAAAAATTAAATCAAACTATATAGTTAATATAGTCACTTAAATGAAAAACTAAAAAGAAACTCAACTTAAAAATATAACATAAAGTGCTCTATAGTTGCTTTGAGTGAAAAATTAAAATGATAGAGTAACTTAAATACATAACATAAAGTGAGTTTATGTTATATTTTTCAAAAAGTGAATGACAACTTCAAAATATAACATGGTATTTTAATTTGTGCAGTTGCACCTGAAAAGTCCACTTTTTTGGCACTAAAATGGGCATATCTTTTGATTGTAAATTTCGATTAAGCCCTAAGATAGACCAAATCAAAGGGGGAAAAAGAAAGCAATGACTTGAGAAAAACTAAAGGACCAAAAAAATTTTAAAAAATAAAAAATGAGAAAAAAGATGTTGAAGGTTTCAAAAATCAAGCATAGGCTCAACAAATAGAAAAACTAAAAAGACTTGATGAAAGCCTGCAACAAAAAGATTCATTATATCAATTGGAATTGATTGGTTGATTAATGTTAGCCAATTAAATAATGCCTCAACTTAGAGAAATGTGAAACTGAATTGAAAAGTTTTGTACTGTTACCTACATTTTGTGTTGACAAAATACAGGACAACAATTGGCTCAATCTGGGGACTGTTACTCGTTTGTTCTTGGAAACAAAAATTGGCATAGAATCTAGTTTTCTAAGTGCCTTGATCCACTCCATTGGATATAAAGTCAAGAGACCAAAAACTAAACTAAACTAAACTAATGTGACTAAATTAAAGCAAATCTAATTAAAACAAAAATGTGCAAGTGCATTTATTAAAAGAAAAGCCTACTTAATTAAAACTAGCCAAAAATGAAAATTTTAGATGAAACCATTTATGGGTTAAACAAAATAGCTACCTTTTCTCAGTACCTTGCATGTTCAGATGCAACTTCATATTGATGGAACATGAACAACTAGAGAAATGATGTCAAAGCCTAATGTAGCACCCCTTGGAAGAAATAGAAGAAACTTCTCATTTGAGATGAATCACATGTACTACTACTCCAAGAAAGGTCCATGAATTAAAATTGCTCCTCCAAAACCGAATAGTCTTCTTTAATGTCTTCTTGAATGGTATTTTCATGTTTAGATAATGTGGAATGTCCAAATTTCCATTAGCCTCCAACCATAAAAGATGTTGAATTGGACATCCCCTTGATCAAACAAATTCTATTTTTTCCTTACCAACTACAACTTTCTTGATTGGTTCATCAATTATTGACACCTTAGAATGATCAAGAAAACCATGCTTATGTGATTTTAGTAATGACATGCCTTCACTACATAGATCAGCATACTACTCACAAACTTTTAACTTGGGAAAGTCTTTACTATTTATGAGAAATTCCTTTTCAAACTGTGGGGTAGAACAATTATGTAAAGTGTACTCAAGTTCACGACCTTGAGACACAAATACATTATTTTTAGCTTGATCATAACTTTCTTGCATATCCCCTTTTATAACATGATTATTGGAAGAAAATTTTCCTTCAATTTTCATATTTGGCCTTTTGAGAATGCGTACACCAGATATGAGAGTTGCTAGCTATGTCTTCTTCCTTTTCCTGGAAGAGAACAGTAAGATCACTAGCCTCAAACATAGGATGTTCCAATGTTGTCTTCGATAATGGTCCCTCAATTGTAAGCTTTTTGGATGGTGAGGATAACTTTTGTTGATTCCCAACAATAGAACTATTAGGAATAGTTGGAAGAGGCCTCCTTGATACATCTTCATGAGGAAAAAAGAACATGCCTTGAGCTATTTTATTTTTTAGGGAAAGTATCTCATTTGCTAATCTTTTTACTATAGGATTTATCCTTGTGTTGAAAGAAAATTAATTAGAAGAATGATGACTTTCTTCAAACCCACTTGCTTCAATTCTTATCTATCTGGCAAAAATAATATCATCTTAAATTTCTATCGCCAGTGTTTGTGCACTTGCAAGAGTAGTTGGGGCTTCTCTCCTTAATAGAAAATTAACTTCAAGAATTTGAGAATTGATAAATAAACACTTCAAATTAGTAGTTGTAGGTCAAGAAGAACCTAGAATTATTCATGTAAATTTATTCAAATGAGAAAAAAATTCATGCATAGGCACATGAGATGACTTCTTTAATGAGAAAGTTGGGCCAACAATGCATAAGCATCTTCTAGAGGCTTGAACCTTACCTTAAACTTGTTTATGAGAGTAGCCCAATTTTTTTATAGTACGTAGTGGTAAATGATAAAACCAATCAGAAACCATGTCTTGAATATTTTCCACAAACAAACTTACAAAAATATCCTCACATTTAATAGCTTGAACATCTCATGCAATGTAAAAAGCAACAATACGTTCATCAGGCTGTTGTTCTTCATTACCAAAAACTTAGAAAAGTTCTATCATGAGCCATCAACAAGATCATGTAGAGATGGAGCTAGATTCAATGTCCAAAATCATTTCCCCAAGGACTTTGGGAAATTTAAATTTCCTTGGTAAATGCATGAAAAAATTAAACAATGAATATTTACAATGAAAAAGGACATGGGTTTTCTTCAAATGAGAGCATTAGGCTCGCAAATGTGCATCGTGTCACCTATGGAATCACCAAAAAATTGTTGGGTGGATATTTTTCAAATGATATTTTGTGAAAAGCTACTCATAAAATAGGTAGACCAGCCACAACCTATGAGACAAAGTCTCTCCTACATTAAATGGAAGGCTCCCCCTTCTCACCATTCCTTGGATCAAGTCAAGGTAAGTAAGAAGTTGAGAGATTTTGGAGGGGTGTTACCAATATTCTTTCCTCTTAAATTTCAATAAATAATCCACTTAGCCACAAAATGAGTAATGAGAAATATGAAATCTCTAACTAAACTTCTATTTAGTATCTAGAAATGGTGATATTAATAAACTAACACTAACTCAAAGGCTAGCTGAAAGCATACCAGTTTGGCTCTAGGTCCTATTTTAATCTAATTTATAAGAAAAATCACTACCATTGGGGCACAAAGACTTCCAAGATTAGATTATCTCTTGTCTATAAGAAAACCCTCCATTATTGTGGTAAAAATACTTTTGGAAGTAGGTAAATTCTAACTATTTTTTGAGAATTTCAGATGGTAATACAAACTAGAGTCAAAGCTTCTAGTTTATGTATTACCACAATTTCTCCTAGTCAAAGGTTTGACACCAACTACTTATTTTACTCACTATTCTCTTATTATTGAACACACAATAATAACATGAATCAAAGACAATATGCACAAATGACAATCAAATCTTCTAATTTTCTTTGTCATAACTTCCAATCAAATCTTTGAATCCAATTATTTCTTTTATTCAGTTTTCTCCCAATTCATAGTACACAATTAAAGTTATGCTTGCATAAGTGTGGTAGAGCTTTCTTGCATACAAAAAAAATATGATTTTTACAATGATGGGGAACTCCTTATATAGACAAAGGAGTTGAGAAAAAGATGGAGGAAAAACTAGGAGCAACTCAACCAACTTTGACCTAATCTAACTAATAATAGAAATTATTGGATTACATGTCATTATACATGTAAATAATATTAAAGATTAAATGTCCTTAAAATTTTAAATCATATTAAATATAATTACAAATTCACATGTAATATGTCCTCTTCAATTACAAACATGAAAGAAGAATAAGAATGATAGAAGAGATAAGACATAATCCTAGGGATTATTCTGAAGGGTCTTGTACTTGGCTATGATATCACAAATAATCATAGGATCTAGAGTGCCTATATTTTGTACCACTGCATTCACCTTGATAACCATGGTATTGCATCTTTTGATAGCCTCCAACTCTCTTCGATGGATTGTTCACGTTGTCATTTCAAATCTTGATGTGATCAATATTTTTCTCATTTGAGTTGTTGAGAATTTTTTTTTTGTAGATTAGCACATTATGAAGTCTAGCACTTTGAAAAACTTCTCGATGGCATTTGAATATAAACTTGAAAAAAAATTCTATTAGCACCTTTAACTCTTTTTTTGAAGAAAATTTATTGCCATATTCTCACATGAACATAGGTTCCAAAACTATCATCGAGAAAGTGGAGACCACATAAATAATTTCTTCTTTAAAATTAAAGCTCATCTTCTTAATAGGATGTCATTGTTCTTTATAGAAATTCTGGCATATCTTGACTTGGTGCAACATGAAGATGGGATCATCTTCTAATGAGATTGAATCCTTGAGAACTTTTGGGATTTGAGTTACAATGAAAAATCCATAAGGGATGAGTGTTTGAAGTATGGATTAGACACTTATGAAACACATATGATGGCTGGAAATGACCCACAAAAGCATATGTATTTGGATGGAAACAACCAAAGTCAAACATGGAAAGCTAAATTGCATGTCAGCAATGATGGGCTTTCTTGGGTATGGCCAAGAATACAAGTTGGGATGCATATGGATGCATGCAAAAGATGACTTTGGTATTTAAAGAGTGATCTTCTACAAACATTGGATTCTCTAGATGTGAGATTACATGTAAATGTAGATGGAAGATATGTTTATGTGTAAATGCATATGAATGATGGAATTATATGTGGATGTGGATGTAGATGAAAGATGATTCTACATGTAACAACATGTGGGGAATGAAATGAAATGTGATATGGCATGTGATGATGAAAGTGTAATGAAATGATACATTTTCATGAAGAGGTGGAAGGTGGAGAGAAGTGAAACATGCTCAAGTTCTTGGGAAAGAACTTGCAACTTCTTCCAAAAGAAGAAAAATGAGAAAGCACGCAAATAAACAATGAAAACAAGCACAAAGAAAACACATACATTTGTTCTTAAACTCAAACATGTCAAGAAGAAATTTACTTTAAAGTAAAAATTTGAATTTGGAATTTGGGAAAAATCCAAAAGTATGAAAATGATATGTTTCATCATATTTAAAGGAAAAATGCACTATTCATGGCATATCTATGGACAAATGTACAACTTCAAGCTAAAATATGCATGGAAATAGAAAGATAAGAACAAATTAATTAACAAGATTTGAAATTTCCTTTTATTTGAAAGTTAATGAGCGAAAATAGCAAGAATTATAGACTTGAAGACCAATTTTCCTCCAAATCCATATTTACAAACAAATATTTAACTTCTTCCACACTTGCAAGTAATGAGCATTCAATGGTTGGACTTGGCATGAGAATTCCAAAAATGTAATCTCCAAAGGCAATAGAACACATTAAAAATAAAAAATGACCCCTACTGATAGAAACATATGGGCTAGAAATGCTATTTTTTAAGTTTTTTGATCAAAAACGTGTCCTTTTCATGCAAAAATCTAAGTTTTTTTTTGCAAAAAAAAGCCTCACAAATGCATGTATATTGATCTTTTTTTCTTGGATATTCAAAATCATGACCCCCAAATGCATATGCATGAACCCAAATGTCATGCCCAACTTTTTAAAGCCAAAACACCATTCAATATTTATTTTTATTTTTTTTTAAAAATACTTACTTATATGTAACACATATGAAGGGATATAATTCTGATTTATTTTAAATTAAATTATTCTTCCAATAATATGCATGTATTCTACAAAATAGAACTAAATGTGTAAGTCAAAACTAAAGTAATACATAAAGGACATAATGGATCTATATTAGAACATGATTAAGTACATCATTTATGATGGTTTTAAACTCTACTTACATTTTCTAATAGATTAATTTATTAAGATAAGAAAGTAGCATCATTACACATGGGAATATTCAAATTTCTTTCTTCCTTACATTAATCAACTACTAAATCCAATTACAAAATACATATTGATCTTTCATTTGAGAAAACTATATTTTCTTGAGAACTTTTACAATATTATACAAGATCTCCAATTACTTCTTCCTTTGATTGTTGCAAGGATACAACATAGTAGAAACTTTGATTTTCTTTATTTCGTAGAAGCCTAGTAATATTCAAATAGATTTACCAATTAAAAGATTTAACTAGGTGGTCTTATATAACATGAAGAAAATGTTCCTTCCTTCTTTTAACATCCAAAAAATAGAATAAAATAACACATGAGAATAGTTCCCTCTTAATAGATTTACATCCGACTTTTATGGATTTATGCATGAATGAAAATTACACTTTTTTGAAGACTTGGTACACAAAGCTTTTAACCCAAATTAACATGAAGCAATCCATCTTTATAGTTATCCCATGCTCTTCCCCAAATCCATTCTTTCACTTAAGACCTACAATACAATATCATACATGCCCATAGAATGCTCACCTCCCAACCTAGGCCTTTACAAGGCCACCCCCGAGCAAGGAGAACCAAATTTGAACAGGTGACGTACAAACTCACACACAACATAAATAGAACAAGAAACAATTACATAAAACTCCCACCCAAGGCTTGTTCACAAAGGGTCTATCTAATACCCAAAAACAAGGTTAAGGTAGACCAAGTACCCATATGGAGAAAGCCAAAAGTTAAACATAAATAAATTTGGCTTCAACAAGGCCAACATACAAATAACTCCTATCTCTATTTTTCATTCACATAAACCTTTATCACCCCCAATTCATATCAACCCTTATCACCCCCAAATATTTAAAACAACTTTGGCAACATGGACCCCATACATCCATGATTTTCCTCTCTCCTACACAAGGAGAGGTTCTACACATAATGGGTTTTCAAATGCCCTTCATCCCAAGCTACTCTACCCTCCCAAGGGTGAGTCTGCCTTATACACCGAACATTACAAGACTCATGACAACACAAAAAAAACAAAAAAATCAACATTATAGTTATATTTGTTTACAACAAGAGACTTCACAAAGACTCATTTCAATCCATCATCAACACTACATATACATTGCAAATATAACATTTCACTCTTGCAATGTCTTTCTAAAAAACATATAAAACAACAAAAAACATGCAAATTATACAACAAGGGAAGTGAAATAACCAACATAGAATCCAAGATTAAGGAAATGAAATTTGTAGTAAAGCTCCGTTAAGACTTCCCACCAATTCTTCACACAACTCCCTCTTTCTAAAATCTCTCTAACTGCTAGTGGTCTCTAAGTTTGGAGAGTGGATAACAATCCAAATGTTTCACAAAAATTATCCCTAAAAAGGGTCCTCCCTCCTTCCCATCTAACTCTCATTAATGAGTTATGGGTCTCCATCACTCATAACTCCTTCTTATCCCACCCTTCATAACTGGAATAAAGACTAAAAATATGGTGTATGGTATGGCTTCCTTACACTTTAATTTTCATCACTCTTCAAAGGTACCCTTTATAAAGGATCATAAATAACCTTTTTTACTCAAAAATGCTGCCAAACCCATGGTTCCACAATTACGATAGGTTATTTTTGCCCTAGCTACCCTCTAGGGTATCCTATAACCCTCCAAAAACCCACTTCTAACTCACCTATGGGTTCAAGAGGTTTGACTCAAATAATATCTCATTCAATGATGGGATTAACATAGGTGATACCTTAGGTTACCAATATAGGTTAAGATTCATTATTTTAATAATCCTTGTGTTGGTCTAATTTTTTACAAAATAAATTTCGTCTAGTCTAGGTATAAAATATCAAAATTGAATCCATTGCTTGCCTACTAGGGTTTTGGTTTTTTGGCCTTGTAATTTTAATAACCTTTGAAAAAACTCGTCAAACCCTAAGTCTTGCATTCTTTTTGAATTTATTCAAGTGCAAAGCCTTTCAAATTTTGAATATTCCTTGACTCGTTTAAATCTTCCATTGTACCAAGTGCCTTTTACCCATTTTGTTCCCACTATTTGATCTTTATAAGAGCTATGGTTGTGGCATCATCGCTATGTGAAAATGAACGTGTTTTAATGATAGTGACATAGCAACTGTCATGAAATTGACTGGCGGTGTCGTAAAGTGGAGAATCGGTCCCAGAAAACTACATTGTTTCAAAAAGGTTCAGTCATGTGCTTCATGTCAGAATTGTCATAACTAGAAAAGGAACCAAGTGTAAAGAATTGCAAGTGGCGTCATCAGAATCTAGTTTTTTCGATGAGTCACTATGTCATGATCAGAGAAATTTTGCACCCTGCTAGTAGTGACATAATGCCTTATCAAAGAATATAAAAGATCATAGATTTTGAAAATGATGATGACTGTGAATTTCCCAAGTGGTATTATGGATGTGCACTTCTATTACTTTCTCAATGGTATTGATTATGGTAATCATGTTTGAAAAATAGATATCTTCTGAGTACAAAATTTTAATTGTATTTCGGAGGTTGCTATGTCACAACCAAAAAAATAATGGATCTCATCGATAGCGACATAGCGACTTCACAAGAAATGGTTTAGTGGCAACAAATCTTTGAAGGTGGGTCCCAACATCTGCTTTGTTAGAAATGAATCATGTAATCTTTTGGACATGGTGGCAACCTACTAGAGACACATATGCACTAGAATTTTTAAGAACACCGAAGGTTGCTATGTTACGACCAAAAAATCTTTGCACCTCGCCGGTAGAAAAATAGTGCCTAGCCTGAAAATGTGCATGCGGTGGGATCCAAATCACATGATGTCACAACAAGGATCAAAATATTAAATTATATGTCAATTTTATAAGACATTTCCATGTCATCAATAACATGGACCCACACCCAAGTCATAACTCAAATGAAAGATAATGACCGTTCGATTGAATTAGATCAATGATCATCACCAAGTCACTATGGAAACTTGTGCACTATTTACTCAACATGACATGGTGACTGAGGGACCCACCATAGTTATATGCATGTAATGCAATTTCCTTTCCTTTAGATTAAGCTTAGATCTATAGCTGTCACTTCGTCTCTATGGAGAGTTACTCAAGTTTTAAGGATAGCAACATAGCAAGTAAAACAAATAGATAGGGGACCGACCATATTTGTATTAAGTAATGAATCAAATGTCCTCCGCTCGATCAATATGAAATGAATGGTTGTCGCTATATCACAAAGGCAATATGCTCACTCTTTATGTATAGCCAAATAGAAATTTGGCGAAACGTGTCCTCAAGGATTAGTGGGTCTAATTTGAAATGCCAGCAGTGAAGGAAAACTATAGGTGGAGAATTTTCATTGGATTGACAGCAAGCATGTCAAGTGGAAAATGAGTCATCCCTATTTTCACTCCTAGATTGTAGGATTTTTTGAGATCAACGGTGTGAATTTAAATGTAGAAGGTGGTGCCACTCTATTTCTCTTATAGTTATGAGGAATGAAAGCTTCACATGTGAGCAAAAAACAAAGTATATTGCAGAAGATCTCACCATTTCCATCCCACATGACAAGATTTCAAGCTTCCAAAGTAGAAGAAATTAGTGAGAATTTGTACTGAGCTTGATCAAAATGTGAAGCAATTTCCCATTGTTTGCAAGACATAGCAAGATTATAGAGAAGAGAAAGCAAGAAAATCAAGTTCCCTTATACTATAACCTTTGTAGCAATTTAGTTTTCTGCAAACTATATCCAGTATGCCTCCTAAGAAGGTATTTTCTAGGTAGAAAGATTATTTGGCCAGGAATATCCATGATGACCTGCTTGAATTGCTCCCCGAGTCTACCACTGAAACTATGAAAGTGAAAAAGTTAACCTCGTTAAGCCCTAGGCTCAAAATCGCAGATGGGTTATACGATAAGGGGAATTGGGTCTGAGATGCAAAAACTTCTGAAACTAGTCCTTCTTTATTTAAGAAATGGTTTTCAAAAAGGAATGTATTTGCCCCACATGCCAATATCTAGAACTTTGACTTAGGAAAATTAGTAGTTCCAAGTGTTTTTATGGCTTATGACCTTCTAGAAGTTGTTGCAAAAAATTTTGATCAAGCAATTAGAGTAGTGAGAAGAATTGATGGTAAAATTCTAATCATAATTAGCCCAAAGGAATTTCGAGAGGTATTTGGCTTAGGGCCTTTGAAAGACTATCATGTGCCTATTGACCAACAAGAATTAGAGAAAGAATGTGTGTCAAAGAAGGATACAATTAGGTAGGATGCACTGAGGGCACATATACACAAAATTAGAAATTTTATAGTGATTACAACATCCTCTAGGGAAACTTTCAAAAGGGTGTATTTCAATACCAGGGCTATGGAGGCATACAGGACTCTATGTAGAGTTTTTGGTGAAGAAGAAGAGGATTTTATGCCCATAGGTTTTATGTATATGATCAGTCAGATTTCTTCTTTTCGTGTGGATATTATTTTTTATTTTGCCTCCTATTTAGCAAAAGAAATTCACAATGGCCTAGTTGGGATTGCAAGAGGCAAGGTGGAGAAAATTATCAGTCACTATTCCTTGTTGATGCATATGTTTTTGTTCAAAAAAGTAACATATTTTGGTAAGGAAATGAAATTGAATAGAGAACAAGATGGGGGAGCATTGTCAGTCCAGTTATGGAGTGTAGATATGACCTGGGAAGTAGAAAAGGCTAGTTTTATCAAGTTTGATAGGTACTTTGCTTCAAGTTGAGGTGCCTATTATTAAGTGAAAATCCCAAAGTACCTAAGACATTGGTAAGTCTAATTAGGCCCCTGAACAATCCTATTGGTTTGAAAGTTTCACATAATTGGGGAGATATCATCCCATACTTAGTTTCAACTATCTTTAGAATTTATGGTTTCAAAGGTACTCCTCATGTACTACATTTCCCAATTCCATTAAAGGTAGGGGTAGCTGAATTTTTGTGGCAGCTAGGAGGATTGGAGGAAACTTATTTGTTGAAAAGGAAAAGAGGGTCAATATTCCCAACTTGCACTGTAGCCCACCAATTTTTTATCACAAAAAGGGGTTGGCTTTCTCTGTATAAAATAGTAGATCAGTACAAGATGGCTATCTCTCATCCCCATTTTTGTGACATTGAGGGATTGTATAACTTGGCCTTCAGGCATAGAATCAAGCTTGGAAAAATTGAAAATGAGTCATATTTTCTTAAGACATAATAAGAAATGAGTTCTCCTTGCAAGAACAGGAAACCAAGAAAGAAAAATGGAGAGTTTTCTCAAGGGCTTTGGATTTTATTCATTGTTTTGATGAAAATTATAGTCCTCTGGGTAATGCCATCACAAAGGCAAATAGGATAAATAAGCTCATGATTACTTTCCCTAAAACAATGGAAACTATGAATGATAAAAAACAATTTTTTTATTAATACTTATCTAGATAAGGCTAAGGAGGTAATGAGGAGATTGGGATTCACTCCCAATATAGGGGCAGGACAATTGATTGTCCAAAATAGGTTCGGTTACAATGTAATTCAAAATAAGAAGACTATTGTGGATAAAGGTAAAAAAATAGTAGGATCCACTAGTGTTGTCTTAGAAGAAAGACCTACTAAGCCCTCCCCTAAGAGGTGAAAAATAATAAAAGATCAACGTCCTCAAATTGAGGAATATTCACATAGACAATCCCCTCTGTAGATTGAAGAGGAATAGCTTAATGGAGAGAAAATTGAACAACTAGGGTCACAAGGGAGAATTCTTATTACCTAGGTAGAATTAGATGAAAAAACCCCTCAAAGCCTCCTATTCCAAGCCTAGAGTTGACAGTAGAAAATTTTAAAGGAAGGCAATAAAACCCTGTGATAGAGCAAGCTAGTCAACAATTTTTGTCAGATAATAGTTTTGTTAAGTCCAGAGCTTTCCACTAGTTTGCATGGAGAACAAACATAGGAAAGTATGAAGAAAGATGTAATAAGTTAAGAACAAAGAATCCAAAGTTGGAGGAGGTAGCCTTGCAAAATTGACTAAAAGAAAAGATGATGCGAGAATTCCAAAGTATAACTCCTGAAGAGGGGAGGCAGATGGTGAGAGCATCAATTATTTTACTACTACCCAATTGGGACATAGCAGATGATCTAATTTTTAATTTTGTTTCAAATAAATTAGACCTATAGGACCAAAATAAGAAAGAATTAAAAAGGTACTACTTTTGGTGAGGACCAGGCCACTTTGGTTATATGGTCATTAAGGAAGGGATCAAGGGTTGTTTCATCACAACCAAATGATGTTGGGTTAATGGGAAATATCATTGTAAAAAGAGTAGAAGATGCCTCCCATGTGGAGGTAACTCACATGGGTGTTGGAACATCTCATTTT
Source organism: Cupressus sempervirens (assembly GCA_028749045.1). Classification (NCBI taxonomy): domain Eukaryota; kingdom Viridiplantae; phylum Streptophyta; class Pinopsida; order Cupressales; family Cupressaceae; genus Cupressus; species Cupressus sempervirens. Next base: position 305,155,802 of record CM053792.1, on the reverse strand, counting down.
GTTTTGGCTACTACAGAAAAACAAGAAAAGACAGTGTTTGACCTATAGAATAAGTATGAGAGAGTTTTGGAGGCTTATAATAAAGAAGTTTAGAAAAGAATTGAACTTGAAAATAAGGTAATGGGGAGGTCTTCCAGGCCAAGAATCACATATCCTCACCCTCTAGTGGAACCTTTTAAATTCACTCCTCTCATAGAAATGTCAGATACTCCACAAAGGCCACAATATTACAAAGTTGAAGATTGTGAAGAAGAAAAGAGAAAATTATGTGCTTTACATGTAGAGTTGAATGTGCAATATGAAGACAAATTGAAAAAATCTCTCATGTATTTGGGAGATAAAATTGAATGGCCATTATTTTATGATCAATTAGCAAGAATAATAAACATATGGGATGAAATAAAAGAAAATGATGAGGCTTTGAAGCCTATTGTGAATAAGTGGGGAAAGAGAAGAAAAGAAATTGCATTCTTATGCTACTCTATCATAAGGTCTTCACATGATCAAATTGAAATAACTTATGATCTTTCTCATGATCTCATAGAATTTGACAAAAGGAGAGTTGAGTTACAAAATAGAATTGTTAGCTATTTGGATAAGTATAAGAGCTAGAAATTTGATTTATTCCCACATGCTTTGGATAGGAAAAATAGATTGAAAAAAAAAAAAAAGATGAACGGGCTAAAGAATTTGATGATTTATTTTGTCTGAGAATGAATAAAATCATCAATGAAATAGGACATGCATGGTGGGCCACCACAACAAAAGAAATGGTGAAAGCCCAAATATTCTTTGATTCTTTGAAACAAGATTTTGTTGATATTGACAAAGAGGGTGAATATGTTATCACGAAGCAATACCATATTTTGCAATTTAGTTGGCCAGATGACACACTTTTCGATAAGTGGATGGAAGATAATTCTTCTGATGAACAGTTGGAAGGAGCTAAAAGTGATGATGATGAGACACATGAAGATGAAATATAGATCATCAACTCACTTCTACCAACACATGAGAAAGAAGAAGAAAAAGAAGGGAAATCATCTCGTGTGAAAGATACAGTGGACCAGATGGATGATGTTGTAGAAATGAAACCAAATATAACTGTCACCTTGGTAGTACCTGATGATATAAGTGGAAATGCCAAAGTAGAGGTGAATTTGTAGGAATCAGAGCCTAAAACATCATTGGAAAATTTGATAGCTACATGTGTCGAGGATTTAGAGTGAATAAAGGCCAATCATGGGATTTGTAGCATTTGAAGATGTAACACAAGAGGGGCCTACCAAGAAAATAATATGATGTATTACCTTTCTATTACACAAAGTTTTTTCTTTTCTTGTTAAGAAAAATGTAAATATCTTTTAAAAAAGGACACCTATCAATTCTCGATGCCTATAGCTTGTTGCATCTCACTCTATAAAAGTGAGATTCCAAGGCTAGAGAAGGGTCTGATTTCTAATACAATTTAGTTTATATTGAGTATGGTTTGGTCTAGTTAAACCTATGCAAAACTTATGATGTATTCTCTCTACAAATACTTGGAATATATTGACATTACAGGGGTCTAATGTCTTCTCTAGAGTCATTCTGAGTTTTATTACAATTGTATGCAAATCTTCAAAGGAGATTAATACAAAATTGAACTATTCTCATTTTTTTTTTTGCTAAATTTTGTCTCCTTTGTTAGTACCTAGTTATTATGATATTGTGTGAGCAAAGCTTATCTACTTGAATACAATTCACTTAGGTTGTATGTCAATTCATTATTTCTATTGATTCAATGAATTAAGTAAATGTTTTAGTGAATTTGATGGGATTGCTATGGTAATAGAAAGGATGTCTGTAAGAATGAATTCTAGTAAGAATTGGTGATAATATTTGTTGTAATGCAACAAATTAGATCTATAAATTGGAGTAGACTCTAAATCCAAATGGAATGGGTACTGATCTAATTAATCTAGTCTACACATAGGTAGATCATGAATAAGCGCCAAGTCTAAAATCAAAATCAACTTTATTTTATTATTTAAAGAGTTCCAAAGATGTTCAACACTTGTTTGCATGTAACATTTTAGCTTTAGTTAGCTGGTATTGCTGGAAATACTTGCAAATCTGAGAAGAATTGTGACCAAATCTGTTTATAATGATGTATATCATCTGAAAATGTCAAGGAATGGATAAACTATGTATATGTTAGAGATAGAAGATGAGAATCAAAATGAAACTAATATAATTCTCATATAACAAAATTCATTTGAATCATCCCCTAGGTATACCCACCTTGGTTTTGCAAAGCCTAAAGAGTAGAAAATCGTTCCTAGTTTTGTTGAAGTTGGATCCAAGTAATATATATACACAATCAATAATGGGAAATAGCTAGTCCTTAGATTTGTGAGTGTTATTATCTTGGTATTGAGCTTTTGTTGTTCAATAGTTGAAAATCTCTAACAAAATGGTTACTCTACTGGGGAGTTTTCCAACACAAGTGTAAGAAGTACTACAATGTCTTTGGTTTTGTTGTGTAGTTGTTTGTCAGATTGTTTGGTATAGCTTGTGGTTATAGTGGACATGTTTTAGTGACAAACCTTGAGAATTTAAAAAATGAAAAAGAAAACCAAATGCCATAGATGTCCACTAATGTACACAACCCTTCCAAGTGTCTTATCTATCAAGCAAGAGTTATAGGCTTATGATCTTAGTGATTGGTTCATCTATATGTCAAATATTTCTATATTATCTTGTGTCCTTTCCTTGAAGTCAACAGTAATTTTAATTGTTTTATTTTCCTTAGAATAGGGTGGCAACTCAGTTAGGGTTTTGAAGCTAGTGCTTGTTTGATAAATAGTAAATATGGCTAACGAGAGAAAAAAACACAAGAGCCAATCCTGATGTACCAATGTATACTAACTTACCTCAAGGTGGTAGGAAGAACCTAAATAAGAAAAAGGCATACCCAAATCCTAACTGGAAGCCAAGAGGTAGTGTATCAATTAATTCTCAATACCAACCAGTGGTAGGGATAAAGTCTTCTTCACTTAGCTCTAAATCAGAAACAACAAGACTCTTACGAGGACTATTTAGTACCGCATTACTAGATGAAAGAGTCTATCAGGACAAGAATATGTCTCAATTAGGGAATGCATCACCAAGGCCAGATCTCATAGCAAAGATGAACCATAGGTTAGGGTACAAGAATGCTTTTAAAAATCCTTTTAATCCTAGAGTTACTCCCTACATGGAAACTAATCTTATAGATTTGGATGATCCTACTGATTTAGAAGCTACTTTTGTAGATCCTAAGGAAGTATCTTCAAAAATAGAAGTTCTAAAGAAATGGGTTGCAGAAGAAGAGGCTAAGCATGTTTGTTTGGAGAAAGAAAGAGAGAAAGCTACTTTAAATTCCATTGTTGAAAGAGATAATTTTCTTAGAAGGATAGCTACATTGAAAGAAAAAAATAAGAAGTTGGAAGAAAGGACCTCGGTCCTTCATGCTGATGTGTTTGGAGATATATATACTTTAAGATCTAAGGTTCTAGAACAAGAAAAACTCATGAGCCAAAGACAAGAACCTGTCATTACTCAAGTCCAAGCTTACAAGCCTGTCCAAGTAGACCCTACAGAACTTACTATGAAAGCTACGAATAAAGGAAAGGGCAAAGCTATAGGAATCCAAATAAATGAACCCCAAGATCTACCAAGAAAATCCATAAACCCTCCCATGTCAAAGTTAGTTCCAGATCTGGAGAAGGCTAGAAAGGAGAAGGAAGATCTTGCAAAAGATCTTGAGAAGGTTGAGAATGATGCCCAAGCAGAAAAAACTAGGAGAAAAATCTAGTTCATAAAGTCTAATTTTGCATTAGCTTCATGGCCAAATTTGTCTACCCCAACTTCAACTTTTGTACCAGCTTGTGGACTAGTAATTTCAACTTAGGGAATATCTCAATCTGACCCTACCTCATGATCCACCATTAGTACTCAAGCCCCTATTGTCCAACCTCAATAATCTCAAAGTGTTATTCTCAACCAAGCCAATGTAGCAAGCACCTCAAATGTTTCTAGTTTTCAAAAGAAGCCCATCTACATGGAAAAGTATAGAAAAATGTCATTTGTGGGTATTCATAGTGCTCCACATCATATATCTTTTGATTTAAGAGATAAAGTTGTCAAGTTCTATGGAAATAATGTTGTTACTGATGAAGAGCACTTAAGAGTTTTTATAGATATGCTAAATGACTTTGAAGTTAAACATGAGGATGTGGTGATGAAGTTATTTTTTCATTCACTAACTGAAGATGCAAGGGATTGGTTCAAAAGATTACTTGATGATAGCATTAGTTCATGAAGTGATTTGGAGAAATTGTTCAAAGAACAATATGGAGATAATACTAATGTTGGATTTATGTTGAATGATTTCAATAACATCAAGAAGAAACCTAATGAGTCTTCATTTGATTTCAACATAAGATTCCAAAAGGGTATGTACAAATTGTTCCAGGTTATGAGGTTGAATGAGGATGTTTGTCTTACAACCTATTTTAATGCTTTTGACAGCAAGATGGCTTACCAATTGAGGGATAAAGATCCTAACTCTTTGAGGGATGCTTATAAGATTGTAGTGAATATTGAAAATAATAGGAAAGCATCTGGAAAGCTTGGTAGGAGAGATGATCCAAAGTTTTTCAATCCCAAGAATAACAACAAAAGGGAAATTGATAAAACACCTACAGGAAAGAAGCCTGAAGAACCCACAATAGGTCAAGTGTTGGACCTTTCAAAAAAGATGAACCCAACTACTTTCAATACACATAAGACAAATATTGGTGAGAAGGCCCCTATGAACAACAACAATTTATGAACAACAACAATTTCAATAGACAACCCAAAATGCAGAACTACCCTTATGCCACTTAATGGAAGGATGGTAAGCCAATTCCTAACCAAATCCAAAATGTAAAAGATAAGGGTACACCAAATCTTATGCAAAGAAGTTTTGTTAATATAAATGATGATGTGTCATGGTGTATCATTTGTCAGTCACCTCACTCTTCAGAGTATTTTTTAGTTTCTCAATCATTTGTTTCAAATCATAGTGCACAAAATGAGGATGAAGAAGAAGAAAAAAGGCATGATGATGTAAGCTATTATATGGTGAGCATGTGCAATTATTGTGTGGATTATGATTTGAAAGAAACTGAAAGTGATCTTGAAAATAAGAAAATTGCCTATCAGTTACATCATCAACAAGTGTTCTCAGACAATGAAGGTTATGATGAACATCAAGTATGTGCTACATCTTCTAAAGTTGGTCATGTAAACTTGAGAATTCCCTCTAAAGAGGAGATCGATAGGATCACTATAGAGATGATCTCCCAAGTACATAGCAATTACAATTTGAGAAGCAAAATAGTTAACAATTTTGTTGGGAAGCCTTCTAGTATATTCATCAAGGATATTACACATAAGATGAAGGATGAAAATAAGGAGGCTAATATAGAGGCTATTAAAGTTAAAGACATCAAAACCAAGAAGTGGGAACCCAACAAGAAGGTTCAATTTCAAATAAATGAGACAACAAAAGCAATTGTGCAAGAAAAGAAGTTAGGATCTGATACTGTTAAGCAAATAGTGGTGCTTGTTGTTCAAAAAATTTCACCTCTAGGTATGATTGTGAAACCCACTATATCTCATCCTATTGATATGATATCCATGTTGTCACAAATTACTGTTAAAGTACCCTTATCTAAACTATTTAGAACTGAAGAGCATAAGAGCAAAGCCTTGTCATGGTTGGGAGGGATAGAAAATAATAACAATAGCATAGAACAAAATGCTATTCAGCACACCCCATTGGTAGTAGAAGATAGTAGTATTATATCTCAAATTCCCCAAATGTTCTTGGATGATTCATCAGTTGCATATATAAAAGATATTGACCCATTCTTTCTCAGCCTAATTATAAAAGGAAAAACCCTAAAAAATTGCATGATAGATTCAAGAGCTTCTAACACCATCATGCCTTTCAAAGTTATAAAAGCCCTAGGGTTGAAAGTGGATACTAAGCAAGGTAGATGTAGAGCTATGGATGCTAGAAATGTTCCAATTATAGGTACCATAAATGCTTTACCATTTAAGCTAGTTGCATATCCTAAGGTAGAGTTGACCATGTCAATCCTTGTAGTTGATATTCCTCCACATTATGAAATGTTGCTCTCTAGAAAATGGAGTGTTGCTATGGGAGGTAGTTTACAATGTGACCTAGCCTATGCAACTTTTCACATAGGAGATAAGGTTGTTAAAGTAGTCAAAGAGCCAAGGGTCAATCATATTTTTGGGAAAGAAATTGACAAAGATGCTACTTGTCTTTTAGACATGAGTGTGAATGCATTCAAAGCTGAGTTAATTATCCTAGAAGTTGAGAAGTTGCCTGCTATGATTGAGCATGAAGTTGAATGTTGTATGAATTCACCAATATTATGGACCATGTTCTTTGATGGGGACAGCTCTAAAGAAGGTGCAGGGGTAGGAGTAGTATTTTTTTTCTTTGGAGAAGAACAACTTTAGGTATTCCTTTACTTTGAAATTCTCATGCACCAACAATATAGCCAGATATGAAGCCCTGTTATTAAGATTGAAAGTTGCTACTCATAATGGCATTAAAAGATTGCATGTTATAGGTGATTCTGAATTGATTATCTCATAGATAAGGGGGGCATATGCCTCTAAAAATAAAAGATTAAAACATTATAGAAATGTTATCTAGGATCAAATAGAATTCTCTGGTGCATTTGGTATTTCATGGAGAGATAGAACTCAAAATAAGATGGCTAACTTATTAGCAAATGTAGCAATTAAACCATAGGAGGTATGATTTGTAGGAGTTTCACAAATTGAGGTCCAGAATAGATCCTCAATACTTGATAATATTGAACATTGGAAAGTATTTGAAGATGACAAAGACATTGTGAATTTCTTGTTGAATGAAGATAAATACCATGGTCAACAATTGGACTGTAGTGATTTGGTTGAAACCATAGATGGGAAGGAAATAATCTTTGGTCAAGAGATCATACAATTAAAGACTAATAAGTACCTAAAGGTTTGGTTTTTTTTGGAGAACATGTTTGATAACCAAGATAGCGTAAGGCATGGGGCTAAAGATTGTAAACCTCAAGAGCTAGAAGAGATAAATTTGGGTACCAGTGAGGCCCCTAAGAAAGTTTATATTGGTCAAAATTTGTCAGCTAAAATTAGAAAGCCTTTGATTGACCTACTAAGAAAATATAGACATGTTTTTGGATGGTCATATGATGACCTAAAGGCTTATAAAGAAGATCTTTTTTAACATGTCATACCATTGAAGGATAATGTAAAACCTTTTAGGTAGAAACAAAGACCAGTCAATCCCACTCTAGCCTGTAAAATGCAAGAGGAATTGATGAAGTTAAGGAATGGATGGATAATTAAACCTATTAGACATTCCACTTGGGTCTCAAATCTAGTACCTATCAGGAAAAAGAATGGAGATATTAGACTGTGTGTGAATTTCAGAAATCTGAACATTGCTTCCCTAAAAGATAATTATGGGTTGCCAAACATGGAAGCTATGTTGCAGCAACTGGGTCTAAACTTATGTCCATGATGGATGGGTTCTCAGGGTATAATCAAGTTCTAGTGAAAGAAGAAGAACAGTTTAAGACAGCATTTACAACTCCCTGGGGAACTTATGTATATGTGAGAATGCCATTTGGATTGATTAACGATGGTGCCACTTTTCAAAGGGATATGGATTTAGCTTTCCATGAGTACATCAATAAGTTTATGGTTGTATACAAGATGAAGACCACTATAGGCATTAGGAGAAGATTTTTATTAAAGCATTGGAATATGGAGTTTCATTAAACCCTAAGAACTATACATCTGGGGTAACTGAAGGCAAACTATTGGGACATATAGTACCAAAGGATGGCGTAAAGATAGATCCTAAGAGAGTGGTAGCCATCAATAAGGTCCCTAAGCCAAATAATGTGAAGGGAATACAATCTTTCTTTGGGCAAGTAAACTTCCTAAGGAGATTTGTTACAAATTTTGTTGAGATTAGTAGGCCTATTTCAAAAATGCTTAAGAAAGGAGCTACTATCAATTGGGATGGTGAACCTTCACAAGCATTTCAGAACATTAAGACTACTATAAAAAATGCTCCAGTCCTTAGGACCCCTGACAGCACAAAACCTATGCAAAAAAAATTTTTGCATCTTTCCATACTGTAGTTGCAATTTTGTTATAGAGAAATGAGGAAGGGTATGAACAACCTATTGATTTTTTTAGTAAGTCACTGCATCTTGTTGAACTAAAATATAAGATAAATGAGAAACAAGCATATGCTTTGGTAAGAGTTGTTAAGGCTTTTAGATGCTATTTGATAGGTTCCATTGTCATTGCATTTGTGCCTAGTGTTATTGTAAAGGACATATTTTCTCAACAAGAAGTGTCAGACAAAAGATGCAAATGGATTAACAGGATCCAAGAGTTTAACATTGAAATACAGATAAAAAAATTGGTGAGAGGCCATGGATTAGCTAAGTTTATGGCTTAGACTAACTTAGATGCTAATTAGATTAATATGGTAATAAATGATTTGAAGTCAAGCCTATGTGATATGGACTAGTGTGAATGGTACACCAATGTCATCCATTATCTGCAACACATGGAAGCCCCTCCTCATTTGAATGAGAATGAAAAAATAAATACCAAGTTACAAGCTATCAAGTATATTATTGTCCACAATGATTTATGGTGGAGAAATTTTGAAGGAGTTCTACTAAAATGTGTTGATCAAGAAAAGTCAAAAGAGATACTGAAGGAAATGCATTTTGGAGTTTGTGGAGGACATTATATGGCCAAGACTACTATCCACAAAATAATGAGAGCTAGTTTATGGTGGCTTTCTCTTTTTAAAGATGCTCAGGTGATGGTTAGAAAATGTGATGCCTGTCAGAGATTCATAGGTAAGTTGAAATTCTTAGGAAATATTCCATTGAAGTCAATAGAGGTTCAAGCACCATTTCAACAATGGGGAATGGATTTCATAGGAGAAATTTCTCCTAAGTCTAATACTGGTTATTCAGATACTAGTTGCCACTAATGATTATTTCACAAAGAGGGTGGAGGTAGTCCCTGCAAGAAATGCAACCAGTAAAGTTGTAAGTTGAAATTCTCAGGAAATATTCCATTGAAGTCAGTAGAGGTTCAAGCACCATTTCAACAATGGGGAATGGATTTCATAGGAGAAATTTCTCCTAAGTCTAATACTGGTTATTCAGATACTAGTTGCCACTAATGATTATTTCACAAAGTGGGTGGAGGTAGTCCCTGCAAGAAATGCAACCAGTAAAGTTGTCAATAATTTCTTGCTAAATAACATTATTTCCATATTTGGTTGTCCTCAAAAAATTGTAACAGATAATGCAATGTGCTTTAGGTCTAAGGAGTTCATGAAATTTTGTGACAAGTATGGAATTACAAGATCAACTTCTTCCCCTTATCATCCACAAGGGATTGGACAAGTTGAGTCCACAAATAAGATTTTGTTGAAAATAATAAAAAGGATATTGGATAATAATAAGAAAGCCTGGGATTCTAAGCTAAAAATAGCCATATGGGCTGACAAGGTGACTGTGAAAAAGCCATTAGAGTAGCACCTTTTGATATTGTGTATGAAATTTAGGCAAGGATGCCTCAGAATAACTTGGTAGGACTTTAAAATTACATCTAGTTGTATGATGAAGATATTACAAATGACATGCAAGAAAGGTTAGATGAGCTTGTAGGACTAGCAGAAACAAGGAGAGAAGCTTCTCTCAGATACCAAAAGTTGCAACTACAAGTCAAGACATTATATGACAAAAGAATAGTGAGTAAGAAATTTGAACTTGAAGATTTGGTTCTTATGTGGAATGCAAGAATTGAAGAAAAGGAAAAACATGGAAAATTTGACCCTATATGGCTGGGTCCCTACTTAATTGAAACTCTATGGGGAGAGGATTCTTATTTACTAAAGGATCTATCAGGTAATATTGTTGAGCTACTAGTTCATGGATAGTTCTTGAAGAGGTATTTCTAATGAAATACTTGTTTATCCATGAACAATAGTTCTTAGTCTTCCTGTTTCTTTGTATATTTTGTATATTTTTGTAAGTCCCTATAAATACCTTAGTACAGTGGTTTTCTATGTTTTTTGTTTTGTTTCTATGCTCTTTGAAGAAGTTGTCATTATTGATCAAGTATACGATTTTCTCTATCATAGTTTCTAGATTCTTGCTTAGACTTGGTTAGTCTATCATCCCCAAACAAAGCCATTGTTGGTCTAATTTTTTACAAAATCAATTTCTTCTATTCTAGGTATAAAAAATTAGAATTGAATCCGTTGCTTTCCTGCTAGGGTTTTTGGTTTTTTGGCATTGCAATTTTAATAACCTTTGAAAAAACTTGTCAAACCCTAAGTCTTTTGTTCTTTTTGAATTTATTCAAGTTTGAAGCCTTTCAAATTTTGAACATTCCTTGATCTGTTTAAATCTTCCATTGTACCAAGTGCTTTTTACCTATTTTATTCCCACCATCTAATCTTTATAAGATCTACGGATGTCACATCATCCTTATGTGAAAATGCAAGTGTTTTAATGATAGCAATATAGTGACTATCATGAAATTGACTGGCGGTGTCATAAAGTGGAGGGTCAAGCCAAAAAACTACATTGTTCAAAAAGGTTCAGTCACATGCTTCATCTCAAAATTGTGAGAACTACAAAAGGAACCAAGTGTAATGAATTGCAAGTGGCATCACCAGAGTCTAGTTTTTTCAATTAGTCGCTATGCCACGATTGGAAAAAGTTTGCACCCTACTAGTAGTGACATAATGCCTGATCAGAGAATATAGAGGATGGTAGATTTTGAAAATGATGGTGACTATGAATTTCTCAAGTAGTATTATGGATGTGCACTTTTATTACTTTTTTAGTGGTATTAATTATGGTAATCATGTTTGAAAAGTAGATATCTTCCCAGCACTAGATTTCAACTGTACTCATGAGGTCGCTATGTCACGACTAAAAAAATAAAGGATCTCACCAGTAGTGATATAGCGACTCGATGAGAAATGGTTTTGTGTGGAAAATCTTTGAAGGTGGGTCCTAACATCTACTTTGTAAAAAATGAATTATGTAATCTCCTAGAAATGGTGGCATCCTACTACAAACACGTATGCACCAAAAATTTTAAGAAGAATAGAGGTTGCTATGTCACAACTAGAAAATCTTTGCGCCTCATTGGTAGCAACATAGTGCCTAGCCTAAAAATGTGCATGCGGTAGGACCCAAATCACGTGATGTCACAACAAGGATTAGAATATTAACTTATATGCCAGTTCGATAGGATATTTCCACGCCATCAGTAACATGGACCCACACCCAAGTCAAAAGTTAGATGAAAGATAATGACCATTTAATTGAATCAAATCAAAGATCATCACTAAGTTGCTATGGAAACTTGTGTGTTTTTTACTCACATGGTGAATGAGGGGCCCACCGTAGTTATATGGGTGTAATGTAGTTTCCTCACCTTTAGATTAAGCTAAGATCTATGGTTGTCGCTTTGTCGCTATGGAGAATTGCTCGAGTTTTAAGGATAGTGACATAGCGAGCAAAGCAAATGGATAGGGGACCCACCACATTTGTATTAAGTAGTGAATCAAATGTCCTTTGCTTGATCAAGATGAAATCAATGGTTGTCACTATATTGCATAGGCAATATGCTCACCCTTTATGTATAGTGAGATAGCAACTTGGCGACATATGTCCTCAAGGATTAGTGGGTCTAGTTTGAAATGCTAGTAGTGAAGGAAAACTATAGGTGGAGAATTTTCATTGGATTGACAGCAAGCATGTCAAGTGGAAAATGAGTCATCCCTATTTTAACTCTTGGATTGTAGGATTTTTTGAGATCAACAATGTGAATTTAAACCTAGAAGGTGGTGCCACTCTGTTTCCCTTACAGTTCATTTATGAGGAATGAAACCTTCACATGTGAGCAAAAAATAGAGTATATTATAGACGATCTCACCATTTCCATCCCACATGAATAAGATTTCAAGCTTCCAAAGTAGAAGAAATTAGTGAGAATTTGTACTGAGCTTGATAAAAATGTAAAGCAATTTCCCATTGTTCACAAGACATTACAGGATTATAGAGAAGAGTAACCAAGAAAATCAAGTAAGTTCCCATTTACTATAACCTTTGTAGCAATTTACTTTTCTACAAACTATAGCCAGTGTGCCTCCCAAGACGGTATTCTCTAGGTGAGAAGATTATTTGGCCAAGAATATCCATGATGACTTGCTTGAATTGCTCCTCGAGTCTACCACTGAAACTATGAAAGTGAAAAAGTTAACCTCGTTAAACCCTAGGCTCAAAATTGCGGATGGGTTATATGATAAGGGGAATTGGGTCATTAGGAAAATTAGTAGTTCTAAGTGTTTTTATGGATTATGACCTTTTAGAAGTTGTTGCAAAAAATTATGATCAAGCAATCAAAGTAGTGAGAAGAATTGATGGCAAAATTCTGATCACAAGTAGCCTAGAGAAAATTCGAGAGGTATTTGGTTTAGGCTTTTGATAGACTATTATGTGCCCATTGACCTACAAGAATTAGAGAAAGAATGTCTGTCAAAGAAGGATGCAATTAGGCAGGTTGAACTAAGGGCACGTATAGGCAAAATTAGAAATTTTCCAACGATTATAGCATCCTCTAAGGAACCTTTCAAAAGGGTTTATTTCAATACTAGGGTTGTGGAAGCATACAAGACTCTATGTAGAGTTTTTGGTGAAGATGAAGAGGATTTTATGCCCATAGGTTTTATGTATATGATCACTCAGATTTCCTCTTATGGTGTGGATATTATTTTTGATTTTGCCTCTTATTTAGCAAAAGAAATTTACAATGGCCTGGTTGGGATTGCAAGAGGCAAGGTGGAGAAAATTTTTGGTCACTATTCTTTGTTGATGTATATGTTTTTGTTCAAAGGAGTAACTTATTTTGGTAAGGAAATGAAATTTAATAGAGAACAGGATGGGGAAGCACATCCAGACCAATTTTGGAGTGTAGATGTGACCTAGGAAGCAAAAAAGGCTAGTTTTATCAGGTTTGATAGGTACTTTGCTTCAAAGTTGAGGTGCCTATTATTAAGTGACAATCTTGGAGAACCTAAGGCATTAGTAAGTCTTATTAGGCCCCTGGAAAATCCTTTTGGTTTGAAAGTTTCACATAATTGGTGAGATATCATCCCATATTTAGTTTCAACTATCTTTAGAATTTATGGTTTCAGAGGTTCTCCTCATGTATTACCTTACCAAGTGCCATTAAAGGTAGGGGTAGCTGAATTTTTGTGACAGTTAGGAGGATTGGAGGAAACTTATTTGTTGAAAAGGCAAAGAGGGTCAATATTCCCAACTTGCACTATAGCCGACCAATTTGTGATCACAAAAGGAGGTTGGCTTTCTTTGTATAAAATACTAGATCAGTACAAGATGGTTGTCTCGCATCCCCATTTTTGTGACACTAAGGGATTGTATAACTTGGCCTTTAGGCACAAAATCAAGCTTGGAAAAATTGATCATGAGTCATATTTTCCTTAAGACATAATAAGAAATGAGTTCTCCTTGCAAGAATAGGAAGCCAAGAAAGAAAAATGGAGAGTGTTCTCAAGGGTTTTGGATTTTATTCATTATTTTGATAAAAAATTATATTCCTCTGGGTAATGTAATCATAGAGGCAGATAGGATAAATAAGCTCATGATTACTTTCCCTAAAAAAATGGAAAATATGAATGAGAAAAAAAAAATTATTAATACTTATCTAGATAAGGCTAAGGAGGTAACGAGGAGACTGGGATTTACTCCCAATCTAGGGGCAGGACAATTGATTGTCCAAAAAAGGTTTGGTTACAATGTAATTCAAAATAAGAAGACCGCTATGGATAAATGTAAACAAATAGTAGGATCCACTAGTGTTGTCTTAGAAGAAAGACCTGTTGAGCCCTCCCTTAAGAGGTGAAAAATAACAAAAGATCAAGGTCCTCACATTGAGGAATATTCACATAGACAATCCCCTCTATAGATTGAAGAGGAACAACTTACTAGAGAGAAAATTGAACAACTGGGGTCACAAGGAGGAATTTTTATTACCTAGGTAGAATTAGATGAACAAAACCCCCAGGAGCCTCCTGTGCCAAGCCTAGAGTTAACAATAGAAAATTTGAAAGGAAGGGAATTAGACCCTATGATAGAGCAAGCTAGTCAACATTTTTTTTCAGATGATAGTTTTGTTAAGTCTAGAGCTTTCCACCAATTTGGATGGAGAACAAACATAAGAAAGTATGAAGAAAGACATAAAAAGTTAAGAACATAGCATCTAGAGCTGGAGGAGGTATCCTTGCAAAATCAAGTGAAAGAAAAGATGATGCGAGAATTCCAAAGTATAACTCTTGAAGAGGGGAGGAAGATGTTGAGAACATCAAATATTTTACTACTACCCAGTTGGGACATAGCAGATGCTCTAATTTTTAATTTTCTTTCAAATAAATTAGACCTACAAGAACAAAATAAGAAAGAATTCAAAGGTACTATTTTCAGTGAGGACCAGGCCACTTTGGTTATATGGTCATTAAGGAAGGGATCAAGGGTTGTTTCATCATAGCCAAATGACTCTGGGTTAATGGGAAATATCATTGTAAAAAGAGTAGCAGATACCTCCCATGTGGAGGCAACTCACATGGGTGTTGGAACATCTCATTTTGTCTTGGCTACTACAAAAAAAGAAGAGAAGAAAATGTTTGAACTGCAGAATAAGTATGAGAGAGTTTTGGAGGCTTATAATAAAGAAGTTCAAAAAGAATTGAACTTGAAAATAAGGTAATGGGTGTTGGAGTTGATGAAATCCAACTTCAAAGATGCCCAAGATCACCTGCATGTGAAAACTTGTCAAAGAGAAGCCAAGGAGAGAAGAGCGTGGAGCAAGGGAAAAACCCTAAACGGACATGAGAGATAACAAGATATGCAAACACAAGAAAAAATGTATTTACAATATGCTAAGAATGTTGTGTTAAAATACAATGAGGGAGCCTGAATATAAAGAGCTCTAGGAATCTTCCAGAATGAGCTAGAAGATGCTAGGAGATAAGTGTGACAACTAAGCATACATCCACATAAGGTGGAAAGTCCTCGACCAATGTGAGAGGATAAGTATGACTTAGGAGAGAACAAACTCTCGTATTATCAACAACTTATAACAAACTCCTAGACTACAATTAATAAATAAAATGCATTTACCTAAGTAAGCTTAAGTAATAGAATAAATAATTAGTAAATTAATTATTTACTCTAACACCCCCCCTTAAGTGCAGCTTAGGGAAATGCCTTAAGCTCACAAAACTAAGAAATGCAGAAATGCAGAATGGGTCCTGGCAACGAGGCCATGTTAGGTACCCATGTACAAAGCAAAAAAATGCATCCTCTATAAATGGGGAAAGAGAGAAAACCACATGAGAAAAACCCTCCCCCAAAAAGAGGTAACCTAGTGAAGGACTGAAGAAGCCTCCAACTAGGGAAATGTCCCCTAAAATAGGGACAAAGAGTGATCATGAAGAGCATCACTGAATCATGAAAAGCCACAAAATCTGCCATCAAGAAGAAATCTACTAATCTAAAGAACCTCCATGGAAGAAGAAGGCACGAATCGAGCATGTCTATATGGTAGATGATCCATCTCATCGAAATGCATAGGTAGCCAGCCACTGCAATCACCTTGTATATAGGATCAACCACTAAATACATATCTCACATTATCAAACCATTGAACCAAGGATGCATTAGAACAATAGCATAACCCCCCCTTAATGTAGATAGGGTGTGATGATAGGCAACTGAGAAGGTGGGCCAAAGTCTCCTGCAAATGAACCAATAACGATGAGAGAGGAAGAGGAATAGACACCTATAAAGACACAGTCACACTGATGTTGTATGGGGTTAATATCATGGAAGGGACACTCACTTGACAAAGGGAGAAGGCTTAAAATAGTAGACAACTATCCCCCCCATGGTGCTTTATAAAAATAGTGCACGTACAACTGACTCAAAAATAATATTCATGACCCTCGGAATGTAAAAGTGGCACTTTATCTTAGTGCGATACATGAAAGTGCTTCAAAATGATAGCTACAATGATCAAAACTAAAATCAAATTGTAACAAAATATAGTACAGCCTAAAACAAAGGAAACCATGCTAGGAAAATGATCCTCGGGCCTAAAACACTCAAGATATCCACCATATAGCTAAAATGCTAAAAACATGATAGAAAGAGCATGGGCCAAAAACTAAGAAAAAAGACCACATTTCTGAAAAGGTGATAGAACTAGCTTTCCAAAAATATAAAATTTTCAAAAAACTGACATGGGATGCAAAAGATATGCTTGTCGGAGTCAAAAAAAAAACTTTAGACTTTAACTACAAAAATAGGCAACAAAAAAGCATCAAAACCTAAAAATTCCTACACCAATGTCTCCATCTCAAAACCAATTTTTTGACACTTCTCTCAGATTGGAAAAATACCTTTGTATGCTCAAGTTATGGCCAAAAAACTGAAAGTAGGTCAAAAAGGACCTTAAAGGAGAGGTGCAAGAAGGTGGGTGATGTAGTGCTAACATCATGCTGATGTCAATAATTTGCACCATTAAAATTGATGGCTAAACGACTGTTGCAACAAAAAAAAAGATGCCACGTAGTAGCCACGTGGTAGGACAGATGACGTGGCAGGTCAGTCATTGTGTGGATGCAGACTGTGCATGTTGACCATTGAGTTGGTGCTACTGACTGGATGGGCAAGAATAGGCAGAGCAGAGTAGTGTTGGATTCGGCAGAGCGCAGAGGCTGAGTGGTGATTGACAGCGAAGGTGGAGCACAGAGGGGGTGCCGCCTAATGTGAGCGGAGCCAAGGTGGCTAGGGAGGAGCAGAGCCTGTCATAGCGGTGCATGGGCAGAGTGCAAGCGGCCCCACTGTGCTGCGTCAGTTCTGCTACGGTGGCACACTAGGAAAAAAAATTATTATTTTTGATGTGTGAATTGTCTATACGACCGTACGACAGGGGCTTGGAATGAAAAAAAATTTGCCTCCCGGAGCTCTATCTCAAAAATCAACAAGTTCTATATGAATCCTGACTGCAAATGGCCTTCTGGATCGAATGGCAATGTTCATTTGAGCTTAAAGTGCTCCAAAAATTTTCTATTTCTTCAATTTGAAGAAAAATGTACAAACAAACTAGGGTTTGTGACTTCAAATCACGGCTTCAAAAATCCTTCAATGAAGCAGTAGTAGGGAGGCTCTGATACCATGTTGGAGTTGATGAAATCCAACTCTGAAGATGCCCAAGATCACCTGCATGCAAAAACTTATCAAAGAGAAGCCAAGGAGAGAAGAGCGTGGAGCAAGGGAAAAAACCTAAACAGACATGAGAGACAACAAGATATGCAAACACAAGAAAAAATGTATTTACAATATGCTAAGAATGTTGTGTTAAAATACAATGAGGGAGCCTGAATATAAAGAGCTCCAAGAATCTTCTAGAACGAGCTAGAAGATGCTAAGAGATAAGTGTGACAACTAAGCATACATCCCAATAAGGTGGAAAGTCTTCAAACAATGTGAGAGGATAAGTATGACTCAGGAGAGAAAAAACTCTCGTATTGTCAACAACTTATAACAAACTCCTAGACTACAATTAATAAATAAAATGCATTTACCTAAGTAAGCTTAAGTAATAGAATAAATAATTAGTAAATTAATTATTTACTCTAATAATGGGGAGGTCTTCTAGGCCAAGAATCACATATCCTCACCCTCCAGTGGAACCTTTTGAATCCACTCCTCCCATAGAAATGCTAGATACTCCACAAAGGCCACAATATTACATAGCTGAAGATTTTGAAGAAGAAAATAGCAAATTGTGGGCTTTACATGTAGAGCTAAATGTGCAATATGAAGACAAATTGAGAAAAGCTCTCATGTATCTGGGAGATAAAATTGAATGGCCATTATTTTATGATCAATTAGCAAGAGAACTAAACATATGGGATGAAATAAAAGAAAATGATGAGGCTTTGAAGCCTATTGTGAATAAGTGGGGAAAGAGAAGAGAAAATATTACATTCTTATGCTACTTTGTCATAAATTCTTCACATGATCAAATTGAAATGACTTATGATCTTGCTCATGATCTCACAGAATTTGACAATGGGAGAGTTGAGTTACAAAATAGAATTGTTAGCTATTTGGATAAGTATAAGAGCCAGAAATTTGATTTATTCCCACATGCTTTGGATAGGAAAAATAGATTGAAAAATAAAGATGAATGGACTAAAGAATTAGATGATTTATTTTGTCTTAGAATGAATAAAATCATCAATGAAATAGGACATGCATGGTGGGACACCACAACAGAAGAAATGGTGAAAGACCAAATATTCTTTGATTCTTTGAAACAAGATGTTTTTTATATTGACAAAGAGGGTAAATATGTTATCAAGAAGAAACAAGATATTTAGTAATTTAATTTTCTAGATGACACACTTTTTGACAAGTGGATGGCAGATATTGCTTCTGATGAAAAGTTGGAAGTAGCTGAAAGTGATGATGATGAGACACATGAAGATGAGATACAGATCATCGACTCACTTCCACCAGCACATGGGAAAGATGATGACAAAGAAGGGAAATCATCTTGTGTGAAAGATTTGGTGGACCAGATGGACGATGTAGCATAAATGAAACCAAATATAACTATCACCTTGGTAGTACATGATGATATAAGTGGAAATGTCAAAGTAGAGGTGAATTTGCAGGAATCAAAGCCTGACACATCACTAGAAAATTTGATAGCTACATATGCTAAGGATTGAGAGTGAATAAAGGCCAATCGTGGGATTTGTAGCATTTGAAGATGTAACACAAGAGGGGCCTACCAAGAGAATAATATGATGTATTACCTTTCTGTTACACAAATTTTTGTCTTTTCTTGTTAAGAAAAATGTAAATATCTTTTAAAAAAGGACACCTATCAATTCTCGATGCTTGTAGCTTGTTGCATCTCACTCTATATAAGTGAGATTCCAAGGCTAGAGAAGGGTCTAATTTCTAATAAAATTTAGTTCATATTGAGTATGGTTCAGTCTAGTTAAATGTATGCAAAACTTATGATGTATTCTCTCTACAAATACTTGGAATATATTGACATTATAGGGGTCTAATGTCTTGTCTAGAGTCATTCTGAGTTTTATTACAATTGTATGAAAATCTTCAAAGGAGATTAATAAAAAATTGAACTGTCCTCATATATGTTTTTGTTGAAGTTTGTCTCCTTTTTTATTACTTGGTTATTATGATATTGTGTGAGCAAAGCTTATCCACTTGAATGCAATTCACTTAGTTTGTATGTCAATTCATTATTGCTATTGATTAAATCAATTAAGTAAATGATTTAGTGAATTTGATGGGATTGCTATGGTAATAGAAAGGATGTTTGTAAGAATGTATTCCAGTAAGAATTGTTGATAATATTTGTTGTAATGCAACAAATCATATCTATAAATTGGAGTAGACTCTGAATCCCAATGGAATAGGCACTAATCTAATTCATCCAGTCTGGAGATAGGTATATCATGAATAAGCACCAATTCTAAAATAAAAATCAACTTTATTTTACTGTTTGAAGAGTTTCAAAGATGGTCAGCACTTTTTTGCATGTAACATTTTAGCTTTAGTTAGCTACTATTACTGGAAATACTTGCAAATCTAAGAAGAATTGTGAGCAAATCTACTTATAAGGGATGTATATCATCTAAAAATGTCAAGGAATAGATAAACTATGTATATATCAGAGATAGAATATGAGAATTAGAATGAAACTAATATAATTCTCATACAATATAATTCATTTGGATCATCCCCTAGGTATACCCCCCTTGGTTTTGCAGAGCCTAAAGAGTAGAAAACCATTCTTGGTTTTGTTGAAGTTGGATCCAAATAATATACATACATAATTGATAATGGGAAATAGCTAGTCCTTAGATTTTTGAGTGTTATTATCTTGGTATTGAGCTTTTGTTGTTCAATAGTTGAAAACTCCAACACCTTGTTTGGCCATCTCATTTACACTTCACTCGCACATGTGTCAATTGACACTACAACAATTACACATGACATGTCCATTTGGAAAGGGAATAGAATACTAAACATAAAAATACATTTAGAACAATCATAATACAAACCACATTTACAAAATAAACACAATACAATGAGGTTTATGTCTGTTCATTATTTGAATCCTTGGCATCACAGATTCACATTAGCTCAAACTTTATTCTCTGAATAAATTTCCAGGTTATTTTCCTACACATCTCAATTCAAGTATCAGTAGCCCAAGAAATAATATGTTTGATAACATTATTAACATAATCAACTCATAATCTAATTGTATTGAAAAATTCACCATTTTCCTAATTGAATTTTCTATTCAAGAAATCAAACATATAAATCAACGTAATAATTAATCCACAATAAACATACATAATTCATATTGCATAATCCCTTCAATTAAGACATTTTCAAAAATTATACTTCATACTAAACACAACAACATCAATTTCCTTAAACATACTTTGCATGTTAATTATGATTAGTCCATATAATTCTTAGATTAATTTCCATTATGCTAATCATCTAAATCCATTGGTCAATAGCACATAGATTATCATATATCACCTGATTCACTTTTCTACATAGGTAATCAAAACTCATCATAGTATATACTTTATTTTTATCTCACAATATTATGTCCTCATGAATTTACTTGTGCAATAATCTCACTTTTAATAACAAATTATCATATGATCACTTCTAGTCATGATACAGATTCTATCTACATTTCCTTTGTAACAATTCTAATGAACCAAAATATCAAAGCATCAACCTGTAATTCAATTATCACACATAAAAACAATTATTTCTACTATATATGAAAAAAGAAGGACATCATGCTATATTCAATCAATATTTAGTTTATTCTAGAACCAAAATTCACTTGTGTAGTATAATCATATCATGAAATTAATAATGAAATTTCTTCTTAACATGATACTCATCTAAATCTATTAAAGATATAGAGTAAATGAAAGGTATCCCAATACAATCATTTAACTTCTCATTAGTATCACAACCTAGTTGAGAAATTCCTACCATAATAAAAGAAATTAACATAATTCAACACAATATCCTTATGGAACTACTCTCCAATATTTTACATTTAGTACTACCCTTAAGTTTTGTAAGAGGACTTCTAATCTTAATACGAGTTTCATCCCTAATTTTAAATAGTCTTCTTTAGGGTAACTAATGAGCTATAATACATAATAACCATTCAAATAAATTATCCCTAAACTAAGCATGAGATATCACTATGGCATCAACATCAATTTAAAAATCAATATAATCCATAATATCAGGTTCTTGTCAATGAAAATCAAATTTTCATAATATATCGACATAAGGTATCTAATAGAAAGTTCTTTATGAAGGAATCCAAACTATAATAACTCGGAATATAGCTTTAAACACATCAAACCAACAAGGGATACAAAATGTCAATATGGATTATATGAATAATCAAAACCTTATTAACCTTTATTTCAAAATGCATTATCATCAAAATATAGTAAGGTAAAAATATAGGAGACTATTTTTCCTATCAAATTTTACAAGGAAAATGTTCCCTTTATCAGATCCCATCACATTCTTCTAAACAACCCTAAAATTTTATAAGAAGATATATTCAAAAGATTAAGATATTTTAAGCATTTGAGAGGAGGGACCTCACACCAAATGCAAAAAAGTGAATGAAAAAGCCCAATTTCATGGCATTTTTAGCAAAAATGTGACTCATAGAAGGTATAAAACGAAGAATTTTTGCATCTAAAGGCAAAAACATGTTCTTCAATATAAAATATATGGATCAAAACCTCAAAATGACTTCTATTTGAGCCAAGATGTAAACAAAATTGCCCCAAATCTAGACAATTTTTACTAAAACATGGCTCAAAAATGTAAAAAACTGAGTCATTTTTTATTTGGATATGCAAAATCATGACCCCCAAATCCATGTACATGCATTAAAACTCAAAAACACCCTTGTGATGGATATCAAGCCATTATTTTGGTAGATCTAAGCACTTTTTATGAAAACATATTCTTGGAGGAGGAAAGCATCAAGTTTTTTGCCCTTAAATCTTCAATTTTGGGTTTCAGGAAGACATATGCATGTCTTTTAAAGAAAATTGCACTATTAGGAAAAGATTGCATTTTTTAGAAATATGTAATAGTCTCCTTATACAAATCACACTTTTGGGGTACATATGCATGTTTCAAAAACATGTAATTGAAGACAAAATGCAAATTGCACCTTTTGAGGTGCATTACATATTTTTAAAACATGTAATAGAAGACCAAGTACAGAATTACACCTTTTGAGTGCATATGCATGTTTTAAAAATATGTAATAGAATACCAAATGCAAATTACACTTTTGAGTACATATGCATATTTTAAAATTTGTTCACAAATGGCCTTTAATGCAAAATTGCACCTTTTGGGGGTTACCAAATGTTTTGAAAGCACCTAAATATGCATGTATCTATCTTGGGAAGTTGTTGCATATTTTAAAACACCTATGTTTACATGCTTTATGTGTTTTCAGAATTTTTTTTTGTTCAAAATTGTAGTTTGTAGAGGCAATTACATATTTTCATATAAATGTGTTTCTAGACATGCTATACACAACCTATGTGATGAATTAAGCACATGCCAATTTAATTTTTGAAGAAATATTATTTAAATGGGACATAAATAATATTTACAATATAAATAAATATATAATGTAGAAATATCATTCAAAAAGTAATATTTACTAAGATGCTTGAATTAAAATTCAAAAATTAAATCAAACTATATAGTTAATATAGTCATTTAAGTGAAAAATTTAAACGCAACCCAACTTAAAAATATATCATAAAGTTCTCTACAATTTCTTTAAGTGAAAAATTAAAATAATAAAGTAACTTAAAAACATAATGTAAAGTGAATTTATGTTATATTTTTCAAAAAGTGAATGTCAACTTCAAAATATAACATGATATTTTAATTCATGTAGTTGCACTTGAAAAGTCCACTTTTTGGGCTCTAAAATGGTCATATATTTTGATTTTAAACTTTGATTAAGCCCTATTTTAGACTGAATTGAATAAAAAAGTGAAAGAAAAACCAAAGAACCAAAAGCCAACAAACACACACTCAAAAATGAGAAAAAGGACGTTGAAGGCTTCAAAAATTAATCATAGGCTAAAGAAACAAAAAAAACTAAATTGACTTGATGAAAGCCTTCAACAAATTTATTATATCAATTGGAATTAATTGGTTGATCAATGTTAGATAATTAAATAATGAACTAACTTAGAGTGAAACTAAGTTGAAAAGTTTTGTACTATTTGTTGATCTCAGAATGGTTTTGATGATTGAGTGTCAACACACTTAAGCTTTTTGCTAAGTTCATGCCAAGCTAGTAACATATGTCAAGTATAATATGTATAGATGTCGAGTTGCAATGAGTGTCAAGTCACTCATGTTTCGAGTAAATAGTAAGTGTTGAGCAATTCAAGTGCCAAGTGAATAGTAGATGCCGAGCAAGTTCAAGTGCCAAGTAACACAGAATTGACCTAGTTGTTTGTGATGGCACAAAAACCTATGTAAACCATTTTTGATCCAACATATGGATAGATCTCAAAGCTTTGAAGATAAGATCAAACATAGTTGGATTCCCTATGTGATCAACATGTAACCAATCAGAAAATTGAAGGAATTGAGCGGGAAAAATGAATGAATCTCAATTGTAGATTCATACCTAACCCTAAGCCACCAAATTCTTTTAAAAAGGAGACAAAGTCCCATAATTCAATATATGAGAGAGAGCATTAGAGAATTCATGCAAGGAGGTGATACTAGAAAAGATTTGAAGGAAGCGAAAGGGGTGAATTGATCAGTATACATTCAAGGTGACTTAGAAGAAGGATAGAATTGCAGGATTAGTTTGAAAAAAAAAGGATTGAGAATACAAAAATTTCATATTAGAGTAGAAAGGATCAAGAAGGATCGAATTGAGATCTGAAATCAGCAATACCATATTGTAAGTGTATCAGATCAAACATTCTACTGTACTTTCTAACAACTATATCAGCAAGATGAAATCCTTTATATTAAGGTTGACTTAATAGTCATATTGAAATCCTTTAACAGGATGACATTCTAAGTGAGTGTTCTAAATTCCTTTAGCCATGCACACTTTTAATAGGGTGTTAAAATCCTTTAACAAGGTGGGATCTAATAATCCTTTGGATGGAACAAGTAACTTCAAGAATTTGTGTGGTTGTTGCTAGTTTAGGCATGAGAAATAATGAGGAAATCATGTCTCCTGCTAGGCCAAGCAAAAGAACAAGATAGAGTTCAAGGAAGAAGGGGGTTGAGGCAATTGGGGGATCTATTGTTGACATTATCCAAAATACTATAGAGGCGAACAAGGAGGTGGTTAAAATGATCAAGGAATTGCAATAGCTGCTGGTGGTGGTTCTTGTAACTAGTCTTTGGTTTGGATTTTTTAATTGGTTTTGTTCCTTTTGTTTAAACTCTAGGTTCTAGGTCCTTGTAAAACTTGGTTTCATTTTCTGGTCCTTTTTTGTGGTTTTAGGTCCTTGTAAAACCTAGTTTTGTAACTTTTATACTATAGATTTTAGGTCCTTGTAAAACTTGGTTATGCATATTTGAATATCTTTTATTTTTCTATTAAGGGTTCTGGGTCCCTTCAAAACTTTTTTTTACCTTAATCTAAAACAATCTTTTTGTAAGCCTTTAATAGGGTAGGCCTTTCATAGGGCAGATCATGAGAATGGTCAAATTATGTAACCTTAACAAGTGAACTTAATTGCTATAGTAGTGAAGAATTGTATGTCTCATCCACCCCCAATTTTACCTTTTCATTGAAGGGTTTCTGGGTAATTATATCTGGTGTCAAGTGTTTATTTGTACACATTTACTTTACATGTTATTTCAATATGTTTGTGCATGCATTTTTTTGAAGTTAAAAGTTTTATTTGTTAGAGATTAGTACTTCTAATTCACCACCCCCCCACCCCCTTAGAAGTATACATTTCCCATTTGTATTTTCAATAATTGGTATCAGAGCCTAGTTCTCATCAGAAGAAGCCTTATAGCTTGGATAAAAGATCTTGATATGGAAGTTTACAAGTTGGGAAAGACCATTGAAAATCAAGAGATTGAGATACATCTCTTACTACAACAACTAAATGAAGCTAGAGATTCCTTGAGAAGTTCGCTAAAGAGAAGGAAAGAGATTGAAATGGCAGAAAATGACACTCAATACAAAGAGATTGACACCACAAAGTTATTTGCATATGGTAACTCGTGTGAATTTGATGCAACAATTACTGATCTCATGGACAAGAATAGAGCACAAGCTGAGGAAATTAAAAATCTCAAGTTGGAACAAGAATCACAAGCAATATTAATATGTGAGGTGACTGAGCAAAAGAAGAAAGCTATAGAAGACAAGGGCATGATTGAAGAAGACAAAAGAATTTTGTCAAATAGATTGGAAGAAAAATTAGTAGAGCTATCTAGAATCTCAAACATACAATTGAACACCTTTAGCCAAATGACGAATGCCCATCATGATTTGAATGTCAAGGAAATTGAGATAACTACATTGAAGTTACAAAATGAGCAATTGTAGAATGACCTGAAAAGAGAAAAAGAGTTTGTTGAAAGCTTTAACAAGCCAAATGAAGCCATGAAGTACTTTGAGAAGCTGCTAAAATCCCCTAGATCTAGTAGAGACACATCAAGATTGGGCTACACAAGCACTGAAGAAGGAGAATCATCCAAAGCTAGTAATGAAAGAAATAATAAAGGTAAGAATTCTAAACCTACTTGTCGTCATTGTAGAAAGAAAGGACACATAGCTAATGTTTGCAAGAGAAAAAATGCTAGTCAGAATGCCAAGCCTAAGAACATGATACATTGTTACAAGTGCAACAAACAAGGTCATCAGGCACATGAATGCAGAACTAGAATCATGCATGCACCAAAATTTGAAGGATGTTGCTACAATTGTTAGAAGTTTGGACACAAAGCCTCTAAATGCAAATCCAAGACCACATTGTTATCAAACAAGTCAAACAAGGGAAGAAGCCATGAAAATTCCTATAATTGGGATTACAATACAAGACATAGCTATCATTATTGTCAAGAGTATGGACACATCCCAGAGAATTGCATAACAACACACTTCAGTGGTAGCTACAATAGGTGTTTGAGTCAAACTACATGCTTTAGTTGTTTGAAGACTGGACATATCAGCAAGCATTGCCTAATAAGGACAAAGGCACCTAACTTAGAGTTCAATAAAGGAAAAGGCAAGGAAAATGTTGAGCACATCAGAGGAGAGATGAAAAAAAATGGAACAAGAAAGATGGATACAACACATCAAATGAAGGGATCACTTCACCTGAAAGGTCAAATGATCACATCTCATCAAACTAAGAAAAAAGAGGTACGTGGGACTATTTTTTAAATGCTTCATCATACATCAATTCCAAGATAAGTTAGTGCTAAAAAGGAAAAATTACCATGAATAACGATTTGAGTCAACAAGAAATACCAAGGTCAAACTTTAAGTTTTCATCTTATTGTCGATTGTGAAAAGTTATCTTCAATTGCCGAGTAAAATTCCAGTATGTACCAAGTTGTCAGCTAAAGCTAGTTGAAGCCAATTTAGTAGTAGCTACCGAGTGAAGGAAAATCCTATTGGAACTGAGTAAGGGTAATTATAGTAGTTGTTGAGTGATGGGAAAACCAATGGGCATTGAGCAAAGCAGAAATTGCATAGAAGTTGAGTTTACAATTGTACATGCAACATGCATTAAATATGATGTTTTGAAAGGGTATAAGGTAGATTTTTGCTCATTTTTGTCATTACAAATATAGAGAAAGAGTGAGTAGAGTGAAGAAGAAATTTTCAAGCAAGAACAAAGCATTTACAAGAATTCTAGCAATGATCAAGCATCATTCCATCGATCTAAAGGCATTCTTCACGTGTCGAGTTACATAGTTACACAATTTTATATTTGTTGAAACCCTAGTTTACAAAATGGCCTCTAGTTCTAAGAATCCTAAGGATAAGGAACCATTTGAAGTTTATTTTGTTAGTAATGAGGTAAAGCAACCAAACTTTAGGGCTATTCCAGAGGTTGCATACAAAAATGACCTAGTAGGCACATTATCAGTCATTCCACCTAGGGTTGTAATGGTTCAAGATGTAAGAAAGAGTTATATTTGCAAAGTTGGAGGAATAGGAGATATGGAAATTCATCAAGTGTATGATAAACTATGTGAAAATTGAGTGTTGAAAGAAGAATTCAAAATCATAAAGAGAAAGGGACTAACCCATGCCGTAGATTTCTCCATTGTCTTCAAAATAGAATGGATAAGAATTGTCTTAAGCAAAATCCATGATGGATGCCTATGGCTAGAAGGAGGACCTATCAAACTATCAAAGAGGATTGTGCATAGGGTTATAGGATATCCAACCCTAGATCAACCCAAAACCCTAAGGAGCAACTCAAAAGAAGCAATTGAGAAAAATACAAGGGCAAAGTGGAATAAGAGAGGAATGACCATTGATACCATCAAAGATCCACTTCTTGAATTTGTAGTGAGGGTCATATCTCACAAATTCTATCATTCAAGCCAACTAAATAATGTTCCATGTATAGCAGTAGATGTAGGCTATAAGATTGTGAAGAAAGATCATTCTTATGATCTGGCAGAGCTACAATTGTACCAAATAATGGAGAACTTAGGAGCAATGAGGAGATCTAAAAGTGCTCAATGTAAGTTTGGCTCCATATTGATATGCATATTATTTTATGTTCAAAATGAGTTTCCCTCTTTTGATAAGGTAGGATGGAAGACCAATAGGTCTATGGCTATGCAAATAAATGAGGAAATTGAACAAATAGGAGACAATTTTGAGTCTATGATGACTAGTTACTTTGAGGATTTCAAGCAATCAATGAAACAAAGGCTAAGAATTCCAGTTTCCTTGGTGGAGAAGTATTACAATGACATATTTTTCTTGGTAGACATTGACTACACCTTTATCCAGGCTACAGTACCCAGAGTGAGATGGCTAAGGCCTTTGGGTTATGAAATCAACATAGATAAAGCATTCATTGCCATCACTGCACTACTTGCAGAAGAAGTTGACAAGTCAGCAAAAATCTTTGGTAATTATGATGTTGTCAAATCTAAGGTTGAAATGGAGTTGAAAAATACCTCAAATTTGAAGAAGAAGGATAAAATGGTGAAGAAGCTAAAAGCTAAATTTTTTGAGGGAGTTGAAGGTGATGATGAAAATGATGATGAAGGAGAAGAAGAAGAATAAGAGTAGGGCCAAGAACCTCTTGCCCTAACCCAAGGTATGGGTGAAGATGAAGGATAAGAAGGTGTCAAGGAGGAACAAGTCAAGGAAGAACTAGAAAAACAAAAGTCAAAGAAGAGAAAGGCTAAGACACAGCCTGCAGCTCAACCAAAGGGAAAGAAAATTGCTAAACCAAGCCCTGCAAAGCCTACTACTCTAGTCACAAGAGCCACCTCAAGGGCCACCACTCAAAAGGCTAAGGATAAAATAAAAGAAGAGAAGAATGCTACTAAACAACAAGGTCCTATGCAAAAGAAATTAAGGAGAAAATATGTTGCACAACTAGAATCTGATGATGAAAGAACCGACTCAGAAGATACAAGCCAGTTCAAAGTGGTAAGTCATGCTCCCAAATTTGATATTAAAAACATATGTGATAATGTTAGGGACAATGTAGACTTGACTAGTTTGAAAAATATTGACTTTAATAAATTAAGTAGAGAAGATCAAAATTAGGTTGAGGAATCAATGTATGCCATAATGGCAAAATTCAAGAATACCCCACTTGAATTTGATGCTACAATGCCCAAAGATTTATATTCAATTGTTGAGAATAAATGGAATTATTTCCTAAATATGGAAGAGGAAATAAGAAAGTCTACATTAGCACAAGTGATGCCATAATTGTCAAAAGGGAAAATAACAAAAGAAAACAAGAAACATGGTAGCAAGTTTGCACCCAAGTACAAGGCACTCAACATACTTCAAAACAAGATTGAAGATGTTGTAAAGAAATCAACTCAAATGTGGAAGTTGATATATGGCTTGACTATTGTCAAGGAAGGAGAAGAGGATCCCTTTGAGGGAAGGAAAAATGGAGAAGATGAATATAATGACAAGGAAGGAGAAGCTGAGAAAGAAAAGGAAGGTAGCACAATGGAGGAGAGACAACAAAAAGGAGATGAAATGGCAATAAATGAGGAGCAAAAAATAGATCAAAGTGTGCAAGACACACAATTACCACCATTAAGCCCTCCGCATGACACAAACACACCTGTACAGACAATAAAAGTGAAAGATGTTCCTGATAACTTAGTTCAAAACAATGATCCACTAACTGTAGAGGATCTAAAGAAGATCCTTGACCAATCCACATTATAGGCTAAATTATGTGATAACTAGTATTGGTTAGTGTGGATGAGTTACAAAAATTAGTAGCTAACATAACTAGGGATAAAGTGAATACACAAGAACCACCTTCTACCATTCCTATAGCTACTAGTGGTCAACCTCTAGTGCAAACATCAGAGTATACATCAACAAAGGTTGATACCATAGTCAAAGTTGTTATGATTTAATAGCAGACTAAGACTGTAGAGGAGCCCACAAAGAAACAAGCAAGATAGATAGAGGTATCTATACCTACTACACAAACACAAGGTGCACCATAGATAATTTTGATTAATCAAGAAAGATCAGAAGAAAACAAGGACATTCCAAAGGAAAAGGAGCAGGAAGCCATTTAGACATTGGTTAATTTACCAACAACTAGCACTCCTACTAAAGTCCATCAGAAGCCAAGCATTGATGCAATGCCACTTCAAATTTTTGCACTAGGCTCAAGCTCAACAAAGGTTGCAAGGGTACTTCACTATGGAGACCCAACATTAGATGAGGAAATAGTAATACCAAAATATGACTATGCAACCATAAACCTAGAATAGATCAATATCATGTAGGAGGCATTGGAAAGGAAGAAGAACTAAGAAATACTCAAAAAGGAGTATAAGCAAAGGCAAGCACTACATGAGATCAAAGATATCTTTTTAGATGCATTCAGCTTGCAAACACTTGATGCAAGAAAGCCTATATTGGAACAATTATCAGAAATTGTTGAACAAGTGACAAATGAGGACCAAGAAACTAATGCAAAACTCATGGAATGGTTTGAAAAGAAGTTTCAAGGAAAATTTAATGAGAAGATATCTAGTGGAATAGCACTATCACAAGTTGAATTGGCTACAAAGATAGAAAAAGTGAAGAAGGTACTTGAGAATATATTCTCATTGTACATTAAATTGTGTGACTCCACACTTTTCACACAAGAAATGAGCCAGAGGATTCTAAGTCTGGAAAGAAACTTGAAAATATCTAGTATGCAATTACCACAAAACCTAGCTCAAAGTGAGAAGCACTTTCATTCAACGCTTCACACACAAAAGGAACTAGTTGTATTAACAATAGAAGAGGTTAACACAAGAGCCAAGCTAGTCTAGATTCAAGCTACCTTGACCCCATAGATTGAGATACTACAAAAGGAACTAGCCTATGCTAAAATAGTACTCAAGAAAGATCCTAATCTTTCAACATTGGATGACTTAGTTCACCTTGCAGCAGAGACAACCATCCAAATCAAATCATTAGATGTTGCAATAGAAAATTAGAATGTTGCTCTCAAGATTGTAATAAAATTGAACAAGAACTTCTTGGATAAATACACACTTAGTGTATAGACCCTTTGACATCAGTGTCAAAAAGGGGGAAAAATATTAAAGGGTGAGATATATGAAAGGGGGAGAAATGTGAAAGGGGGAGACATAAATAAATAGATAGAAGATACAAGGGGGAGTAAATAGTAGGAAAGTAGAAACAGGGGGTATCAGAACATATCAAAATGATTGACGACAAAGAGTAGTAGCAAGAGGAGATCTACTCTGAGAGATTTTGGATACAAAAAAGACACATTAACTCAGGGGGAGTCACAAAAATTTTGAGGTATATGGTCCATTACAAAACTATTGAACAATTTTGAAGTTTTGTATATATGTTGAACTAGATGTATATTATACTCAAGGAGATTAGATTCATCATGTATAGTTAAGTTTTTTTGCCACTCATGTCAAAGGGGGAGATTGTTGATCTCAAATTAGTTTTGACAATTGAGTGGCACACACTTAAGCTTTTTACTAAGTTCATGTCAAGCTAGTAACATATCTCAAGTATAATATATATAGATGTCAAGTTGCAATGAGTGCCAAGCCACTCATGTGTTGAGTAAATAGTAAGTGCCAAGTAGTTCAAGTGTTGAGTGAACAATAGATGTCAAGCAAGTTCAAGTGTCGAGTAACACAGAATTGACCTAGTTTTTTGTGATGGCACAAACAACTATGTAAACTATTTTTGAACCAACATATGAATAGATCTCAAAGCTTTGAAGATAAGATTGAATCTATTTGGATTTCCTATGCTATCAACATGCAACCAATAAGAAAAATGGAAGGAATTGAATGGGAAAAATGAATGAATCTCAATTGTGTATTCATACCTAACCCTAAGCCACCAAAGTCTTTTAAAAGGGAGACAAAGTCCCATAATTCAATAAATGAGAGAGAATATTAGAGAATGCATGTGAGGAGGTGATACTAGTGAAGATTTTAAAGAAGTGAAAGGGGTGAATTGATCAGTATACATTCAAGGTGACTTAGAAGAAGGAAAAAATTGTAGAATCAGTTTACAAAATAGAGGATCGAGAATAGAGCAATTTCATATCAGAGAAAAAAGGATCAAGAAGGACTAAATTGAGATCTAAAATCAATAATACTAGATTGTAAGTGTATCAAATCAAACATTCTACTATACTTTCTCACAATTGTATCAGCAGGATGAAATCCTTTATATTAAGGTTGACTTAAAAATCATATTAAAATCCTTTAATAAGGTGACATTCCAAGTGAGTGTTCTAAAGTCCTTAGGTAGGCACACTTTTAACAGGGTGTTAAAATCCTTTAACAAGGTGGGATCTAACAATCCTTTGTAAACCTTTAATAGGGCAGGCCTTTCACAAGAAAAATCATGAGAATGATCAAATTATGTAACCTTAATAGGTGAACTTTATTGCTGTAGTAGTGAAGATTTGTGGGTGTCATCCCCACCATAGTTTTACCTTCTCATTAGAGTGTCTCTAGATAATCATATATGGTGTCAAGTGTTTATGTGGATGCATTTACTTTACATGTTATTTCAATATGTTTATGCATGCATTGTTTTAAAGTTAAAAGTTTTATTGGTTAGAGATTAGTAGTGCTAATTCACTCCCCCTCCCTCCCCCACCTCAGAACTATACATTTCCCATTTGTATTTCCAACACTATTAACTACATTTTGTGTTGACAAAATACACAACAACACTTCCAAATATTTTAAAATATCTTCCATTAAGATTATTACCATACCATAGCTCATACACTATCTTACTAATTCCACTTTTTATTTGCACTCAATTCAATGTGTATACTACATTCTGAACAACTTCTATCCAATAGATATTTGGAACATTTCCTACAATCACAACTTTCCTTGTAGTTTCTAGAATATTTATGTTCCTTCTCCCTATAATTTCATTCTTCTATAAGGACTATGAAGCATATGGTTTCTTTTTTATCTCATATTATTCACAAAAAATCATAAAATTCACCTAATGTGAATTATTTATGGTTGTTAGATCTCAAACACTTTACCTTTACAACTTTCTCTATTTCAACCATAGCTTTAAATATATTGAATTTTTTCAAAGCTTTATATTTCTTATTTAAGAAAGTAACCCACATTATCCTTGAATAAATATGAGCAAACAATATTAAATATTTGTCTCCATGATAACTTCTAGTTCTAGATGGACCGCATAAATTAGTATGCACATTATCTAAAAATCTTTCTGATTTTTTTTCTCTTGAAAGTAGATCTAATTCACTCACCTATTCACTATTTATTACATCTAACATTACAGTATTTCATAATTTAGGTATCTCTCTCACTTCCTTAGTGACACATATCTTCATAATGTCATCAAAGTTCACGTGACACAACCTCTTATGCCATAACTAACTATCATTAGTTTAAGCAATCAAACATCTTCTTTTAGTACTATTCAATTAATAATCTTAGTCTTAGTACCTGATGCAATTTCATTTCTTGAAATCTCAACAACTTTTCATTTTCCATTCTTGAATTGTAGATCATGTCTCTTAGTATTTATCCAATACTCAAAAGATTATGCTTCAAAAATTAAACATATAAATAATCATCAATATTGTTTCTATAATTAGGAGTAATTGATCCTCTATTACATATTAGTTTCATCTCTAGATCTAACTATACCACAATCATATATTTATAAACTTAAAAATTTGTTCTTATTTCTATTCATATGATGTGAACCACTATCAATAACTTGTTCATTTCTTTCTTTAACATGTGTAGCCACAACCCTTTCCACATTTACAATAGGAATTTGATATTCTTCTTTGATAAAAATGAATCTGAATTCATCATCACTTTAACCATATTTTTTTTAATTCTACATCAATCACTCCTTTATTAGTGCATAATAGCATTACTTCTAATATCTAGGTTCATTTTTTCTATGCTTGTTTCAAGAAACTCTTTCAAGACATCTTGATGCAAAAAGACCAATCTTATTGCAAGAAAAATATTTCAAATGTAAATTTTCTTCATACTTACCAACATCTTTAGGTAGTCTTATAGAAATAAAGGCTTACAATTGTTGATGCTTCACATCTTATTCCCCAATCTCTTTTATCAACTCAGTTTACCTTGAAACATACTTTGATTAAATTTATCCAGGGTGATATCTCTATTTGTCCTTAGAAATATTAGCTTTGAATGCAATCTCAACCTTAGGAAGGGCATCACAAAATTCATTGATCTTAAAGGCACATATATTACCAACCAATGTATCTCATGTTACATCAATCCAGGTCCTATTCTCTTCTATGGAAGAAATCTTGTATTTTTATAAAGACAAGGATCTCAACACCTTAGAAATAATCTAATTTTATTCCAATGCTCCACCAACACATCTAGTTCCCCAAGAATTTAATTCACCTGTTGAATGTAAGAAGTAATTTTTGGAAATGTAATATAGACTAGGTGACTTAGAAGGGGTGGGGTGATGAATCAAGAACCAATAAAACTTATTCTTTAATTCACCAATTAAACCTTCACAATATAATTTTATCTAATTACATACATGAAAGAATGAAAACAATAAAACATTCATAACACTTGACACAATATTTGGTAACCCAAAAACCTTCCAAATAGAAAGTAAAACTGTGGTGGGGATGATACCCACAAGCTTTAGTACTATAGTATAACATTAGCCTGTTATAGCTTACAATTGATCACTTATGGTGATCTTCCTTGTTAGGAGCAATAAGGACTATTAGGTCCACCTTGTGAAAGGATTTACAACATACAATGAAGTATGCACTCATTTAAGAGATTTGGAAAGAACTATTAAGTCCACCTCGTTAGAGGATTTGACTAATGCACCTATTAGGATGAATCAATGGCTAATCTTTGATTTGCAACTTGGTTTGTAAATGAGATTCCTTTGAAATACAATGATCACCTTGTTGTGATAGATAAGTCTCTACTTTTCCTTATACTTCTTGTATCATTCTTCTAATTTGCACTCATGCTTCTTCTTGCTTGATACACTTTGATGTTGCATTGGATATGATAAGATGTATTACATATATACAAATCCATTAAATTACCTTTTAAAGTCAGCTACAACACTAAATTCAATAATCTTCACTAAGTCAGCTCATTGTTGGAACTCAGGTTTTGAAGACCACTCGGGTGATATCCTAAACACTCAGCAACACTATGAACTCGGCAAAATTTAGCATTCATTTAACATCAATGCTTGGTCCACATTGATCACTATGGACTAGTTTGAACTCAGTTAACACTTGGTGACTTGGTGACTTGGTGAATACTAAAGAACTTGGCAAGACATTGAAGGACTTGTTTGACACAACAAAGCTTGATCAACACTACCTTCATTCTTCTTTGTTAACACTACCAGCTTAGTAGACATTGATAATCTTGGTTAACACTATAGAGCTTGGTTAACATGACTTTCTCCATGGTTTGCACCAATGATCTCGGTAGACTCTATGAAGCTTGGTCGCAACTGAAATGCTTAGTATATCACTACTAGTTGTATGAGAAGCTTAGCAGAAACTTTAGAGCTTGATAGCAATGTAGATCTTGGTAGCAATATAGACAATCAATCTAATTAATTTTTTAGTGACTAACTGACAAATTATTTGACCATAAGGTCAATAATCTTCCCCTTTGGCATTAATGACAAGAACACTTATCATACCAAAATACTGAATACTCAAAAATATAAGTCAAAACTCCCCCTATCAACATATCTGGGTCTTCAACTCAGTTTTGACTGCTATCCAAATCGATTTTGACTATTGTCTACTACTTGGTAAACTCTGACTCTATTTTTTTTTCAAAATTATTTTTTTTACATATTTTCATTTTTGTATATACATCTTTCTTTCTATACATATATTTCCTCCTTGCATATATATATATTTTGTATGATATAACCTAATTTTCCAAAAATGCATAATTACAAGGCAATGCCAAAATGTGAAAGCAAATCACTATGTACCTTCAAAATTATGGACATGGATTTGTCCCAATTCTCTTGCAAAAATTTTGAAGTGTGCAAATGTTCTGGCATGCACAATATGTTTTTGCATTAAATCCATGTTGGGAACTAACATACTCTGAATATCTGCAAGTTTGGCCCTTATCCTGGCTTCTTCCCTTAATAATTTTACTTTCAAATCTATCAGATATCTAATCTTCATTGAATGTGTAGAGCTTGTGCTAAGGTCAAGTGACAACTAGTGTGCACTTGCCTTCAAATCAGTATCTATTTTAGACAATTTTTCCTTTACCTCCTTGGTGAAGTTAGATGTATCACTCAACTTGACAAATAAAGAAACACCATTATTTATAGAACTTTAAAATTTAGAAAGAACAGTAGACAATTCCACTTGATCAATAGTAATCTTCTGAGCCACCTTCTCCAAAACTTTGTCTTTTAATTTCCTCTCTACTCTCTGCAAAAGTTTTTCATGTCCACTTAATTCTTCATTAAACTTGTGAACAATATCAAGTGTTGGAAATTTGATTTAAAAGATAATTATGAGAAGAAGACTGAAGATCAAAGAGGGAGAATGTTGTTAACAAAATTTTTTCAATCATTGTTCTCTCATTAATGTCAAACCTACTATTTGTAGGAATGACAATTGCTTATAAGATCTAAGTACTATCACTTAGTTGATTGATGAAGAGGATTTAATCAACAAGATGTAATAAGAGCACCTAAGGGAAAGGTTGAGTTATGATATTGCAATGAAGTGAAAGGATCAATTAAGACAATGGTTAAATGATGTATTGATAACATACTCAAAGATACAGAGGTTTGTCACACTTAGAAATATTAGAAGAAGAAGTTGTAACAAGTTGACTG
This sequence comes from Cupressus sempervirens, assembly GCA_028749045.1. NCBI lineage: Eukaryota > Viridiplantae > Streptophyta > Pinopsida > Cupressales > Cupressaceae > Cupressus > Cupressus sempervirens. Next base: position 305,118,791 of record CM053792.1, on the reverse strand, counting down.
CAAAGCTTAAACTAAGTTCATCAGTGGGTGTTGAGCAAGCTAGTTGAAGCTGAGAAAATTTTCAGTTGGAGCTAAGTAAATGAAAAATCTAGTGTGTGCCAAGTGATCTTTAGGTGCCAAGTGAAGTTCAAGTGTCAAGCATCAGAAAATCTTATTTGGTGCCAAGTGAACTTCAGGTGTTGAGCATTAGTAAAAATGTAGTTGATGCTGAGTAACATAGTATATGCCAAGCATTAGGATTACAATAGTGTCGAGCTGCTGCATTATTGGAAAAATTGAAGATTCACCAAATCTGAGTTGACATAATTGTTACCTAGAATTTTGTGAACCATTTGGAGGATAAGGATGATGAGCTAGTGGCACAAAATTCCATGTAAACCATTTTTGGGTGAATTCAAAATGATTATTCAAGAAGTTTCTATAGGAAACAAAATATGGGTTAGATACAATGAATCCTACCTAATCCATATAAATTGAAATCAAAGAAAGGAAGAATCAAGTGGGAAAGGAACTCCAAGACTTCTATTTAAGGAGTCACAGACCAAGAAGCAATGCTACTACTGAAGTACCAAATTGTGAAGTGGTTAGAAGGGTGTCAAGGACAAGGCATCTAGGAGAACAAAGCGCATAGAGGGTTTGCTTCAATAATTGGTTAGAGAAAGATGATTGCACTAGTACATTGAGCATGGAGACTCAATGAGACTAAGCTTGAAAGGAGGGCAAGCTAACAGAGTTGTAGAGATTGAAGGCCAAGCAATGTGAAGAGCTGAAGAATGATCTGAGATCTACAAGTTAAGTTGTATGTTGTAATCAGGTCAAAGACTTTCTAATACTCTCTAGCGATTGTATTAGATATGAAAATCCTATGGACTTAGGGTAGTTTAATAGTCATTTGTAAATCCTTTAACAGGGTGGCATTCCAAGTGAATGTTCTAAAGTCCTCTCTAACTAGGCTCACTTCTAATAGGTTGGTTAAATCTTTTAACCAAGTCACATTTAGTAGTGTGTTGTAAGCCTTTAACAGGGCATGCCTTTCACAGGGCATCACTTTAGAAAAATGAGAATTGAGTAGCATGTTACTAGTGGTTTTTCCCAAATTGGGTTTCCACGTAAATCTCTATGTTATTTGTTGATCTTTTTATGTGTTATGCTTGCATGCTAATTTATAGTAACTTGCTGAATAGGAAAGTTAAAGCTTGGATGAATGAATGGTTGAATGGGCTCACTACACTTGGTAAAAAGTTTGAATTGGACATTTGGACCTTGAATAACTAATACCTCCCCCCCTCTCAGTTATTCTAAAGAATTTCTAACAATTGGTATCAAATCCATCTGTTGATTTAGTTTCAAAGTACTAGAAGTAGGAAGATTAAGATGTCCAAGAGAGAAGTTCCCAAGCTCAATAAAGACAACTTTTATGCATGGGAGAGTCTGATGAAATTGCACCTTGGATCAATAGGTGACTATGCACAAACCTTAAATTGAATAGAACATATAAATCTAGCTGGACCTCTTACTATAGATGATTTGAGCAAAAGGAAAGAGCACAATTAAGCAATGTTGGAGATTGCCTCGGCACTCAGCTATGAAGAATATGATGACATCAAAGATTGTGACATTACATTCAAGATGTGGAAAGTCCTAATAGATATCTATGCAGAAGATCAAAATGTCTATAGAGAAAAGAGAGAAGGCCTCAGAGGAAAGTTTGATGACATGAAAATGGAGGAAGGTGAAAATGTTGCTCAATATGTTGCTAGAATGAAAGAAGTGGTAAGTGCAATAAGAAGTCTAGGTGGTCAATTGGAAGAAGAAACTATCAACAATAAATACTTAAGAACTCTGTTCTCTATCTATGCTATTAGAGTTTTAGCCATCCAAGAGCTAAGGTGTGTACAAGGAAACACACTAACCTTTGAAGGAATAGTGAGAAGACTTACTGCATTTGAATTGTCCAACTTTGATAACTATAGACCTAAGAACCATGAATCTACTTTCAAGGCCAAGATGACAATAAAAGACACTAAGGAGGAGACATCAAGCAAGAAGAGAAGAAAAGGAAAATAGGCATCCAATGATAGTAGCATAGATGAGGAAGATGTGGAATAGTTAGAAGCACTATTGGCTAGGAGATTCCATAGAGGCAAAGATAAATTCAAAGGTAAGCTCCCTATCATATGTTTTAATTACAATGAAGTAGGTCATATTGCTACAAGATGTACATAGAAGAACAACTTCAAAGAAGGAAACAAATACAGGAACAAAAGAGAGGGTGATAGCAAAGACTACAAGGAAAAGACAAAAGATGCTACATTGTTGAAGAAGATTCTGATGAGAATGATGATGAGGTAGTCTATGTGGCCATGAAGGATAAATCAAATAAAGATGAAGATGAAGCAACATATTTGGTAACCTATGTGAACAAGAATGACAAGTGGATCATAGATAATGGATGCTCACATTACATGACAGGAGATAAAAGTAAGTTCATTACCTTTACTGAATATGATGGAAATAGTGTTAGATTTGGTAATGATGCTCCATGTCAAATCAAAGGAAAAAGCTCTATTAAACTCACAGAGAAAATTTCATGTGATAATGCATACTATGTTTAAGGATTGAACTACAACTTGTTGAGTGTATCATAGTTAGGCAATGTAGGCTACAAAGTAGAATTTGGAAACAAATCTGGCAAGATCTATGACACTGATGGAAATCTGATAGGAAAAGGTGAACAAACTATGAGTAATCTATTTTACCTAAATATGGAAGATGCAACTTGTCTTTTTGTTAGACTTGATGATGTTTGGTTATGGCATAAAATATTGTGTCAAGTTAACTTTGACAATCTGATTAGCATTAGCAAAAAGAAGAAGGTTAGAGGGTTCCCTAGGCTAAAGAAACCTGAAAACACAATGTGCAAACAATGTTAACTAGGGAAGATGACTAAGTTTAGTTTCAAAAGTAAAACATACACTTCCAAAGAAATACTAAAGTTATTCCATACAAACTTATGTGGTCCAACAGAAGTACAAAGTTATCTAAGAGATAGATACATAATGCTATTTGTGGATGACTATTCAAGGATGATGACTACTATGTTCTTGAAGCAAAAATCTAATACATTTCAAATATTCAAGTGGTATTTGGCCAAAGTTGAGAAGGAAACAAGAAAGAGTTTGAAATGCCTAAGATCAGACAAAGGAGGTGAGTTTACATCAAAAGAATTTGAGATATTCTACAATGATAAAGATATCAAAAGGAAAACATCAACACCAAGGACTCCACCTCAAAATGGTATTACTGAAAGAAGAAATAGATTAGTGATAGAATGTGCAAGAACCTTGATGATGGAAAAAAAATGTTGCACTAAAGTACTGGAGAGAAGCTGTAAGTACTATTGTTTACACCCTAAATAGAGTCCAAGTCAAGAAAGGTACAAATACAACACCTTTTGAACTATGATATGGTCACTCACCTAATGTAAAACATTTCAAAGTATTTGGTTGTAAATGCTATATTCTCAAAGATACTAGAAATGGCAAGTTTGATGCAAAAAGTGATGAAGGCATATTCCTTGGATACTCAACTAGAAGCAAAGAATATAAGTGTTTGAACACTAACAGTAATAAGATTGTGGAGAGTGCAAATGTAAATTTTAATGAGCATGTAGAAGTTTAGGTTTATGGAACTAAACAATCAGAGGATTATAGATCCTTTGTATACTTCTATGAAGGAATGACTGTTGAAGACAATGCTACAAATCAAGTTGAGAATCGGCAACAAATTTCAGTATCAGCCAAGTCACAGCTAGTGAATGTCGAGATGCATTCAAAAGTCAAGTTGCAAAATGTAGAAAATGCACATTTTGACTCTGAAAATGGTATACATGAAAGAAATGATGAAGTAACAGATGGAGAAGAGCAAAATGACTTTGAAGCTAACGGATCAAACTTGGAAACAAGGACAGAACAAGATTAGCCAAGTATGTAAGAAGGCATCACCTTGCAGATCAAATCATTGGTGACAAGGATGCTAGACCTATGACAAGGAAAAGACTCATAAATGAATCATGACTATTCAGCAAGGTTGAACCTAAAATAGTGAAAGATGCACTACAAGATGATGACTGGTATAAAGCTATGGAAGAAGAGATAGATCAGATTGAGAAGAACAAAACATGGACCTTAGTTCCTAGAGCAGCTGACAAGAATGTAATTGGTACCAAATGGGTGTTTAGGAACAAACTTGATGAGAATGGTGAGATAACAAGAAACAAGGCTAGATTAGTTTGCAAAGGCTATGCAAAAGAAGAAGGGCTAGATTATGGGGAAACATTTGCCCCTATTGCAAGAATGGAAGGAGTAAGAACGCTACTTGCATATGTTGCATACAAAGGTTTCAAAGTCTACCAAATGGATGTCAAGTCTTCTTTTCTAAATGGTATACTGGAAGAGGAAGTCTACATAGAATAACATAAGGGATTTTTTGATGACAAGAACAAGGATATGGTCTGCAAACTACATAAAACACTTTATGGTTTGAAGCAAGCACCTAGAGCATGTTATGAGAGACTACACAAATATCTTGTGAAGATAGGATTTGAGAGAATAGATGACAATAGCAACTTGTACATCAAAGCTGAAAAAGGTAAAGACATTTTGATATCTAAAATCTTTGTTGATAATATAATATTTGGAGGAAAAGATGTTCTATGCAAAGATTTTGCTGATCAAATAAAACATGAGTTTGAGATGTCAATGTTTGGAGAAATCAAATTCTTTGTTGAATTGTAGGTACATCAATTGAAGCATGGCATATTTGTGACCCAATCCAAATACATCCAGGAGATACTTAAAACATTTTGATTAGAAGACTCAAAACTAGTTAGCACACCAATGGCAACAGGACATAAGTTATCCAAGAATGATGAGTTATTAAAGAGAATCGAACATTGTATAGATCAATGATTGGAAAGCTATAATATGTTGTACAAAGTAGGCTAGACATTGCATTATCTATTGGAATAGTGGCAAGATTTTCTACAAATCTAAGAGAAAATCACATGATGGTCGTGAAGAGAATACTGAGGTATCTAAAAGGAACTGATGACTTTGGTTTGTACTACAAGAGGAGTGAAAAGTTTGAGCTTAGAGCCTACACTGATGCAGATTGGGGAGGTAATATTGATGATAGAAAAAGAACCAATGGAGGAGCACTTTTCTTGGGAAAAAAATTGATTACATGGACCAGCAAAAAACAAAGTTGCAGCTCATAGTCCACTGCAAAAGCTAAATATGTTGCAGCTGCTATCAATTGTACTAATATTTTATGGATCAAACATTTTATGCAAGGTATGAAGGAAGAGGTAAATGAGCTTGTGATACTTTATTGTGATAATACAAGTCTTATCAACATATCAAAGAATCTTGTAATGCATGTTAAAACCATTCATATTGTAATCAAGTATCACTATTTAAGAGAGTTGGTGGAAGACAAATAAGTGAAGATGGAATATGTTAGCTCAAAGGAACAGATTGCTGACATCTTCACAAAAGCACTACCTAAAGATGCTTTTGAGTATCTTAGAGGTACGTTAGGGGTGATACCCCTAGCCAAGGCTACTTAAGAATAAGTAAGACTCCCCTACATCAAATGAGTTGATTGCTGAAATATTACACATTAATGCAAAGGATATCTACTTTAGGATTCATGCCTAAAGTAATTGAAGTGCAGAAGTTATAAATCAGTCACAAGCAAGGTGATAGAGGGAGAAATTGAATGAACTTACAAATTCTACACTTGCATGATAAGATGCTAATATGTCTTTGGCATTGTTGTCAAAGAGGGAGAAATAGGAGAAAACTGATCAACAACTATTGAGAAGATAAAGAATGAAGAAAGAGGGAGTTAAAGAAGAAACTAATCAAATAAAGATTGAGGGAGAAATAGAAGAACTGGTCAATAGTTGACAGGAGAAGATGAAGAAGCTAAATAGAAATAGTATGAGCAATGCATACAGAGGGAGAAAACAAATGAAGAGGATACAGTAGCTAAGAGGGAGAAGTAGAAATGAAGCAATCAAGATAGTAGAGGGAGATGTGAAAACTAATGGTAGCACAATTACTTTTTGGCATTTGACTTACTATTCTAACCTAGTTTGCATTTGGTTAAATAGTTTAGTTTGATGGTTAATCAGTTTGGTTTGCCATCAATGCCAAAGAGGGAGATTATTGGAAATATGATTGAAAAGATCATTGTGAGAAGAAGATTGAAGATCAAAGAGAAAGAATGTTGTTAAAAGAATGTTTTCAATCATTTTTTTGTCATTGATGTCAAACTTGCTATTTGTAGGAATGAAAATTGCTTATCAGATCCAAGTACTATCAATTAGTTGATTGATGAAGAGGATTTAATCAACAAGATGTAACAAGGGCACCTAAGGGAAAGGTTGAGTTATGATATTGTAATGAAATGCAATGATCAGTTAAGACAATGGTTAAATGATGTATTGATAACATGCTCAAAGATATAGATGTTGGTCACACTTAGAAACATTAGAAGAAGAAGTTGTAACAAGGTTGACTACAAATTTTAAATTAAATTCATCAGTGGGTGCCGAGCAAGCTAGTTGAAGCCGAGCAAATTTTTAGTTGGAGTTAAGCAAATGCAAAATCTAGTGTGTACCGAGTGATCTTCAAGTTCCAAGTGAATTTCAAGTGCCGAGAAAAGTAACAAGTGCCAAGCATTAGAAAATCTTAGTTGGTGTCAAGTGAACTTTAGGTGTCGAGCATCAGTAAAAACATAGTTGATGCCAAGTAACATAGTATGTGTTGAGCATTAGGAGTTCAATAGTGTTGAGCTACTGCATTATTAAAAAAATTGAAGATTCACCAAATCTAAGCTGAAATAGTTGTTACCTATAATTTTTTGAACTCTTTAGAGGATAAGGATGATGAGTTGTTGGCACAAAATTCTATGTAAAACATTTTTGGGCAAATTCAAAAGGATTATTCAAGAAGTTTCTAGAGGAAACAAAATATGGGTTAGATATAATGAATCCTACCTAATCCATACAAATTGAAATGAAAGGAAGGAAGAATCGAGCAAGAAAGGAACTCCATGACTTCTATTTAAAGAGTCACAAAACAAGAAGCAATGCTACTACTGAAGTGCCAAATTGCAAAGTGGTTAGAAGGGTGTCAAGGAGAAGGCATCTATGAGAAGGAAGAGCATAGAGGGTCTGCTTCAATAAGTGGTCAGAGAAAGATGATTGCACTGGTACATTAAGCATGGAGACTCAAGGAGACTAAGCTTGAAAGGAGGGCAAGCTGACAGAGTTGTAGAGATTGAAGGCCAAGCAATGTGAAGAGTTGAAGAGTGATCTAAGATCTGTAAGTTAAGTTGTATGTTATAATCAAGTCAAATAATTTCTAATACTCTTTAGCAATTGTATTAGATATGAAAATCCTATAGATTTAGGTTGGTTTAATAGCCATTTGTATATCCTTTAACATGGTGGCATTCCAAGTGAATGTTCTAAATTTCTTTAACCAGTCCCATTTCTAATAGGGTGGTTAAATCCTTTAACCAAGTCACATTTAACAGTGTGTTGTAAGCCTTTAACAGGGTAGGCCTTTCATAGGGCATCACTTTAGAAGAGTGAGAATTGAGTAGCATGTTACTGGTGATTTTTCCCAAATTGGGTTTCCATGTAAATCTTTGTGTTATGTGTTGATCTTTTTATGTATTATGCTTGCATGTTGTTTTATAGTAACTTGTTGAATAGGAAAGTTAAAGCTTGGATGAATGAATGGTTGAATGGGCTCACTACACTTGGTAAAAAGTTTGAATTGGACATTTGGACCTTGAATAACTAATTCACCCCTCCCCCCCCCCCCCCCCAATTATTCTAAAGCATTTCTAACAACAAGTTGATCTAAAATAGGTTGCTTCTTATCAACCTCTATACTTAGTGCATCAACAAATATGCCTTTAATGTCTTTAAGCACTTGATTTTTCTTTTTATTTTCTACTCTAAGATTTTTTTGTCTTTCCCTTGTCTTCCATTGGTCACCAAGGGTATCTATTTGATCAGGAGTTAGATTGGATAGATCCCAATCTAATATGACAATGTATTCCTCTAGATCAATTTCCTCATTAGAGGCTTCTACTTCTTTACCCTTTTCTTTATGTACAACAAAAGGAATAATTTCCTTTCCTTTGCTCAAACATTAGTGCTTGGTTGAGTCTTAACACTTGCAATAGAAGAAATGATGACATAAATAGTATCAATTATAGGAGAAACAATACTAATAGTATAAATATTTGAAACACCTTGCTAAGACAAAGTCTATCCTATTGCTAAGATGATTGGAGAGTATTGCTTGGTAGATGAAGTGATGGAAACATCACTCATCATTGCACTGAGTAGAATTGCTCCAATAGTCAATTAGGTGCTTGATAAGATAGTTTTTACCTCGACTAACTTAGTAGTAGCCTTCTTTGAGCTAGGTGGCACAAAGGCTTTTCTTAGAGAGAGCAGGAGAGAGGCCATTATCTCTGTTGCTATCTTCTTGGAATCTGAGTCTTGAATACTTTAAATTTTAGGAGGATCTCCACTTTCTACTTGATCCTCTTCATCCTCTTCATCATCTCATTCTACATTTTCTATCTCCTCATATTCTATCTCAATATCCTCTTTCTCCTCATCATCCTTATCATCTTTTTGAACATCCTCTTCAGTAGGCTTGTGTAATCCATAGATGTTCTTCCATGCAATTGTATTTGATGATAGAACTAATTCAATATCTTTTGATAGAATTAGGAATGCATTAAACTTGGGGGGTTAGCTTTTGCTCATTCTTCTTCAATGATTCCTTCACTTCCTTATTAGAAAGATTTGGCATAAGTTGTATCAAGGTTTGTTCTCTAATGTCCCTGATAACATTTAATGCATTATCCCAATGATGTGTAATGGGCTTCAGTAGGATATCAAGAACTTTTTTTATCAGTTCCTCAAGAGAGTTCTTCCACTTAGCCATTTTAGCCACTAAGGCTTCTTTAACTCATTTTTTCTCTTGATTAGTTCTTGTTTCATACTTCAAAAACTTGAAATTAGACATACCTCCACCATCTTCTAGTCTTTTTAGTCTTTGTTTAAAGGTGAAGGGAGACCATTTGAATGTCACTTATTGATCTTCTTCATCTTCATCATCATCATGCAATTTGAGCTTCTTCCTAGATTTTGCAGGTCTTCTTATCAATACTACAGGGGAGGACTTTGTAGCTCTTGTGATTATAACCTTCCCCTTTTTCTTAGGAGGCTCATCGTCTTTAGGTTATTCTTCTTTTGAAAGTTCCTCTTCTCCTTCCTCTTCTTCAACATCATCTTCCTTGCCTTTTGTTAGCAGAAGAGGGGAGCTAGATTTCTTGTTTTCCTTCAAAATCTTCTCCACTTGTTTTCTTCCTCTCTTCATGGCTTGAGGAAGCTTGATTTCCAAAGAAATCCTAGCCTTAGCTTCTTCATAGGTACCATAGTATGGTGCCTTGGGGTCCACTGGCTCATTAACAAGAGCCTCAATCATGTCTCTTGTATCCTCATATCCAAGAGGTTTCACCCATGCCACCCTTGGCCTTAGTGCCTATATATGCACTTTTTCACAATCCACAAGAAAACAAATATCTTGTTCATAGTCATCCACTAGTTGTTTGGGAATCTTGAATCTACTATGTATTCTCTCCTTGAATATCTCAAGGTATGCATCCATGATGATCTCAAAGTTGTCTCTCATATCAGATATAAACTCATTTATCTAATATATAATAGGTATATCATTCTTCCATGCCACAGTACCTTTGGAAGGGAAAAACTTTTGAATATAAAAAAATAGACAAGTTAAGAGTGATCCAAACTTACACAGATTATGCTTTGATGACTGGATGCTCTCCATGATTTTTCTATGTTTATTGAGTTGTAACTCAACAAGGTCAAAAGATAGGTTATTCTTGACTACTTTGTATGCTAGGTCAACAGCTTCATATGGAACATTGTTCAATCTGCTTGAGCTGTAGATTTTGGGGGCAATAACATGTATCCCAAATTTGATTTCCATATTAGTGACTCCATTCAACTTCATACCTCTACCATCCCATTCTACAAGAGTTTGCTTTGCAAGTTTGACTTGACCTAAGGTTTTGGTAGTTTTTTCCTTATTGAGCATAGGTAACCCTATGATTCTACAAATCATCTTCTTTATGGTCTAAATGGGTTGGTCAAGCCATAGGTGAATGTCATGGACTCAAATGAGAATAAAACTAATCTAGTTTCCTTGAAAGTCCCTCAGCATGTGTAGGATATGGGTCAAACCCTTTGCTTCCAAATGCTTGTGCTTTGGTTTTAAACTTCTATCCACACATAACTCTTCATATGCCTGGTTTAACTCTAGGGTTCCTAATTCCTGGATTGAACAATGATAAAATGACTGAATATCATGAATTAGGAGAACCTTGATAGGGATTTGGGATTGAGCTCCAACTGGGTCAAGTTCTTCTGCAACCTTTGGACCAACATTTCTAAACCTTTCTTAGCTTTGCTACTAGAAGATGCCATTATGCTTGGTGATGCTTCAAATGTAGGAATAAACTTCAATAAATCTGCTCTAAATCACTTGGGGGATCAAAGATACTCTTCACTCTTTGCTCTAAAAATTCACGGTGAAACAATAACCTTTGATTTATTCCTTTTAACCAAATTTTATCTCCAAAGTTTTCATTAATGCATCATACAATAGTTAGCTCAGTGATAGGCTATCCAACTTGGCTAAGTCTTCAACACTCGAAAGATACCTTTGACTCTATAAAGTCTTCAACTCAGTTGAGTCTCCACCTCACCATCTACATCCAAACTTGGTTGGGTCTAGTAACTCAACCATGCTTGGTAAGGTCTTAAGATATAACTTCAACTATCATCTTAACTCAGTGATCCTAGTGCATCTAAAATATGGATATGGATCTTCTTGCTTGTTGGTTGAAATTGATATGAGATATCTCCTTAGAATCATAGTTCCAGTGATCTCCATATCTAACTAGTTTGAAATCTTTGAGTTACCCAACTCATTGACTTGGGTATCAATATTTCCAAGACTTTGATTTGAATTCTGTAAAGATTTCTTTATCCATTGCTGCTCATTTGACTTCTAATTTTGTCATCCTTTGCTTTCTTCTCATCTTCAACTTTAGCTCAATTCATACATTTAGAGCTAGATGTCCAAGTTTTATACCTACAAAACATCTCTTTGTAGGGTCTCTCTTCCTCATATGATGTTTTACACAGTTTTCTCCAATGTTCCCATACTCACCACAATAGTGACATCTGCACCATGTTTTATAATCCCAACTAAAAATAGCATTCACAATTTGTTCTACTAGGTTCCATTTCTTGGTCTTGCATTTTGAATATTTATGTCCTTGCTTGTTGCAATTAAAACACTTTCCTTCAAACTTAAGTTTCTCTATGCATTCACTTGCTCTATGCCCTGGCTTTTTACAACTATAACACTTTTCATTGAACCTTGGTTTTCCATTGCTCCAACACTTGTTTGATGTATGCCCTATTTTTCAACAATGATTACATGTAGAGCTTTTTTTTCATTTAAGCTCCTTGCTAAGATGATTCACCTTCTTTTGTGTATCCTAATCCAACTTTTCTTTTCTGCCTAAATTAAGTTTGCTTGTCCAATTTATTTATGCTTTCTTAAGATTTTATTATCCTCTCATTGGTTTGCTTCTTTATGTTGAGGTTATTCTACAATCTTTCATTCCCTATCCTTAAGTTGATAAGCTCTTGATATGAATTATTGAGTTGATCAATTAGAACTGCTTGCTGAAGAGATAGTTGATGAATTTCATTGTCCTTTCTTCTATCTTTTTAGTTAGCAATATTTTCTCTTCTTTTCCTTTGTCCTTTTGTTCCATGTCTTTACACATTCTGACTGATTGAATTTCTTGTTCTCTTTTTAGTTTTTTGACTTCTTCATGAAGAGTAAGATTCTTTTCAAATAGATCTTTGATTGTTGCATCAGCTCCATCTAAACTTTTGTTATGGCAAATGTCTTCAATTATTTCTTCAATGTAGATATTGTCATTCATTTGTGTTGCAAGATCTTTTCTTCATTTTATGGATTGAGAGAGATGCTCCTTCATTTTCTTGAATTGTTCCATGGCCAATTACAAATCCAACTTTTCATTTTCAATAACTTTCTCTAGTCTATATACTTCAATTGCCTCTGATCTTTTCTCAAGCTACTAAACTTTTGATGTTAGAACCAAAGCTTTGATACCAATTGTTGGAAATGTAGTATAGACTAGGTCACTGAGAGGTGGGGGGGTTGAAATTTCCCCTTTATAATTTTATATGATATTTAAAGCCTCTAATTAGGTTTTTAAAATCAAACAACCAATATTTCAAAGATCCACCAGTTTCTCAATAAAACCCAAATCGGGTATGCCCAAAATAGTGCCACAAACTTCACAGCTTCACATATTATTAATAAATCTGAAAGTGAAAATTTTTATATAAATTTCACCAGAATAATGGCCTACAAAATGACATTTCCAGATCTTTATAGCATTTACACAACAGCTCTCAAATGGAGGACAAAAACAATGCTCATCGAGCTCCCAAAAATAACACAAAATAGCCTGAAAACACCACAAAAACACTAATAATATATCACAGAAGTATAACCACAATAAAATACATGTATTTAGCTCTATTTTAATATCTTAATGTATTAAATATAGAAGCAACCCAAACTGATATGAAATACTCAATCGGAAACACCAAACTCTTACAAAAACATGCCCGAAAACTCACAAATTTGCATTGTTCAGCACAAGGGCAAACTCTGCATGAGCTTGCACATGGAATGGTATAAAACTCCCATCCTTAGCCTTCCTAGAAACTTGAAAACTTCCATCCTTGGGTCTCCTTTTCCACAAGTTTGGCAGCCTCTAAAGAACAACAAAGCAATGAGCAAAAATCAAGTTTTGGAATGAGCCCAAAATGCCTCCAAATCCCTTAAAGAGGGCATAACCCTAACTCATGTCCAAGAGGGGTTAACAAAACATATTTTAATAATAATTTTCATTTATTAGTCCATTTTTTTCCAAATATTAGCCCCTTTTGCCAAAACTTCACCTTTTTGAGCCTGCCTGCCTTAGCAAAGATTATTATTTTTAATTATTTGAAAAGGGGACATGACAAGTCCTCCCCTCCCAAATATTGTTTATCCTCAAGAAATGAAGGTTGGAATGCTCAATACAATGTGCTACTTCCCAAGTTGCATCCTCCAGTGGTAATCTTTTCCATTTGACCAAATGCTCTATGATGCTCCTATTTCTCAATCTTTTCTCTCTTGTATCCAAAATCTCTCCTGGTATCAAAACTAATTTACCTTCATCATCAAGAGGTGGTAATTCTATAGATACTATAGTTTTCTAGCCTAGAACCTTCTTCAGGCAAGATACATGGAAAATATTATGTATTTTGCTGTTTGGTGGGAGCTCCAATTCATAAGCTACCTCTCCTACCTTCTTGATGATCTTATAAGGCCCATAGAACCTTGGCTTGAGTTTCTCTGCCCCACTCCTCTTCAAGGTGCTTTGCTTATATGGATGCAACCTGAAAAATACCAAACCTCCCACCTCGAAAGATCTTTCAGTCCCTTTCCTATCAGCATACAACTTCTGTTGGTTCTATGCATGTTGTAGATTATCCTTGAGGGACCTTATTATGTCTTGGCTTTGCTTGATGAAATCACTTGCTGCAGGTACTCTGCTATCTAAAAGTACTAGATCAACAAAGGAAAGGGCATCATAACCATAAAGAGCATGAAAAGGAGGCATACCAATAAACATGTGATGAGATGTATTGCAACAATACTTCCCTAGGTGCAACCATTTCACCCAAGCATGTTGTTGATTTGAAACATAGTTCCTCAAATATCCCTCTATCCATTTATTAACTATCTTTGTTTGTCCATCTATTTGAGGGTGATAGCTAGTACTAGGAGTGAGTTTAGTTCCTGCCAAATGAAAGAGCTCCTTCCAAAAAGAGTTGAGGAATCTACTGTCCCGGTCACTGACAATGTTTCTAGGCAAGCCATGTAATCTAAAAATTTCTTTGAAGAACAATTCGGCCACTTGTGATGCCTTGAAATCAGATGTGATAGGAAAGAAATGTGCATACTTAGTTAGTCTATCTACCACCACATATATGCAATCCTTACCTTGAACCTTGGGCAACCCACTAATGAAGTCCATGGAAATACTTTCTCATTTTTGTTAAGGAATAGGAAGTGGCTGCAACAACCCTGCTGAAAAATTTTGCTCACTCTTACTTTGTTGGCATACCATACATTCCTTAATGTGTTTAAGGACATCCTCCTTCATATCCTTCCATGAAAACCAATCTTGAATTTTCCTATATGTCTTGAAGTATCCTTGATGACCAACCAAAGGTGTGTCATGAAAGGACCTCAATATCCTCTCCTTAGTTTTTGATCTTGGCACTAAGAAGATCCTATTCTTGTAATAAATCAATTCATCAACAACCTTGTACTTATTATCATCCACTAACTTATCCAAAATCTTGGTGGCAAAGGAATCTTTAGCTCATACTCTAAAATTATGGCGACTTTCCAATCAACAGAGATAGATGTTAAGGAACATAGAGTGGGCTTTCTTGAGAGAGCATTAGCAACCACATTATTCTTTCCTTTCATGTATTCAATATCAAAATCATAAGCTTGCAATTTTCTTACCCATTTTTTTTGGTGATCATTCAAATCCCTTTGGTTCAAGAAGAACTTGAGGCTATTGTGGTCTATCTTTACAATGAATCTCCCACATACCAAATATTGTCTAAACTTATGAAGTGCATGCATGATTTCCAACATTTCCTTATCATAGATGGAGTAACCTTTCTCTGATTGATTTATTTTTCTACTCTCAAATGCTATTGGATGTCCCCTTTGAGCTAGGCCAGCCCCTATACCTTCTCCAGAAGCATCACATTCAACAACAAAAAGTAAAGAGAAATCTGGAATTGCAAGCACAAGGCATGAACCCATTACCTCCTTAAGCTTATCAAATGTTTTTTGTGCCTCTTCTATCCAAACAAAAGCTCCTTTCTTTTTCAAATCAGTCAAGGGGGCAGCAAGCTGAAAAAATCCCTTGGCAAGTCTCCTATAGTATCTACACAACCCGAAGAAATCTCTCAAGTGTGTAAGATTAGTGGGTGGAGGCCAATCCAAAATTGCCTGGATTTTTTGTTGATCAACCTATACTCCTTTAGAACTTATAATATGTCCCAAATATAGGATCTCTGTCAAACCAAACTCACATTTAGATAGCTTAGCATAGAAGGATTGCTGCTCCAAGATTCCCAAAATAGTGTCTATGTGCTTTAGATGCTCTTCCCATGTTTTACTGTAAATCAAGATATCATCAAAAAATACCAAAACAAATTTTTGAAGATATTGGCTGAATACCTTATTCATACAAGATTGGAATGTTGTGGGTGAATTAGTGAGGCCAAATGGCATAACAAGAAATTCAAAGTGCCCATAGTGACATCTAAAAGCAGTCTTTTCCACATCTTCACTCCTCATTCGGATTTGATGGTACCCTGATCTTAAGTCAATTTTTGAGAAGTATACAACACCATGTAACTCATCAATGAGTTCATCTATGTGTGGTATGGGATACCTATTTTTTATGGGTTTCTTGTTTAGAGCCCTGTAGTCTATACACATTCTCATTGTACCATCCTTTTTCTTGACAAGTACCACAGATGATGCAAATGGATTAGAGCTAGGCCTTATGAATCCCATGTCCAAGAGTTCGTTAATAGTTTTTTCAATTTCTTCCTTATAACCTCTTGGGTGGTGGTATGGGGTTGCATTATAACTGGTTTGTCACCCTGTTCTAACTCTATAACATGATCAAAACCTCTATCTGGTGGTAATCCTAGAGGCAAGTCATTGAAAACTATACTATGCTTATCAAGAATATTTTGAATTTCAAAATGGAAATTACCTTGATTCTTTGGAGAGCTTGTTGGATAGATTATGACTCCTGCTGCCCATGCTACTTGTCCTCTTCAAAAATTCCTCTCCATCCTCTTTGCAAAGACCACCTATGGTGCTCCATTTGATAAGCCTCTCAATAAGACTTCTTTCTCATTGGAATGAAATTTAAACTCCATAGTTTGATGGTTCATGTAATAGCCTCCAATAGAGTGCAACCATTGAACACGCAATACAAGATCTGTCTCCCCAATGCCAACAACATAGAAGTCATCACATAACTCATAATCTCCTAAGGTCATCTTGAGTTGTTTCACCACCCGTGTGCAAGGCATAGTGAATCCATCAGCTATAGTAACATTGAATCCCTCAAAATCTTCTGCTTTAAGCCCTCTTTTCATGACAAATCCCTCATCAATAAAATTGTGAGTTGCCCCACTATCAAGAAGAACTATCAACCTTTGCCTTGCTAGTACCCCTCGAATTCAAAAGGGATGGTATCTTGGGACTCTTGATAATGTTGCTAAAGTGCAATCCTTGTTGATTTCTTTTTCTTTTTCTTCTTCTTCCTCCTCCTTAGTGTCATGAAATTCCTCATGCTCATCTGAATCAGATTTTGAAGCAACTTCAATATAGTGCACTTAACCTTTCCCCAAACATCTATGTCCCAGAACCCATGGCTCTCTACAAGTGAAACAAAGCTTTTTCCTTCGTAATTCACTCCTAGTCTCTTCATCTACCTTCTTTTTTGCCACATTTATCACATATTTTGCTGGTAGTGTTGGAAAAGTCTTTTTCTAAAAATTCCTCTTATGTTGCCAAAGATTTGGGTGTTTTTGATTAGTAACTGGTTTCATAGGTACGCAAGTTTCAAGTTGCAAGCTTCTTTTGATAGCTTCCTGTAAGGTTGAGGGGGAGAAAGCCTTAACCAAACCCTTAATAGAATTTTTCAAACCATCAAGAAAAAGATAAAAAATCCTCTTTTCACTCATATTAGGTACCATAACAACCACTTTTTGAAACTCTTCTATATACTCATTAACTAATTTGGTTTGCTTCAACTTTGACAATTCTTTAAAATACTCTTCATCATCCTTAAGGTCAAATTTATCTATCACTCTTTAACTGAAATCATCAAATGTAGTTACTTGATCATGACCTTGAGTAATCATTCCATGATACCACCAATTATAGGTTGCATCTTCCAAGTGTAGACTTGTAAATTGAATAGCATCACTCTCCTTCATGGGGTTAAGTGTGAAGAAGGTCTATAATTTTTGTAGCCATGCTCTAGCTGAGATTTTATTTTTTCCATCAAAAGTAGGTGCTATAAACTTGCTTATTTTATTTTTGATCTCTCTTCCACTTATGTCATGCTCCCTCTTGTACTCTTTCTTGGGCATCAAAGTGTTCATCATATCCACATATTCTCTAAAAGGAACCGAACTACAAAAGTCATCATCTAAGCCATTGTAAGTAGCTCTTAATGCAATCAAGTTACTTGTAACCTCTTCCATGGGATTAAGGGTTGGATTTGGTACTGGTGGCTCATCTGTAGGTAGGAAAATATTTTTTGTTGATTTAGAGGGTGTGGGTTTCATATTTCTTGGCTCCTCTGAAGTGCTTCCTTTCTCATTAGTAGATGCAACTCGCAATTTTTCTGTCAATATTCGCAAAGCCTCTCTAGTTTCTGCCAAACTATCCACTGTTTGCTTCTAAGTATTCTGAATGTCTTGGAAGAATTTATTTTCCATCTCATCTGGGTCAGCCATACTTTTTCCTTCCTTGGATTTTGTACTTTTACTTTTAACTGGAGGTTTGATCAAAATTTCTTTATTCTTTTCTCATTGTGAATATCTCTTTTCTCTTTCACTTAGTTGCATGCAAACTTCTACAAACCCTCAAAATGGCAAGATCATAGCTCTAATACCACTGAAATGTCCCCTTTCTAATTTTATATGATATTTAAAGCTTCTAATCAGATTTTTAAAATCAAACAACCAATATTTCAAAGATCCACCAATTTCTCAATAAAACCCAAATTGGGTATGCCCGAAATAGTGCCAAAAACTTCACAGCTTCACATATTATTAATAAATTTGAAAGTCAGAACTTTTACAAAAATTTCATCAGAATAATAGCCTACAAAATTACATTTTCATATTTTTATAGCATTTACACAACAGCTCCCAAATGAAGGACAAAAACAATGCTCATCGGGCTCCCAAAAATAACACAAAATAGCCTGAAAACACCACAAAAACACTAATAATATATCATAGAAGTATAACCAAAAACAAATACATGTATTCAGCTCTATTTTAACATCTTAATGTCTAAAATACAACAGCAACCCAAACTGATATGAAATACTCAATCGAAAACACCAAACTCTTACAAAAACACACCCGAAAACTCACAAATTTGCATTGTTCAACACAAGGGAAAACTCTGCATGAGCTTTCACATGGAATGGCTTTAAAATACCATCCTTATCCTTCCTATACACCTACAAACTCTCATCCTTGGGTCTCCTTCTCCATAGGTTTGGCAGCCTCTGAAGAACAACAAAGCAATGAGCAAAAATCAAGTTCTGGAATGAGCCCAAAATGCCTCCAAATCCCTTAAAAGAGGGCATAACCCTAACTCACATCAAAGAGAGGTTAAAAAAACATACTTTAATAATAATTTTCATTTATTAGTCCATTGGTTTCCAAAGATTAGCCCCTTTTTTCCGAAACTTCACCTTTTTGAGTCTGCCTGCCTTAGCAAAGATTATTATTTTTAATTATTTGAAAAGGGGACATGATAGGGGGGGTGTGAATTAGGAACCAATAAAACTTATTCTTTAATTCACCAATTAAACCTTCATAATTAATTTGATTTAATTACATGCATGAACAACTGAAAGCAATAAAACATTCATAACACTTGACACAATATTTGGTAACTTAGAAACCTTGCTGGGATGATACTCACAAGCTTTAGTACTGCAATATGAAGTTATTCTATTAAAGCTTACAATTTATCACTTTTGGTGATCTTCCTTGTTAGGAGCAATAAGGACTATTAGGTCTACCTTGTGAAAGGATTTAAAACATATAATAAAGTATGCACTTGGTTAGGAGATTTGGAAATAACTGTTAAGTCCACCTTGTTAGAGGATTTGAATGACGCACTTCTTAGGATGAATGAATGGTTGATCTATGATTTTCAACTTGGTTTGCTAAATGAGATTCCTTTAGAATACAATGATCACCTTGTTGTGATAGATATGTCTCTTCTTTTCCTTATACTCCATGTAGCCTTCTTCTAATTTGCACTCATGCTTCTTCTTTATTGATACACTTTGATGCTACATTGGATATGATAAGATGTATTACATATATACCAATCCAATAAATTATCTTCTAGAGTTGACTGCAACACCAAATTCAATAATCTTAACTAAATCAGCTCACTGCTAGAACTCAGGTTTTGAAGACCACTAAGGTGATATCTTAACACTCAACAACACTATCAACTCAACAAACTTTGGCATTCATTTGACATTGGTGCTCGATCCACATTGATCACTCAGTTAGCACTTGGTGACTTAGTGAATACTAAAGAACTTAGTAGACACTAAAGGACTCATTTGACATAGCAAAATTCAGTCAAAACTACCTTCATTTACTTTGTTAACATTGCCAACTCAGTAGACACTGATAAGCTTGGTTAACACTACTGTCTCCATGGTTTTCATTGATGAGCTCGATAGACTCTATGAAGCTCAATAGACTTTATGAAGCTTGGTTGCAACTAAAACACTTCGTGTACACTATTAGTTGTATGCGAAGCTAGGTAGCAACTATAGAGCTTGGTAACAATGTAGACAATCAATTTGATTAAGTGTTTATTCACTAACTAAAAAACAATTTGACCATAAGGTCAACAATAATATTCTAATATTTTCTCATCTTTAATGAGTAATATTTAACTTTCATATATTATACAACTTAGCTTGCTTCACATGCATATCCTTCATTTTAGATCTCTAATTTTTTCCATAGATCACATGTGTAGTTTCCAATTCCATGAAATTTGTGTACCCTATATCATATATGGTGCTCGAATAATCTTCCTTATCTTTAATGTTATATTCAAATTTCTTCTCCTTGACAACACTAGCAATGAAAAAATCTACATGAGGATTATATGCTTTCTCAGTGATATTCTAGTAGTCTTTTACAATTCATTTCAAGTGAGTCTTATGCATCCTTTCCATACAAAATAGTCCATTCCATTAAATCTTAGTTTGTCCTTCTTAAATGATGTCATCCCTGGGTCTCCTTAAGCTATCAAGGTTACCAAAGAGGATCTATTTTTGATCTCAGATTGGTTTTGACAAGTGAGTTTTTATACACTTAAGTCATTTACTTAGTTCATGCCACCCAATTAGCATATGCTGAGCACAACATATATGAGTTAGAGCATGTCAAGTCAACAACGAGTGTTGAGTCACTCAAGTGCCAAGTAGACAGTGTATGTTGAGTGATTCAAGAGCCGAGCAAGCAATGCATGCTGAGTCAATCAAATGTCAAGTCACAGTATTGAAATCAGTATATGCTGAGCATCAGGGACTACAAATGTCAAGTAACATAATTTTATCATAGTTGTTTGTATTGGCATGAACTACTATGTAAATCATTTTTTAGCTGACTTACAGATTGAATTACGATATTTTTGTGACAAGGATGAATCTTAAGTTGGAATCCCTATGCATTACATGCATCCAATTAGGTAAAGGGAAGGTTTAAGCAGCAAAATGGATGAATCACAATCATTCATTCATACCTAACCCTAAGTCACCTAGGTCTTCTTAAGGAGGATGAACCCTAAAGTTTATACGAGTGTGAAGGGGAATGTATGAATGATAAAGGAGAGTTTTTCATGTGCAAACTAGGAAATTCATGGTGACCAAGGTATTATGATCAGAAATTGCATTACAAAATCAATTAAAGGAGAACAAAGGAAGGAAATAGTGAATAGTAGATAGACATCTAATCAAGAAGGATCAAGTGTACATCAATTTAGAGGTGATTTGTCATCAAGCAACAAAGTGCTAATCACAGGATCAATGCTAAGACATTCTAATAGGTGAATTAGTTAAATATCTTAACAGAGTAGTTCTAATGGGCTATATTAAAATCCTCTAACAAGGTGCTTACTTAATTGTGAGTTGAAGTCCTTTAACAAGGCATACTTTTAACTGGGTTTTGAAATCCTTTAATAGGGTAAGACCTAATAGTCTTTGTAAGCTTTTAAAAGGGAAGACCTTTCATAGGGTAGATCATGTTTCATGATCAAACATTGTAACCTTCATTGGATAAACTTTACTACTGTAGTAGTGAAGATTTATGGGTGTCATCCTCACTCTAGTTTTACCTTCTCATTAGAGGATCTCTAGGTAATCATATCTTGTGTCATATGTGTGAATGCTTACTTGTTTACATGCTTCAAATGTATATTCTTTACATGGTATTTCAGTTTACTTATTGAATATGTGAGCTGGATGTGTGGTGAATATTTTTTGGGTCAAAGTTTGAAGCACTAATTCAACTCCCCCCCCCAAACCCCCCTCCTCAGAAGTTTACCTTTCCTATTGTAATTCCAACAATTGGTATTAGAGCGTTGGTTCTCTAAAAGAGAAGCTTTGTAGCTTTGAGGAAGGATCTTGAAAATGGAAGTCTACAAGTTGGGAAAGATTATTGAGAACCAAGAGCCTGAAATACATCTTATTCTACATTAGTTAAATGAAGCAAGAGAAGATTTAAAGAAATCTTCAAAGAGAAGGAAGGAAATTGCTATTCAAGAGAACAACACACAATACAAAGAGATAGATACTACTAAGGTATTTGTAAATGGAAACTCTAATGAATTTGATGCAGCAGTTGCAAATCTAATGGAAAAGAATAGCGCCCAAGCTGAAGAAATTAAAAATCTCAAGTTAGAGAAAGAATCATAGGCTATATTACTATGTGAGGTGACCAAACAAAAAGAGAAAGAAATAGAAGACAAAGCCATAATTGACGATGACAAAAGAGTTTTGACCAATAGACTAGAAGAGTTTCATCAGAGGTAACCAAGATTGCTAACATGCAATTGGAAACTTTGGGTTAGATGATGAATGAAAACCATGAACTAAATGCCAAAGACATTGAGATAACATCACTAAAGTTGCAAAATGAATAGTTGAGCAATGATCTAAAAATAGAAAAGGAGCTTGTTGAAAGTTTCAATAAACCTAGTGAAGCCATCAAGTACTTTGAAAAATTGATGAGATCGCCTAGATCTAACAATAATACATCTGCACTAGGATGCACAAGTACTAAGGAAGGATAATCATCCAAAAGAGCTAAATAAAGGAGCAACAAAGGTAATAATTCCAAACCTAATTGTCATAATTGTGGTAAGAAAGGACATACTGCCAATGTGTGCTAGAGCAAAACTATAAATCAGAATGACATGTAGAAGAGCATGGGTTATTGCCATAAGTGAACCAAACAAGGTCATCAGGCACATGAATGCAAAACCAAGACCATGCACACTCAAAGATTTGAAGGATATCATTACAACTATCAGAAGTATGGACATAGAGCTTTTGAGTGCAGAACCAACCCAATATGGTCATCAAACAAGCATACAAAGGTAAAGAACAATACTTTTACAATTGAAACTATAATATAAGGTATAGTTGTCACTACTATCAAGATTATGGACATATTCTTGAGAACTATATTAGAACACACTTCAGAAGTGACTACAAAATGTGGTTGAGTCAAACCACATGTTTTAGCCATTTAAAGACTGGTCACATCATTCGATATTGCCCAACAAGGTCAAAGGCACCAAGTTGTGAATTCAATAAAGGAAAAGGCAAGGCTATTATTGAAAATATAAAAAATGAAATGAACAAGACATGGAAGATAAAGGAGGATTGTAGCACATCAAGTGGAGAAGGGTTCACTTCACCCAATGGGTCTAGTGATCACACCTCATCAAACTAAGAAATCAAGAGGTGTGTGGGACTGATATTCAAAAGTTATATCATACATTAGTTCCAAAGGATTTAGTTCTAAAAAGATTACATAATCATGAATAAAGATACAAGGTGTTATTAGGAATCTAAGAAAAATCTTTAAGTTTTGTCAAATTTTCATGTTACTATCGTGTATGAAAATTTTCCCATGGTTGTCGAGTGAAATTCTAGTGGATGTCGAGCTAATAGATTGGCTAGTTGTTACCAAGCTTGTAATGGTTATCAAACGAATGAAAGGAACAAGTGGATGCTAAGTGACCCAAAAATTAGTTGATGTTGAGCTTATAGTTGTGTAAGCACTTAGCATTAATTACAGCATTTTAAAGGGGTATTTGATCATTTTTTTCTCATTTAACATCATTCAAAATTGAGAGAGAGCAAGAATAGCTAGAGGTGATCTAGAAATTCTATTTGAGGCATTTGCAAGAGATTTGAACAACTATTCAACATAATTTCATCATATTTTGCAAGGTATTTATTGTGTGCTAAGCTATGTTGTTTCAAATTTTGTGAACCCTAGATTTATAAAATGGCATCTAGTTCAAAAGGTATAGAGGAAAAAGAAGTTTTAAATATTCAATTGGTTAGCAACAAGCTAAAACAACCTATTTTCAAGGCCATTCCAAATATAGCATACAAACAAGATCCCTTTGGTGTGCTATCTATGATACCACTAAAAGTTCTAATGATTCCAGATGTTAGAAAGTGTTATAATTGCAAGATTGGTAGTGTTGGTGACATGGAAATCAAAGAAGCATATGGGAAACTATGTGACAATGGTGTGTTAAGGGAAGAATTCAAGATTGTAGAAAAGAAAGGGTTAACTCATGCCCTAGATTTCCCTATTATTTTTAAAATTGAATGGATTAGGATTGTTTTGAGTAGAATTCATGATAGTTCCAATAAAAATAAAAAAGAGAATAATCCATAGGGTAGCAGGGTATCCAACCCTAGATCAGCCAAAGACTATGAGAAGTGAGTCTAAAGAAGTCATTGAAAAGAACACGAGAGCTGTGTAGAACAAGAGAGGAATGACCATAGACAACATCACATATCCTCTAATAGATTTTGTAATAAAGGTAATTGCTCATAAATGTTATCAATCAAGTAGATTGAATAGTGTACCCTTTATTGCAGTAGATATGGACTACAAGATTGTAAAGAAGGATTTTACATATGATCTTGCCAAGCTGTAGCTACAACAATTAATTGAAAAACTAGTAGCAATAAGGAAATCAAAGAGTTCTCAATGTAAATTTGGATCTATTTTAATATGTATCTTCTTTTATGTTCAAAACACATTTCCTACATTTGGTACTATTGCATGGAAGACAAATAGGTCTATTGTAGTTCAAATAGGAGAGTTCATTAAATAGCTAGGTGAAAATTTTGAGTTAGTAATGACTAGTTATTTTGAGGATTTCAAACAATCCATGAAGAAGAGATTGAGGATTCTAGTATCATTAGTTGAAATATATTATGATGATGTTTTTTTCCTAGTTGATGTTAATCACACATTTGCTCAGGCAGTAATTCGTAGAGTAAGATGGCTAAGAACATTGGGTTATGAAATTAATGTTGATGAAGCCTCTACAATAATAATAGCATTACTTGTAGAAGAAGTAGAAAAAGATGCCAAAGCTTTTGGTAACTATGAGATGGCCAAATCAAAGATTACTATGGATTTGAAGACTGCCTTTGTCATCAAAAAGGAGAAATTGGTAAAGAAATTAAAAGAAAATTTTGGTGAAGGTGCCAAGCAGGAAGATGAAGAGGAAGAAGACACTCAGATTCAAGCACCACTTGCATTGACACAAGGTCAGGGTGAGGATCAACAAGAGGAAGAAACAGAGATTATAAAAGGTGTCAAGGAAGAAGAAGCTGAGGAAGCACCTATTCCTACTGATCAAAAGAAAAGAAAAACTAAGGCACAAGCAATGACAATACCTGAGAAGGTTGCTAAACCAAGCTAGCTAAAACCTACAACACCTACCACAAGGGCTAGCACACATGTCATTGCATAAAAATCTAAAGAGAAAGCCAAGCCTATAGAGCAAGAAGGTGGAGCACATAAAAGACCATGGAGAAAATATATTGCTCAGGTTGAAACTAATGAGAAGAACTAAGCCTGATGATAACAGCCAATTCCAAGTGGTGAGTCATAATCCATCCTCATATCTAGAAAACTTATGCGAGAATATTAGAAATAATATAGATTTATCAGGTTTTTCTCACATTAATTTTGAAAATCTTGGAAAATTTGAAAATAATCAAGTCAAGGAGGCAATATATGTCATGATGGCCAATTTTAAGAAATCCCCTCTAGAGATTGCCAATTCCATGCTTAAAATTTTATATGAAAGAGTTGAGCGAAAATGGCATTATTGTTTGAACTTAGAAAGGAAAATTAGGGAGACATCCCTCACTCAAGTTATGCCTAAACTTAGTAAGGCACAAATAGCTAAAGCTATAAAGAAATATGTTGTTAGATTTGTTCCTAAATATAGGACATTTAGCATACTATAGAACAACATTAAAGATATTGTAAAGAAGACCACACAAATGTGGAAAATTACATATAGGCTAGCTACAGTCAAAGTAAGAGAGCAAGAGCCTATTGAGGTTAAAGATGATGAAGATTATGATAATAATGAAGGCATAGTTGAGGGAGCTACTAAAATGAATGTAGCTAATCAGGAAATAGCTAAGAAAGAGTAGCAATAAGAATAAAGTGTACAAGATACACAAATGCCAAATGTCATCCCTCCATAGATAATAAGTGCAAGTACTAAAATTATCACTATAAAGGATGTTTGTAATCAAACTATTCAAAACATCAATCCCCTAATAGAGGAAGACTTGAAAAAGATACTTGACCAATCTACACTATAGGATAAATTGTGTAACAACCTTGTATTGGTGAGTATAGATGAACTTCAGAAATTAGTGATTAAAACTACAAGGGAGGAGGTGCAAACACAAGAACCACCTACCATAACTCCTCAAGTCACTAGTGTTATTACAAACATAGGCCCCACTCCAATCTAAAAAACTGTAACCAAGGATGCAACAAATAAGGTTGAGACAATTGGAGAAGATAAGGTGGAGACACATAGTCAAACAAGTTAGATAGATTCACCTGCACTTCTAGCACAAGTTCAAGGTGCAATTCAAAGCAATGAGGACAAGCCTAAAGAGACTAAGTTGACACCCAAGCCAAAGGAACAAGTAGCAATTCAAGCATTGGTAACACTACCTGTATTTGGAACTCCTTCCAGTTACACTCTTCAAAGGTCGAGCACAAATGCAACACCTTTTCAATTCTCAGTGCCAAGTCCAAGTTCATCAAAGATAGAAGAGGTAATAACATATGGAGATGTAAGCCTAGATGAAGAAATTTTTTTGCCAAAATATGATTCAAAGACATCTTCTTAGATGCATTCAATCTGCCTACTCTAAATGAAACCAAGCCAATTCTTGAACAATTGACCAACATAGTGGAAAAGGTCAGTGATGTAGACCTTGATACTAATTCAATTGAGCATAGGCAGAAGAAATTTTTTTCTTGATATCAAAGACATCTTCTTAGATGCATTCAATCTGCCTACTCTAAATGAAACCAAGCCAATTCTTGAACAATTAACCAACATAGTGGAAAAGGTCAGTGATGTAGACCTTGATACTAATGCAAAGTTATTTGAATGATCTAAAAAGAAGTTTCAACATAAAGTGAATGAGAAGATATCTAGTGAGATAACACTTACACAAGTTGCATTGGCAACTAAGATAGACAGTGTGAAGAAGTGTAATGCCCCACCAAGGGATCCAAAGAATTAACCTAGAATTTCACTAAGTTTAGTAGCATTTTTTTTTTTCTAACATGAAAGAAAATACCACAAATAACTTATGCACAATGACGGAAGCAATAGTAATGTCCATCTAAATGTAAACATAACATATAATCATATTACATTCTTTAAGATCCCTTAACATTGGATTACATCTAGAAAACATTTAACATACATGAATCCGTTTAGTACAACATCCACATAAAATAATAATGATAAGTCCAATGTTTATACATTACATTTCAAAATGCTCAATCATCCACTGTACATGTCGCAGGGTATGACAAGCTCAAGAGAATATACATACATAGAAAAAGGTATATCATCCTATTCTAATCCATGATACATCAAAGTAAAGATAATCACATGATATACATGATACATCATCATAGAAGACAAATACATCCATCATAAAGATCAAACATAATAACTAAGTGCATGGTTCCTCCCAACTGTTAATAGCATCATTAGACCATCGTGGATCCTAGCCATCCCTCCGTACGTAACATTCCAAATCATCGAAGAGATCATCGGTACTAACATAGTAGGAATGTCACTCCTAACACATACAACATCATATGCAAAAAGTAATGCAAATAAAATCATAAGATAACATCATCTAACATATGCTAATCATCAACGAAAAGGATACATATCCACCATCATGAAGGACACATCAACCATGATGTCTCAATGAATCTCAAATAATAAGAGTGGAAAATACACTACCACCCGACCACGTGGTACCTATGTGGTCCACTCCCACTGTGCTAAGGAGATAATCTCAAGTCCCAAATAGGCTAACAAAGTCACATAGCACAAATCTCTATAAGTCCAGGAATCCTAAAAGTATACTAACTCAAAGGTTCCAAACACAAAATCTGACATCTAATCCCAGAGGCACACAATGACATGTAGGAACCTACTATGCAAGCAAGAAAGTGTCATCGCAATTATCACGTACAAGTTACCCTAGTAGTTAGCTAAACTCCACGAGTCCATATTGATCTCATGCGGCCACTAGTATCCTCTCATACTGACGAGACATACTACGAAATACAAGGTCGCAACCATGTGTTCTCACTATTCCCATCCTAGCTTGTACAAGCACTCAAGGCATGGGCGAGAACAAAACACTTATCTTTTTAGGTTCTTTCAGTTAGTATTAGGTGTGAATGTTATCACTTATTAATCCAACTTACAATGAGTTACCCTGGCAGCCTCTTAGGGCCCCGGCCCCCATTGCAAGCCACTTCCCGTCACTACATGCAGATATCCTACCCTAATGCTCATGGAATCATAAATCTCAAAATCACAAAAGATAATCCATAATAATATCATCAAATATGAATAAAAGCATCAAATCTCCATGAGCAAACATCCATAGAAAATCATGATCACAACAGCTCTCTATTGGCAACTGAAGTATCACTGATAATCAAAGTATCCAATGGTTCTCAATACCCAAGATATATCTCAATCATACTGATCGAAGACTCCAAAAATGGTTGAGTCAAACATGTCACATCATGACATCATCAAGAATAAATCCACATCACAGTCCCATCATGGTGACTAGAAAATAACCAAGGATAACTGATCGATGACCAAAAATAATGGTTAAGTCAAGTGTCTCATACATAAGAATCTCAACTATAACAATCAGTAATCACATCCAATACATAGAGCATTCCAACACATAACCATGGTTGGGTTTATAAAGATCGAGATTAAAACATCATCATGACATCACAATCACATAACCCCCCCAAGCCTCTGGTAGACGTCCTATAACTGGTCAACACTAGTCAACCCAAAACCTAAAACAATTGCATAAAGAATACACAATGTAAACACATGTTTTGGTTTTGCTTTATTAACAAACTTGAATGCAAAAGTCTTGAATTATGTTTCCCAATTTAAATATCAAATGGAGAAATTTCACGTTTCAACCTAACCCATGTTTTTGTATTGGTAGATAAAAGTATCTCCCTCCAACTCTAACAACTCAATCTTTGTAAGTGTTCTAGAATTCACATGCTATTCTCCATTTACTATTGGAACTAAAATGTTAAATGACTTAAACTTCATAATTTTTTTCTAACCTTAATTAGATCAAATTCCAATTAAGAAACATTATTTATTGAAATCTTAAATATTTAAAATTTCATTAACTAATAATTAAATATATAACAATAATATATATATATATAAACAAACAACAAATAACATTATTTACAAACGTTTTAAAAATAACATTATAAAATCAGATGCAATGTTTTATATAAACAAATGTTGCAACACACAATATGTAAGCCGCAGCACGCACGCAGGTACCCTACGGTTGCAGGGCCTGCGGCAGTAGCAGGTACGTGGTACCTACTGATGTCATTGTTCCTGCAACCGTAGGTACCCTGCTGTAAACAGGCGCGGGTGCACGGGCATCCGTCCCCACTGCGCATACATTTTTTTAAAAATGTTTTTTCATGAAAATGTTTCCATGCGATATGGCATTTTATTAATATGAAACTCTATCACGATTTGACATTCGATTATTAAATAAATAAATAAATATATGTATATATATAAGGATATATATTTGTATATATATATACATACATACATACATACATACATACATACATACATACATACATACATACATACATACATACATACATACATACATACATACATACATACATACATACATACATACATACATACATACATACATACATACATACATATATATATATATATATATATATATATACACGCAGAGTTTACTAATGTCACAGCACATGAACATGTATACATATATATGTATATATTTATATATATATGTATATGTGTATGCAGATTAAAAAATATAAACAGTTTATTTAGAAATTCTAATTTTCAGAATTTTCCTATAAACTTTTGATCTCAAATTTACCCAATAAATAATCTAATGGGTTTGGCTATGAATTTAAACCCTAGCCCTGTGTTCTTATTAGATAAATGCATATAGAATTCTCAAATAAATTAAACTACCCATATAGAGAATGCATACAATAAAAATATGAAATTCCTCAGAAGACATATGGAAGACACAAAGAAGACAGGGAATGCATGATGCGGAAATAGCATAAGTAAAATCACAAGAATCTACTCGGATTCTAATGCTATAACACTCTTCCTTAGAAAACCCACAGAGCAAGCTCCCTTCTTCAGAGCTCTCGAATCCTCCAATGCTCCAATAGCACTCCAAACGCTATCTCTAAGCCTCTAAAAAGGCCTGAATATAAAGAGCTTTCAAGAAACATCTAGAATGCTTCTAGAAACAGCTATAAGGTGTCACCAACTAGGCATGGGTCTTTTTCCAACCTTCTAGATGAGTCATACGGTTGTAGACACCATGTACTTAATCGATGCACTAACCCTCGTGTTGTTGACACTTGAGAAATAGAAAAGTGCATTAACTCTCATGCAAACTTATAACTCCAATTCACTTTTTATATAATTTCTATTTAAATATTTATAACTTCCATTTTAATCTTTATAACTTTCATTTTAATTTTTATAACTTTTATTATTATTATTTATTTATTACTTATTATTATTATTATTATTTTATTAATTTTAATTTCTAATTCTCTTTTATTTAATTCTTTTTCCTCAATTAATTCTCATTTAATTAATTATAATCAAAATATCAAATAACATGATATTTTATATTAATTTTCTCAAATAATTAATATACTAATTAAATCTATTTATTAAGACTTAATTAATACAAAATTCACCATAGACCTCCAAGATAAAATATGAAAACTCATCATAGAGCAAATCACACAAACTCAGTCTAAAGGGTTAAAAATCATGAATCATGTCATCCGACACATTCGATGGGTAAAATATCCAGATACTTGTCCTACCTTACTAGGACAATGGGCTTAAAGGTTTGGGATTTGGACTTGAGAATTTATCTCCCTTCCCTTATCATTGAGATAGTATAATAGGGTACACTCATCCTGGCAATTCAGGGAAGTCGATACTCGGTACCTGCAACCTACAGAAAAAAAAAACATGCATGTACATACAATATATATAATGCTAAGCTAAACAGACAATGGCAGGAAGTGGTGCATTGTGTAGATCCTGACTAAGCAGGTGACTACGACTCCCTTCCTTAACCACATCAGAAATGCCATACAATAAGAAAATGCGCACACCATACACATGCAAGTATGGGGTAAGTATCCATAATAAAACACATGAGATAATAACCATCAACTAATCATCAACAATAACTGAAAACAATATAATGATCATCATGTATGCATGAAATGTAAAGTCTAAATGATCTCATCACATAACCTCTGAATCCATAACATAATGTCTGATAGTCTCAAAACAATACCATTAATCCATCAACATAAAACTAGTCCATCATAGTCTGATAATAATAGCAACAATATGTCCAGAAAAGATGTGAACGAGGTTAGGCACTACAAGAAGGTACTTGAGAACATTTTCTCTTTGTACATCAAACTGTGTAATCCCACACTCTTCACACAAGAAATAAGGAATCACATCCTGAGCTTGGAGAGTCAAATGCAGTCATTCAGAGCTAAATTTCCCATGACTCCAGCTCAAAGTGAGAAACACTTCAGGACCCTATTGCAAACCCAGAGTTAATTAGTAGAACTATATGTAGATGTAGCCAACATAAGAGCCAAATTGATAAGCATCCAAACTACATTGACTCCTCACATGGATATTTTGCACAAGGAGTTAGGCTACGTAGAAACTCTTATAAAGAAAGACCCCAATCTTTCTACATTAGATTTCCTATTATACCTTGCTCCTGAGATGGCCATCCAAATTAAGTCTTTGCAGGTAGCTTGTGACAATTGGGATGTCACTCTTAAGATTATTCTTGAGGTCCATAAATCTTTTTGGGACAAACACACTATTAGTGTATAACCCATTGACATAAGTATCAAAAAGGGGGAGAAAGGACTTAGGGGGGTAAGAGCATGGGAGAGCAAGCAAAGAACAACAAGAAAGTGAAAGAGTATTAGTTGAGGCATATCTACTCACCAAGACTAAGATTTTTAGTTTAGACCAGATCAAACAACTCAAGGGGAGTTATAAGATTTTGAGGCATAAGTTAGTGCAAAATTTTTATAGTTTGAAATTTTGTACAAAAGCTGAATAGTTATGTTATGTTATGCTTATAAGAATAAAAGTATTAATGCATGACCAAGTGTTTTTAACACTCATGTCAAAGGGGGAGATTGTTGATCTTAGATTGTTTTTGACAAGTGAGTGTCTATATACTTAAGTCATTTACTTAGTTCATGTCGAACAAGTAGCATATGTCGACCACAACATGTATATGTTAGAGCATGTTGAGTCAACAGTGAGTGTCAAGTTACTCATGTGCCAAGTAGACAATGTATGTCGATTGATTTAGGATCCAAGCAAGCAGTGCATGCTGAGCCAATCAGATGTTGAGTCACAGTATTGAAACCAATATATGCCAAGCATCAGGGACTGCAGATGTTGAGTAACATAGTTTTGTCATAGTTGTTTGTATTGGCACAAACTACTATGTAAACTATTTTTGAGCCGACTTATATATTGAATTATGATATTTTCATGATAAGGATGTATCTTAAGTTGGAATCCTTATGCATTACATGCATCCAATCAGGTAAAGGGAAGGTTTAAGTGGCAAAATGGATGAATCACAACCATTGATTCATACCTAACCCTAAGTCACCTAGGTTTTCTTAGGGAGGACGAACCCTAAATTTTCTACAAGTGTGAAGGGGAATGTATGAATGATAAAGGAGAGTTTTTTATGTGCAAACTAAGACATTCATGGTGACCAAGGTATTATGATTAGAAATTGTATTACAAAATCAGTTAAAGGAGAGGAAGGAAATAATGAACAACAAAGAGACATTTAATCAAGAAGGATCAAGTGTACATCAGTTTAGAGGTGATCTATCATCAAGCAACAAAGTTTTAGTCACAAGATCAATGCTAAGACATTCTAACAGGTGAATCAATAAAATCTCTTAACAAAGTAGTCTTAACTAGCTATATTGAAATCCTCTAACAAGGTGCTTACTTAATTGTGAGTTGAAGTCCTTTAACAAGGCACATTTTTAATAGGGTTTTGAAATCCTTTAATAGGGTAAGACCTAATAGTCTTTGTAAGGTTTTAATAAGGCAAACCTTTCACAGGGTAGATCATGCTTCATGATCAAATATTGTAACCTTCATTGGATACACTTTATTACTACAGTAGTGAAGATTTGTGGGTGTCATCCCCACCCAATTTTACCTTCTCATTGGAGAGTTTATGGGTAATCATATCTTGTGTCATATGTGTGAATGGTTACTTGTTTGCATGCTTTAGATGTACATGTTTTACATGGTATTTCAGTTTACTGGTTCAGCACCCCCCCCCCCCCCCCCCCCCCCCTCAGAAGTTTACCTTTCCTATTCTAATTCCAACATCTATATCTAATACCAATTGATGGAATTAAGGAAACACCACAAAACTAAGAGTAGGGATGATGGCTTAGTTATTATTACAACTCATAAAACTAAACTTGCTTACATGAATAAATCTTAAGACCATAGATCTAATAATTTTACAAGGAAATCAAAGATTCATACCATAACATGAACACATAACATAATGTTTTTTGATATGAAAACCTTTTTAGGGGGAAAATATTGGTGGGGATGGTACCCAAAAGATTATGTACTTTGTTAGAAGCACTATACTCTATAATTAGAATAAGAATGTGCATGCACTCAAGAACACTACCTAGAGATCATTTAGCAAATAAAATAAAATAAGGCACACTACCATATAGATTTATATGAACTACAATTCACATTGGATAAAAACACACATGTAATGAATGTTCTAATTACATCTTTCTCATACTAGGTTAGTTCTAGTGTAATACATTAGATCTCCATCTTAATTATAGGTTCTACTCATAACTCTTCATACATACACTAATACATCATGATTTCTTGCACACACACCTTCACAACTATAATTGATTACATTTATTTATATAATTCACCAACCTTGTGAGAATAAACAAGGCTGATTGCAACATAAACACCTAGGTACAAATATTTATCAACCAAAATACACTATCCAATGCAATCTATTATATTTTAGCCTACCCCCATCACAAGATTCTACACCATCATGTCATCTAAACATATGAAAATCATCAACATGTTTCTATAAAATCATCAAATGTTATCTCAAGAATCAATGCAATGCATGAACATGATCAAAACACAATCGTGAAGCATCAAAAAGTACTATGAAATAGCCTAACAACATCAATAATACCTATTTCTAACACATAGTCAATGGGAGAGGATGAATAATGAGGAATAACTCAAATTCAAGCCTTCTGATATCCTATGCTCAGAGTCACACATGGAAGCTTATACAGAATTCAAATAATCAATAGAGAACACAAGGCCAGATGCAACATTTATTAGGTGAAATTATTTAACTTTGCATACAAAACAACAACATGCCCAACTGTGAGGCCTTCTGAGTTATGGCCTTATATTGAATTAAAATTACAATTCAGAGTCCAAGATCATATCTTCTATCCTCTAAAAATGTTACTTATTTTTTCCTACATCTAACCAAGCTTCTTTTATAGCTAGCTAAGACACAAGTTAGCTAGTCAAGCATTTAATTATAACATAGGTCTAGTCTTGGAAGAATAAACTAAAATCCAAGCAAAGGACAACACTAAACCATGCACACATAGAGATGGGTCCACATATGTTTTAGGATTTGACTCCCAACTATGCAAGATGTCATATAAGCATAAGAAAATATGCCAGTCAAAACAACACACTACGTTGGATGAAAACAACAGGAAATAGGGACTGCAAAGAACAAAATAGAACTCCAAAAATATGGAACATTATAACTCATGCACTTAGGAAAAGGATCTAGGATAGATCATCAACATGATAACATGATAAAATTACATCAGCATAACCTTACATTGATGCATTCTTTTAGTCACATTTGGGGGTAGGGGAGGGGAGTTACTATTTTGTTCTCCCGTTACACTTGAAATGTACAATGTACATATTGTTCCTACTTTAGCTATACATTATACCACATATGGATCTCATATTAGCATCTCATATTGATTATAATCTATATTTAGGTTTTATAGTAACATATCTTATTTCATACACCCTTTTATATATTAATCTTATGTTTATATATATCTAAAGCTAGAATTACTCATTCTAAATACTATAATATATTATGATTCTAGAGCCATAATATTTATTTGTGCATAGTCATATTCTATTGATAGTGTCATACTTACCTTGAGGAAACAACATTTTTTCCCCATAACATATTCAACTTAATCTTTCATATATTTATAGTGGAGGAACGTATGTGTTGTCCACATGCTATATGAAATTTAAGTTCTTTTTAATTCATACAAAATTATTTCTACATACATGATCTTTAATGATTAAAAATTATTCTATATATCACATATGTTATCATGTATTTCTATCACATCCATATTTATTCTCTTTGAATATAAAATCATATCACCATAAACTTACATTCACCACAACATTTGGGGTCAAATTGTGATGACGGTGCAAATTGTGTGTATTTTTTATGTTTTGTTTGTGCAAGTGTTCCTGATGTCATTGTAATATAGATGTTTGCATTGTTATTATGATGGCTAAGTGATTATAAACCAAAAAAAAATGGCCCATTTTTCATTTTCCCTAAATACAGTTGCACACATGAAGAGGAGTTAGGGCGATGTTGTCATCTAGGTAACTCCTTCAAGGCATTAGATCTGAATGAATATAATATGGATTATTGTCATCTATCTTAGAAATTTTTAGAGATGGCCCTTCTCATCAAAAACTAGGGTTCAACCTCATTTCTCACCACATTTGGCATATTTGTTCTTTTCATTTTATTCTACTTTTCTAAGAACAATTTGAAATCTTGGTTCTATGTATTGTTATGCATAAAGAAAATAGGTAAACTTAATATTTTAAAAAAATGACAATTTACTTTGTGCACACCTGATAAAATATTTGACTAGTTTCATTATTCCTAAGCATGGTAGGAGAAGAGGTAGGCCATTCAGGTTATGGTGCAGATGAAGAAAAGCAGCATTTCAAAAAATCATAACCTAGGAATCTTGACTTCGATCTAAGGTTGATTGGTGCATTGAAGCTCAGAAGGGACTTCCTTTGTTAGTATCTTTATTTGTGTGAAATCCCTTCTCATCCCATTTTTACCATATGCTCACACCTATGTATCAATTTTTTCTATCTCATGGCTGTAATGTTTATCATCATTGATAAGATTTATTGACACTCAAATAAACATAAATGATTTATTTTCTTGTATGAAGAAACTTACACATATTTTGAGGTTAGAGATACATAAAACTCTAAATTATATTCATGATTACTATAATTTTCTTCAACTGTAAGGTTTCTCCTTGTCATATTGGCATAAATTTTGTTCCATGATTTATTCCAAAATTAGCATTTGAGGTAAATGCATGGAATGTGATGATTTTGAGCTCATTTGCTTAAACACATATTTTCAGGTGAAAGTTCTATAAATGTCATAAATATATTCCTTTTTTCCATTTTTTCTTCAATCCTATGGTTTCTTCTTGTTATATTGGCACACAATGACTTATCCTAAAGTTAATTTTAAAAAGAGGGAATTGGGAAACTTTTTAGGTTA
This sequence comes from Cupressus sempervirens, assembly GCA_028749045.1. NCBI lineage: Eukaryota > Viridiplantae > Streptophyta > Pinopsida > Cupressales > Cupressaceae > Cupressus > Cupressus sempervirens. The sequence goes on along the minus strand of CM053792.1, from coordinate 305,081,963 downwards.
CTTCTTTACTATAGAACATGCAATGTAAAATTTTCATTGAGAAAAGAATGGAAGCAAATTGCATGAATGAAACTTCCAATTTATATTGATATTTATAGTTTTTCCTCTATTAAATAACTTATAAATAGGAAATATAATGTTAGGTCGATTATGTGTTATTATTATGCAAGTTCTATTTTTTATTGCTCAATCTATCTTTCTAATTGGCTAGAATTTTTTATTGTTGAATCTACCTTTCTAATTGGTTGAACCTTTTCTTAAATCAAGATCATGAATATCACTCCTACTTGGTTAGAGGAGTTTTCTTCTAAATTAGCTTGTTTTTATTTAGAAAACCTAATCAAATCACACTAGTCTATTCTTGTAATCCTTCCTTATTTTTTATTAAATTAAATATTGTAGAACCCCAAAGTGTTATAAATATAATCAAACCATGTAGATTTGAATTCAAACTGGAAAAAAAGTACATCCAAAAATTAAAAATTAAATAAAAGAAAATAATCCAAAAGAAATAGAATCGAAGGCAAATTAGAACAAACATAATGGAACAAGTTTATTTTAGACAAACAATTTTAAAAGAAAATCTAGGAGCATCTAATAAAGATCAGATTTAGGATCGAGAATTAAGCCCAATAAAGCAATTTGTGTTTACTAGGTTGAGATAGATTGACTTTTTTTTCCTATAAAGAACTATCCAAGGAGTTACAATAGACTTTGGGGAGAAAGGGGCGCAATGTTATCAAAATCAATAGGACTAGTGGACAAGTTAGACAAGTGAGTCACCAAACACAAAAGAGAAATTCTAGAATCCAAAGTGATAGCTCTTATTTTCACTAAGCTTAGTTTTCAAGATTTTATAGTGAAGATGCTAAATTTGTTGAGATTGTTAGGGTTGTATATTCTTGTTTTCTTTTTTCAAAGAAAACCCTAGTAATTTTTTCCTAGTCTAATTATTTTATTGGTTTCCTAAGTGTAGGGTTCAATGCTCTAGGGTTTCATTTTTTATAAGTTTAAGCCCTAACCCCAGGCCATATAAATGAGCGGGTTTTCATTTTGTCTAAATACATCATTTCTTATGATGTTACAATGGGGGTTAGCAGAGTATCACAAGTAAGGGTTTTAGGTCTCCCAATCTCACAATTAATGTTGTGTCATAGTGTAGCAAGCAAGAAAGTAAGTCTTCCTGATCATACAATTTCCTTTATATCATATGATTGTGTATTAGTTTAAAAGGTTTACACTACAACTATCTCTGATGTTACAACAAGGAGGTTTTTTGTGGCATCGAGAACAATGAAATAGGTTGCTACAATACTACAAAAAGGTGGACATCAAAGGATCGTAAAGGAAATGTTGCGATGTTGTGATGATACGGTGGCTTACAGTCGTAAGATCATAAAGGAGATAAAGGAAAATAAAAGGTGATGTGATGTCAGACAGGTCTCAATTTCCTAATTGGTCAGAACAAATGTACGAATGCCAAATGTATGCACTGTCAAGATTAGTGGGACTAGAAAATGATATTATAATATGTTATGGGTGACAAATGGTGGCCTCTGATCTTACGATGAATGGTTCATCATGAGATCTCAAGGTTATAAAAGGTCTCTCTCAATGTTATGATTAATACGTGGTCATAAGATAGCACATGAAAAATGTTAAGCTATTGATGCAATAGTGTGAAGGGTTAAAGGTTTGTTGTGACATCGTAAGAGCTTGAGAGATCACTAGAGATGTTACGAAAAGGTGAATACAACCACGATAGTAAGATCGTAGGCTAAGAAAGGATAATCTATGATGCTACAAAGATGTTTGTCATGTGATCGTAGAGGAAGATAAAGTTAGTGCCGATGCTGTGACAATAAAGGAATCGTAAGATCGTAAAGGATTTCACCATTGTGTCTGACTAGTTGACAAGGGTTTTTCAAAGGTTTTTCATAAGATTAGAAGACTATGCTTTCAATTGTAAAATAATTGATAGGTCTTTTCATCAATGGTTTTTGTAGCATCGTAAGCCCTACTTTGGCATTAAAGTATAAAGTCATTTCTTTGAGGTAGAAACAATAGTAAAGTTCTCAACCAATAGGATTTGAATATAGTACAAAAAGTGTGTTGTTGGATGGTAATGGTGATGCTCCATTGAGTTGATAGAATGGATTGATATCATATTTCAAGCATGCTAAAATCAATGCAAAATGATCATTTATTTGCATATATTAATTTTTAAACATCTTCTCTTTTCACAATCATAATTCACCATTTATAGAGAGAAAGAATTTGAGCAGTTTTGGAGTTTTTAGTGCATTCTAGTTTGTTACTCCATAGCTTCTTGAGAACATAGCAGTTGCTATATCTAGTGTACACTTGCATAATATCAAAATGTTTGACAAAGAAGTAGAAGAGATTCGAGCCTCAGACATGGGAGTTTCAAAAACTTCAACCTGTAAAGGAGGCAAAACCAGACAGAAGAAATCGCAAAGATTTGTTCAAGAATGGATAAAGCTTTTTCCAGGTTCCTCCAATACAAATTTTGCAGATGATCAAGCTTTTATTGACCCATTCACCCTATGAAAAAATGCCATATGCTCTAGTGTTATAGGTTCTAAACTTTTCAAATACTTCTATCATAACAAGGAGAAGAAAATTCATGTGTGTAACCTGTGGAAGAAGAATCTCGCCAAGTTGATATTTCCAAGGTCTTTATAGATGTAGACCTAATGAAGGCCCTATTTCAGTGCTGAAATCTAACCACAAAATATTTCCATAGGAGGGACGAAACTATCCTATGCACCCTAGATCAAGAATCATTTATTGAGGCCTTTGGATTAGATGGAGCTATGGGTTAGCATATAGATTTGAAGGATTTACAGAGGAAATTCAAAGCAAATAACAAGTCATATACTAGGAGATCAATGCTACAACATATTCCCATGGACTTGAAAGAAGTGGGTGATTACCCTAAGAAGGTTGATAAGATGGTGCCACTAGACAAATTTAAGAATCATTTTGTTAAAACTATATATGGTGTCCATAAGGTGGTGGGTAAGGATGGGTTTGATATGGTCTATGGGGTAGAATTCATAATTGCAAGAGATGTATAGGAACCTACCATGGTGGGAATATGATTATGTAAATCATATTCTAGAAGTAATGAGAGAGAATATTGCCAAGGCTCAAAGTGGGGAATTAAAGGATTTTACCTTTCATCATTAATCACTACTAATGCACCTAATTCTATACAAAAATATAGGGTACATAAGCTATGATTTCATTGATCAAACTTCTGATATAAATGGAAGCCTACTAGTGTAGTTATGGACATGATTATGGGACAACACTTTTCATTTTTTTTGATTTTGTATCATTTTTCAATAATTTTAGCGTTGTAATTATGAAAATGTTAGATCTAGGATACTTTAGGGCTCTGTAACGCCCCGCCAAGGGATCCAAAAGAATTAACCTAAAGTTTTACTAGGTTTGCTAAACATTTTTTTTTTTTTTTTAAAGTAAGAAAGTATAACGTACACATCAAACACATAGTAGCGAAAGCAATAACATGTAATCATCAACAACATACATAACAGGTTACATTCCTTAAGGATCCCAAGACGTTGAGTCACATTTAAATTTAATTAATCTAAGTTTAACAACTACCACATCCACATGAAAGAATAATTATAAAGTCCAATGTCCTTATAATATACATTTGTTCTGAATGCCCCTTGGCAAATTAATTTGGAATGCTCAATCATCCACTGTACATGTCACAGGGTATGAAAGGCTTAAAAGAGTATACATAAGTAGAATTATAAAATACAACATCCTCCTCGGATCCATGATACAAGTACAATAAAATAAATGAAACTAATAACATACATTCAATACATCTAACAATCATAAAGGTATAACATCATAAAACAAAACTAACTAAATGTGTGGTTCCTCCCAACCGTCAATAGCATCATTAGACCATCGTGGGCCCTAGCCATCCCCCATGCATAACATCCCAAGTCACCGATAAGATCATCGGTACTATAGTAATAGGGATATCACACCTAAAACATGCTACAACATATGCATAAAGAAATCTAACATACTAGAATAAAGAATAAGTATACAACATCATCTAAATATGATAAACAAGCATACCAAGAAGCTCCAGCCACGGTAGCAATAGACGGATCTCAAATGGTAAGAGTGAAAAGCACTACCACCCAACCATGTGGAACCTAAATGGTCCACTCCCACCACGCTAAGGAGATAGTCTCAAGTCCCAAACAAGATATCAAATCACATAATCACAAGTACTCTCTAAGTCTAGGAAATCCTAAAAGTATACTAACTCAAAGGTTCCAACACATAGATTAACATCTAGACCCAGAGGCACAACAAAGGCATGTAGGAATCTACTATGCAAGCGGGAAAGTGTCATCGCAAAAGTCACGTAGAAGTTACCTGAGCAATCCCTTAGGAATCCCAGGTCCCTAGTGATCCCTACGGCCACTAGTATCTTCTCATATTGACGAGGCATACTACGGAATGCAAGGTCGTAACCAAGCATTCTCTCTACCCCATCCTAGCCTGTACTAGCACTCAAGGCATGGGAGAGAACATACAATTATCTTATTAGGTTCATTTTAATCCCCATTTAGTGTAAATATTTTCACTTATTAAAACAACTTACAATGGGTTACTCCAGGCAGCCTCTTAGGGCCTCGATCCCCATTGCAAGCCACTTCCCGACTCTACACATAGATAACCTACCCTAGGCTCATGAAATCATAAATCAAAGAATCAAAACAAAATTGCCTCAGTCCTATACAAGCGACTAAAAACATCATAAAAGATAAGCCATAATAATCACATCAGTTCTCATGAGCAACTGACAAGCATCAAATAATAATCATATGATCACAACAGTTCTCTATCAGCAACTGAAGGCATCAATGATAAATCACAATATCTAATGGTTCTCTAATGAACAACCAGAAAGTATCCCAAAATAAATCACAATACTGATCGAAGATTCCAAAATGGTCAAGTCAAAACATGTCACACAATGACATCATCAAGAACAAATCATACACTTCAGTCCTCTCAAAGCGACTGAAAGCAACCCAAGTATAACTGATTGAGACTCAAAAATGGTTAAGTTAGGTATCTCAAATACATACACCTCAGCTTCACACAAGGAAACTGGAAAGCAATAACAAACAGTAAACACAATCATGTCATAGAGCACTTCATCACATTACCATGGTCGGGTTAAGAAAGATCGAGACCAAATCATCATGACATCACATTCACAACCCCGAGCCTCTGGTAACAACCTAAACTGGTCAATACTAGAACAACCCCAAAACACAGAGAGCACATAGAAAACATCAAAGTCTCAGAGATTGGATTTGAAAGTATATTATTTAGTTAAGGTAAGGTTTATGTTTCAGTTTAACCTCGATTTTCAAGTAACTAGGTTTTCACAACTACCCCTTACGATTAACCCATTTCTATAATAACTTTCATTAAATCAATAATCCAAATCTATAATTTAATCAAATAATATTCATTATTAATTAACTTTAATTAAACTAATTTTAATTAAATTAATCAATAATTGCTTGTTCTAATTAATTATTTTAATCTATTCATTAATTGTTAATTTATTTATATTTAACCCAAAATTATTAATAAATTAATATTTACAAACTATGTTAAATGTATTATTATTTAATTATTAAATATTAATAAAGATTAAAATATTTATTAATTTATATATATATATATATATATATTAAAAATTTATTAATTAAAAATTTTTAAATAAAAATAAAATTTTGTTTTTATAAATAATAAAAATTATATATATAAAAAATGAAATAAACAAACCTTTACAACAAACGTTTAAAGCCCATCGGCTCTGCCGCAGGCCTGCGGTCGCAGGGCTTGCAGTGGCAGGTACTCTGTACCTACCATCACAGTACCTGCGATGTAGGTACTGTCGGCCCGCCGACAGTGGGGGTGGGTACGGGGTGATTCCCTCCCCCCCACTTAAATACATTTTTTTTGTTTTATATATTATTTTTTTTTAAAAAACAACGAATTTGTTTTTTAACAATTTCTTTTTTTTAATTGAAATTTAATTTTGTTTATATATATATATATATATATATATATAAATTTATATAAATTTATAAATATACTAACTCAATTCCTCTTTAATATATAAATATATAAATATATTAAAGAATTGTCTCTTTTTTTTATATATTGGTATAGAAATATAGTCAACCATCTGAACTTCTAATCTAGAATTTTGGTATTAAATTCAACCCTTTCCCATTTAAATCTCATGTATATAGAAGTTTATTGACAAGCATCTGAAAAATCCCAATATTGTAATGTTAAACATTCATCACAGAGAATTCGGAATTACAAATCCTAGGCACGAAGAAGACAGGAAAGGATAATTGCGTATTTAATCGATAATCAAAAACACAAGACCCTACCTGACCCTGATGCTATTATGCAATCTCCAGGAACTGTAAGAGAATTCGCTTCTCTCAATAACCTTCCTCTGGGAAGCTTTCTTGGTATCAGTCTTCTGAAATTCGCTTCCAAAAGTTGTCTCCCAAAAATTCCCGTCCAAATTCGTGTCCCCTAAGAATGAACCCCCAAAGTTGTGATAAGCAATTTTCTCCTCAAATCGGGGCACTAATTGTGTGTTCACCCGAGAAGACTCTTTGCACAAATGAGTTAACTCCAAACTAACCTTTCTTATCTTTTATTTTATTTTGCATTCATCTTTTATGCACATTAAATTGATTTATTAAATAACTTTATTTAATATTCTACTTGACTTCTATTTTAAATTAATTTATTACTTTAATCTCATGTGCACCTTATGAAATTAAAATAACATTATTAATTTCTATAATTTAATCTTTTAATTTATTACTCATATTTAAACTCATGCTTAGATCATGCGATCTAAAATCCTTAATAATTTAATGTCTTTCAACTTTTTTTAAAATTAATTTTAGAAACTTAATTGATAAAATATTTATTAACTCAAATAATAATATTTAGCATTTATTTAAAAATGAACTCTAAATATATTATTATTAAATTAACTAAATATTATCACGTTCTAAATTTAGACTTAAAGCTTTTATCTCCGAATTTAATTCCTTTCATTTAATTAATTTCTCAATTAATTAAAAATAATTAAATATTAAAATGTCATAATAATCTTCTATTAAATTAAATCATTAATTAATCTTTTTAATTAAACTTAATTAATAGAAAATACACCAAGGACTCATAAAGAAATATACGAAAACCCATCATAGAAAAATACATACTAAATTAAACAAAAGGGTTATAATCATGAAATAACATCATTTGATGCATTCGGAGGGTACTTAACTCAGATACTTGTCCTAATTATCAATTAGGACAATTGGCTAAAGGGTTTAGGATTTGGACTTAAGAGTTTATCTCCCCTCTCTTACCATTGAGATAATGCGATAGGGTACGCTCATCCTGGCAATTCAGGGAAGTCGATACCTGGTACCTGCAACCTGCATAAAATCCATGCATGTACAAACACAATATTCTAAGCTAAACAGACAATGGCAGGAAGTGGTGCATCGTGTAGATCCCAACTAGCAGGTGACTACAACTCCCTTCCTTAACCATATCAGAAACACCATACATAAAGAAAACAAACACGCACACCATACACATGCAGTACGGGGTAAGTATCTGTAAGAAAGCACATGTGATAATAAACCATCTAACTAATCATCATTGATAACTGAAAACACTAAATAATCATCACACATGCATGAAATATAGAGTACCAAGTAATCTCATCATATAATAAACTGAATGTAAAACAATATTTGATAATCTAAAAGTAATGCTACTAAATGTCAAGTATAAAACTAGCCTAAAAGAGTTTGGCAAGATAACTGAAAATACAACTTAGGGGCAGGCACTACAGGCTCTTGATATATTGAAGGACCTTTTGAGACTAGCCCTACTTCCTGAGGGAAAGAGATTTGACCATAATTGGGGATATATTTTCTTATTTCCCACATTTTCTTTAATGAGAGTCTATGGTTGTCCTCAACCACCCCATATATTGCCTAAATTTATCCCTCCTATGATAGGAATAATTGAGTTTATATGGCAACGGTTCATGGTCAATAGGGAGTACGTAGGACCCAAGGTGCATAAAGGAACCTTTTTATGTAGGTGTTTTAGGATTGGTGATTTTACAATCGGTAAGGAGGCCTTAGACCAAATTCACTCTTATCTTCACCATTACAATTTATGCATTGGCCCTTATAGAATGTATGACCCTGATGGTTGGGTAAGGGTCACCCTTAAGGAAATGAGGAATTATGTATTGCCAAGCACCAAGGAATTACCTCATGAGGATATTATTCCAAACATAGTGGCAAAAGGTGAGGCAGCTGACAAGCTAGCAAAACTTGATGATGTTATAAGGGTGGAGAAAGAGTTGAAAAGAATAGATCCCCAATTTGTGGGATTCTACATGGATATCCCTTATCCTCAAAGGATTAGGAAGATGGTCACGAACCATGCTGAGATTATGGCTAAAATGCTAAAGGGTCCAATAGGAGAAGAAGATAGAGTTTTCCCTAACAACCCTGAACCAAATGTAACCCTTGAAGTAGAAGAGGAAGATGCTCCTTAGGCATCATGGATGGAAAAGTGAAACAAAAGAAAAAAGATTATCGACATCCCTGCTCAGGTAAAACAAATGACATTGCAAATTTTACCAAGGAATAGTCAATATTTTGTTGACTTGAGATAGAATTATTTACAAAATAGAGTTAATGTAGTAGAAAATACTCTCACAGACTTGGAACTAGCATCAACAAGGCTAGATGATTGGATCATCCAAGCTCAGTAGTTCTTAGAGGATGATGAATTCATCAATTCCACTGAATTCACGAGCTTCCTATATAAAATAAAACAGAGTGAACTGGTGATAAAGATGAAGCCTGGAGAGTCTGATATGCAAAAGATGGAGTTGATAGAGAAGCTACAAGCCTATGACCCTAAAAATGAGGCAATGACTTTAGAAGAGGATAGGGATTTGGTACAGAGGAGTGGCATGCTATTGGTGCCTAGATGGGACTTGGAATAAGCATTCATCCTTGATCAAATAAGGAGGCAGGAAGGTGCCATCTCATATAAGGCAATTAGTGTAGATGTATTGAAGAGAGGGACCAGTTTTAATATTAATACAAAATCCCTAGTAGTCTGGAGTATGGCCCCTACTTCCAACAAGCAAAAATTGATGGATATACAAAGCACTAAACAGGGTAATATGATTGTATGGACTCTACAGGGCACCTCTACAACAGAGGTATCCAAAGAATTGAAACATTTTTCATTTATGAATGAAGCCAAGGAGAGGAGATGGAGACAAGATTTTCTAAATCCATACATGATTACATAGATGTCAAAAAAAAAATGAAGATGAGCTTAGGAGCAGCCGTGTGTATAAAGAGAGAATTGCAGAACTTGAGGCCAAGGTTTAGGAACTTGAAAATGAAGTTGCATCTCTCAAGGAGCAACTCACACAGGCAGAGCAAGTAGCTGTTGCAGAATAGAGGGAAGGGCATGAAGACCAACAATAACCAACAAAAAGCACAGTTGAGGCCCTGGTACAAATAGAGGATTTTGAGGAAGAAGAGGCATCAGAACCAAGAAGGATGAGTATTAATGCTTAATCAACTTAGTAAGGAGGAGATATAAGGACAAGGGTCCTTAGAAATATGATGAGCCATAGCATTGAAGTGTTTAAAAACATGTCATGGCAAGCTCATCATTTTTATGTTGCTTTACAAAGTGCTTAGCAATTTTGCAATGAGGCACTGTCATGGCTATCACCCACATTCAATCTTTGGGGGCCATATATTCAATTCCTAGAGAGGCTAATTGACTGATGGCTAAGAAGCCAGATTTGCCTAACAAAATAATTACATTAGAGGAGAGACTAGAGCTACTTAAGGAATTGATGGGTTTCTTCACTAGAAAATTGCAAGTTATATAGGGGAAATTGAACATTTTAACATAGGGAATACAACCTTGTATACCATCAATTTTGGATGCTGCTAGCACATTGAAAGACTAGAAGGACTGTCAACTTCATTAGACAATATTTTGACCCAAGAGGCTATAGTGTCAATTTTTGAAGATGTTTCAGATATTCCTTTTAATAAATTGATTGATTCTCTATTTAAGACAAAAATAGATTTAAATAAATTAATTGTTGAATCTAAAGCAGTAATCAATGCCAGGTGGACTAAGGCTACTCAAGACTTAGAAGAAGTAAAAGCTACAGAATGACCCACCAAGTGAGAAATATATCTATGGGAAGCATTATGAGAATTAAAGCTCTGCCAGTAGGAGGTAGCTAAGATATTTTGTAAATAGGACAGATGAAGGACAAAGAAGAAAAAGATCAGATGCCTGATATAAATGTTCCTTTACTTCTTTAGCTACTTATCTTTTTCTGATCGATATTTTGGAAGAATGTTCTATATACCTATTTGTTCCCTTCTTCCAAAGTTTTGTATCTATTAATATCTTGACATGTTTCCTCCTCTTATTCGTAGCTTGTTGCAATCCTATATATGGATTTCTAAGATGAGAAATTGAGGTCAGTTATCTATAGAATTTTTCACACATGTCATGTATTATTTTTACAGTTTGTCTAATTGTTCTGTAGTTATTTAAATGCATACTTGAATACAAAAAGAGACCATTTGGGACCGAATGATTTGTCTATGTATCATATTATGAGTTTTTATTAGCAATAATAAGATTTAAATGAGAAGGATTTATCCTTAATTATCATTATCTCTGAGGTTTTGTCTCTTTTGCATATATTTGTAGCCTTGAGATTGAATGAACAAGTTTCCTTCAGTTTAATGCAATTCAAAAGGTTGTATATCTCTTATTGATTGCTGTTAATTTAAAGAATTGGGTAATTACTTTCTGTCATTGATAAGGTTTAGGGTTTGTAAAAAGGATGAGAATCAGAATGAAACTTAGAGTTTAATGTTGACACTTTTAATCACAAGTTGATTGAAAAGGTCCAAGTCTACTAATCTTTGACTCTATATCCCATTGGACAAGGCACTGGTCCATTTCAAAGCTCAAGGTTACATCGATGATTCATTTCATTAGAGAACATCCACAACAACAAATTAATTTACTTTTTAATGTATCAAGAAATTAAGTGATGGTCATCACTTATCTGCATTTACTTTTCTGATAATAGTTAGCTACTATTTTTAGAAGGTTTATTAGCAAATAATAGAAGAATATTGATCATTTCTGCTATAGGAGATAGTCTTACAAAGAAGAATATCAAGATAATAAGATCAATCCCTAAGGTTTGCCCACCTTGACCTTGAAAAGCCTAAAGTAAAGTGAGTCTTGATGACTTTTTTAATGTTGGCCCAAAACTAAGATTTAACCTTGTTGAATATAGGGTTTAGCTACTCCTTAAGCTTGTCTTTGTCTTTGTTTCCTAATATCAAGTTTAAATTCACTTGATATGTTCTTTACCATAAAGAACTCCAACAAAATGGTGACTCTACTGGGGACTACTCTACAATTACTTGTTTGTTAAGGGTTCTTGTTAGGTTGTGTTTTAAGGCCATTGTTATCAAAATCTTTGCGTTATTCTTCTTTGTTCTAGATTTATTTCATATTTTTCTATCATAGGGTGGTGACTCAAGTCAAGGTTGTGTAGCTAGTGTTATTAAGTTTAAGAAAATCCTAAACCAAACAGTTGAGAAAAAGAAGAATACACGTGTTTTTACTAAGAACCATCCTAAGATACCAATGTTAGTTGAGTTACCTCTTGGGGTAAAAAGGAACCAAAATAAGAAGAACTTTGATTTTAATTCTACATGGGTTCCTAGAGGTAAAATGTAAGCCCAATCATTATATCACCTTGTGGTGGAAAAGGAATCATCTTCCAAAAGTACTACGTGAAAAGAAGTTACACTGTTGGGGGAAACATTCTCAACCCCATTAAGGAAGCAAAGGGTTTTTCATGATAAAAATATGTCTCCTATGGGGGGTTTTCCTTGTAGACCAAACCTAGTAAATGAAATGAACCACAGTTGGGGTTTTAGGGAAAACTTGGATATGAGTTTTAGTCCTAGACAAGAACCATATGTAGCAAACCTTATGGATTTTGATCTAGTAGATTCTGAAGCTACTACTACAGATCATGATGAGCTATTTCCAGAACTTGTCCTTCTTAGGAAGAGAGTTGCAGATGAGGAAGCTAGACATATGTGCTTGGAAAATGAAAAGGAGAAAATTATTTTAAATACCATTATTGAAAGAGATAACCTACTTAGGAGGATGGCTTCTTTACAAGAGAAGAACAAGAAGTTGGAAGAAAGGTCTTCTAATTTACACTCTAACATCTTTGGAGATATGGATATTCTAAAGTCTAGTGTTCAAAAGCATGAACAACTTCTTAAATAGAAAGAGGCCCTTGTTATTACATAGGTTTAGCCTTACAAGCCTTAAGAGACTGGAGTGGAAGAGATTAGTAAAAAGGATTTGGATAAGGGAAAGCAAAAAGTTGTTGGAATACAAATCAATGAGCCCCATCCTCCTAATAAACCTATTTCTTTTGTTATGTCAAAACTTGATTTAGATTTGGAGAAGGCTAGAAAAGAAAAGGAAGATCTGGCAAAGGAACTTGAGAAGGTAGAAAATGATGCTCAAGAAGCTAAGACTAGGAGAAAAATCTAGTTCATTAAGTCAAATTCTACCCTAGCTGTTCAGTCTAGCCAACCTTCATAAGTTGTTCCTACTATATCTAGTGTTGGTCCTCTGATAATAGGCCAAAGTTCCTCACAACTACCCCCTAGTTCAACTTTTGCTACAACTAGACAGATTCCCCTTATTCAACAGACCCAACAAACTTAGTTTCCTTTTCAAAGTCAAACTACTAGAGCAAGTACTTCAAGTGTCCTAGTTTCCCACAAGATACCAATTTATATGGAGAAATACAGGCAGATGTCTTTCTTAGGTATCCCTGGTTTTTCGCATCCTATTTCAAATGACCTTAGGGATAAAGTTACAAAGTTTGCTGGAAATAATGCTATTATCAATGAAGAGCACCTTAGAAAGTTCATGGATATGTTGAATGACTATGAGGTGTAACATGAAGATGTAGTGATGAAACTTTGTGTTCATTGATTGATTGAAGACACTAGAGATTGGTTTAGAAGATTTCCCGATGATAGTATCAAATCATGGAATGATCTTGAAAAATTGTCCAAGGGACAATATGGCGATAAGACTAATGCTGGTTTCAGGCTGAATGACTTTAACAACATCAAGAAAAATCCAAATGAATCAGATTTTGACTTCAATTTCATATTTCAAAAGGGTATGTACAAGTTATTCCAAGTAATGAGATTAAATGAAGATGTTTGTCTTACTCCTTACTTCAATGCTTTTGATAGTAAGATGGCTTATGTTCTTAGAGATAAAGATCCAAAAACATTAAGGGATGCTTATACAATGGCTATAAATATTGAAAATAATAGAAGAGCTACTAGTAAACTTGGGAAAAGGGATGACCCTAAGCTATTTAATCCTAGAGGTAAGAAAGACAATGATAAGCCTATTATAGGAAAGAAACCTAAGGATGATACAATGGAGAAAGTTTTTAGTTTACTAAAGAAATTAAGTCCTCCAGCTTAGCAAGCAAACAAACCAAATGTTGCAGAGAAAGCTCCTTTTAATAACAATTTTAATAGGCAACCTAGGATGCAAAATTACCCCTATTCTACTCAGTAGAAAGATGGTAAGCCAATTCCTAATCTCATTCAAGGAAATAAGGACAAAGGAACACCAGAACCTTTGCAAAGAAACTTTTTGAATATGACTGAGGATGTCCCTTGGTGTATTACTTATTAGTTACCTCTTCCCTTGATTTTTGTGTTGTGGCTCAATCTTTTGCTGCAAATCAACAAGTGCAAAATGATGAAGTAGAAGAAGAAAATCAAGAGGACGTTACATGTAATATGATCCATCTTTATGATAGTGATGGAGAATCTAATATTAAAGAATTTGAACATGATGTTATAGACCAAAGGGATTTTTATCATATGTATCATCAACAAGTATTTTCTAATGACAAAGATCAAGATGAGAATATTATATGTAACACTTTGATTGTAATGGATCATACAAATTTGAGAAAAGCTTCCAAAAAGGAAATTGATAGGATTACTTTAGAGTTGGTTGCACAGGTCCAAAGTACTTATAATTTGAGAAATAGAACTGTAAATAGTGCCCCTGTGAAGCCAGTAGGCATTTTTATCAAGGATAATACTACAAAGGTCACTTGTGAAAATAAGAAGAATCTTCTTGAGATTCTTAAGGTCAAGGAAAATAAAAATAAGAAATGGGAACCAAAAAAGAGGGTACATTTTCAAGAAATTGAAGCTACCCAGCCAACTACATTAGAGAAGGGATCAAAATCTGAGATTGTTAAGCAGAAGGAATCATTTGTTGTTCAAACTTCTTTGCCCATAGATATTAATGTTAAATATACCAATTATGATCCAATTGATATGGTTTCAATGCTATCACAAATCACTATCAAAGTTCCTTTGTCAAAAATATTTAGGATAGAAAAACATAAGAAAAAGGCTATGTCTTGGCTAGGAGGGATACAAAATAATAATGTTGTTACACAAGTACCAACAATTATATAGTAGATTCTAGCCTTAGAAAAAGAAAAGGAATATAATAGAGTCATGTCTCAAATACCCCAAATGTACCTAGACAATTCATCAGTTGCATACTTGCAAGACATTGACCCTTTTTCTTGAGTTTGATCATAAAAGGTAGAACTTTAAAAAATTATATGATCGAATCTGGTGCCTCAAATAATGTAATGCCTTTTAAGGTTATGGAGGCCCTTGGTCTAGGGGTTGATACCAAGCAAGGTAGGTGCAGGGCAATGAATCCTAGAGAGGTACCTATCATAGGTACTATTAGTGCTTTGCGTTTCAAACTTGTTGCATATCATGATGAAGAATTAACTATGTTAGTCCTTGTAGTATACATTCCCCCTCAGTATAGGATGTTGCTTTCAAGGAAGTGGAGTGCTACAATGGGAGGTAGTATGCAATGTGATTTGTCATATGCTACTTTTCAATTAGGGGAAAAGATTATCAAAGTCAATAGAGAGAGCCAAGAGTAACTTAAATTTTTGAGGAAAATATTGACAAGGATACAACTTGTTTCATAGACACAGATGTGAATGCATTCAGAGCTGAATTGATTATCCAAGAAGTTGAAAAATTGCCTGCACTAATTGAACAAGAGGTCACATGCTATATGGATTCTCCAAAATTATGGAATTTGTATATTGATGGAGCAAGCTCAAAGGAAGGATCAGGAGTAGGAATTGTTTTTGTCTCCCCAAACAAAAATACATTTAGGTATTCCTTTTCTCTCAATTTCACATGTACATTAGTTTTGCTTTGTATTTATTGGCTCATAAGGTTGTGATAATGTGTAATTTATTTGAAATTGTGATTTTAAAAACTATTAAACAACAAATTCTACTAAAGATGTTGCATATTTTTTAGCAAGTAATCTATTTTGTGTAACTTTAACTTCTATCACAGATATCATTCTCTCTTGTGGAAGCTAAAACAATGCCTTGTATAATAATTTAATGCTTCTTGTGATATATAGGTTCATGGACCTGGTGCAAACATTGACACACTTTATTTTGGGCCTTATCATACACCCCGAGTGGTGAGCCACAAAGTTAATTGTTTAGAATTAATCTATTTGGCTATGCTTTGTCATTCACAAGTTAAAATCTTACTGCTCTATACTGGGATTTCAGGAGGATTTCTTTCTTCATCTCATTGTAATGTTAGCAAAGATGCCAAAAGTGATAGACTTGCACCCTGTGCCATATGCACATGTACCAGTCATGAATTTTAAGTTCAATGGAATATTAATTGATTTCAATTCATTAGATATTCTACTTTTACAAGATGTAGGATAATGAAGTAAAGTACCATCCTCGTAAGATGCAAATAATAGGTAAGTAACATTGCCAATGTGGTTTACTGACCTCCTTTGCTTGTACAATGATTTCTCCTACATTAACATGATTTCTCCTCTTTTGGTAGCGTGATTTAATTTTAAACTCAATGTCAATATCAACAAGCCAAAGAATCTATATTTGTATGTGCATTTTTAGAAATCCACAATATTAGTAAGCCTATTAGTAGATATTCATACAATTTCTTATTTTTCTAAATTCTTATATGAAACTTCATTCTCACAAAGAATCTGTATTTGTATATGCATTGTTAGAAATTCACAATCACTAGTCTTAGAATGCCCATTGCACCTTTTGGTGCGATCCCTTGTCTTAGAATGCCCATTAGTGTGTCAAAGGTTACTCTCTTTCATTTGCCAGACAACATGAATATGGGGAGCACCTTTCGCGTGGAACCATCCAACTTCATTAGCAATATGAGGAGCACCTTCTAGGCTAATATAAATTTATTTTAATAATTCAGCCAGTTGTCACAATTATGACGATAGTGTACTGTAAGTGATGACTATTTCCAATGGCTACTGATAGATTACTATTAGAACATTCTGACGGATATCTGTTGGTTGTACAACATTGCTATCATAGAAGTGTTGTAATTGTGATGGATGACCAACATCACTATCATCGCAAATACAACATCCATAACATCAACTCTTGTCTCTCCCTCCCTCCAAGTCACGATTGTGTCTCTTCGCAATTATGACGAATGTCTTCGCCATAACAATTTGCAATGACAAAAGTATGATGGGAGCCAACTCTTGGTTCTATCACTAGGGCGACAGGTAGATGTCGCAATTGTGATAGTCTGCCATCATAAAATGGGTCCAAACATTGTAGTGATTGATGAATCTTTTTAGTCACATTTGGGGGTGGAAGAGGGGGTTACCATTTTGTTCTCCCTTTACACTTTAAATCTACCACTTTATAATCCTTACACAAGATTTAATTGTGCAACCCCTTTTATAGGGTCTCTTATTTGCTTGATTTTTTAGAATTTTTCCTTTTATTATGGTACTCCTTTGAGTGATTTCACTTATAAAAGGAAATATTATAAGTTATGCACACACTCTCCTTCTTATGGACTTTTATCTCTTATCATAGTCTCATGCCTTCTATTTCAGCTTCATGCCTCATGTATGTTAGGCCATTTACCATAGTTTTGTTTCTACACCACTAGGGAACAACCACCTTATTGACCTTTTTGTGGTCATGTATTTTTGGATGATATAATAAGGTATCCATGTCAATTTTATACTCAATAGATATGAATGGTTGTTATGACATTATCAAGGGACTCACTACCTTTTGTTGCTCATGTTGGGAGGATAATCTTATTCAATGATACATCTCCAACCCATGGACTTACATCATACCCATTGTACTAATTATTTATGTTTGATTACATGATTAGGTACTTATTAAATTACATGAAATTATATGCTTATTGCATGATTGATTCACATTTAATTTTTATGTGTCTTTTTCCTATTTTGACAATTTATTGTATTATATGGATACAATTGATTGTCAAGGGAGACGGTGGCATAGATCTGGTCACTTACACCTACCTTGCTTAGGCATGTGAACATTTCTAGGTACATATATCTTATGAATACACACACACACATACTCACTCATTCATTACTCCCATACCCACACTTATTTCCATGCCCAAACTATCCACTATGATCCAACTTTTTGATCTTGGGACTAGTCTGTGGTCACTATGTCATCCCATCCAAATCTAAGTATCAAGTTCCAATTTGACCAACTACCCAACTTTAGCCTTCTTACTTAGAATACTAAAGAAAATTTCATTCACATGTTTCTATCCCATTGCATTAAATGTATTTAATGCATTCATTGAAATCATCTAGTGACCTAAAATTTTATTCAAATAACATTTGCAAAACATATCAATTGGTGCTCTAAAAAGAATTTGATGTTGCATAATAATTCTAAGAGTGTTGCGTGATTGAAAAATATCAGATCCTCAATTTTGATGACTCTTAAGGACTAATGAAGGTGAACAACCCTTTGAACTTAATTGCATAACAACTTAGCAAAAATATTTATTGATACCACCACTCCTTACATATATCAAGAGACCCATACAAATTCAAAAAAGCTCTCAAGAAGTGAAGTAAAGCTAAAAATCAAATAGATTAACTTTATGAATATAAAATAAAATCACTGGTAATAATGTTATTCAAACTTCACATTCTATAGCCATATTATAATTTTTTTTTTCTATTCATTATCATTTAGACTCAAAACAAGGAACATCACAATGCATAAAGCAAAGTGTCCTATACTATGGGGGTCAAGAGAAAGAGAGAGTAGAAACCAATATATAAAGTTACCATTTACATCGTGAAGATAGAATATTAAAAAAAAAACATATAGAATGAATTGATTTAAACTTCATTGTTCCCTCTGCATCCATCTAAACAACTTATCATTTTGTATGAATGCATTGTATGGGTGGAAAATGATAGGAGCTGGTCTTTGTCGAGGTGTTGACACTATTAGAATGGAAGTGATGGTAGTTTTTGAATAGGATTTTCATTTATCTCTTGTCTTAACCATTCCTTGTTCTCTTTTAGCTCCTTTAAGACATGGTTCAATGCATGATCAAAGGGTCTTTTAACTACCTACATTGTGTTAGAGGTATACCCAAATGTAACTTCCTTTTAAAGCATTTTCATTGATTCACCTTTAAGTAGGTCCAAGAACTTTTCTTCAAGCTTTAAGATGATTGTAATCTACAAGAAGACATTGTGTATTATGAGTCTTCTGAGAGATTCAATAAGATGTTAAGGCATACCATTAATTTTCTTATCATTTCTTAACTTCTAAAAAGCCTACACGATATTAGTAGATAAAACATACCAAAATAAACTATTGCACTTTTTTGAGCTCCAAAAATTTCTAGTTAGAATGTGAAGGAAGGAGAAGTTATGATGCAAGTGAAATCCAAAAAGAGCCCAAATATCTTTAGCAACAAGACAATCAAAGAAAAGATGGTCGATTATTTTTGGGCATCGACAATAGGAACACACATTATACTTTCCTGAAGGACTCTTGATATACAATCTATGAAGAAAGAGGCACCATGCAAAATATGCCTTTTTTAATTCTATAGGTCTATGCCAAAGATTCAAAAAGAGCTTGGTCTAAGTATTGGGTTCTAGGAGAGGTTAAGGTGGTTAAAGATATCTTGGGAGTCACTTGCATATAATTTTGGCCTTGGTGCTTGGAAGATTGTTTCCATCTTGTCATCCGAGGAGAGAATAATTGTTTGCTCTGATTTCGATCTTTCTTGGCAGATTTAACTTGTGACATGCATCTTTGATCATGGCATAGGTTCTCCATTGAGAATAAGGAATATCATACTTCAACACTAACTCCTCTCAATTGATAAGTTTACCATCATTTAGAATGTTCTCAAAGCATTTTATACCCTTGTTGGCCCAACTCTTAGCAGAACATCCCTGCATAAGAGCAAGATGTTTACCATTGTGTAGAAGGTTCTACCTAGTGGACCTATCCCCAACGTTAAAACTTATTCATCACCAGTGTTGTTATTTTTGATCAAATTTCTTACATTATTCCAACACTTACAAATATCTTTGAAAATATTAGATCCTTAATGGAAACCTTATCAAGATCAAGTCAATAATAAACATATCTTTCCAAGATAAAGCTTTAGAAAAGGTTGCTCTCTTTATATTTTGATTAAAAAGCAATGATGTTTTACCCTTAAAGCTTAAATTATTGAAAAAATAAATATAATGAAATCACTATGAAGTCTAGAGCCAATGCCATTAGATCTAAATTTGATGGCTGTGAAGATACTTCTACCTTGAAATACAATAAAAAATTCTAAGATCAGGCCAATATAGACATCTAACATTTTAAAATAAAATAACCGTTATAAAATATATTGGGGACTGGCAAAGTCAACCGTCAGATTTAGGCTTTAGCGCGGACGTTTGAAAGCAAGACAGGACAAGACAAATATTTGCTCGCTTTGTTTAACAGAAGTGAGAGAAAATGGTAGAAATGGCTTGACAATTTATCGTTGATTTTGAAGTGAGAGAAGATGGTAGAAATGGCTTGACAATTTATCGTTGATTTTAAATCAGCCCATTTGGAGCTTTTTATCAGGCTATCGAATTAAAATCAGTGCAGCTTACAGTTACAGTGCAGTTTTCAGTTTGTTTGCGCGGATATAAATTATAAAGCAATGAACCCCGATGAGAAGATTACAGCGCCGTATGGATCATGGAAGTCGCCACTCACGGCAGATATAGTAGCGGGAAGTGATAAGCGGTTGGGAGGTATATCCTTCGATGAGGACGGTCACGTGCTCTGGTTGGAGGGCCGTCCCACTGAAGGCGGGTAAGTTTCCAACTCATCGTCTGTCTGCACTACATTGATTAAATTGTCGGGACTGCAAAAGAACATTGAGGTTACATTTGTGGGAAAGGTAGACCCCAAATTATGTCTGTTGTGCTCGATTAACTTGGGATATCCCTTATGTCTGAAAATTAAAAGGGTTTGATTGAATTTTGCACGGTAATTTACGATTTACAAAGCTTCATCAAAATATTCTAGATTTTACGCCTTAACAGAAAGCTTGTGCAGTAGTCTCTCAAAAGTATTTTTCAAGATATTCTATTTAAATCTGCTTGCACTAATCAAGACTCAAGAGTTCCCTGTAAATTACTTTGTGGGTTAAAAAATATATCATAAAGCTTAATTATCGTAGGTAGGTTATTTTTCTTCTTTCTAACTAGTATACATTTTTATAGGTTGTTCAAATCATTTTATGCAATGGAAGCTAAGATGTGTTTATAATCATACTAGAGGATGGAATCCGGTCAAATAGCTTGCTAAATCTGTAAGGAAAGCTGTGAGATACATGAAAAAGCAATATTTTCTGACATCTTGTAACCTATTTTCTTTAGTGCCTCCAAAAGAGGTCATTGCAAACAAGTTATCCTTTGTGTTTTTCTAATTCATTAAATTCAATAAATCAGCCTACGAGTCTTAAAGGAGTTGTGGTGTGGTTTGGAAAATATCAAAACAGTTGCAGGTCTTTTGTAGGGTTTGAATTTGCTGTTGAGCAAGAGAGTTAAAACTTTTCTAAGTTGAACTTGCCATGCCAATAGATTGCTAGATCAAGTAAGGGTAGGAGATGAAAACTCAAGTTGAATGGATATGCGGTGTATGATTTGTAGGATCTCATACTGATTGATATGAACACAACTGCAAGCAAGAAATAACAGAAAGGAATTTGTGATGCAAACGGAAGTGTCCTACCCCTCAACAACACCTGAAACACACTTCAAATACTATTGCAAATCTGATTTGACATCAACAAACATATATTATATGAACAATTAGAGGCATTGTTATTCAAAATTTGGAAAGAGTTTACAAACAATGAACCACATCTATTGGCTTCTCCTCTCCGCATTACAATCCGATATAAATCTAATATAGATGAAAACAATGGTAAGTTACGGCAGCAATATCCTTCTCAAAAATGGCCTTCTTTCTTCTCTTCTTCCCTTCAAACTACATTTGCAACAGCTGAATTGTGAAATTGAATTTCACAAGTATGTATCAATCCTTTCATTTCATTTTTGGGGACCCATAATGATATGCCCCAGATTCCCACTCATTTTCATTTGTATTTTATTTTAGAAGGTCCGTTAACATTCTTGCTTTACCTCTTACAACATGCTAAGATTATGTATCCATGTAAGATCACTTGCACTCCCTTTTGACTCCGGAACTTAGAAACCCATAAATAGTCTTTTGGATGGCCACTATTTTTACAAGATTCTTGGTCATCCAATATAGCCCCCAATAGTTTGAATTTGAAGCCATGCCAAGATATTTTAAGAAAATATTTGGCTTATTAAATACCAAAACTTCACCAAAAGTATAAAATACAACAAAACATAAAATGTAATACTTTTTGGTTGACGCTGATCACAAACTCACCTAGGATGCTCCTGCATCAGACACCTAAGGTCAGAGATATGAGATTCACAAAATGTTGAGTGGTAGTACCACCCTTTCAGGTTGCAAACAATTGTAGTGTCCCCATTTTTAGTAGGTTCTTGTAGTTGGCTTGGTCAGTTCACCATTGCGACCCTTGTGAGTTGATAGTGGGATGTGAGGGTCTCAATTGTGTGGTTATAGGCTTTCTAACAGCCTATGGTGTGTTTTGGCTCCATTTGAGGGACTTACTATTGGTTCCGACAAGCTCAGTTGAGTTAGAGGAGTTGAGTGATGCCCTTAGTTTTTATTTCGGGCTTCTGGTTTGGGCTCCAAGAATCTTTGAGGGAGCATCTATTTATAGTAAGTCACCCCGTCAGGTTCATTCATCATTTTTTATCATTAGGACCACTCTGTTGTTGTCGTTAGATTTTGATTTTGATACTTCTTCAGTTGTTTTTGCAAGATGGGTGAATTATTATTATTCATCTAAATATGCTGAGGTTTCGATTTTTGTTGGTGTTTGATGTTGGACACCTTAGTATCATAGCTCGTTGGAACTGGGACGAAAAGTTTTATATCGTGGGCACAAAAAATAGTGGCCTTGTTTGGCAAAATATTAAGTTATGGTGGAAAAGGTCATTTTTGGGAGCCGAAACTAATTAATAATTATATTATATGGCACTTTGTTATATTTTAATATTGTGTTGAGGAAGCTTCTTAAGTGAAGTTGCATTTGGGAAACTTTGTGCCATTTGGAGATTATAAATATGAGCCCATTTGATGAGTAAATCATTTAGTTGAACATTATATTTGCTAAGGGTTTGAAGTCTGAAATTGTCTGAGATTTGGGATTGCAATCACTGCTGAGGTGTAGTGACTTGCACAATACTTCTCATCTGTTCATATTGTATCTGTGAAGTTGGTTCATGCTGGAGTTTAATAGTTTCTGAGAGAATCTTAAAGCTGTGTGGATTTAATTACATCTGCATTCAAGGCTGGAGACATCTTTGTTTCTATCTAGGGGCTGCTGTTCATTCTGAGGCAGCGTTTTTTGCATTTTTAGTGACCTGCAATCAGTTTCCTATGCACTGTGATATCATTTTGGAGCTTGCGTTTTCATTGTTTGGGATTGGAATTGGCTACAGTGGTCAGCGTTTGCAAGGAGGGGCCTGCAAATTTATTCTTTCAGGCCTATGTTTAATATGAGGGTGATTTGGATTAATTTCTAGGGAGCTGCAATCAGTTAGCAGCCATGAATGTCTTTGCATAATTCCAGGCTCTTTATATGTAATTTGTATTTAGAATAAATTCATTTCAGAACTGTATTTTCTCTTTTAATTAATAGATTGGCAGAAATACGAATTATTTGGCATTGGTTTTTTCCTCCCCTGTTGTTGCTATTATCCAACATTCAAAGAGAAAGAATTAAACACAAGCAAAAATTACATTTGGCTATAAAAAGCTCATTAAAATATATTTGCATTTCCTATGCATTGCTGGAGAGTTAGTTTGTCAAGCGTTTGACAAACTGCCAAACATCTGATTTGTGAGGAAAATTGGTGAAAATTGGAGTTGCTTAAGTCCGAGTCAGTACAACAATCCTCAGCAAACTCCATCACTGAAACTAGTACCTCTAATAACTTCTTTCTTCTCTTCCAGCATCTAATTGAAACAAGCATCCTTCTCTGACAAATTTGTTCTACACTCAACCTCCTCAATGCATAATCAAGTACATCATAAACTGACCTCCTCCAAGAACTCTCATTCTCCACTTTTGTGGGATTTGACCAACCTGACCACCTCCACAAAAATTTACCTGCACTAAACTCTGCAAGACCATACAAATCTTCTGCATACAAAACATCACTAAGAAAATCCTTCTGAGCTAACTCACCCATACAATGCATATTGTCGTCATCCTCAAACTTAATAAAATATGAATTTATATCACCTTCTGCTGCAACCTCATCGTACTCACATCCATATTTAAAATAATTTTCAAGAAAATATAATTTTACCTCAATTTTTTAAACTCTGCAACTTAATCTTTGTCTGCAACATGATATGTAACATTTTTAATGCCTTCTCAAAGAAATATCGCTTCTGCAAACTCATTATCTATGAGTGCAACTTTTTCTCCACTAGCAATAAGTTTACTCCACTCTTCTTCTACCGCTGCGACCCTAATTAACAAGTCATCTCCTCTTGTGTTCAAGGCCCCCCAAAGCCTTAACAACATAAATTTTCAAAACCCTCAAGTTCCACCTATGTAAATTGCCTCATGCTTGGTGCTCTGTTTACACACTATCTCTCACTGTGTCACCTTCTTTCTTGTAACTCTCACTACTATCCTCTACCCAAAAGGATTCTGGAAGATGCACCTCTCCAAAACCTCTTGTACTCGCTTTCTCTCAGTGAAAGAAGTCTGCATATCTTCTACTTAGCTTCATCTCTCTCAGAGGACAGCCACTATGACTATCATAGAATCAAATGTTTCTCACCACTTCTTCCCTCTTCACCAGCCTTCACCCATAGGTCCTTGTGCAAACTAATTCCCTCCGAAGAAGCTACCTGCACACTCAGAAACACTAGCTCTGATACCATTGATCCAAAAAGCTCACACTCACAGAAACCCACGACATCCAACACTGCAAACACACATACAAATTTGATATATAGTAGCCAATTAGATGGATTGAACATTAGATTATGCAAACAAACTCATTCAAATTCTTAGTGAAAACAGACTAGGTTTACAAAACAGTGAGCCAAGTTTGTTGGCTTCTCAGTACATATCTCTTTTGGTCCATTCTCAGACCTGCAACATGATGTTTTTTCTTAGCCAAAGATAACTTCAACCACCAAAATCCCTTTCCATTTCCCCGGCCGCCCCCCCCCCCCACAAAAAAAAAGCCAAAAAAAAAAAGCTAAAAAACTTATCCCAAAAACCTGCTCACTCTTCTCACACCACCTCCAAAACCAAAAGAAAAAAGAAAAAAAACCCGCTCCCATTCTTTCTTCCTAAACTTAGAGTCAAACTAAATGAAGATGAAATGCATAACTTCATAGCATTGAAGTCTCTACAAGACTCCCTTGTGGATGCCCTTGCATCAAATCTGCTGCAATTGTACATGATATGCACCATATCATTATACACCCTATCTTATTAGGTATTACAGATTAAATGTAAATGATTCACAAAGCTGCTTCTAGGCAAATAATTGTTTTTGGACAAAGATAAGATATGTGGTATAACATGAATATACAATAAATTATTAAAATACAATATACTTGTCCATGTGATTATTTCTTATTATAAGTTCTTTGTAGTACTCTACTATAATTAAATGCATAGTCAAAATCTCTGTCTACCACTTATTGATGAGGCAAAAAAAAAGTTTTCTTGGCAAATATCGGAGATAAATCAGTAACATCTTGGAAAAATATTAGGAATTTAAAAAATGACTTAAATTTAATTAGAAATGTATTTTTTTTTGCAAAATTCAATAAGGAGATGCATCTAATAAGCTAGTAAATGAGTAAACAAACCAAACAGGTTGATCTTGATATATATATATAAATGCAATATTTAACAAAATCACATCCTCATGTGGAATGCCGATGGTAGGCAGCCATAGTCAGAGACTCTGAACTTTGAAGCAAACTAAAAATAGCAATTTGTCTTTTTAAAAGGATAAGCAAATACAAATGTCAAGTACAATATGAAACTAGTCTACATCTGCCTCTTCCCCTTCCTAGTAGCTCTAGTAAAAACTATGGGAGTGGGAGCAGGTCTAGCCCTAACAATCCTCTGTGATAAGTAGGAGATTTTTTGCACAAGTCACATTGTGATATTGCTATTATGATTTAACTATGTAGTAATTAGGTCAAACTCATTGACCCATGTATCATGAGTAGTGATTCACACATTAAACCATCTCTCATGACAATAAATGGAACACTTAACACTCATTGGATCTAGGTGATGCTCAGAGGTGAAGCACCGAGACTTCCCAACAGGTCACGCATCCGAATATTACTCCAACTTGAGTGTGCTTAGCTATGGAGTTTTCTCCATGGTCAAACCCACTTTGCTTGCAACTCCATTTGCAAGTAGATCAAGTATCTATGTCATCCAGGTTGGGTGGTTCAACTGGTGTTGACTCTACCTTTCTTAGGCACAACTTAAGGTTATATTGCACAAGGACAAGGGTATCTATGTCATCCATATCGAGTGTCTATGTCATCTAGATCGAGTGGTTCAATTGTTGTTGACTCTACTTTTTCATGCACAACTTAAGGTTATATTGCACAAAGACAAGGTCATTTAGGCGTTTTTGTGCCAACTTGTTCCTCTTCTTTGTGTGAGTGGCTTCAAATAAGCTCCAATCATGCTCACAACTAGATGAATCTAGTTTAGCTTGAAAAGAGCTTTGAATCTGCTTCGAATCCACTTCAAATCCACTTGCAATCAACTACAAGGCTGCCAAACACTATTTCTCTCCTCCAAAACCCTTCTCTTCTCCTCCAAATGCTCAAAAATGCAAAATGCAAAAAAAAAAATCAACTCGTTGGGCGTCATAGTTTTACTGCTGCCACCTACGAGAAGTTTGCTAGTTACTGTGAGAAGTGGCCAACTTCTCACAGAGAAGTTCGGAACTTCTCGGTAGGAAATCTAGGTGAGAAAAACATGTTACTTCTTGTTTTTGAGAAACTTCTAGGCAAGATATTTGCCACTTCTTGGCGAGAATTTGAACTATGATTGAATGTACCTTTTGATTAACATTGACCCACTTTTGATTATTTCTGTTTTTGTTTTGTACATGTAGATTGGGAAAATAATGGACTAAGTCAATGATAGCTATTGTACAATATGTTACCTCGAATAACTTTTTTCTTGAACATTCTTAATGCAAGTCTTGCAATACAAGCTTCTTAAGATTACATAATCAGTCCTACCCCAAGAACCCTTTGATAATGCTAATGCTCACTGTTAATTATAACCATACCCTTTTGAGTGTAGATATTTGTGGCTTTGCTGAATGGATGCATAATTTAATGTTCTCTAGTCTTCTAGGTGACAAAAGATGCCAAACTCTATATCTTCCCTATAAATTATATGTATATTATTGGATGCATTCACAACTTCACATTGTTTTTGCCTTATTACTGTTTTGAAGTTGCTTTAGTGTAACACATTTACCAAAGAGGCAAAATATGTTTCTATATATTTTTATTTTATTCAACTGTGCTTTCTTTTTGCTATTTAGAGGTGTTTGGTCATGCGAAACTCCACTCCAAAAGGTATTGAATTTGTTCTATTGGTTGTTGTTGAATGCATAGTTATTGTGAAATACTAAAGTTTTATACAATCTTCTAGGCGTTTTGTCTTAGTGAGGGAAGCTACACATTCAGGAACCTCCATGGAAGATATTACTCCAGCTGATTTCAGTGTGCGAACCTTAGTCCATGAATATGGAGGGGGAGCTTTTGTTGTCTATAAAGACACAGTTATTTTCTCTAATTACAAGGATCAGAGACTTTATAAGCAATCTATTAATGGAGGTATACTGCATATCTTTTTTGTTTTCAACATTATATTGAACTCAAATTTCTCATTCATTCTATAGCAATTTAACCTCAAGTGGATACAAATCTTGTAGCAGGTCCCAAGTAACAAGATATGATGCTACAAGAAAATGTAACTCCAACCAAAATGATGAAAAGTGACAGCAACAAAAATGCTATTGTGGCATCCACTATCGTAGCCAACATTGTAATGTATAGGAAAATAATTAGGACACCAGCTTTGTTTCCCTAGACTTTTTTATTTGCTTCAAAACTTTATTGGCATGGTATTTATTTTGGACAAAAGCTATCTAAACATTAACTGTATCAAGATTAGCAGGAATGAAATATTTTTTGGCATGCATTCACAAAAACAAGATTGGGATTTTAAACAATGGTAGAAAATTAAAGACTTAGGATTACACACAAGTATTCTTAAAATATTATCTTTATGATACATCTAGTGTTTTCTGCTAAAGATTCAGATTTTATTTTATCCATTTGTCATATCATGCAAAAGTCCAATGAAATCAGTATTTTTCTCGTCTACGCAAAACTAATTTGATATTACACATTACTGGCTCTGTAATTAGACTTTATTGCTTCTGTAGATCCTAATAAGCATCTCTTACAAATATAAAGGTAAATTGGATACCAACAAAGCAGTGTTGTGCTGCCATAGAAAGCTCTTGAGAATCACCAGAGTCAACAAGTCTGAAGTGATCATGATCCTCAAGACCGACGACAATAGTAGATTGAGTCTCCTGATCAATTATACTGCACTAATGTGAACTGAAGGTCACGTCTAGCTGAGTAGAATGGTTTGGAGGTTGACTAAGAGAAGGGTTGAATTCCATTCCTGGAACATTGTACACATTGAGGGAAATCAGCTTGCTCCCTTTAAACTGAATTTGTACATTTCCTTTTCTGACAGCAGTATACTCTTCCCCTCCAAAAATAAATGAATCTGAGAATGGCTGAGAATCTATGACCCAATCTTGGCGATGAGTGAAGTAGCGAGAGGCACCTAAGTCAATATACCAGGCAGAAGAGTTTATATGATCTGCAGGTCTTTTAGCCACAAGGCGTAAAAGGTAGACTCACCCTGCACAGTGTACTTCACAGCATGTGCTTTAGGTTGTAAACCATATTTCTTGGCTTGAGCAACTCATTTACGACACTCCAACTTCAAATAACAAACTATGGCAATAGTTGCACGAATAATCTTCTTTCTTCGAGCCTTCCAATGAGTGAGAAAGGAATTCTGTTGAGCAGATTGGGAGAACTAATAGTTGTTTGTATCCTTTTGAAGATAGTTAGCTGAGAAAGCTTTTCTGTTTGAAGATGAATTGGTTGTATTTCCCCTTTCTAGGAAACAGGAGCAGAATGGCAGGTTGGCCTATTCACCCTGGTTCCTGTAGGCCAACAGGTTGGTTAGGGAACTCACTAGGTGGTCAACAGAGTTTAGATTGATGGAACAATTGTCATTGATGTCAAAGGAACTCAGTATGAATAGACATAAAAATAAGACACAGTAATTACAAGCATCATCAATGTCAAAGTGATAAACATGTAAGTTTAATATTAAAGATATGATTTATAAAGTTGTTTGAAGTGAAAAGTAAGTTGCCAATATAACCGACTTATGATCAGATAAGAAAAGCTTATTCCAAATTTATAAAGGCTCTCGTAATAGCATGCCAAGAACAGTAAGAGATAAGAAAGCATATAATCAGATCTATTGATCTGATGTATATAGAATATGCATAAGTATCAGATTTATATTGAGTGAAGGAAAGTAAGCAGTATGTGAATAAGAACACATGACAGTATATATATACAGGTTGATAGGTTCAAAGTTATGAGCAAGAAGTTATTATTGAAAAAAAAAAAAATGCTCGGTTATGAGGAATATTTATAAGTGATCAAAATGATGAAAAAGTTTAAATCATCATATGAAGAAGATTGGTTGAAGACTTGATCAGAAATAAAACTTGTTTGAGGTCAAAATAAGTAAGAGTGTATACTACAGCGATGACAATCAATATGATAGAAACAATATAATAAACAACGCATTCATAGATAAAGAATAGCAAAGTTATGACAGACGAGGATATCCAGAGAAGAGACGATACCTATGGTAATTATGACAACATCATTTATCAAACGCGGGTCTAAGTAAAACTAATTGATAAAATAATGACAGAGTCCTCCTAATAGCTTAAACATGTGTGAAATGACAACAGCAAATAAATGGTAGCAAGTATTTGGGAAGTCACTGTGAAGATTTCAAGTAGTCAAACAGGACAACAATAGAAGATAATATGCCAGCATGCAAGGAAAAGATGGGATATTCGAAGGCAAAATATTAAGGATTATTTCGTCAACATACAGAAATATGTAGTGGTCTGAACAATCACGGTGTATGGAGCAGATTGAATATGCATACATGTCGAGCATATATATTTCTCATAGAAAGGTTGACATAATACAGGAATGATAATTATGAAGGATTAAATATAAATACAAGAAGAGGTCGAGTTTGTTCTTTAACAAAATCAAAGAACACTGCAAAATCTAAATAAGAAGACAAAGTCAGTGTCGTGTGTGAAGTAATGGTTAAAGGTATACGTAGCGATAAGTGCCATGATGAAATTGATGGGTTTGAAAGATTGGATGTCAGAATGTCCATGTCAGCGATGTGCAGATGGGAGTTAGCCAACGATAATACAAGTGAAAGAAGTCAGCGATAATAAATTACAAAGAGCCATGGAGCGATTATTATTTTTAACAAGGGGCGCAAGCGCCAAAGTTCCTGCCTCTATGATTGAAATAGGTTTTGGTTAAAATATAATGTATTTAGTTTAATAAAATAACAAATAAATAGTAATGACAAATAGAATATTATAGTGGTAAGCTAAATTAAATTACAGAGTATAATCAGTATATTATTAAATTATATAACTGCAATGATATATATTAATTAAAATAGTAAAAGAATAAATAAATAAATATTATAGTATCATGGTAAATTAAAATTAGATGACATCGTAAAGAACATTTATGAGATCAAAGATATTTATGAACTAATTATATATAAGATATAGATAAAATTATATAATTTTAAAAAAAAAGAGTTAAATTGATTAATTTTAATGATGAAATTGTTTGATATATCTTGTGTAAGTGATAAATTCATCTAATTGAAGAAGGTGGACAATATTCTTAA
The DNA here is from genome assembly GCA_028749045.1 of Cupressus sempervirens. Taxonomy (NCBI): domain Eukaryota; kingdom Viridiplantae; phylum Streptophyta; class Pinopsida; order Cupressales; family Cupressaceae; genus Cupressus; species Cupressus sempervirens. The sequence continues at coordinate 305,050,971 of CM053792.1, read as the reverse complement.
GCTTAAATCTAATGCATAAAAATAAATAAACATAAATTAATTTAAAAATAACATTTATGCTTTAAAAAAACCAAACACACTTATCATAAATAAAGTTGATAATATACAAAGCTAAACAATTTGAACTTTATTAAAATTGATACAAAATTAGTATTATGTATTTTAAAGTATAAATTAAAAATATCAATATAATAAAAATTATATATAAAAATAAAAAATAAACAATAAATCTATTAAAAGCATTGGTTTAGATATGTCAAAATAAAAGAAACTAAATTCTAATTTAAACTTATATATAAATTAAAATTAAAATAAATATGAAATTAAGCTATATAAAAAATAATTTTTGGAAATTGACAATTTAAAAGAGTTAAAATGTCTATATTTGATTAAAATACCTATACTTGATTAAAATATCTATATTTAATAGCATTTTACAAATTACAAAAATAAACATCAATTAAAAGTGATTGTCTTTTTAAAAATGTCCACTAGTCACAAATGTGGAAAAGGTAAAATTGAAATTAATGCATTCATGAGGTGTTAGGAAAATGATTATTTTTTAATAAAATTTATCCACTTGTCACAAAAAAAGAAAAGATAAAGTTGCAATTAATGCTTGCATTAATAGAGGTGTTGGAAAAAATAGTTGTATTTTTGTTGAAGAAAATTAAATTTTTTCATTGCCTTTTTCCTCATGAGCCAATAAGGTTTTCAAAAAATTGTATTTTTCAATTCCAAAAAATCATGCAAATTACAAAACCTTTTGCAAACATTACTATATTAATGAAATCTAAAATATGATTGGTGCAGCTATTAATACATGGACTAAGCGAAAGCATAAGTTACTTGCCGTAGGCGGGAACTAATAAACTAGTGCTTGAAATATGCAGCGATATCGAGCAAGTTAGAAAAGACAAAACCTAGTCAATAAAATAATCTGGGATATGATATATTGCAGATGCCATCGTGGACAACAAACAATTCACGTCACATATGAAGTATGCTTATTAAAACGGTAGGTGACTTTGGTTTCAAAAGAAGATAAAAAGCATGAAGAAACAAATGGATATACGTGTACACGTCATACGTAGTATGTGAAAGACAAAGATAACAAAGAAAGATGCCATAAAATAATGATCTGTCAGTACTGATTCATTGTTAGCAGCAATGATTATCTGTGTGTGTGATATAAACATTAGAATATAAGGTGAAGTCTTTATGCAATGAGAATAAATCAACGATTACCTTATCAGTGAATTAAAATAAACTAAGGTTATGAAAAATGTGATGAATTCATTGTGTATTACTAAAGGGTGCGATTGAATTGAGATTATAGCAAGAGCTCTGTGAGAGCTTGAGTCCTTGTCTTATGCAAGGCTTAGAAGGTACGTTAAACAAGTGGCAAAGTTTATGATTGGAAGTTGCTCAAATTCATGGAGTAAATGGATAAGAATGAGTTAATTATAGGTTAGATCTTGCAACTAATTATTTGTTGTACAATGTAGGTTATGCTGAAAAGTGTATAGAGAACTTTGGAAAATATCAAATTAGTTTTAAAAATTACATTAATAAAGTTCATAGAGTTTTAAATATATGATTTTAAACCATTTTTTGTAAGATTTGCTTTTTAATTGTACTAAGCTAAGAAATGTTGAATTTGTGTTACGACATTCATCTCAATCAGTGATTAATCATTATACACATATAGATAATATCATAAATGTTTATCTATGAGATATGATAAGAGCATGTTCCCTTTGATATTTGTGTTTGAATTTTAAAAATTACGTAAATATAAATATATGATTTTACAATTATTTTATCTAAGATTGACATACTTTAGTTTTTAATAGGTTGTGCTCTGTGTTTGATTAATAGTAATTGACATAAACCCACTCTTCATATTTCATTTATATTGAATAAATTTCATAATATTAAGTACTTGAATATAAATGTCTTTAATTGAATTTAGTTTTATTAGAAGATTTTATTATTATTAAATGTTGTGTAATAATAATTGTAATTAAAATCAATTTTTAAATATGATATTTTACATTCATTTATTTATTTTTACAAAATAAATAAGATATAGATAAAAGTAAAAAGTAAGATTAGTAAATATACATTATAGTAATTTATATTTAGATATTAGAAATATATTATTAAATATCTTTATTAATATAATTTTAAGATGACATATATCATAGAAAAATATTTAAAATTTAATATGTATTTATTCTATTATATATAATACTTTAAATAGATAATTCATATAAAGGGAATATTATACTTAAAAAACAATAATAATGTATATATTAAAATTTATTATAAACTTATAAAATATTGATATTAAAAAAAATACTATACTAAAAATTTTAATACCTACAATTCGTTTCAATCATATGCTCTTTTCTTTTTTGTCAGGAAACAAAATGTCTTTATCATAATTAAAATAAAAATTGTTATTATTGATGAATTATTAAAAAAGAGCTCACAAATCTAGATGTGTAATACTCTAATGGCATTGCGATAAATTCTTTAACAATTTGGCACTTACTTAGTGAGATGCCTTTTTTTCAGGCTAATTTTGACCCCAACGTTAAAGGGAATGAATAATAGTGGCAGTGATATGGTTCTCTTTAGAGTTTTGTTCATTCAACCATTTTAGTATGGAGAATTGGTTCGTGGCTGCATTCAACTGTGTGAAGTGTTCAACACAACAGAAGCAGCTTATCTAGCCATCAATTACTGCTTCAAACAGTCCTGCTAAGAGCATTTAATCCATTCCTATACTTTTACTGTCAGCCAGCCCAATGTATTAACCACGTACCCATACAGCTGCCATTCAATGATTTTTTTTTACTTTTTAATTTCATTTATAAATGCTCTAGACCTGGGGATAATTCACAGCTTCTAATCACAAAATTAAAAAATTTGCAAGGAAAATAATTATTAAATAAATCTAACGCAAACCTTAGAATATTACATACAGATTCCCAAAAAAATTAATTGTTGTGTGCTAGTGGGAACATTAGTTCCCTGCCTATATAATAGGTAGGGACTAATAAGAGAAATAATCTTATGCATTGGTAATGAAGAGACGCTTCATTTGCAATAAATTGAGGTCAGAGGTTAGAAGTCAGGAGTGGAGTTTGAGAGAAGCACGTAAAGATAATATCATCTCATTTGCAAATTTGTGAAGTGAAAAAGTGCGTTAAGAATAGAGCAGTAAAGAAGAGCAGATTTGTGCCTATGGGTTAAAGACATAAAAGTAAATGAGTAGAAAGGACAAGTAAAGAAGAATGGCTGCAAAAAGATTAAAAAAAAAAAGAGTTGTGCAAATCTGAAAATAAGAAGAATATGTAAGAAAATTGAAGTGAATAAATAAGTCAAGGGAAAGAATAATGAAAGTGGAGTAAGTGAGGGAAGTAAGAAGTTAAATAAAGAAGAATATATATAATTAGATTTATAATCTAGTTTATACATTTATTATAGAGAGATAGAAAAGGTGAAAGGAAGATAAAATACATATATTCAGATTTTTGTATTTGAGATATAAGTGCAAAGGAAGAGGAAAGATTTTGACTAGCGTCAAATTGGAATATAGTGCTGTTGCTTAATTTTAAGTCGTGTTAAAATTCAGTTCCGAAAAGAACAAATGAAGTAAAGTGTTCATGTTTATCATTTTCAGATTATATTGAAAGAATAATAAATGTCCTTATATTATTCATTTCGATTATACAACTGATATTTACAAAAGAACTGTAATAATCAAAGAATGCTGAAACTAAAAGTTTCTCACACAGGTGACCATGAGAGCAGTCCCTAAATTGCTGATATATATTCATACTCTACTAAAGTAAATAACATGAAAAGAAAAGGAGAGGAGGAAGTCATGGGCACCAGTTATTGCCTGTAATAATTGGTTGACATGCATCCATCCGCTTCCACCCATCCGTTGCCTTGAACCACGTTCCATCCACGCATCCAAACCCTACATTAATAAAAATTCTATTAGATCCAATGGATCTAAACAATACAAAGTATCTCATTTCACCTTAGTCAAATTCCTATCATGTCATTCATCTTCATAAAATAAAAGTATATATCAGCAAAGAAAGGAAAACAATCACATTGAATGCTTTACTACTAACATGTTTGTTTACTGTGCAGCATCCTGTTTCTAACGGATACATGGATTTAATAGTAGGCTCCCACAAAGGTTATTGAGTCGGGCGTACCCACTAGAAATAGAACCTACGAAGTTGATTAAAACAAGTAAAACAGAAGAACAGGAGTATTAAAGGGACATTACTAACAGTTTTTGAACCTTTTACTTCAATATATGCAAGCGTGATAACAGTAAAAGTATAACAAAGGAATGCATTTGGTGTTGATAAAAGATAAACATCATGAGAAACAAGAGCTTTACATTTCAGTTCAGAAAAATATAAGTTCAGAATGCTGAAAACAAACAAACATCTTGTACATTCTAAGGATAAGAAGAATCATAGCAGACGAGTGTGTCCATGAATATGAATGCAATGCAAAGCAATAATCAGACGATGTGCTTTAGGAGACAACTTACAGATTTCTTCTATCATGGTATGCATAATCATAGATACATATTCAAAGTGCAGATTTTAGAAGCTACAAGATTAGCAGTGACCATAAGTGAAGTAGAAAACACTTGGAATGATTCCAATTCAAACATTATCATGTGATATTGCAGCTGAGAGTGCAGAGATAATTCCTCAAACCTATGGAGAAGCATTGAATGAGCAAAGTAACCAGCAAGATTCAAGAAAACTCAAGGATCAATCAGCAAGGTCATGAAGGCATGAATATGCGAAGTAAAAAGTACGAAGGGTAAACCCAGAGTGAACTAGTGATGGTAAAGAACATGAAACAACAATATAATGGAGCAAAGCCATAGAAAACTGTCATTTTTATGGGTGAGAGTTCTAAATATTCTGAAACTTCAACATGAATAAAATCATAGAAATTATCTAAAAAAAAAAACAAGAATTAAAAGAACCCTTTTTTGCAAACGAATATACAGAGGCACCCATGAAAGATTTTTGATGTCATAGGAAAGCTATAAACTTCAACTGCAGGAAATGCATGGAAAAGAAGCAAATACGGTAACCTTCCAAAATAAGAAGTGTTATAATGCACATAGCCGTGGCTTGTTTCAGCATAAAATCGGATATTACAAAAGTAACTCCATAAACTCTAGTTATGGCAACAAAGAAGGGTAAGGTTATAGCTTGTAGCTTTTGGAAATGAAGAGATCTTTATCTCCTTTACTTTCATCTTGGTGTGATAATATCAATAACAACTTCAAGAAAATGACAGAAAGAAGCGTTAAACTCTTTATGGCTGCTGTCAAATGCAAAAATTCCAGATTCGGCCTAGGAAATGCTCCAAAATAGACAAAACCCTCGAAATAATAGAAGGATAATGCAAGGGTCTTGCGCATCCGGAAGAATTTGTAAAGGAAGTTTCACATCAATAGTCATGATAATGTCAACAAGAATACCCAGAAAAATTCCAAGTTAACTTACAACATCGATAACAGTTTTGGTGTTAGCTTCATATTTGTTTCGAAAAACATCTACAAGGGTACCAAACAACAACTCTCCAGCTGTAGTAGAGATGATAAAACTCAATCGTGGCTTAAAAAAAATGCTAAAAATTGGCGAGTCAAGTGCCAAAGAAGAAGACAAAGAGTAGTCACGGCAATGACCTCCAATAGTGGCAATATAATACAGTAGAAACCCAGAAAGCATTCTCCAAAAAACCAATAATGGCGGCTACAAATCGAATAGAAAACCCTCTAGCAAAATCCTGTCATGGTGATTTAAGCTGTGGAAAAAAGGTTATCTTGTTAATAATAAAACTCAAATCTCTATTCCAAACACAACCCAGTTACAATAGCTTCATAATGGCGTCAACAACCCAAAAAGAAATCATGGTATGTAGAAAACGGGCAGAGAAACACAACAAAAAACCTTAGATTAGTCGTGGAAGAGGAGTAGAAATCCTGTGCCTTCATTCTTTTCAAACTCTCCAGAATGCTCACACAATGTGTAAAATGAATGAATAAGATTTCGGGTTGAAACGAGATATAAGTTCCTTAATTCCTTTGCATAAATTTTTGAAGTCCGGTGGTGTTGTGATAAGATTTTATTCCTTTCCTAATCATGCCGTGACCTTTAAAGTTTTTAAAGAGTTTTATTTTTTATTTAAGACTTCTAAGTATTAAGTTTTGCATGGTCTTCATGATGTAAAATGAAATATTCTATGGTGTCTTATAAACCATTTTTTATTTCATTATTTTCTTTTTTAAATGCAAATTCTTACTCATGTTAAGTCTTTATTATTCTGATTATATCAGCTATTTTGATACTAATGATTTTGTAAAGTCATCAAGTCAAAATCGACATTTCTCTAGGGAGTGACAGGTTAAGTCATTATGTTTTTGACTAAGCATTTGATCTAATTTGGAAACATGGGGAACATTATTAGGGATTAGTTTGGGTCTAATTTGACTTTGCCCAATCAATTTGGGGGTCTTTATGACCAGTTGGAGTATTTCATGGGCAGTTAGAAGTGAGTCATGGGTTCCTTAATGGCTTAGTGGAGTTATGTGCTAGTTAGTCATCATTTTGATATAAGTTTTGACTCCTCTTTTGGAGCCTTCTTTCATAGATTCGACCCCAAGGGTTCTGTACTTAGTCTATTGGACTATTATTGTTTAGAAAGTTCTGATTATGCAGAGAGGAATTTTGTGACATCTTCTTGTGTCCTTGGTATTTTTTGCATCTTTTGTAATTCAATTTTTGGAATACTTGATATATGTACTGAATTATTTAGTGACAGCTTTTGGTTTGAAATTTAGCCTTGTTCCTTTCTATTATTGTGTGTAAATAATATCTGATTGATAAAGTGCAAAGTGAATTTTTAGGATTCCTTATCATTTTGTCTCAATTATCTCCTTGTTGCAGTTTGTACTTTGTTTGCAGGTTATAGTTTGTGTCTTCCGTTTTGGGATTGCTATGTTAATGTCTTCATTTTCCTTAACTCTCGTTATCTGGACCTTATTATGAAATATTGATGTAAACCAGTATAGGATCGAAGTGTTGATCAACAAGGGGAGTTTCACTATTTTGTTAATAGTTATATCTTCGGTATTCATGAGTTTTGGTGTATCACCTATTCAAATTTAGGTTCAGTTTTAGGTTTCATTTCTGTATTTTCTTCCCTTTTCCTACCAAATCTATTTTGTTTTAGTGTTTAAGAATCTAAGTGAATATCACAAGGAGCCAGCCTATAACTTGGAGATCCACTCGATTTCATAGGAAAAGCCCACTACCTATGAGTGGTTTGATGTTACCTAAAATTTCTAGTTCATTTCAGGGAATCTGGTAGGGTGCAAATTTTAGGACTTAATAGTTTTGGCACGCCCGGTGGGACTGAGGTCAGAATTTTCAAAAGTTCTTGCTACTTATATGCTACAACAAGTTTACAGCTTTGAAGAAGTTTAGTTTTAGCATATCTGGCGGCTTCGTTTGTGAAGGAAAGTGACCAATGCGAAAGTTTATATGAAAAAGGTGGAAACAAGAAGTTCAAAGTTTTTTGAATACTTGTAGTTGTCATCACCCAAGAGGAAAGAAAGGACTCTTGATTGAACTTCTCGTGCAAAGAGAGTTCAGACAACTCCAAAAGTGTATGTTAGAAGAGGAAGATCATTGCATAGTGAGCATCATGTGAGACATTTAGCATCACCAACTGTCAGAGAAGAGCCACCAGTTGTTGTTTTTAGGAATTTCAACTTCCTAAATAACAAAAGTAATTTTGGTACAAGTGTGAGTCTTTGTACTACAATTACAAGTACTTTTTCATCACTTTCAAATATTGTATCAGCAAGCATAAGCTCAGTTTCAACGAATATATCAACACAGTCTCATACTATGGCCATGACAAGTGCTTTTGCTTTTGTACCATTCAATCAAGGTAGCCCTTTGAATCTTCAGCAACACAATGATATACCACTAGCAGCCTTGAAAGGACTGTCGGAGTTCACTAGAGAAGGACAAACCATGCCTTTTGGGCACATAAGAGATGTGGCAGCATTATGTAATGCTCATCATGTGATTGAAGAGAACACGACTGTGAGATTATTGGTTGCATCATTTAAGAGGAAGGCATTAGAATGGTTTAGAAGTCTTCTAGTGGCTTCTATATCAACTTGGGACGAGCTGAGTGATACATTTACAAGGTTTTTTTGAAGAAAAGTCAGATCATCTGTCACTAGTAGACCAGCTGATTACCATCAAGAGAGCTCCTCAAGAGCAAATGACAGATTTCAATATTCGATTCCAAAAAACTTGGAATAGGATACCCGCTGTTGTAAAACCTTCTGCTGATCACTCGTTTTTATACTATTTGAAAAGCCTTAATAGTGATATATCTATAATGATACAATCCATGGGGGGTCAGTCATTACCTCAAGCTTATAGTATAGCTATTAGGACGAAAAATAGCCTTATTTAGGTAGGAAAGATAGCCCCAAGACTTCCTATGCTATACTTTCCAGATATACAACCAAATATGCCATTACATATACCCCCTCTTGCTGCAATACTTGCTGTTCTAGCTATAGAATCTGCAGCAAGTCAAACAAACGCTATTGCTGGACCCTCAAATGAGCTACAAGAGATTAAGACCTTTTTGCATATGTTGGGGAATGAGTTAACCATTATGAAGAAACAACAATACCAAGGTCAGAGGCCGACATTTCAACAACAACAGCAAGGAGGAAATCAACCATATCAAAATAAAGGGTTTAATCAACAATATCAGCAAAATAGGCAGCCATATCAAGGAAATTATCAATGATAGTGGCAAAACATTAATCAAAGGCCATTTTGGCCATATAACTTAGGGCCTTCAAATGCAACAAATCCAGTGAGAGATATTGTTACAACATAAAATAATCTTGTAGCGGATTACGAATGGCATTATCCATGCAACCAAGCACATAATCAAGCCACTTGTTCAAACAGAGTGATCAATCAAGCACTTATGGTCCAAAATTTTGCTAATATACAACAAGATGTGTCTACTACTGTACCTGAACAGCAATAGGATGTGCATCCCAATGAGATAGCATTCTTGAATTGGCAAATGGAGAATTCTGTGGCGTAAATGTATCTAGCAATCATAACTGTTGCTCAATTTTCACACATGTTCAAATAGAGGAAAACATACATGCTTATTACTTTCAAGTAATTCTCAGAAATGCATTAAAGGAAAGTATTTTATTCATATTGAAATAATATACAATGTTTGTATGATGGAACAAATCATGATGGAAATAAAATACTAAAAGTAAATTTCTCCCACACATTTGACTGTGAGAGTAGTCCCTATGTGCTGATATACACCTATACTCTACTGAAATCAGTAACGTGAAAGAAGAGTAAAAGGAGAAAAAGGTCATGGGCACCAATCATTGCCTGTAATGACTGGTGAAGTGGCATCCATCCGCATCCACCTTCTTGCTGTTCCAGATTCCGCCCTTTCTGTGCTTCCAATCCCTGCATTTACAAAGGAGAATAGGTTAGATCCAATGGATCTAAGCAATGCTGATAACTCACTTCATTTCACATTCACCATCCTACACACTATTCATCTTAGTAAAATACAGGCATACATCAGTAGATAGACAAGTCAATCACGAAAAATAAAAGTATTAAAGGGACAATTCATTTTGTTTTGAAACCTTTTTACTTATAAAAATTGATGAAAATAGGATAAGCGTAGCATGTGGGATTGGTATGCATACTAGGAATAGAAAATGAAACATTAAAGGGACAAACTTTTTAAGTTTTGAAACCTTTTGTTTCATATATGCAAATAGAATGAATGCTACAGTGAATGGCAAAATAATGTAGTATGAGAGGACAAAATCAGCTATACTTATCAGGAATGGATCATAATTTTGATGCAATAAAGAAAAGAGAATGCCTTTCGTAATATTATGATTTGCACCTTTCAGTTGTAGGTTATGAATGCTCTGCAGACCATTTTGCATGTTTGGAACATGCAAAGCAAATGTGTAAATATGAAAGCAAGATTGAAAGAAAATGCTTGGAGTTATAGATAATAAAAGGCAGTATGAACCTGAGGATGATCCTAGAGGGCATGGTCCAGCTTCTTTAATTAATGTTGAATGCATACTTCCCAATGATGATGAAGAAGCACTGTCAGGACAAAATATTGATAGATTTCTTCAGAAAGAGAATGTTGAAGAGAATGAAAATTTTGGAGAGAGTGATACAGACCATCATGAAGACCAGTGAGAAAAGACTAAGAAATAGAAACTTGAGTTTTTTTAGCAGTGAAAAAACTTCATTAAAATTTAGTGAATGATTTCCAAAGAAAAATCACACGTCCGAAGTGATAATGGCATCCAAGATTCAAACCCAGCAAGAACCAGTAGCAGAGATCATGTTATGGCAACTTTCAACAAAGAATCACTATCTACAAGAGTTTTTTTTTTGGCAAACATCTTTTAAAAAATTCATATACAACCGAAACACTCATGTAATGAAACAAGAAGCATTACCTCCAGGCGTCCAAGAATATAGTCAAGATGGAGTTGCATGTGTCATGAATTTGCAGTGAAATATAATAGCAAAAATCGCCACTCCCAGCATGCTATCAACGCCCACGACCAAAGAGAGGTAGAAGTGATAATGGTGTCTAAAACCCAACAAAGAAAATAACCCATGAAAATAGCAGTCACGTTTTTGCTTTCAAACACACCAAGAATAGTCGGCGGCTTAAAAAAGCCATTCATTCCTCATGCTACGAATCTGAGAAAACCTTCTAGGCGTCTAACAACAGCAGGATACACAATTAAATGGCATTTCTAGCAGCAAGAAAATCGCAGTTTGGACTCCATGGCGGCTAGGGTTCACAATCACCCTGTTGTGTTTTTCTTGCACATTCTCATAACTCCAAAAGACAAAATAAAACTCTCGACTCTTCCTTTTATGATTTCCCCAATTTTGTTTAATAAAGTTTTCGGGTCCATGGAGTAACAATAGGGATTTCTTTTACTTTTTATTATTAAAATAGTGACATAGATTTTATCTATTACTATCTATGTTATTATTTTTAATAAATTATTATTATTGCATAGCATTTGAAGCATATTGTAAATATTATTATTTTTTAGTTGATAAATATAAATCAACTGTTAGATAATAATAATTTTAAATGCAATTTAATAATAAGTTAAAAAGAAGGGGAGAGTTTGATTTTAAAAAGGGACTTTGCATTGTAATATCAAGTTCAATTAGGAGTATCAAACAGTTGAAGGGGAGTTGATATTTTTAATGCCAAATTCCAAGGAGTAGTCTCAGTTGATATTTTTAGAGGCCCAGTTTAGACTGAGGAGTGCAGAGTGCATTATGGAGTGATTTGTGGCAGTTTGGGGGTCTTTTTAGACTTTTCTTATGCATGGATGGTAAAGACTCAGTTTGAGATATTTGGAACATTTTTTTGGAGTTTTTAGAGGTTCTTGATAATGAGTTAACTCATTATTTCAACCCAGATTTCCTGATTTGATGCAGATGGTATTGTTGTTATATACCCCTCTTGCTTTTGAAGAAGGGGTTCAGATTTTGAGACAAGAAGGATGCTTATGTGATTTTGTCCTTGGTATCTTTTTCTTCATTATTCTGAGTTATTATGCAGATGTATTGTTCTTTTGCGCCTTTGATTGGAATAAAGTTTTCATTGGAACCAGCTTTGGAGTGAAAGATTTGGTTGTATGCTTTAAGGCGATTGATGTTATTCGATTGTGTTTTCTTAATAGACCTTCTGAATTATGTCTTGTCTTGCATCTTCCTTATCTGATATCTATTTCATAGGTTTTGAGTTGTGTTTCCATTATTGATATATTTGATTGTGATTACTTTCCTTTCATATATTTTCAAAATTTATAAACCTTCTCTTAAATTATTGATATGAATTAGCAGATCTTCAAGTAGGGGGTTTTTGTGATTCTCTGTCAAAAACTTTCATTGTGTCTCAGGTATAACAATACTTTGTGTTATCAATCTTGGTGTATCACCTTATTTTAATTTTTCAGTTTTTTTTCATATTCAAGGTTGTCTTTTTACCCTTTTCCATATAAATTTTTCATATCTCCATTAGCATAAGTAAGGTATTAGATATATCATATAGGAACCGGCCTAGAATCCAGAGGCTCAACCAGGTCATAGGTTACCCACAACTTCTAGTTGATCCAATGTTCCTCCAAAATCACTGCGAGTTTTAGGACTTAAAGCAAATCAGGGTGCAGATTTTGGGGAGAACAATAAAATATGCTATAGAAAAGAAAAGGGCTCTAGAAATGGATCAAACAACCAATAAAGGTAAAGAGCCTACCGTAAATGTTGGAACATCATCTACAAAGGGTCAAAGTATTCCACAGAAGCTTGCAACCCAACAAACTAGCAATCAACCTCACAAAGATGCAGACCCAGTTGTTGCTAAAGTATACTAGAAGGTACATTCAGTTGTACCTTACAACATAGTGGACAACATGAAGAGAATGAACGTGTCAATGACTATGTGGGACTCCCTATCTATTTTGGGACAAGCTGAGATGTTGAAAAGGGTGTTGGATGGTGAAGATATGCAAGAGCAAGTTGTTGGGAGCTGTGAGAAGGTGGTGATGACAAATGCTGAGCAAAAAACTGATGTGAACAACAAACCAAATACAACAGTTCAAGGTAAGGACGTGAGACCTCCTTTCTCTATTTCCCTAGTTATTGGAAAAACTTTGGTACATAATTGTATGGTTGACAGTGGAGCAATTTGTTTTGTTATGCCAAAAAGGGTAGCTGACCAATTAGAGTTAAAATATGAGCCAATAGAAAAGGGGGTAGTCTAGCTAGATGGTATGTCTGTAAATTCTATAGGTCTCATAAAGAATTCTAGTTTGACCTTACATGCTTGCCCTACCTTCTCTATTCCACAAGATATATATGTGATAGATTTACCTCCCTATTTTGGTCTTTGCTTATCAAGAGAATTTACAGCCAAGATAGGAGGCTATTTGTCATTTGATTGGTCTTACATGATTTTCTGTACAAGATATGGAACAAAGCTAAATCTAAAATCAGAATTACTTGCAAAGGATATCATAGAACCCTATATACCTAGTATGATGAATGCAAACTGTGTCAATTTTGAACAAAATAAACATGCTGACCCTGTTTCACATACTTCTACTATTGGGATTCATGATATAATTTTAGATGAATGGGCTGAAAGTTATCATCATGCCGAAAACTGCCCATTAGTTCAAGATGTTGGGATGGGTAACTATATATTTCAAGAGGATGATGTAGTTATGCCAAATTTGGTGAAAGTGACAAAAGCTGATTCAAAACAGTAGAATGAGGTTTGGAGTATGTTTTTTGATGGCTCGAGGAGTAAACAAGGTGCTGGTGGAGGTGCTATGTTGGTTTGGCCTAAAGATGAAAAGTATTATGCTACTTTCAGGTTCAATTTCTCATGTACAAACAATACAGTAGAGTACGAAGGTCTTATTCAGGGGTTACAATGGGCAAGAAAATGTGGCATCAATTGTTTAAAGGTACACAGTGATAGTGAGCTAGTAGTGAACCAATTTAGAGGCTTGAATGTTGTAAAAAATGATGTTCTCACGTGTTATAGGCACAAAGTTCGGGATCTGCTTGAGGATTTTGATGCCTTTAACATACTTGTCATCTCGAGAAGTAAAAACCAGCATGCTGATAGGCTGGCAGCTGTGGGAGCTCAGTATGATATTATAGATAGCATTAAAGCACATTCTGACCAGAAACACATTAAGATAGTTATCAGGCCTTCGGTACCTGAAAACAATGTCAATTGGCAAGTTTTTGAAAATGACGAACATATTTTGCAATTTTTGTTTGAAGAGGATTTTTTTGCTAGTTCAAACCAGTAGAGATATAAAGACCAATACGGAGATTAGGTGCTTTAGCTAAAAAATAATAAGTTACCTAAAGGGTTAGTCACGCTGGCAAGTGTTTTTAATTTAGATGACCAAGTGAAAACTGGTAAAGCTAACCTACTGGTACATCAAAATTAGTATGAGGATTGGAAATTGCACCTGGAAAATATCTTAAAATTGGTAAAGTAAATTTTGCTGAAGAAAATTGTCATTCCTTAATCTATTTGTCAGTGACGTATTTGCATGGGAATATATTGATTTGAAGGGTTTTGATTCGTAGCTTGCACAACACACCATTGAGGAATGTTGTGTTAATGGTGCAGACCGGGTAATCATGAGGATGGCAATTTCCCTAGACAAAAAGGGGTGAACATGATGGACATCGCAAAACCAAGAAGCGAAGTACTGGCCATTACGAGAATGTAGGCAAGGAAACATACATATCTTGATGTAGCTACAAATAAAGAAAGATTTGAAGAAGCCAGATAGGACATTTAAGGTAGCATGGAAGAAGGGAAAGAAAGTATGGCTAAACTTCCACTCACCTGGCTTGTACCAAACATCATAAAACAAGTATTGGAGACCACCATTCCGATGAAAATTACAGATCTATTACAAATGCTACCCCAGTTGTGGGTAGCAATAACCCAAGGAACAAGTATCAAAGGAGTACCCTGCAAGGGGGAGAAGAAAGAGGAATTACAAGCGGGAAAAGAGACTAACACCCTATTTACCATAGTAATGGGGAGAACACCTGCAGTGGTAGAAATGGAGATAATGGGATGTAAACTATCTAATACTATCGTAGACAGAGGTTTGGGTGTCAACATCCTACCTGAGGACATTTGGAAAGCCCTAGGGAAACTTAAACTCTGGCCACTGACATTCCAACTGGTGGGTGCTAATCAACATGGAATCAAGCCAATTGGAACTCTCATGGGACAAAAGGTAGCAATTGGAACACAATAATTTTCATTGGACTTCGTAGTGATTACCCTAGAGAAGAAAGGATATGATGCATTGTTGGAGAGGGGATGGCTAGTCATAGCAAAGGCCACCGATAATTGGAAGAAAAATACCCTTTCCATGGAAGTAGACGGTCAAAAGTACACTATTGAATTAAGAAACCAATTTGTGAGCTAGGAACTTGCATCTGACTCCAAGGCCGAAGGTGAAGATGGAGGAGTGGAACCAGATGGAGTTATCTAGCTGGGGGAGTGTTCAGAAGATGAGACAAGCTCCCTCAACTGTCGGTTTCATTGATAGATAGTAGACTATGAAGTATTTCGACCAAAATGTAAAATGTTGCGCATCCAAGAATCCGAATCAAAAGAAAGGTACCTCGAAGGTTATAAGGAGTATAAGGAGGGTACAATGACCCTCAATAATAAACCATCACATATATTTAGCAAGGAGAGAAAAGTGGAATACATGGAGGCTAAGTTGTAGAAAATAAACCTAGGGGAGAAGGACTAACCCAAGAAAATTTCCATAGGGGATGACTGGGATTCAGTGTGGAAGGCGACAGCTTTCAAGATCTTCCTTGAATATGAAGACTTATTCGCATGGACATACAAGGACTTGAAAGGAGTGCCACCAAAACTGTGTGTCCATCGGATATCGCTGATACCAAGAGCAAGACCAATGTGCAAACGGTTGTATCTAATGAACAAGAACTATGCAAGCAAGGTTCAGGAAGAAATCACGAAAATGCTTGAAGCAGGAATAATATTCAAGGTACAAACCAGTGAGTATCCCCTATAGTTATATCACTGAAGAAGGATAGGAACCAAATTTGGATATGCGTCAACTTCAGATGCTTGAATGCGGTAACTATAAAAGACCCCTTCCCAATCCCTTTTACTGATATTAACCTAGAAGAGGTGGCCAACCATGAAATATACTCCTTTGTGAATGAATTTTCAGGATATAACCAATTAGGATTACTATGGAGGATAAACTCAAAACAACATTTGCAGTTGAAGATGGGGTGGATGCGTATAACAAGATGTCATTTGCACGGTAACCACTTTTCAGAGGATCAAACTGCATATCTTTGACGATGTCTGTAGGGAATCTTAAAGCCTTTCTGGATGATTGGTCAATCTACAATGGGAAGGAGCACCACCTCAAAGTCATTGTTGAATTCATGGATAGATGTAGGAGGGCAAGGCTGGCATTGAATCCCAAGAAATGCAGATTCATGCTTCCACAAGGCATACTTCTGGGCCATATAGTATGCAAGGAAGGGTTGAAGACAGATCCTGACAAGATTAGGGTCATCCTAGACATGGACACTCCATTAAATGTGACCAGTGTCAAGTCCTTTTTGGGACATGTGGGGTACTATAGGAGATTTATAAAAGACTTTGCGACAGTTTCTACCACTAGAATAGCATAATGGTTTTGTTGAGAGAAAGAATAGGAGGCTTTCCAGGAAACTAAAAAGAGACTCACGGGTGCTCCTATTCTCATATATCCCAACTGAAACAAGGAATTTCATGTCGATGTGGATACATCCGATTATGCAATACAAACCAAGAAAGAAGGATTGGACCATCCAGTGTACTTTGCAAGCAGGCTACTATCAAAAGCAGAGCGGAATTAAAACACCACCAAAAGGGAAGCAATAGGTATGGTCCATGTAGTTAAAAAATTTAGACATTACTTACTAGCTACTCCTTTTACATTTTTAATTGATCATCAAACACTTTTGTATTTGGTGAACAAGCTTGTGATTCAAGGAAGAGTGAGTAGGTGGCTAATCCTTCTCCAATAATTCACTTTTAAAATCATAGTCCGCCCAAGAAAAAGTCATATAATTGCAGATTAGTTACCAAGAATTTGTTATTTCTAGGATCGCTGCAAATGTACTAACAATTGCCATTGTATTGATTGTGTTCCAAATGCAAATGAAGGCTTATAAATAAGAGAGGAGGAGACATGTCTCATGAAGAGACATATCTCTATTGTTAATCATCACTAGTTAACATATTAATATATTAGTAATTGTTACCGATTTAGCATACTTCCTAAATTGCTATGTTATATGCTGAACTAAGTGTGTTTAGTGGCTGAGAATACATATTATAGAATGAAAAGAATGCAAAAAGTAAAGTACAGGAATCAGTAAACAGGAAAATTGATCACTTTATTCAAAATACAAGTAACAAAACTCTACACTTTTTTTATTGAAATATCCAAAACTGTTTTGATGAGGTACAAAGTGTTCAAGTTTTACACAGTACTTAAATACAATGCATTTAGATATCACAAGCATTCTTAGCTCCTAACATAATATCTGAATTAAACACACTGTATAAATAGAAAAGTACTGAAAAAAAGATAGGAGGAAAGGCATCCATTGCCTGAATGGAAGGTTTGTTTTGCTAAATGTTGAAGGGTTGAGCCTGCATCTCCATCTGGGAGTAAACCTGCAAAAAATGAAAGAAGAGATGGGTCAGTTCATATGAACTGACCAATGGAAAACTTTCCAATCATCTATACTCTACTGTTCCTACAATGTGGTGTTGATGCGAGTTTTGTATCACTTACATAACATATTAGGATTTGACTATTCAATATGAGATATCAAACATGCAACTCCTCTCTTGAAAAGTTATTGCTCATGGGACATGAGTATAACTCCGATGTTC
The DNA here is from genome assembly GCA_028749045.1 of Cupressus sempervirens. Classification (NCBI taxonomy): domain Eukaryota; kingdom Viridiplantae; phylum Streptophyta; class Pinopsida; order Cupressales; family Cupressaceae; genus Cupressus; species Cupressus sempervirens. Next base: position 305,033,268 of record CM053792.1, on the reverse strand, counting down.
CTTACACTGTTGGATACTCGCTCAGTTTTATGGATGTGATTTGTTGGTAATCACGTAGGCGACCTTACGCTATTCATTCAAGGATGACTTGGACTTTGGTGGAAAGAAGGTGATGGTGACTTGGTTTGTGAAATGTGCGGAGGCAGATAATGTTGATGGTGGTGGTGATGGAGGATGTGTCTGCCAATGGTGATGTTGATGGGAAAGTGATGGTGGTGGAGGGTGAATGGGTGTGTTCTGATACTTAATCTACTTCCCTAACTTCCTTCTCTAAGCTTCGACTACCTAGCTACTCACTATTCTACTCCTACTCCTATGAATGGAAGGTTAGCAAATGGACGGGGATTGAACCTAATGAGAGTTGACCAACGGCCTCACTTCCACAGGTGCAATGATTCGAAGGAATAATAAACTAGCTTACCACACAAAGCTTCCCAACCAGCCGCTAGGATGCTAGTGGTCTAGTATTGATCTCTATCAAACATTTACCAATGCTACCATTTAACTATCCATCTACTTCAACCTCACTTAAACAACTTAAACAACTTGAAAAGAAATCTAACTATGTGGAAGTAGAAAACATGCAATAATACCCAATGTTCTTAATCAACATGCAAATCGCAACAATGAAGAAGAGAGCAATTTTGGTATTATCTTAGCAATAATTTCTCCAACCACTTTACAAATGAGAGCAAATGGCCTTTTATAGGGGCCAAAAATACAACGGATGGTGGAGATCAAAACAAGATCAACGATCCAGATTGGATCCTCAAAACCCTAATTAGGGTTGCCACCCCATCGGCCAATGAGAAGTTGCCACCTCATCAATGGACCAATGAAAAAAGTGCAAAATGTGGCAACCAATGAGAAGGCACCAAATGGTGGCTAATCAGAAATAGACACATGTCCTATTCTAGAAGAAATGGGAAATTTGCCACTTGGGCTTACATGAGATGATCTTCTAATATAAATCTTCCCTTTTCTTTCATTTTCTTAGCTAAGGCAATGAACTTAGCTAGCCTTTCGTTAACTTCTTCCATAGGAGGACAAGGTGTGTGCTTCGCCCTGAGTTTTGTTGACTTCACCATGCTACTTGCTGCTTGTAGTATCCTTTCGTGATCCTTCTCATATTCTTTCACAAATCCAATAAAAGCATTGAAAGAGGAAAGGGTGCCCAAATGCTTTTTCTTGATAGCAACCTTTCCTAACTCATCCAACCTCGATCCAAAATCTGTCTCATTGTCATCCTCTTTGCCAAGGGGGATTGTCCTTCCTTTAGTCTGTCTTTCATCCGTATCATATCCACTATACCGATATTGGTGTTGGTTATTCTCTTTATTTTCGAGAAGAAGGGAGTTTTGGGCATCATATCCTCTTTGTCTTTCTTAGTGTTTGCCCGCTTGGGATTTTTACTTGCACTAACATCCTCCGTGCTCGTCGCCCTATTATGGGATGGTAGAGTGGTGGACCAGAAGGCAAGAAGAACCAAGAGGAGCAATCCTTAGACTAGAATGAAAGAAGGATGTCAGCTTAAGGACCCCTTGCAACTCTAGATGATGAAAATTCACCTTAACCAATAATCCTACAGTGACTTTTCGGAACCTAGGACAAGACCTCAAGAACATCAAATCCCTTTGCAAATCAGAAATTTAAATCTTTAAAGCTATCCAACACTTGCCCACAAAGCAAAAATCAGACTTCCATATGCATTCCCTTCACCCAACAAAATCGCCTAAGTTTGATATAAAGAATGCAGTCCCAAATGGAGAAAAAATCAGACCTCATCATAAATCGCCCATGTCACATAAATCAGATCTGCCTCAAAAAAATGTTAAGAGTGGAAAGTTCTGCCCTCAAATCACTTTGTCCAAGCATGGGAAGTCTCCAATTTGCCCACAAATGTCACGTAAGGCACAAATTGCAGCCCACAAAAGGAGAAAAAATCACCAAATACTGCAAAAAACTGCCCTCTTGAGAAATCGCCAAGCACCAAAAATGGCTAAAAGAAAGCAAAATCGCCCAACAAATGCAAGAAAACTGCCTTCCATAAAATCACCAAGCACCAAAAAATCTGCTCCCAAGAGAAATTCACCAAAGCAATGAGAAAATCTGCCTTGAAACTTAATCTTCAAACACCAAAAATCTGCTCCTTAGGAGAAATTCACCAAAGCATGGAGAGGAGAAATGAAGTGTGAGGAAGAAATGGGAGAGAGGCCTCCTCTTATACCCAATTTCTTACCTCCTCTAAGCTAGCCGACTTGGTTCTGGAGGAGACAAAAAACAAAAATTAAATCAAAGTCATGGCCCATAATTAAATACCTAGCTCAAAATTTAATTTTGCGAAAAGGAAAATTGCACTTTTAAATTGCTATTTAGTTCTAAATTGCAAAAAGAAATTAAATGGTGCCTTGGAGATGTTAAATATTTTCATTTAATGAGGATTTAGTAATTAATACGTCATTAAAATTGGATTTTGGCTAACCAAAAGCCATTTTTCAATATTAAATTACCAATTTCATTAAAGGCAAAAAGTTTTCAAGGCAATTTTAATCTATTAAAGCCAATTTTTGCAATTTTTACCCAAATTGATTTTGCTATGCCAATGAATGTTTTTGACAAAAATAAAATAAAGTTTCTGCTAGAGCCAAAAATCGATTTTTGCAATTTTATTTCACCAAAATTAAAATTTTCACCAAAAAAAAAATAAATTTGAGATATTTCAAAACTTAAGTCTAACAAATTTTTTCTCTTTTGAAAGATTATTCAAATTTACACAATTATATCCGGATTTTCAAAAGAAAACGTCTAAGTACAAATTTACAATTTTATCTTGCCAAATATTGCTCTTTAAAATTATGTTCGGCCTAAGGATGAAATTGGTTGCTCTGAAAAATAAAGTTGAAACTAGGTGAAAATAAGCTAAGCCTCCCCACATTTGTCTTGAAGGTGCCAAGGCGTGAAATTTTCAAAACTCAAAAATTTTGGGCAATCCAAAAATTTGCCGAGGCGATTAAAATAAGGGGGGTCCCCAAAGAATTTGGGGCGATGGTGTGAGAACCTCACAACATCTGGCGACTCCATGGGTGAAACGTTCTGGAACGTTTCAAGAATAAAACAACTTAGAACAAAAATCTCAGGATGGTTTATCCGAAAACCTACTTAAGGACAAGCACTTAATGAGGGAAAGAACTTTCAAGCAGGTAATGTCTTCATGTCTAGTTCTAGCTCTACTGGATTTCACGAAGCCTTTTGAGCTTCATTGTGATGCATCAGGTGATGGGATTGGAGCAGTATTGATGCAGGAGAAGCATCCCATTGCATTCGAGAGTAGGAAGCTCCGAGGAGTTGAGAAAAGTTATTCTGTCTATGATCGGGAGATGTTGGCCATAATGCATGCATTGGCCAAATTTCGATCATATTTGGTAGGTGGACGTTTTGTGATCAAGACTGATCACAACAGTATTAAATACTTCATGAGCCAGCGTGATCTTAATGACCGGCAACAAAAATGGGTGACTAAATTGCAGGCTTATGACTTTGACATAGAGTTTGTCAAAGGTAAGAAAAATGTGGTGGCTGATGCCTTATCTCGGAGACCTCACTTATGTGCTCTGGCAGAGATTTCAGGAGATTGGAGAGATCGGATTATAGCAGAGTATGACGGAGATGCTTGGGCTTCTGGATTGATTTCAGGTACCATACAGGATGATCGCTATGAGGTGATAGATGGATTGATCAGAGTTCAGGACAGGGTTATTTGATTCTGTCATCACATTTGAGAGAGGCGATACTGAAGGCATTTCATGATGCACCCACAACTGGACATCCGGGGGTCTTCAAGACCTACAGGCAGATCCGAGAGCGGTTTTCATGGAAAGGGCTCAAGGATGATGTTCAGAGGTATGTCAGGAAGTGTGTGGTTTGTCAACAGAATAAGGGAGAACACACATTTCCTGCAGGTTTATTACAGCCCTTGCCCATTCCTGATAGGAAATGGGAAAGTATTTCGATGGACTTCATCACTGGTTTATCACGAGTGCAGGGAAGGGATTGCATCTATGTGGTGGTGGACCGCTTGACGAAGTTTGCTCACTTCATTGCTATTCCGTCCACTTACACAGCAGCACAGGTGGCAGATCTTTTCTTTAAAGAGATATTCAGGTTACATGGGTTGCCCAGATTCATTGTCAGCGATCGAGATAGTAAGTTTATGAGTGTTTTTTGGCAAGAGTTGTTTAGGTTGTGTGGTACAGATCTTACACCTAGCACTAGTTATCATCCGCAAACAGATGGGCAAACAGAGATTGTGAATAAATGGGCGGAAGGATATTTGAGGAACTATGTAACTACACAACAAAAGGCTTGGATCAGATGGTTGCATATGGGAGAGTATTGTTATAACACCACTTATCATATGTCCATCAAGATGACTCCTTTCATAGCACTCTATGGTTATGAAGCACCTAGCTTCATGGATTTAGTTTTGGGGGACAATAGAGTGCCCAAAGCCAAAAACTTATTGCAGGATAGTCAGGACATCCTGAAAGTGCTCAAAGAGAATATACAATAGGCCCAGAATCAACAGAAATTGTATGCTGATCAGCACCGAATAGAGCGCAGTTTCGAGGTAGGGGATATGGTTTACTTGAGGCTACAACCATATAGATAGTCATCGCTCAAGAAGAGCGGAGCTGAAAAGTTGAAACCTAGATTTTATGGTCGCTACAGGGTGATTCGCAAAGTGGGCAAAGTCGCCTATGAGCTTGAGCTTCCAGAGGGCAATCGAGTGCACAATGTGTTTCATGTGTCTAGGCTTAAGAAAGCCATTGGTCAGAGTGTAGTGCCTTCTGCAGATTTACCCCCTTTGGATGAGGAGGGGAAGCTTGTGTTAGTACCTGAGGCTATTCTGGATACCAGAGAGAGGAAGCTTAGAAATAGGATAGTGAAGGAGTATTTGGTCAGATGGAAAGATCTGCCGGAGGAAGATTCTACATGGGAGAGTGAGCAGGTTATTCAGCAGGCTGGACTGAGATTGCTTGAGGACAAGCAATTTCAAGGGGGGCGGACTGTAATGTCCCCATTTTAGCAGTTGACCAAGTGTGTGTGCGTTAGCCTTGTTCTACATGGTCCCGAGGGCTAACGAAGGGTTTAATGGGATCTTGGAGTGTTTTGGCCTAGTTATTTCCAGTTTGGGCCAAAACGAAGTTGATTTACTCAGTTTCAGGCATACTTACTATTTTTAGTAAGTCGGCAGGACACAGTGTAGGTCAATTTTGGTGATTGGATTCGATACTCCTCGGTGAGAGCTTTCCGATGAGCTATCACTCGCATTATTCGGAGTCCGATTGCTAATACATTTTAATGCCTGAAGTTTTATTAAAGTAACGTCTAATTTAATTGTAAAATATTAAAGTTTTACTTTAATATTTATTTTATGGTGATGTGTACCCAAGGGAGACATAAGGGGTATTTTAATATATGTTTTATATTACACATCTTTATCCCACATTGCCCATATGAGTTGAGCGGACCCGTGGGAATAGAATAAAAGGAAGCATTTGTAGCTTCATTAGACAGGTTGAATATGAGAAGAAATTGGTGTGTGAGTTGCAGCTCCGTTCTTGGCATTTGAGGACGTCTATCCTCTCTTGTAACATTCTAGACGTCATTCCCTTGGGGTTTGGCCTTTGGAATTCTTTGTTATTGGCTTCATTATCAGGCAGTTTAGTTGCATTTCCGGCTACAGGCAGATTTGATAGTTTGCTCATATCTTCTTCATTACTTGTCCGACGCTTATGACGCTTGGAGGGAATGGTATTATGAAGGTAGTGGACTGATTGGAGGACAAAGTATTGTAGCAGCAAGTTTGTAAGCATGGGCTGGAGTATTATGACAATATTGCTGAAGTAATTAGTGAGTTGATAAATTTGCCATGTATTTGGTTTTATGAATTCTGAAAATAACATTTTATTAGCAGCAGTTCATTTTCACTTTGCATATTATTGTAGTTTCTTTCTTGTTTATGTTGTATGATACTAATTCCATGCACGAAACACAACAAACAAATAAACGTTTGATTTCCAGAGTTATAAGGGGTTTTAAGAAGTTGAATGCAAACTGTTTGACATAATTCCTTTCAGCAATTTGGTTTAGTTTTTGGGACATCCAAGGGTGTCCATTACAGTATTTGAGGATCTTGATGATAGATTAGCTTAGGGTAGGTTAGGTGTGATTTAGTTTTCAGATTTCAATAAGTGTTGCTTCAGCACATTCAGATTCAAGTTTTCAATATGTTAGTTGTTAGTTGTTAATAATAAAGCTGAAAACTACAACAAATCATTATCAATCTGCCATCAACACACGAGGTACATATCACACAAAGCATGGAATGAATTCCGATGCCCTGAATCATACATATCCCATGGGTTCATAACAGGTTCATGATGACATGGTGTAATTTTCAGCCATTCATCTATAAAGAAATCAGAGAACATTCAGGGATATTGCTAGTACAAATCCTTTTGGAATATTTTCAAAAAACAAGTATAAATTCTGGTTGACTTGAATGAATATCTTGCCCCACAATAGTAATACGATGTGTTATCCACCATCATACTAGACTAATATACCGCTGTATACAATATGAAAATACTGAAAAATAGGAGGAATGGTCACTCCAAAACAGCTGGTATACCACCCTAGTACAATAAAAAATAACGCACCATATTGCTATTATGATGCAAGTTAAAAATTCAAGCTTAGGGGTTGAAGTTTTTTAGTTGTTTTTCAATAGATTTTCAGCCAAATCTGCAAGGGGTCATAACAGCTAGTAGCTATTAGTCCTCACAACCACGATACAATTGTTTTGTCACAGAAAAGAGATCAGAAAAGAAACCATGTTTATCTCTTTACTGTGATACAATTTCATCCTGGTTATCAAAACGAATAGCTACGGGATCCTATGGCAACTAACAAATTTGTTTTCAGTTTTTAGTTTCAGTTTCAGTTTGGTGTGTTTATTTCAGCAATGTTTTCAGTTTGGTAATTTTCTAAATTTTGAGAAGGTTCAGTTTTCTAAATGCTGAAGATGACTCTATACCCAATGGATTTACAAGGCAGCTGGTCTATTACTGTTTAGCAGGCAGACAACCCTAAGAGGTCACCAAAAATGTTACCAATTTAACATACCTCCTCAATTGCTATGTTATATGCTAAATTAAGTGTGTTTAGTGGCTGAGAATACATATTACAGAATGAAAAGAATGCAGAAAGTAAAGTATAGGAATCAGTAAATAGGAAAATTGATCACTTTATTCAGAATACAAGTACGAAAAAAGTACACTTTTTATTGTTGAAATATCCAAAACTGTTTTGATGAGGTACAAAATGTTCAAGTTTTACATAGTACTTACAATGCATTCAAATATCACAAGCATTCTCAGCTCCTAACATAATATTTGAATTAAACACATTGTATAAACAGAAAAGTACTAAAAAGAAGATAAGAGGAAAGGCATCCCTTGCCTGAATGGAAGGTTTGTTGTGCTGAATGTTAAAGGGTTGAGCCCGCATCTCCATCTGAGAGTAAACTTGCAAAAAATGAAAGAAGAGATGGGTTAGTTCATATGAACTGAGCAATGAAAAACTTTCCAATAATCTATACTCTACTGTTCCTACAACGTGGTTATTTAGATAACTATATAAAAGACAAGAAGGCAAGAGAAATCTGAAAAGTAAAACATGTTTATGCTAATGAGTTTGTTCCATGTGTAGATACAGGTATGAAGTTTGAGGTTGTTGAAGGATTTTGCATAAATTACATGCTTGAAGTCTTTCGATTGAATTGTGTAGGGGCCAAGGTTAAAGACATGAGGAGACTGTTGAGGGGGCATACGTAAATTACAAGTATGAGACCTTCTAGTTGAACCATAGCAGGAGATTGAAGACACGAGGAGATTGTTAAAGGGACGTACATGTGTTACAGGTATGAAACTTTTCAATCAAATCATGGAGAACGCATGGTATTCTTAGTCTACAAGTTAAAGGATTTGGATCTTCACAAGTATACAGGCAAAACATGGTTCAAGTTACAAAAAACAACTAGAAAGAGCAGAAGTAAGGTTTCTAGTAATATCTGATTTCCGAACAGCAAGAAAGAGTAAAGCTTCAACATTTATACTAAAATCTGAAAAGCAATAACCTACAGCCATCAAGTTCAACATATTGCGGCGATATTGGATCCGATAATCAGAATAGTTTAAAAGGTTTATGTAATCAGCTGGAACTCACAACATGGGAATCAACTGCCTCCTTGAATGATTATTCATTTTCAAAGAATGGGTGGTGCAATTCTGTAGTATGGTGGTAATAAAGAAAATGGCATTGATAAATTTGAATACAACCCAGGAAATGTTAAACTATTGATAAGATCGTCACCTTACAATAGTGACCTTACACATGAAAAATATCACCTTTCATTACATATCATATGTGAAATAGTAACCACTATGAACCAAGCTTAAGGGTGGTACAAAGGCTTTCTTCTCAATTTTCTCTCATAGAGAAAAATGCATTACAAGGAATTTCACTTAGAACTTCTCCTCATAGAGAAGATATCATTTACAAAGGATTGCACCTCAAAATTCTCCCTCTGAACAATGATCTTAGGAAGTCAGGTCTTCTAGTTACTCCCTTAGAGACTCGCTTCCCCCAAGGATTCTTATCGGACTCACTTTGAATCTGATATCGATCTTCCGACTTTCTAGTGATAAGTCAATACTTTCTCATGATGCACTCAAGAGTAGGCCCATCAAAATGATGCAATCACACACATGTATTTCTAGACTACCTCTGAGTATTAATCTTCTAACTCTTGCCTTGTCTTCGAAGAAGTGTTATACTCTATCTTAATGTAGAGGGATACTCATAATCTCAATCATCAAAGATATTTGCTTTAGGAGCCTCACTTTATCCAGCCTGATCACAACTTTTAAGCTACTGTCATAAGCTGCATAATGTGTTCTTTTCCTGCAAGATCAACTTCAAATACAAAGGTAAAGATCAAGGAAAAATAACTCATATAGTACATATAAAACTGCAAATGATAGAGAGACTATAATGAGTAGATAAATGTAATACTTAAGAGTAATAAATACTTATCTATACATTAACATCCTTAATACAAGTTGGTCCAATGAAGGCCCATATGCATCAAATCAAAAGATGATTCAGATTTGAAACTTTGACGATGTCCCTTCCCTTACATCTCCCCTCTAAAGATGGTTCAAGTGGGGATGGAATATTGGTTATTATTCCCCCTTGACTGTTTAATCCCATATCTACACACATCAAGATCTTTCTTTTGTTTATTTTTCTTTTCTCCACTTCAGCGTTGTTTGGCATCTAAAATGGTTTTGGCTGGATTTACAACAACTTGATTATTCATACCAAGTTGAGGGTTCTGAATTCACAGCTCCTTGTCAACCCAATTCCTTCATAGAAAAAGTATAATGAAGGGAAAAATGTTTATGAATAATGTTTATGCTCCCTAGTCTAACTAGTTTGTAATATGGGTATAATCCTCTTAAAGACCTTTATTCTCAATAGTTATTTTTGTACTCTCAATCAAAGAGGCCTTTTCCTATCAAATTTTCACACATAATAGTTTGAAGTGCTACAAATGTTCAAAATGAGCTGAATATGTGACAGATGTAATTCTTTTCAGGTAGAACTACTCTTATGTTATGTCCCCTACCCTCTTTAGCCTTTCCAGATTTATATTTCTTTATACATTTAATAAAGCCGTTCATAATGATGTAGTCTTTTTGACTAAAAGTCCATGGTAGTATATGAAATCCTTTGAGATGTAAACCAGTATAAAATATTTCTATCCTTGAGACTCCTTTGCTTGTGAAGAAGTGTGATTCGACTCTGATACCAATTCATATATTATTAATGAAACACTCAGTAATTTGTTTGATGCTGTCATCGATTAATTATTAATTTTACGAGTGTTGTTGATTGCTCATGATCCTCAATTATATTATGCTTCTTGGGTAAATGAGACAAGTGTTACTTTGATCTTCATAATTGATCATCATCCCTATTTTGGTCTGTCATGGTACCGTTGATTAACAAAGTCTTAAATCTTAATTGTATTGAATAACTCCCACTAATTGACATCTTCCACTTTGGCGTTTAAACCATGAGAGTATCCAGGAAGACATTATTCTTACAAGAAATTGAGTAATCATGTATTTTGATATATTCATAATCTATGCAATGATATTGTGATGTATTCCTGTGCGTGATATGTCTATCCGTCCAACTCTTTTGCTTACACATGGGTCTTATGGAAAGATAGTTTCGTCGCTGTGATGTATTTTCTGCAAACTATAATTTGATCTTCTGTAGACTGCAGACTATGTATCAAGAGGGTGATCGCTGGCAGTTTTGACCCCTATTTCCTCCACACAGCTGACTCATATTTCCACTGTCTGATTTTCGTTCCTTCCCCATGAATCTCTGTGTCCAGACTTGCAGAATCACCTTCTCCCCTGTATAAGATGGCTTGAATAAATGTGGTCACCAAGTAAGTTTTGAGTAACCAATATAATCAAACTGTGTATATGGCCACTCTAATTCAAATTGGGTAGCAAATTCAGGAAGAGATTATATTGTTTGGAATGATCTCTGAGAAATGTAGTTGTCAACTGTAATGCTGCTCCGATCATGTGATAATAATATTAGCCGTCAATATCAATTTCTGCAATGCACTATTGACTTCCTCCAATATCTTCCCATTGCTCTCTTTGTAGATTAATATCTGCAATGTTTTTTTTTTAAAGAATATAGGTTGTGCTGTCTAATGGAAGCATGAACCAGTAAGTCTGATATATTGGAAAGTCAAGGAAACTTCTGAGATTCATCCGGTCAATCCATATACGATCAATCCTTATCTCATACTTATCTATCAGCTGCTGTGGCTATTGTTTAGAGTACTTAAATATTGGCATCTCAAATCTTCTGGTCCAACTCAAATCACCATACTGCTGCTGACATGTAAAATCCTTCTGCCTGGTCCGGTCTATTTCCTTCTCTAGTCCCACTCCAAACTTCCTACTTGTCCCAGCCCATTGTTTCTTTTGGTGCCTGAACATATCCCCTGTGCTTCCTTCATTAGCTCGTGATTGTGTATACTCCATTGCTGACAATCCTATCATCTCCAGAAGTCGCTCGCTAGATACATGGGTTGATCATCTTTAATACACAACATAATCTCTTCGTACATATCCGCTTTGCTGAATCATCTCTTCCTCTTATCGCTGGTTATACCACTGATTGATAATTCTTTTTCTTATTTGTGTTTCTGCCATATGCTTCCCTGAGTTTGATCTCTATGTTGCTGCCATCTTACCCATTTACAAATGGGTCAAAACTATGATTGCAAAGTTCCTCATATTGTGATCACCTGTACAAGTTTCTGACTGTGTTCGCATCCTATCTGAGACTTGTCATTAATGGGTCTACAGTCAGTTGTGGAAGTCCCTTCACTATTCCGATACAGATTCCTCTTTCCTTTAGACATTGTTTTCGGCCATATGGTAACTTCCCAGTATGAGATGTGTCTTATTTGCCCTTGGTATCGTTCACTGCTGTCTAAAGAATGATATATTTGTGTAATTCTCTGATGATAGCAATTGAATTATATATGATATTCTCTCGATGATGAAATTTCTTTGTGTTTTAAGGCTTTAAGATTTATGTCTGATGTAGATGCTGCTTCTCTTTTTCTTTGATACATTTGCGGTTGGCTTTGATACCATGTTATTTCTAGGGTCGCTGCAAATGTACCAACAATTGCCATTGTATTGATTGTGTTCCAAATGCAAATGAAGGCTTATAAATAAAAGAGGAGGATACATGTCTCATGAAGAGACATGTCTCTACGGTTAATCATCACTAGTTAACATATTAATATATTAGTAATATAGATAATCATATGTATAATATATTATTATATAATATGTATAACAATATATATATCTATATATATATTATAATATATTTATATATATATATATTATATACAATAATATATATTATTTAACATGGATAAGTATATATAGGAAATGATGATTTACCAATAACAATAATGTATATCAGATCGAATCAATCCGACTGAAGCTACAACTTTAACAAAATTAAGTCAGGAGAAGCCCTTGGAAGTGGAGTGAATGATGACTTTCCAGATGGCCATCCATTTCAAATTGCCGTACTACCTTAGTGGTACGAAAGGATTGTGCAATACCTGTCAACTGCTACCTTCCCAAAGGAGATGCCAATGATTTAGAGGAGGAAAATTGCTTTGAAAAGAAGGACATTCCAGCTGATTAGCAAATTGTTGTACAAGATGGGGCCAATGAAGTATTAAGGAGATGCTCATGGAGGATGAGATTCCAAAAGTTCTAAGAGAGTCCCATGAAGGGTTGGTTGGGGGCTATATGGGACCTGATGTGTTCGCTTGGAAAGTGTTGTTTGCTGGACTTTGGTGGCCCACACTGTATGCAAATGCTAGAGAATGGGTCTTGAGTTGTGATACATGCTAGAGGGCAGGCAAACCCCTAAAAAGAAATTTCATGCCACCATTCCAATCACAACTACAAGAGTTATTTGAATGATGGAGGCTAGACTTTGTGGGGCCCTTGCCGGCCAACAGTAACCATAGATGCAAATACATAGTCTTGGCAACATTATACCTTACAAGATGGGTAGAGGCACGAGAACTCTCGGACAATACAACTCTCAGTATGACAAAATTTCTCTATGATCAGATAGTAACAAGGTTTAGTATACCACTGTAGTTGACGAGTGACAAAGGGGTGCACTTTGTGAATCAAGCAATTAGAACAACGACAAGTGAGTACCAAAATTTCCATTGTTTTTCTAGTCTGTATCATCCATGGGAAAATGGTCAAGTAGAGGCCACAAACAAACTATTGGTAACAATTATACAAAACTTGTGGAGTTGAAAAAGTAGATTTGGAGGAAAGGCTCCTTGCAGTTCTATGGGCTAAGAGGACTATCTACAAGGCCAACATTGGACAAACCCCCTTTCACTTTATGTACAGGCAAGAAGCAGTGGTGCCAATAGAAAATGTACTTCCGAGCGTAAGAATAGTAGTTGAACACAGATTGGGAGATGTGGAGAGTTTAAGCGTAAGACTCAATACTTTAATAAAATTGGATGAAAGGAGGACACTAGCTCAATGGGTGAAGCGGTGGCACAAGGCAGATGAAAATTCTAGCACAATAAGCATTTGAAGAGGATGAATTTTAGACTTGGACAGTTGGTCCTCAAGTACAATGGGAAAAATGAGATAAAACTAGGCAAGTTCAGAGTATGTTGGCTTGGGCCATATATGGTCATGGAAATAAAGGATAATGGGGCACCTAGGTTGTCTACATTAGGTAATAATCCTCTTAAAGACCTAATCAATGGGTCTAAATTAACACTTTATAAAGAAAGAAAGGAGAAGTTTCCTATTTACTCTATAGACATAAAAGAAGAAAGACAAGCAAAAGAAATAAAAGAAAATATAATAAAAGTAATGGAGGGCAGCACTAAGGATAGAATAAAAAATTTAAACAACAAACGCAACTCCAAAGTCACCTTATATGTGGGGAAGAGAAACAATGCCCAAGAGGTATCCTATGTGGTCGGAGTTCGAGAGAAGGATGGCATACAAAGAGAGAGCATACGAGTCAAAGATGATGTTGGGAGAGTAGTTAGGTGGTAGCTCAATGTACGGAAGGGAAGTGTATGAGTTGGAGAGAGTAGGAGAGGAGATAGAATAAGGAGCGTACAAAGCCAACCCAGCGTACAGAAGGGAAGCGAATGACTTGGAGATAGTAGGAGAGGAGAAAGAATAAGGAGCGTACGAAGACAAGGCGTACAAGAGCACAAAGATACAAGCACTACCAAGGGCCGTATGGGTTGCTTCTGGCATAATGTACGAAAAGTCTAAAGACTTTACGAAGGAAAGGGGGCCCTACCATACGAATTTAGGCGATCATACGTGCATGAAGGACAATACACACACAAAGGGGATCAACACCAACGTTCGGTGTAGTATTGTACGTGACACCAAGAAATTCTCATCGTAAAACGTACGACAAGCCAAAAGGAGTGCAAGGAAAGGACAAGGTGAGAAACATGCAGTTACAAAAATTGAATGAATTGGACACATGGTAAGAGATAAAGGGAGAAGTGTGAATAGGGTGTTCACAAACAATTACAAGATGGTAAAGATAAGCATTGGAAATACGAGTAGAGGAAAGATTATTGATTCAAAGAAAAATTCAGTCCTACAGGCTAGGAAGGTGGTGAAGATGTCTAGTAACAAAGGCAAAACTGCAAAAAAGACCATTGCTGCTAATGTCATTTTTGACATTGTAATGGGAAGTGAATGCCACGCTTGGTTAAAAATAATTTTATTATAATTTGATTATATTTTATGTAAATTTGATTATAATTTTATGTAAATTTTAAAATAAATTATATATTTTAATTTCATCAATAAATTTTGTTAAAACAAAAATCTAATTTGTTTTGATAACAGATTAAAATTTACAATGCAGTAATATTAAAAATAAAAAATTTAAAAGATTTACATTAAATTAAATTTTTATTAAGTTTTAAATATAGTAAATTTTGTGTATTTATTCAAACTTAAAATAGTAAATATAGTAAATTTAAAGTATTTACCATTTTAAAGACAAAAGTAATTTAAAATATACATTAATATTGTTTTATTGTCATTTTTCAGAACTGATAATTTGTAGTAGCAATATTTTTTACACAATTATAAATAAAAAGATTTATATTATAATATATATATATATATATTTTATTTTATTTATTTATTTATTTTGATCGGTAAACGACCAAGGCCATGATATTATATTATTACTAATAAAATAATTGCAATAGCATTCCTCCGTTCAAACGGGCACTGGTAGGAAAGAACGGGGAAAGAAAACCTCTAGTCTAGTTTGGGACCATAGTCCTATATTATTACAGCATAAAAGGGGCATACCCCAGTTAGAAAAACCTATCTATTACATTAAATAAATGAGTACATTGATAATTAGATACATCGCTCTGTGAAGCCATCATCGCAAGGATTCCAATATTTCCTTTTTCTAAAGCATAGAGACCAAATGCGCTCATCCTGTCTGATTGTCTTGCAATCGAACTTGTTAATAACAAATGTTAAGATAAAATTCCTACAAAACCATGACAATACATAAATCCAAAAAATAATAAAGATAGACCACAATTGTTGCAAAAAAGATCTCTAAGCGTCAATATCTTAATCTAAAAATGCCTTACCAAACTGGACATGATAAGAGGTCAAAACGAGATTAGGTCAATCAGAAAACTAATAAATGGATTTAAATTCGAGTGCTCACTTTCAGAAAGCAAGACCGAAAATGTCCATTACCAATGTTATTATCATACTCTGGTGATCTCCCTAAAACAACATGCCCAACTTTATATACCAATACATAACAATTTTACTAAATAGTAACATAAGCATAATAGGAGAAGAAATCAGTGAAAACCAATAGCATTAACCACATTAAGTTATGAATTCCACTAATTAAACCAATAATGTGTGAATATAACAAGGAGAACTTAATAAAGAATATCTCAAAGTAACCCATCCTAGATAATCTCCAAATTCTGTTTAGCACAGAGTACCTTCCTTAAAACAAGATCTCAGGGAGAACCTCCATATTTCTAAGAAGATTTGATATAGGATTTAATTCAAAGAAATCAACCGGAAATAAAGCTCAAGAAGCAAGTAGAAAATTGTACTACAGACATCCATAATCTCCAATCAAATAGCTATGAGCATATTGATTCATTAAAATAGGAATTCGTGGAAAAAACAGCCCACCTTACTTCCATACAGCCAAAACAGAATTAAATGATTCACAAGACTAAAAGAGAAAACGCAGTTAGCCTTTAATGAAAATTCTGGTCAAACCTTGAACTGGATCATCTAATATGCATTGAGGGATCACTAACAGAGAAAGACTAAATGGATCTAAAATCCTACTTTGCATAAGCCCATCTATATAAATATTCAAACAAGTTGTGAAGCTATACTATCATCTTATCATATTACGACAAACCCATTAATAACCAATCATAAAAACCCTTAATTGATCATAACTAAAACAAATCAAAATGAATAGGACATATCGAAAATGACAATAGTAATAGACCTCCCTGGAGAAATGTAATCGAATATAAAGAAATATGATAGATAACTGCTTATATAGTATACCACCCAGATGAGTTTATTACCATTCGAGGAGGTGATGCAGCTATGCATTGTCATTCCATGTCCTAAATACAGAGCATAAATGCATCAAATCAACGAAATTCGATGAAAAACCTTACTTAAACATATAAGCAATTAAACAAAGCTATCTTAATAGTAACAGATATAAGAATAAAGACAGAGAGCAAGAAACACATGATAAGAATTCCTAGAATTAATAACGCACTGTATCCAACCATGATTGAAAAAAATGAACCCTAAAATAGAGTAGAAAAACCTAGAAACTGAAAGCCCTATGGGCATTCATGAATAGATCTAAAACAAAGAAATTATAAAAACAAGAAAGCTTCATATATTCAAAATAATATATACATAATATTTAAACAATATCGAAACATTAATCATATAAGTCTTAGGACTACTTGTCAATCAAACAGAGATTATAAGTAGAGAAATCTCATAAAACGATTAGTCCTTAGGATCATTACAAACCAGCTTATGAAGGTTGCCTATCGGCTACCAAAGTACTAACCCTATCAAAACAGAGCAAAAATCCCAAAAGCCATTCGAGGCAGCTCCTTCACTTCCAATATACCATTATCACTTCTAGAATGTCATTAGGCTGTTCCACAAAATTCGAATCCATGACCAAGGAAAGGGATTGAAAAGTGATAGAGACAGAATCCGGCACCCAGATAAAAGGAGAAGGAAGCATCTAGAAACATCCTAGCATGATGCTGGGAAATGATGTCATCCGAAAGAACTTAGCATGAGTTGGCCCTAGCCTATAAATGATTATGTCGCGGGATAAAAACTAAAGCCAACCGTGACTACAAGGATATCTGAAAACCATCCTAATTCATGATGACTAACGATCGAGCTAAGAATACTAAAGATAGAATAGCACTATAAAAAGATAGTATAACATGTATTAATAAGATTTCTACCGAGGCATGCCAGAATAGAAAATAGGAAAACAATACAAAGAAGACATAGGATTAATCAATAAAAGGACAGATTATTTATGAAATAAAAAAAAATTATATACAAAGGAGTATATATATATATATATATATATATATATATATATATATATAAGAGAAAAGAATGATAAATAAATAGGAGAAAAGAACAAAACAACATATATGCTAATCGACCAAGATTATCCTGGAGAAGATGAGTCGTCTTTGAAGAGCAAGGAGTTGACTCCATCCGTCCCCCATATTTGCTAAGTGGTCCGCTTTCTAATTTCCTTCCCTAAAAATATGACATATCCTATTGTCTTCAAGCTTATCCAGCAAAACAAGGACTACTTCTAACTGAGAATTGAGTACCCAATTAGGAGTAGATCATTTTCTGACAGCATTTAAGACAATCTGTGTGTCTCCTTCTATGACAACTTCAGATAATTTAAGCATGAGACACAATTGAAGACTTTGATATAGAGCCTCTAATTCCGCTAGATTGTTAGAGGTTGGTTTGATAGACATAGCTTTTTTTCCTACCCAATGTCCATAATCATCATTAATGGTACATTCAATACCGGCTACACCTGGATTACCTTGAGCAACACCATCAAAATTCAATTTGACCTAGCCATTCGGCAGTGGAACCCGTCTACAATTTTCTCTAGCCTCTTTATTATTCTTCATATAGAACAGTGGAGGATTAATAAAATTAGACCAATGCTTCTTCATTTGTCCATCCCAACTGGAAAAGGATTCTTCCTCTATCCTCACATTCCTAAGGTGCGAATTTTTTTCCTACCCAATGTCCATAATCATCATTAATGGTACATTCAATACCGGCTACACCTGGATTACCTTGAGCAACACCATCAAAATTCAATTTGACCTAGCCATTCGGCAGTGGAACCCGTCTACAATTTTCTCTAGCCTCTTTATTATTCTTCATATAGAACAGTGGAGGATTAATAAAATTAGACCAATGCTTCTTCATTTGTCCATCCCAACTGGAAAAGGATTCTTCCTCTATCCTCACATTCCTAAGGTGCGAATTAGTAGTCTCAACAATGCTAACTTCTATTTTTGCAATTAACTCTTCAAGTTTCAATTTTAAGTTACGAAAAATACGGTGATTCCTTTCCTTCCAAATTTCCCATGCCACAATGGATGGGGAGATTTATTGTATACACCCTTTACCAAATTCGTGGGCCAACCCTTAAGAAGATCAGACAGAGATTTTGGGAAAGGGGTTGACCATCCCAACATGTGCTTGAGCCATTCCTAGCAGTTTTGGGAAAAAGGACAATTAAAAAGAATGTGATCCGCATCTTCGTAATTTTGTTTACATAAAATACATCTAGATGGACCTTGAAAACTGAGTTTAAATAACCTGTCCATAGTCAGAATTCTATTTTGGGAAGCGAACCATAAAAAGAATCCTGCTTTTGGAAGGCATGAAGAATCCCAATAGAACTTTAACGGAACATCCACTTTTTCCCAATTTTGGGATTCTAACATAGCCCTATATCCATTTTTTATGCTATACTTACCATCATTAGGGGCTGCCCAAACTAGTTCATCTTTCTTTTCTGATTTCTTAACCTTCCTATCTTTTAGTAACTTTTCGAAAACTTTAACCGTCTTATCATCCATACCCATACCCTCCAGAGATTTCCACACCCATTTAGGAGTACCATCTATATAAACCAAAGTCTTGTAGTCACTAACTTTGGTACCCCATAGATTAATTAAATTATTTTTGAGCTCCGATGGGATACTGCTCTGAAGAAGGGGGGGTTGTCCATCCCAAGAATCTTCCCAAAAGAGGGCCTCATCGCCCTTGCCAACATTCCAAGTTAAAAATTTGTAGATCAAATGGCGAAATTTCATCATGAAGTTCCAACTTTCCGATCTCCTAGGCGGGTTTTTCATTCTAAAAATTGAAAGAGGGTCATCCTCATTAATATATAAATTGTAAAGAATTTTAGCCCATTTGTGCTTTCTTTCGTTATAGAGACGCTAAATAAGTTTCACCCCAAGGGCTTCATTTTGCCATTGTAAATTCTTGATCCCTAATCTGCCTAGATCCTTAGGTTTACATATGTTTTCCCATTTGATAAGCGCCAATTTTTTGTCCTCTTTACAGTCCTTCCACAGAAAATTCCGCATTTTGGTTTCAAATTTAAGGAGGTTATGATTGGATAAAGGAAGACAAGATAAAGGGAAGGTTTGAATGGCTGATAATACTGATTGGATCTTGGTACATTTTCCGGCTTTTGTTAGCCATTTATCCTTCCAATAGCTGAGCTTGGCATCCATTTTTTCCAAAGTATTACACCATACCTTACTTGATTTCACTTCTTTTTCGAGAGCAATACCAAGATATTGGCAAGGAAAAACACCTTTTTTATATCCCATGATCTTGCATATTTGCTGTTCTATATTTGGTCTAGTATTAATAAAGAAATCTTAGATTTAAGCTCATTAACTTTCTGTCCGGAGGCTACCATATACATTTTTATGATGTTTTTTAGACCAAGAGCCTCTTCGATGGTACTTTTGCCAAGTAAGATAGTATCATCTGCATATTGTTGGTGAGTAATGTTAGGCATATTTCTAGTAATTGTAACACCTGAAATCCTTTGCTTTTTATGCGCATCAGTCACTGCTCTCCCAAACGCCTCTACCATGATGATGTAAAGAGAGGGAGATAATGGATCTCCCTGTCTAATGCTCCTTGATATATCAAAAAAAACCTTCCAGCGTTCTGTTAATAAGAATGGAGATTTTGGGAGTCAATATAAATTTGAAAATGAGGTTGATCCATTAATGGGAAAACCCAAATGCTTCCAAAACCTTACATAGGAACTTCCAATCAACCATATCATATGCTTTTTGAATGATCAGTTTCATGAACATGCATGCTTCTTTGTTCAAGCAAGCTGAGTGAATTGTCTCTTGAATGGTAATAATTCCATCAAGAATAGATCTACCCGACATAAAGCCAGTTTGTTCCTCTGAAACAATTTTAGGAAGGATACCTTTAACCCTGTTGGCTAAGACCTTGGAAAAAACTTTATACACAATATTACAAAGTGCGATCGGTCTAAAATCACCCAGGGTCTCAGGTTCAGACTTTTTAGGGATCAGCGTGAGAAAAGAGTGATTGATTTCTGATAATAGAGCACCCCCATTCCTGGATGCTTCAAGCTTTCCAAAGATCTGTATCTATAATATCCCAGCATTTTTGAAAGAAGAAAGCTTGAAATCCATCAGGGCCCGGGGATTTATCTAGATTCATATCAAATACTACCTTCCTGACTTCTTCCAATATTATAGGTTTGTTTAGACCCTTATTATCTTCGGGTGTGACGATTTTTGGAATAACTTTCAGAAGATTAGCTTGCGCTGTTCTATTCGAACCTTCGTGATTATTTAAAATATTCTGAAAGTATTTGACGAAGCTATCCGCAATTTTACATGTATTATCAGTTAGAACACCCAAATGATTTTTGAGACACGTTATTCTGCTCTTTGATCTGTTATATAATGTGGAATTGTGAAAGAATTTTGTTTTTCGATCCCCTTCAGCTAGCCACCTCTCTCTTGATTTTTGTCTCCAAAAAATCTCCTCGTTGGATAGAATATCTTCTGGCTTAGCTAATAAATCTTTTTCTAGTAGATAGCTGTCATTGTTCATACCTTTACTAATTACTTCTGAATTTAAATCTTTTAATTGTTTTTCTATATCTACTTTTTCTTTAAAGATGTTATTGAATTGTTCTTTATTCCATCTAAGTATTCGTTCTTTGAGCATTTTCAATTTGGCGACAAAAACAAACATCTTTGAGCCTACGAAGTTATCTTGTGCCCACCATACTTTAATATTATTGATGAAGTTTGGGTCTAAGATCCACATTTTCTCACATTTAAATGGATTCCTAGCAGGCTTGTGAGGCTCTAAAAATTCAAATCTAACCGGAAAATGATCTGACCCAGCAATAGGCAAAATAGAAGACTGAATATTCAAATTATTGACATCCAAATCACCTTTAATCAAGAAACTATCAAGTTTTTCCGCAATATATGCAAAATCCTTTCTCCTATTATTCCATGCGTAAATTCCATTACTAATTGGGATATCAATCAAATTATGCGACACACACCAATCTTTGAAATCTTTGGATGCTTGTGGTAATAGTTGAATACCACCTACCTTTTCATCAATATTTAACATCTTGTTAAAGTCGCCTCCTAAAACAAACAAACTACCCTTATGGCTATTCATAAATAAGCCAATGTCTTTCCAAACTGATTTTTTACCAATGTTGCTAATCGGTCCATAAACACTGATGAGAGTAAATTTAAGATCTGATTTTAAGCTTTGTACACTACCACTAATCCAGTTACAACTAATAATTAGAATGTTTGTATAGACCTTCCTGGGATCCCAAAGAATACCTAAACCCCGAGAAGCCCCACTCAATTCTTGAAATACAGAATTCCACAATCCTAGCATCTTATCTAATTTAACTTCTTCTAGCTTATTTAATTTAGTTTCCTGAATTAAAACAATATCAGATTCAAAGGATTTGAGGTTATGTTTTAATAACCTCTTTCTACTAGGGGCATTAAGACCCCTAGCATTCCAAGTAGTGATCTTCATACTTGCTTGGGAAGGCACTTCCCCTTCCCATTGCTGAAAATCTGGTCTATCTTTCGATGTTCTTTGCTATGTCCATCTGCTTCCGTGAGTTCCTTTAGTGATCTTCTTCCTCTTTTACCCTTTATTTTGCCACAAATAGGAGATTTGAGACCTTCTTGATTCATATGGATTCCAAGCTGATCTAAATTAGATTTTGCCTTTTGAACAGTAAAGGTTTTCTCGACTGAGTTCTTTTCATATTCTTCATTTTCAAATTCTTTTAAAAACTGATTTAACAGACCAGACTGCTTTTCTAAGTCTAAATCATATGCCACTTTGCTGTCATTGCTATTACCACTGTTCTTTTGCTCCATACCTGAACCAGAGACTATCATCTGAGATTGTCTTAGATTATTATCCTCATTTTCAATATTTAATAGGTCTTTTCTTAGATTTTCACTAGTGTAATTGTTCCCACCTAATTTGAGGATTCTCTGAATAAGTTCTCCCTTTTGAGCATCCGTGCTTTTATCAACATTTTCAAAACAAAGCACTTGGATTAATTCATCAGTAAGCTGATTTAGGTTAACTTCTTCCGATTTTGATATGCTCAAGTCATCCATTACTGGATCCAGAGTACTATCCTTGCTCAAGAATTCGTGAAATTACTTTATCAGCAACTTATCTGCTTGCTCTGTATACCTTTCCCTGTTTTGTTGCTTGCTGGTAGGTGTAAAAGGTGAGCTTATTGTGGCTGCTAGGGTTTGCCAAAACTTGTTTTTTGTGACCGGAGTTACCGTGTTGTTATCTGGCACCTGAACCTGACAAAGTT
The DNA here is from genome assembly GCA_028749045.1 of Cupressus sempervirens. Classification (NCBI taxonomy): domain Eukaryota; kingdom Viridiplantae; phylum Streptophyta; class Pinopsida; order Cupressales; family Cupressaceae; genus Cupressus; species Cupressus sempervirens. The sequence continues at coordinate 305,010,471 of CM053792.1, read as the reverse complement.
CCATTTGATCCGTATCGTTCTGAATATTAACTTCCTCTTTACTTTCCCCAAAAGAGTTAAATAACATAGAGTTCTCAATTTCCTCTAACTTGCCCTCTTGATTATCCCTTGTATCTTCTGCTTGCTGAAATTCTGAAGTCCCTTTATGTTTTTCAACTTTGCATGTGTGATTTAACTTAAACTTTGTGTCTTTATCATTGAGTGTAACCTCTGTCTTCTTATGCTTGGCTGAATTAGTTTTGAGCGATCTCTTTCCCTTTTCCATATGTACCTACTGTTCCTGTGAACACTGATCTTCTCTGACACTGATCTTCTTTCTTTTGTTTTTCCTATCATTCTTTCTCTGTTTTTTGTTGTCCACAATAATGCTCTAAAGCCTAGGTCTGCTACTTACTTTAGGAGACCTTTCCTTATCATCGAGAATATTATCTTGTCTACGTGCTTGCAGTGGAGATAAATTGGATTTACAACTGATTGTAGAATTGATCCTGTCTGACTGAAGATTCCAAGTATCACTTTTTGCAGATATATTCGGACTCACTTGATGACTCCCTTTCTTTTGACATGAGTTGTTATTCTTCTTTACTATCTTTACTTTTGTCATATTTGAATCATAATTTATGTTATGATCCTCCAAATCATGATCTTCTTGCATCATCCTGAGCTGCCTTCTTCTGATCAAAGATAAAGACCTATTGAGATCTGAGGTTTTGATAATATGTTGAAGGAAAACCACCTCTCATCATCAAGCTTGTTGATATCTGATATTTTGCCCCCATACTTTTGAAATTTTAAGTTATATGTAGATTTGTTTGTGATGAGTTTTATAGGTTTAAGATTTGTTTTATTAATTTGACATTTGATTAAGAGTTTAACATTATTACTTCTTTCATATGACAAATCCAAACCAATTAGTTTTCCTAATGATCTGCCAATCCTTTTTAAAATACTTATGTGATTTAATTCTGGAGGTAATGATTTAACTACAAACCAGGTTGGAATTGTAAAATGTAGATTATCTTCATTACAATTAGGGATCCAATCAAAAAAATATATAGCATGACGTGTAAACATACAGTCAAAAACCCTAAGAAATTCCTTTTTTACCAACTCATCACAACAATGAATAAAGATAATTCTATTAGAATAATGAGAGATGCATACTTGGGAGCCACAAAAATCCTCAAACCAGTCAATCAATTTGTGCATTTTTGCTATGGGACCATTCCAAAAGGCGAAAAGACCTACCTCTTGGCATTCTTCGCAATGCTCTTCACTGTCTTGATTACTGATGATGAGAACTGTGTCTTCATTTTCTGTTGCAGATTGATGGAAGACTTTAGAGGACAAAGGATCTTGATGAAGATTAGTAGTCTCTCTACGATGTGGAGGGATGTAAATGGAGGGAGAAAGCAATGGAGGGCGAATCAGCGAATGCGAGGGAACACTTGCGCAAGGATGGAAAGCGAAACCCTCTTGCCCTAGGTAAAGAGAATTCAGGTTTTGACTAGCATATTTGGTGGAATTAAACACGAAAATCTGCTTATTTAGGCTTGATACAGAGTATACTTTGGTCAAGGAAATGCCCCTTCCTTCAGCATACGAATTCCAACGGGAACCTTGTGTCGTGATTTCTTCCGTTTCAGTCTAAAGATTTGCCAGCGAGGCAAAGTAATTAGACGTATTGACCTCTAATTTGCCCGTATAACTCGAATCCTCCATCCTATTCTGAGCTTTAGGGCTTCGCAATCCATAGGAAAACTATCTGGATGCTTGCGCCTGTCCGAATGCATATCGCTTAGATTGTTTGTTTGGGAAGGGTCTAGTGAAATTCGCATGTTTTGCGTAGTTTGCTCTTTTTGCAATCTTATGTCTGCTAGCCATTTTTTTGCTTTTTTGAAAAGTCATTCATCATTTATATTATAATACATAATATTTAGTAGATTTATAATAGATTTCAATAGATTTATAATATATTTTAGACTTTAGTAGATTTATAATAATTGCTAAGAATTGCTAATACTTTAGTAGCACTATGTTAATCTACTAAGTTCTACTTACTATGAATTACTGTTTAACTAAATTTTTTGATTGATATGTGGTGAATATCTCAAATTATTATATATTCTACAAATTTGCTGTGTATGTATGCATTTTCAAGAATATTTTAAGAAATTGTATATTTTCAAATGTTCGATAAATTTGCCGATTTATTGCCAAAATTTTCACCGAGTTTTTGCCGATTCCGAGTTTTTCAATTTTTTTGGACCAACCGAGATATTGGCAATATTGAATTTTTAAACTATGGTATGTGCAAGACAATTTACACAATAAGAAAGATCCCAAAAGGATCCTTTCACTGAACTTTTGTAAATTTTAATTAAAATAATAGATTTTCCTGTGATTTCATTGTGGTCTTAGAGAATTAGATAGAAGTTGCAGAAAGATTGTTTCTTTTTTTTGGTATTTTCCAGATATAAGTAAAACAATAACAAATAATATAAAATTCAGTCAACCAGAATAGCTACAAATTGTACCAGGCAAGATATGTAATTAGTATGCCAGCAAAAGTGTTTACAAACAAGGAATGAAGATGCTAGCTGCAAGAATGGACCAGCCACGCACTAAAAGGGAAGTGATGGCTGATGTAATCCAACCAACAAATCTTGTGCCAGCTAAAAGGAAGCCATACAATTGCTATAGTCACGCCTAGGCAGCAAGAAGATCCTAGTGTGCCAAACAAGACCCTCAACGTACAATGCACAAGCACCCCCAAATGTTGAACTTAACAATCTTTGTCAACTGCTGAAGCAATACTGTAGAATGCTATTGAACTATTGAAACCATCTATTGGGGTTTGCATCCTAATAGCCAAGCTCTAGGGTTTGCATCCCAGTCCTCTAGAATCACTCGTCAGAGCAAAATCGCAAATGCCAAGAATGAAGATGTAAAAGATAATGAAAGAATGAGCCAACATCTCCTTTTATCTCCCTCTCAAAGTCAATTGAACCCTAAAGGGAGAATATGCCTTTCCCTTTATTATAAAATGACATCTTTTCAATTAAAAGGCCTTTATGTATAGGGAAAACATCCCTTCCCTCAAATAACATAACTCTAGGTGCCCGAAGGTCTCCGGATGATGAAAATAAGTTATAATAATTCAAAACCTTTCCAACGAGCTATAACACATAGGCCTACCTAACTAGATGAAGCCAAAATCCCCTTATTACACCAATTAGCTATATAAATAGCTTTATTTTAATTTATTTAAACGCAAACTTAGCAAATATTGAAAATATTTCCTTTTATTCAACTGGAAAGCCAAGCCAGCTAAATAATCAGTGAACGGGTCTTGCCACCTGCTTGTGATTGATGCCAAGCAATGTGGGCCAACTGACAGTTCCATCCCTAAAAACTAGGGATGCTTCTAGAAACTAGTGAATATACCCTATCACCCTGAAATTGAAATCGTCTACTGGTCCCGAGGAGCCTCAAATCTGATCACTGCCACAACCTCCTAAATTTCAGGAAAATCCTTAAAATTAAGGAATTGCCTTGACTGGCTCTCAAACTGACTGTAGAACCAACTTGGGTCAGTATCTAGTACAAGTCTCTATCCACCACTGCTAGCCTTCAATACTCCAATAATAGGCCAACTCTCAGGACTCTACTAGTTAGACTAGAGAGGGAACATGACAATCCTCCTCTCTCGGAGATGCTTGTCCACAAGTAACTGCGATGCTGGATGTTGCAAAATAGATGCACCCTTCCAAGTGGCGTCCTCTATGGTTAGAACTCTCCATCTTACCAAGTACTCCTGAATCACCCTAATCCTCAATCATCTCTCCCTAACCTCGAGAATCTCCTCAGGGACCAAAGTCAATTTACCCTCTTCATCCAAAGGAGGTAAATTGTGTGATGTTGTAATATGCTGCCCCAGTGCCTTCTTCAGGCATGACATGTGGAACACATTATGAACCCTACTATTTTGTGGTAACTCGATCTCATAGGCCACCTTTCCAACTCACTTGAGTACTTTGTAAGGTCTATAAAAATGAGGCTTGAGCTTTTCAGCGCCTCCCCTTTTAAGGGTGCTCTATCTATAAGGCTGTAGATGAAGGAGAATCATGTCACCCACCTCAAATGCTCTCTCCATCCTATGCCGATCAGTGCACATCTTCTGCCGATTCTGAGCATGCTACAAGTTCTCCCTAAGAGATTTCATGATATCTTGGTTCTCTTGCAACCAATCTTGTGCTAAGGGAACTCTACCATCACTGAAAGCTAAATCAACAAAAGATAATGCCTTGTAACCATGAAGAGCTCTGAAGGGAGTCATGTTAATGGACATGTGATGCGTAGTATTATAACAATATTCGCCCAAATAGAGCCAACGCACCCATGCTTTCTACTGCCTTGACACATAGTTGCGCAGATCCCCCTCCACCCACTTATTAACTACGTCAGTTTGTCCATCCGTCTGAGGATGGTAGCTAGTGCTGGCGGTCAACTCTATGCCTACTATCTTGAAAAGTTCCTGCCAGAAGGAACTCATGAACTCGTTGTCCCTGTCACTGACTGTATGTCTACATGAAAGGAGGCCCTACCATCTTGAGGTGTAGGTATTTTGGACTTAACAAAACGTGTATGTTATGATCCTGGTGGGCGACCTTCACTAGCATCTCGAGGTTTTGGTGCAATGGTTTGTACCATGTGGTATTAGAGCCTCCACCTAGGTTTGAGTCTTGGAGTGTGTGGCAACGCCGACATTGCAGTGTTCGTCTAGGGCTCATACAGCCAAGGGAGGGCTCACCGTATGGGCACACATCTAGCCCAGAGTCTGGATTGCGGAGTGTGGTGGGATGTTATGATCTTGGTGGGTGGCCTTCACTAGCACCTTGGGGTTTTGGTGCAATGGTTCGTACTAGTGTAGCCCAAAGTATGTCATCATGACGAATGATAGTCTCCATTCTACAGGAAGTTACCTTCTTAGGACCATCGTTTGAAGCCGCCTTCAAGATAGTCTTCTTCCTTCCAGAAAGAAACTCTAGCTACATGCGGTGGTGGTCAATGATGTATCGCCCAATACCCTGTAACCACTGCATTCCCAAATCTACATCATAATCCTCCAGTGGTAGCACATAAAAGTCATCTGTCATAGTATAGTCCACTATTTGGATGATAAGCTGAGGAATCCTTTGAGTATAGCTCAAAATGACACTGTTTGCAACCTTCACTCCAAAATTAACAAACTCCTCAGATTGGAACCCATGCTTGTCAACTAGCTTCTAGTCAATAAAGTTGTGCGTGGCCCCTGTGTCTACTAAGTGCACAACCTGCTGGCCTCTTAATGTACCTTTCAAATGAAAGGCATGAAATCTGGGATAACTTGAGAGAGTAGCCATAGTCACTTTAGCTAATGCCAAAGGCTCCGGAGTGTCTAGCTCTAATTGTGGGTGTTCCTACTCAACCTCCTCTGAACTATCCTCATTATCAGTATCAGTATCAGGTTCTCCTCATCGCCTATCTCAGATGTCACCTCTATCAAATGAACCTTGCCTTTACCAAGGCAATGATGGCTAGGCTCCCATGGCTCCTTACAAGAGAAGCATAGTTTCTTCCTCCTCATCTCATTCCTCGACTCTTGGTCCATCTTGGGTGGTCTAGAAGGTGGTTCCCCTTTGCCCTGGGAAGTGTTGGCCTTTTGGGGAGGCTGAGAATCCCTGAAAGGTTTCTTATCTGCCTGATAAGGAGTAGGAGGGGTGTCTAGTCTAAATGTAACATCAATGGTCTCCTTGAGGGTGGTTGGCTTGAATGCTTGTACTAGTCCCTTCAGTTTGTCTCGCAAACCAACTATGAACACCATCACACAACGATTATGAGACATGTCCGGAACCATGACTGCAATACACTGGAACTCATTCACAAAAGACTCCGCGTTCCCTGTTTGCCTAATATGTGCCAACTCTTGGTAGTAAAGCTTTGTGTCTTTATGATCAAACCTAGCAATGAGCCGCTCAGTGAATTTAGCATAGGAGTGAACCATAACATGATCCTGGGTGACCAATCCATGGTGCCACCAATCATAGGCAACCTTGTCTAAATGTAAAACCACAAATAGTATAGCCTCTCTCTCAGGCATAGGTCTCAATGATAAATAGATATTCAGCTTGTGCATCTAAGCTCGTGGACTCGTATCACCCATGCCATAATAGGTAGCCAGTGTGATCTTCCAAGTGGCTCTACTGAGGTCATTGTTCTGCTGTGGTCTGTAGCCCTTGACTCCTCTGAACCTGGTGTTATCCATACGCTGTGCACAATATTGTGGAAAAGGAAAAACATCCTTAACCTCTGGGGGTAGGGCTCTCCACTCAGTTGTAGTTACCGTGACTGAATCCTGGAATCCAACCTCAGGTGGCTCCACTTGTGCCGGTTGCTCAACTTGCCCAAACTAAGGCGATAATGGCCTATTTTAGAGCGAGAATACATGGATGTTTCTGCCAATGGGAATGAAGGGAGCTCTTTATGTAGACATGGGACTGATGATTGTGCTAGCTTTCAGCAACAAAAACCGACTTGTTCCTTCCCTGTCTTCCCTATCTACCTCCACGCCTATCCAATACCATCCGCTCTAGGGTATCTTGTAATCTGTCCAGTGTCTGGACTATCTTGGGCTGTGAAACAATTAGAGTTCTCATGAACTCTCTCCTTTGCCTTTGTAGGCATGCTATCATGAGCAACACCTTGTGCCTCACCCATAATTGGTGTCTCTGCGTCTCTAGCGACTTCTGCTCACCACTGGTTTCTCCCACACTCATAAAACCTATGCATTTCTCCACCAAGATGCATAGAAGATATATAAAAATAGATGGCAAATGCTGAAACGAATTATCAAACCCTTTTCTATAACCTGTTGTGATAATTTCATTGACACCCTATAGGTTGGCAGGATTCAAGCTTTGATACCACTAAAAGATCCCAAAAGGATCCTTTCACTGAACTTCTATAAATTTTAATTAAAATAATAGATTTTCCTGTGACTTCGTTGTGGTCTTAGAGAATTAGGCAGAAGTTGCAGAATGATTGTTTCTTCTTTTTTGTATTTTCCAGATATAAGTAAAACAATAATTAACAACAACAAATAATATAATATTCAGTCAACTAGATAGCTACAAATTGTACCAAGCAAGATATGTAATTAGTATGCCAGCAAAGGTGTTTACAAACAAGCAATGAAGATGCTAGCAACAAGAATGGACCAGCCATGCACCAAAAGGGAAGAGATGACTAACATAATCCAACCAAAAAATCATGTGCCAGCTGAAAGCCAGCCGTACAGCTGCTATAGTCATGCCAAGGCAGCAAGAAGATCCCAATGTGCCAAACAAGACCCTCAACGTGCAATGCACAAGCACCCCCAAATGTTGAACTTAACAATCTTTGTCAACTGCTGAAACAATACTGTAGAATGCTATTGAAACCATCTATTGGGGTTTGCATCCTAATAGCCAGGCTCTAGGGTTTGCGTCCCAGTCCTTTAGAATCGCTCGTTAGAGCAAAATCGCAAATACCAAGAATGAAGATCTAAAAGATAACAAAAGAATGAGCCAACATCTCCTTTTATCTCCCTCTCAAAGCCAGTCGAATCCTAAAGGGAGAATATGCCTTTCCCTTTATTATAAAATGATATCTTCTCAATTAAAAGGTCTTTATGTATAGGAAAAACATCCCTTTCCTCAAATAAGATAACTGTAGGTGCCCGAAGGTTTCCAGATGATGAAAATAAGTTATAATAATTCAAGACCTTTCCAACGAGCTATAACACATAGGTCTGCCTGACCAGATGAAGCCAAAATCCCCTTATTACTCCAATTAGCTATATAAATAGCTTTATTTTGATCTATTTAAACACAAACTAAGGAAATATTAAAGATATTTCCTTTTATTCAACTGGAAAGCCAAACCAACCAAATAATTAGTGAACGGGTCCCGTTACCTGCTTGTGACTAATGTCGGGCAATGTGGGCCAATTGGTAGTTCCATCCCCAAAAACTAGGCATGCTTCTAGAAACTGGGGAATATACCCTATCACCCTGAAATTGAAACCATATATTGGTCCCGAGGAGCCTCAAATTTGATCATTGCCATCACTCCTAAATTTTAGAAAATCCCTAAAATTAAGGAACTGCACTACCTGGCTCTCCAACTGACTGTAGAACCAACTCTGGTCACTGAGTATCTAGTATGAGTCTCTATCCACCACTGCTAGACTACCAGACTCCAATAATAGGCTAACTCTCATGACTGCTAGTCAAACTAGAGAGGGGACATGACAAAGAAAACAATATTAATCGAGCTACTATAGTTGTCACTGACCATTCAGAAAAGAAGTGTTGAAGTTTAGTGTTAACCGCGTAATTTTAGTGTTAATCAAGCCAAGTATTGACCGAACAAGTTGTAGTGTTCACCTAGTATGAACAATAAGAACAAGTTAACAAAAGATTTAATTTGAGGCCGACATTTGATGAAAATTAAGAATGTTCGAGATGTTTCAAAGATAAGGATGAAGCTAGTTATGAGATCAACGAGTGGAGTGATGCAAAGAAGATTTGATGAAGAAGAGTTAATAATTTGAGATGAAGCACAAAGGTCAAGGCAGAATTATATTTCTCAAGCATCTAGATTCATTAAATCTGAAACTGATGGAGATCTACGATTGTGATTAAGCGGCAAAATTTGGAAGATTCTAGAACAACAAAAGTTATCTATTTAAAGGGATGAACAAGATGTTTCTTGTTGTTGATGTTGAAGGTGTTGATCAAGGCGATGAAGAAGAAGAAGTTAGAAGGTGAACTGAGTAGAGCAGTATTGTGAAGATCTAGAGGAAGTGCTAAGTTGAAGTGAATGTGTGAATCAGCTAGAAAGGGATCAGAAGGAAGAGATTGAGCGAAACAAAGATCTGAACAAACAAGGTAGTGCTAAAACCTAACAAATCATTTCATTGTTGCTTTCTTACCATTGTAGCAGAAAAATCTCTTAACTGAGTGGACCTAACAAGTCTTTTAAATCCTATGTGGTAGCATTCTTTTGAATGTTTTGTAAGTCCTTTACAATGGATCACTCTTTAGAAATTTAAAGAAGTGATAAGGTTTAGATAATCTTTGGTGAAAAGCCTCTAACAAGGTTATACTAAAAATGCGTATGTAACCTTTAACAAGGTTGGCTCCTAACAGAGCTCACTTAAGAACAATGAACATATTTGGGTTTCTAGTTCCCAGGTGGGTTTTTCTTTTATAGGGTTTCCATGTTAAATGCTTGTGTCAAATGTGTGAATACTTGTTGTGTTGCAAGTTTATTTCATGTTAACTATTTATTGCTGCAACTCGTTATAAGCTAGATGATTACTTTGATACTTGATAAATTAAGCAATAGTAGGAAGTTGCCAATTTGATGCTATGATGAAATCCATTTGAATAATGATGTTTGATTTGGTTATTGAGTTATTCATATGAAAGTTTAAGAAGTTAAGTTTGTACTAAAGTTTTTTAAGGCCTGTAGGATAACTGGTTATAACTGATTCTCCCCCGCTCTTAGTTATCTAATAGGATTATGAGTTCCATTCTCAATTGGGGCTGGGGTATAGGGGGCTTTTTCCTTTTGGGGTTTTGGGGTTCGATGACGTTGATGTACTAAAGGTAGATAGTCTAAGGCACGATTGGCTTTTGGCTCAAGAAATAGATTGGATCTTCAGGGTCTGAAAGCCTGAAGACCTAGTGTTTCAATGAAAATTGGCATAGTTGAAACCCTAAAGGACAATCACCACTACTACTTGCCCTAGATTCTATACACTAAGGACAAACTATCAAAACAAAATTGAAAGTTGTAGTATCCCCATCAGGAAATAAAATAAACTAATAACTTTATTTGGGGCCCTGATTGATTTTTTGTATATCTTGGGCCCATCTTTAATTTTCTGTAGGTGTAGGTGTTTGCCGTGTCATGTGTTGGCACATTGTTTCTTCCCTGGGAGTTTTCCTCTGATGAGGTATATATGTTCATCGGATTAGTTGTTTTAGGTATGTGATTTGGATTATTTCTTTGTACTGCGAATTCCTGTTGGCATTCTATATTGTTCGCCATTTCAGAAGTGGAAGATCTTTCCTACTTGACTATTCGGGTTTCGGTGTGACTCAACCCTCACCCTATTTTGTCCTGCATTACTTTGCCTCAGATTTGGCACATTTGGAGCGCTTTTTTTGTTTTGCAAATATAATATTTTGAGTTTTAGCAAGAAATTGTTATATTTTTGAGTTTCAGGGTTCAATGACCTTGATGTACTAAAGGTAGATAGTCTAAGGCAGGTGGCTTGCGGCTCAAGGAATAGATCAGATCTTCGGGGTCTGAAAGCTTGAAGACTTAGTGTTTCAATGAAAATTGGTTTCAATGAAAATTGGCATAGTTGAAACCCTAAAGGACAATCATCACTACTACTTGCCCTAGGTTCTACACACTAAGGACAAACTATCAAAACAAAATTGAAAGTTGTAATATCCCCATCAGTAAATAAAATAAACTCATAACTTTATTTGGTGCCCTGATTGATTATTTGTATATCTTGGGCCCATCTTTAATTTTTCATAGGTGTAGGTGTTTATCGTGTCATGTGTCGGCACGTTATTTCTCCCCTGGGAGTTTTCCTCCCACGGGGTATATATGTTCGTTGGATTAGTTGTTGTAGGTATGTGATTTGGATTATATCTTTGTACTGTGAATTCCTATTGGCATTCTATACTGTTTGCCATTTCGAAAGTGGAAGATCTTTCCTACTTGACTATTCGAGTTTCGGTGTGACTCAACCCTCACCCTATTCTGTCTTGCATTATTTTGCCTCGGATTTGGCACATCTGGAGCACCACCTTTGTTTTGCAAATATAATATTTTGAGTTTCGGCAAGAAATTGTTATATCTCTGTGTTGGCATACGCTTCTATGCCTGACTATTATTTGGTGTATTCAGTGGGTTATATCTTCCCTTTGACATCTCCAACTCACTCCCTTCGACACATTCCTCAAACAGTACTATGGCATCAAAGCCTTCCTTCGGGCAATTTCTTTTGGGTGTTTCCCTCAGGCACATTCCTTTGGGCACTTTCCCTTGGGACTTCCCTTGGGCACTTTCCCTTAGGTGGTTTCCCTCATGTACTTTCTCTCGGGACTTTCCCTTAGGTACTCTCCCTTGGATACTTTCCCTCAGGTACTTTCCCTAGGGTGCTTTCCCTTAGGAACTTTCCCTTGGGTGCTTCCCTCCCTCCGGTACTTCTGACTAGTGTCTTCCCTCGAGAAAACTCGTGTGTTGTTGGGGAACATTATAGTGGTATCAGAGCTAGTGATTCTACCAGCCTATGGAAGTGAATGCAAGTTTATACCCGAAGAAGAATGCGAGATCACCTTGTTGGTAGAATAGTGGATCCCCAAGATCCTTCGACAAAACTCATGAATCTTTTAAGAGAGCTCAGTACAAACAAAGTGCAGATCCGGAAACCCCAAATGCTTACGCAAGAAACATTACAAAATTTGGCTGAGTGGAAGATAACGAGAGAACAAAATGGACATAGCGACGACTCTGTCACAAGAAGGACAAACACTCAACCTTCTCGCTCTCAACCTTCGGTACCCATTTTCCTTCCAAGGATGAAAGAACCATGCAAAGAAAGACAACCCACTTTTTAGCAAATGTAAGAACAAATTCGATAGGATTGGAGGAATGTGAATATGGAAGGTGATATATCGTACAAAGACTATGTTGATCTATGAATTAGATATTCAGGTGGGGGAAGTCGTGGTTATTTTAATGATGATCTTAGCAGAAAGATCGGAAAAGTAAACTAATCACCATTTGATGGATCTGGAGTCATCATTACATAGGCACTGTTTCTGACTTTCAGCTCAACATTATGCTCGAAGAGGAATCAATCAAGTTTGTAGCGCTCCATCTGGAAGGAGTGGCGCAAGAGTGGTGGCACCATAGATTGGTCACTCTCGGTCAATGACCAAGTGACCTCTTATGTTGAGCTCACTGAGACACTCATCAATTGTTTTGATGGAAAGGATCCTGAACTAAACTTGAAAGATCTGGCACAACTAAGGCAAACAGGTATGATAGACAATTACATAATGGAGTTCCAAAGGCTATTAGTACTAGTCATAGACATCTTTGAGAGATGTCAAATTGTGTTATTCATGGATGGGTTGAGGGAGCCCTTAAGAGGCTGGATCAAAGGGTTCAAAACCATGCACACTCAACAAAGCTATTAAGAAGGTGCGTGACATGGCCACATCTTCCTCCAAAACCCACATAGCTACACCAACACCTTCCCCACAAGAAGACAAAGGCAAGGAGCCAATTCAGGAAAAACCTCCGCTAGATGAAGGCTCTTGGCAAGAGCTCCGGAGGAAAAATCATTGTTATGAAAGGAGCCATGGAGACCGGGTTATTGCTGCCTTGGGAAGGGAAAGATTCATTACATTGAGGTGTTTCCTTACGACGACAAAGGACAAGTATCTAAAATAATTGGTGAAGAAATTAACTAGGAAGAGAGAATAAATGGCCTCATACAAAAAGGGGGTTCCATTGCTACCCTCACTACAATGGCTGAAAGTGGTATCTTCAAGGTTCAGGGCACAATTCATAGAAAACGAGTCACAGTCGTGATTGATAATGGTGCCACATTTAATCTCATAATTCATCATTGGTCACTAGTAAGGGCTTGCACTTAGTAAAGCATAGTGGACTCGAGGTTAAGTTTACTAGAGGAATGTTGTTACTTTGCACTCATGTGATCCCACGTCTCAACATTTCCATGGGAAACTATACTTTGATAGATGATTTCTTTTTCATAGATTTGGTTGACACTAATATCATATTGGGCATCGAGTGGATGGAGACCCTTGATTAGTACACCCAAAGCTTCAAGAGGATTGACTTTTCATTTGAAGTAGATAGCAAGAAGGTGTTGCTAAGAGGAATATCAAATAAAGGACTGAGGGAAGTCACAATCAATAAGATGGAGGCCATTTTAAACATGATATGATCCCAGAATTTAAGTTCGATGCTGCGCTGGCAAGTAAAAACATGACAGTCAACACTTTACCCCATTCCTTATATGATTTGCGAGCCTATCTGTTGGTCGAGCACTCCAAGAACACTTTTGCATGTCAGATGATGAATGGCTATTTACATGATGAAAGATACAAAGTGATTGATGATATCATATACTACAACAATAAGATCTACTTGGTGCTTGACTCCAAACTGAAGAAGCTGATTACAGAAGGTTTGCCAAAATCAGATTTACAATTGCTTGAGGACAAGCAATTTTTGGGACAAGAGGATTGTGATTTCCCCGTCGTTAAATAAAATAAACTAATAACTTTATTTGGGGTCCCAATTGATTTTTTGTATATCTTAGGCCCATCTTTAATTTTCCGTATGTAGTTGTTTGCTGTGTCATGTGTTGGCATGTTGTTTATTCCTTGGGAGTTTTCCTCTGACGAGGTATATATGTCTGTTGATTAGTTGTTATAAGTATGTGATTTGGATTATTTCTTTGTACTGCAAATTCCTATTGGAATTTTGTATTTTTTGCCATTTTGGAAGTAGAAGATCTTCCCTACTTGGCTATTTCAGTTTTAGTGGGATTTAACCCTCACCCTATTCTATCTTGTATTACTTTGCTTCGGATCTAACACATCTGGAGCTCCATCTTTGTTTTCAAAATGTAATATTTTTCAGTTTCGGTAATAAATTGTTATAACTCTATTTTGGCATACGCTTCTGTGTTTGACTATTATTTGGTGTATTCAGTAGATTATATCTTCCCTTCAGCATCTCAAGCTCACTCCCTTCAACACATTCCTTAAATAGTATCGTGGCATTAGATCTTTCCCTCAGGCACTTTCCTTTGAGTGTTTCCCTTGGGCACGTTCCCTCAAGTACTTTCCCTCAGGAACTTTCCCCTGGGTACTCTCCCTCAGGACTTTCCTTCGGGTGCTTTCCTTCGAATACTTTCCCTTGGGTTTTTCCCTCAGGTACTTTCCCTCGGGTGCTTTCACTTGGGTACTTTCCCTCAGGCACTTTCCTTTGGGTGCTTCTCTCCCTGGAGTACTTTCCCTCGGGTGCTTCCCTTCCTTGGGTACTTTCCCTTGGGTACTTCCTATGAGTGTTCCCTCGAGAAAACTTGTGCGTTGTTGGGGAACATTACAAAAGTGAAAAAAAACAAAAAACTAGGGCAAACATTGAAAAATACAAACTCTATCTCAAAAGGCAAATGAAAGGCAAGAATTCTATGATTGAGGATGAGATCAATGATCAAACAAGGCAAACCAGGGATGGAAAGCCAAATAATGGAGGTGATAATCACAAGAAATTGGATCGCCGAAAGAATGACAACAGAGAGCTTAGAATGATGAAAATCGGAGAATGACCAAAAAGCTAATCGTCATGCCTTCGAGCGGTCGAGGTCCAAATAATCCTAACATTCCAACACCTTGAGGTCTATTCCTTAATTCCATGGGAGGTTAGGCTTTTGGGTCTTTGTTGGTGTCTAGATTGGAACAACCTTGAAACTTCAAAAGTCTGAAAGGACTAAAAAAACTAACTCCCAAAAAACAATAAAAAAGGGGGGGGGGGAATGGTGAAAAAAGCTGATATCCAACTGTTGAGAGCATATAGTTCCACAATCTGACTCACTGGATACCTAATTAGGCCAGCCATAATGGTCCTACCAACAAGAAATAAAAGCAAAAGAGGAGGTCTCCATTAGCCCGAGTGGCTAAAATGGGGTGCGAGTCCTAGAGGCATAACACTATGGACATCTACACTAGGTACTCTTGGGTTTTGGTTTGGGTGCGTCCCTAGGTTTCATTGGTTTAATGTTTATAATTCTTGACTTTAGTTGAGATCCAGGCTTACTTGACCCAAGTCTAACTTGGATTAAGGTCTTATTGACTTGGTTTGAAGTATTATAATTAATTATATTGATGTCATCCACCAAATTGAGGTCTGACCCTTATTAATGCCAATCAATCTTGTACAAGATCCCTTACCATAGATCAAAATTGTCCCATGCGAAGTAGGATAGTACTATATGATGAGTTGATTGGAGTACTACTTAGTTACTCTTGTGTTCCAAAGAAATGTTGACTTCACATCAATAAATATCTACCTACATATGGATCTAATGCTGGCCAAAATTTCTACTAATCCTCCTTTCTCGGAGTTAGAGATCTTATGCTTTCTGCCTGGTGCTATCTAATTGTAGGTTTAACTACACCTGTTGTTTTAGTGGTTCCTAATCATCTATGGTACATGTCATTGTTGATTAAAACGGGGACTCTAAAGTCTCACCTTAGGATTCACCAATAGTTTTATACCGTTTTAAAAATAAATTATCAACTTACGTGTGATGATTATCATCAATTCAAGTGTCAAGTGCGATCATTTTTACACCTTTGTGGAAACATTGTTCAAACTTGGACAATTTTGTTTTCCTATTTTTACACTTGTTCAATATAGGAAATTTAACTTCCCAGAGATTCAGATCTCCTTTCATCAACTGCAAGGGCAAACCAAGCAAGCTTAAGAGTCTTAAAGTTTCTCAAAAAGCAGGTTGGAGATTCAGTTTCAAGGGCAGTCCAAACAAGGTTTTTAGAGCCTGTTAGCCTAATGAAGTGGAGTTTCTCAAAATTCAAAATGCAGATTCAATTTTTCCTTATTTTACTACAATGGCAACTTTCCTGCATTATAACAATTGTATAAAGCGTACACAATATACACGGTAACCTTTACTGGTTTTGATTGTTATTGTTCTGAATCCTCTACTAGCTATATTTATCATGTCCTTTTTAATTTCAATGTAAGTATGTGGATCCTCTAAATAGCTACATTTCTTTTAAGTTTTAAGGTCTAAGAGTTCATTTTCTCTTGGCAAACAACTGGTTTTTCCCTGGGGATCATTGTTGAAGGATAGAGGTTCTTCCATACACATCATTTCTATTTGTGCTTTATTGACCTGCAGATCGGTCTCCGATTGCTCTAACACCAGACTACGGGGGACCTATAGTGCGCTATGCTGATGGAGTGGTAGATGTATGCTTCAGTCGCTATATAACAGTGAGGGAAGGTGAGATAATTGAGAAGAGTTGATTTTTTATTTATTTAATAGATATTTGCATGGCATGTTTGTTGAGTTCTCTGTTTACACATTTTTGTTTTTTCTGTTGTCTACAATAAATAATTTTTCTTCCTGAACAGACCACCGTCAAAAAGATAGGGAACCTGTTACAACAATAGTATGCATGGGGCTTGACGGAAATGATATCAAAGGTAAGCAATATACAATGGAGTTTTTATATTTTATACCATGAAAGATAATATTGTTGACCAAGGATCTTGAAATTTTGATTTGAAGCTTTGTTGAAGCATTCTGTTCATAAAATATTTTGTTGTCAAGGATCTTGAGAGGTTGATAGGAAGTTTAAATGAAGGTATAGTATGCTCGTTGGAATGTGTGATAGGACTAACCCCATGAATTATGGAAACTGTCCTTTGTTTAGAGCCGCATGTATTGGTAAGCGGCAACGACTTCTATTCATTTCCACGTTTAAGCCCAGATGGTGAAAAAATGGTATGGATAGAGTGGAGTCATCCAAACATGCCTTGGGACAAAGCGGAGCTCTGGGTTGGTTATTTTTCGTCAGATGGGTGGGTAACTTTCTCATCTTTCATGGCCTTAATCTATTGTTCTTGCTCTAATACCCTACTTGGCTTGTATGAGTAATAAAATGTGATCCTTATGTTTGTTATAAGTATCATTTGTTCTTAGTAAGGTCCAACTTCTTTTGTTTTGAATCTGTATTAAAGCATTTGATGGTGCCTTAATCTATTGCTCTTGCATCATTTGTTCATATTAAGTACCAACTTCTTTTGTTTTGAATCTGTATTAAAGCATTTGATGGTGCCTTAATTTATTGTTCTTGCATCATTTGTTCTTAGTAAGTTCCAACTTCTTTTGTTTTGAATCTGTATTAAAGCATTTGATGGTTCCTTAATATACTGTTCAATCTTTATTAAAGCATTTGGTGGTGCACCACATAGCATGTCATTCTATAAGAGTGAAGAATAGAAAATATTTGGTCAAGGAAAGTTGGCCGAGGAAAATCATTATACAAATTTAATCTCATTTAATGTGCAGGTGGACATTCTTCTTCCATATGAGCAGCATTGCCTTCTGTATCCTCTTAGGTTCTGTACCCAAAACTCCTACACAATTCTCTATTTCTGCAACAGTAAAGCTAGATTGATGGCCAGTCTCTTGGTATTTACACTTTGATTGCAATACCTCATCATATTGGTATTTTTAATGATTTCAAAAGAAAGGAAGATTGCCATTAGAAACTATAACCATGTGGCTGTTATTCTGTTGTTCTGCATTGAAAGGTATTTAGTTTACCACAATGTCCTCATGGTTTTGCAACTTAAAATTTATGGATCTCCTTTTCTTCCTTGTGCCTTTCACCTCAAGTGAATGGTAATCTTATTTTTTAATTGATTTGGGTTGTTTCCCTTGTTTTTGTGGGATTGAAGACATGACTATTCATCAATATTGGTTCCCATGTAGTAATAATATCATTTATCAATGCAGGATCCTTTTTACAATGAGACTAGATAGTCTATTTGGATCTTCTTTTTGTGTATAGGCTTTACCTAAGTAACATATCATCTTTTTGTTGAAATCATTAAAAATACCAATATGATGAGGTATTGCAATCAAAGTGAAAATACCAAGAGACTGGCCATCAATCTAGCTTTACTGTTGCAGAAATAGAGAATTGTGTAGGAGTTTTGGGTACAGAACCTAAGAGGATACAGAAGGCAATGCTGCTCATATGGAAGGAGAATGTCCACCTGCACATTAAATGAGATTAAATTTGTATAATGATTTTCCTCGGCCAACTTTCCTTGACCAAACATTTGCTATTCTTCACTCTTATAGAATGACATGCTATGTGGTGCACCACCAAATGCTTTAATAAAGATTGAACAGTAGATTAAGGAATCATCAAATGCTTTAATACAGATTCAAAACAAAAGAAGTTGGAACTTACTAAGAACAAATGATGCAAGAACAATAAATTAAGGCACCATCAAATGCTTTAATACAGATTCAAAACAAAAGAAGTTTTAAACATGAGAATTTGAGACTTATTCATGCTAACGTGAGTTTCTTTGTTTTAAGTTGCACCCCTCATTTTTTTGATATATTAGTGAGGGGCTCTTTTGCAGCCATTGACTACATGCATCAATTAATCAATGACATTAAACTCTGCTGCTCAAGGTAAATCCATATAATCTAAAAGGCTAAAGCTATAACAAGCAATCCACATGGGATTTTAGAACCAAAAAAACAAAAAAGCTATCCTAGTAAGAAACCAAATAAGCCTATCTTAAACCGTTGGGGTTTTATCAACCCAACACATAGCTTCTATATTCGTGATCTCCTATGCACCAGCAATGATCTCTATATCCAAACTGCCACAAACTTCACCTTTTTCATTCACAATTTTGCCTTCACTTTGTTCTTGACATTTGAATAGGATTCACAAGTAGATCATTTTGAATTCCTTGATGCCTTGCTCAAACCACTGGACAATGAGGAGAACTTTGACGTTATTTTTTTTGTGTGATTTCCGAAGAGTTGACTATTGAGACCAAACATGTACAAAAGTCTATTAGCTCATTCAATTAGTAGATGATCTTAGCTTCCTTGCATGTAAATTTACTCATGAATGTAAGGGTCATGCTTACAAAGTTCCACCTCTATCACAGATGAGATCATCACCCATGCTGCTGCTTGTTTTGCTATCTTTGGGATCATGGGAAAAAATATCCATTTGTAGACAACCCTACTAAATCTTCCAACTTTGTGAGAAAATTGGTGTAAATAGGGCTCATAGACTTGATTATGCTAGGTCCAAAACCATCTTAATTGTTCGCAGAGGTTCAGTTTTTAAATTTTAGACAACTGAAAAGTGCCTCTATTCTTTGGTCACAAAGGACACCACAGTAAAATGGAATCAACATTTTTCCTACTACCCATTGCTTTACCATGCTCAATTTTTTGATTGACGACACCCAACACTAGTAGGAAAGGAAACCCTGCAGTTTGATCAAAACCAAACAACGATGAAAGCAAAACACAACCCTTTGGAGAAGGATAGGCACTCATAATTTGATTCTTAAGGCTGAAAGCTAGAATGCTCTCCACATGCCTCTAAATAAATCATCTCCATTCATAATGTAGAGCCAACTTATAATAAACATCTCCTTTCTAACAAATAATCAAAGGGAAACTTGGAACTTTTAGCCCTGATCAGGTGCTTACCCTTACACTTGGGAATGAAATAGAATTGAATGATAAATTGAATGATTCAATCTAAACTAGGCATCCATTTAATCACTTGATTAGTTGTCAATGAATCGAATCCCTATGCTTTTTTTGACTCGGTTGTTAATTGATCTAGCTCTATTTGTAGAATGGAAATACAACTGAAGTTCAGATAGGAATACAAATGATACAAAATGATGCAATTGAGATACAGGTAAAGCAAAACATAGAATGTACCTTTAATACCACAACACCAATTGGCAAGGTAATGGTTTGTTTATTCATACCAAAAACATCATTAGTACATTGACAACATTCCAAGTACTTATAGAAGGGTCGGTTGGTTGGGAAAACCAAACAACGCATTCCCTCACCTCCTAACTACCCAACCCCATTAAGCTTTAACAATTACTAAGTACAATAGGTACTTTATTCTGACTACACTATTCCTACATTGGCCAACAAATTATACTCTAAATAACCATGAGTTTTATAAATGTTCAAAATGCTAACATAGCTCCAAAGCCTTATCCATAGGATTTTTAAAGTTCTAGCATTGGCAAACATCTTAGTTATTCCAAAGTTTAACTCAAGAGAATCTCCTTCGACTCAGTTTCTAACAACCCACCGAAGAGCTAAAATGACACAGCATTGCCATCCATTTAACTTCCTTAGAACCTAAAAAGAAGCAACTGCCTTTCACAAAACAATGATCCTTTTAATGCTGCCAACATTGAGATATTGCCAAACCAGATTGTCTTGTGATGCAACATAAAAATTCAACTTCAAAAAATCCCAAGGAGTTTTCCTCCAAAGAGCATTGCTACATCCAATCATAGTTGGAAAATTCTGACTCAGCAACAACTCACCAAGCCCCCCCAAAAGTTTAATCAGGAAAAGCTCGACAATTTAAAAAAGAACTTGGGAAAACTTGGGAACCTAAAAAAACCACTGAAATTTAATTAAAAATACATTTTTTTTGTAAAATTTAATGAGAAGATGCATCTCATAAGTTAATTAAAGAGAATACAAAAGAAACAAGTAGAGTTTAGATATATATAAATGCATAGTGGGTACAAAATTGCATTCTCATGGGAATGCTAATGGCGGGAAGCAAAATAGTAAATAGTTTCAATCTGTCAAACTAAAAGTAAATACTAAATACATCAATACAATCACATCTTCCTCTTTCTAGCTGCACTAGCAGGAAAGTGAGGGAGTCTAGTCCTTGAAGAAATGCCCCACACTGGGATTAGGCATGAGTTGTGTGACTGTGAAGTCTGTGGCTGTGCCTCCTCATTTGACATCCCTACTGATTGGCTCGGCATCCTGGAAGAGGATGTATCTCCTCCTATATGTGGCACTGGTAATCCCTCCTCTGAGCTTGAATCATCATTGTCCTCATCCTCAATGTCATGCATTGTGAAATGAAAATTTGTTCCGCCACCCCCTTCCATGTCCTGCCTGTCCAAATCAGCGATCTCATCTACTGAAAACAATGGACCTAGCTCCTGTGCTGTCCAATCAGAATAAGGATTTATCTCTTCTAGATCAAGTGGACCAGGTAATGCTGAACTCTGTGCCCTTTTTATGCGCAACTTAAGATTATAGTGCACATAAACAAGGTCATTAAGTTGTCTTTGAGTCATTCTATTTCTTTTCTTTGTGTGGATGGACTCAAATAAGCTCCAATTGCGCTCACAATGGGATGTGCTACAAGGTTGGCATAGGACTCTGAGAGAAAAATTCCTTAAATTGGGGGTATTGCCACCCCAACTTTCCCACCAACCATCTACAAAGCAAAATATAATAAGTTATAAAACAATGAAAAAAGATAATTAGAAAACACAACTTTTCAATTTGCAAAAGTTTTAAAGTTCGACACTTTACCTGGTGCTTGAGTAGCTCTTGCTCTCTTTGCTAGCATAGAAGAGAACAAATTATCCCTTGATTCCACATAGACTTGTTGTTCAGTCACAAAAGGTCTCTCTTCGCTTGATTGGATATCATTCTCTCAATACATTTAGAGAGACCTTCCATGACCTCTCTGTTAAGATTTGAGTAGGAATCATCAACCCTAAAACAAATAGAAAATGATATCAAGTCTTACTACACAATTTTAAAAATTAAAGTAAAATGAAGTCTTAGTAAAATCTCAAGGACAATCATAGTACCTAAATTTGGGATTGAGGAAGTAGCCTTCTGCATGAATGGGTTGGTGGAGCATATTGTTCCACCTCCTATAATTATTTCCCAAATGGGGTCAAATCTGAGTCTGTCTGCATGATAGTAGTTTCTAACAGTCGCATTGGCCTTATCCATGGTCTCATAAAGACCTCCCATTGGGGATTGTTGCCCATCACATATGCGCAAGACCCTAACTAGGGGCATAGACATCTACATTTGAAATTTGAAAAATACAAATTAGTTAATAACATAGTAAGTTATGAATTAATAATGAAACTTGAATCAACTAAAAATATAATGTTTTGATTCTTGAAGTTACCTCCACAATCTCTGAAGCCTTTGGAAAAAATCTATCATCAAAGACTATCTGTGCCACAACCTCTCCTTCAGGCTTCTTTGAGTAAGGTGAAACAACCCAATCAGCACACAAACATTTGTTTCAGAGTCAATATGTGGTCGAGAATACTTTGCAACATCAAGAACATCGTTGCAAACCTTGTCATTGCGGGTCTCACTAAATCTTTGCTTTTAGTGGTCTTTCTCATCAAACTAAGAACCCATGGGTGATTATAGATATATTTGGTGACTTGCCTAGCATCTTCCACAATTGGACTCACCCAATCAAGTTTTCCTATGTCCTCGAAAAGAAGGTCAAGGACATGTGTTGCACAAGGTGACCAAAGAAGTGTGGGATGCCTCTCTTGGAGGATTCTACCTAAAAGATTAGTAAAAAATCAATAATTAGTTACAAACTTTCCATATTTACATCAAATCTAAATTGAATAATACCATAGCATTACATTAATGATTCATATTGAACATAAAAAAAATAAATTTACCTACTGCCACATGTTGTTGCATTATTTGTGATGATTTGCACCACATTCTCCGCTCCCACCTCCATGACAACTTTCTCCAACATTAAAGCCAATTTGTGCACTTTTTTCACTTTGTTGGAGGCGTCAACAAATTTCCAAAACACCACGTCATCTTTGTAAGCAACCAATAAATTAATAATGGTTCTGCTTCTTCCATCTGTTCACCCATCAGATAAAATGGTGCAACTATATTTCTTCCACTCTTTCTTTTGGTCTTCTATTAATACTCTTGTCCAACCAACTGCATGGTCAAGCAACCTACAAAATTTAGGTGTAATATAGTGTTAGTAAAAAATAAGAAATAATAATTAAGATTTAAAATATAACAATGAACTGAAGTGGATCACAATTATTTACAATTACTAAATAGTAAATACTAACCTTCCACTCAAATCCTTGCGAGACGGCAGCTTGTATCCTTTGCCCGATATTGAAATTGTATTCACCAAATCCAAGCAATAGGGACTATTAGCCACATACATTGAGATATTGTTAAAAAATAAAAAATCATCTATTGCAATATCAGTTTGCTCATGCACCTCCTTGTACTATTTAGTGCCCTCTAATGATGGCTGTGATCCAGCTGTGTTCCTGGACACAAAATAACTCCCTATCCTTGATGCGTATGGTGATAAAGAATTAGGAAATGTAGAAGAAGTGGAACCGACAAAAGAGACATTTTGTTTGTGGATCCGTGGGCCACGAAGAGATCTCGGTATGTTCTCAAGTGCTTCTTCTTCTTGCATATCAAAAGGAGCTCATTGAGATTCAACTATGATTGCCCTCATAGCTAATTTCACCCTCTCCTTATTCAATTTTTTCTCTTCAGCAGTTGTAAGTAGGGCATTGATGAATCTTTTTTCTTTAGTAACCTTGAGACAAGGATTTGAATCATGTTTCTTTATGCCTGCAAGGTGGTATTTGAAGCGGTTTATGCCTCCAAAAATAAGTTTTTAACATGGAATGCATATAGCCTTCCCAACATCATTTGGAGCTTCATAGGCATTCTGCCATGCTTGATCTCTTACATTTCTAGGCCGAGTGCCTATATATCTAGATGGGCATGGAGTTTGTGGCCCTACACATATAAATTTATAAAAAAATGAATAAACAAAGTTAGAACTTAGATCTATGAGTATGAACTAAAGGTACTAAACAACTAAATGAACAACTAGGGTTTGTATTTAAAAAATCTTACATATCCTTAATAAAAATGTCAAACATAGAGCTGAATGACTTTCAAATGATTCAAACATAGAGTTAAAATGGTTTCAAATGATTTGAATTCATTTACAAGAAATAAGAAAACAATAGAGCTATTTTTAAAACTATAAAAACAATCTCATAAAACCTACCTGAGAAAGAGATTTGTCTTCAAAAACTGGCTGGAATACTCTTCAAATCCACCCAAATCCGCTTTGAATCGCTTGCAACCACTTAAGAATACCTTGGAACCCTTCTTCTCTCCCCTCCTCAAGCCTTTGATCGCACAGTAGAAACTGGTGTTGAAAAAATGAGAAATTCTGCCCTATATTGCTTTTCCAAACGTGCCGCTGATTTTTTGGCAATTAATCGGCGAGTTTTTTGGAGGAGCCGAGTTCTAAAAATGGCGAGTTTTTCTGCCATTTACTCGTCGGCCGAGAAAATTCGGTGATTTTCTACTACTCGCCGATTACTTTGCGAGTGTGCCAACTATGCATTCAACAATATAAAAATAAGCCTCACACCTCAATAATGAAGTGATGTAATTCTAAATTACATAATGATTTTTCATCAATAAGCTTCAAAGATCATGGTATTGGTTTAAAGTTTAAAACAAGTGAGAAAATATATTTGCTGCTGTAACTGTGGAGAAACTCTCATAGGATGCATATTTTTCAATCTCCTAATTTAAGGATATATTTTGAATGTTTGCAACATATTAGTTAACATTCTTATGTAAATTTTACACACAATGAGCAATGATTTGTTTCTTTGCAGGGAAGTTGTCAAACATATCTGCATAGCTGGCCAAGACCCAAACATGATAGAATCACCAACAGAACCAAAGTGGTCATCTAAAGGTATTCATTTGCTTCCTATTACTTTTGACCTAATATGTGCAAATATTTATACCTTAATGAGCATTGTAAATATATTCAGAACTTCTATTCAATTCAAGTTTTGCGTTTGGTATATTTTGAGACTCATATGTGGAGTGGTATATATGAGTGCATTTGAAATTTCCTTATTTTCTAAAGAATATTGGTCAATAATCAAGAATGCTATTTATCTTGTTAAATGAAATATCACTGTGATGGGAAATGAAATATTTGTGAATGAGAGAAAAACAAGCAAACATAGGAGTAAAACTTAGAAAATGGATTGCTAAAGGCTTGCTATGCTATTCTTCAAATAGATAGAAAACTAAATTTTTTGTATACATGAAATCGGACATAAGCAACTGATTGCATAATGACCTTTACTTAAAAGGTTAATTAATGCACCCTCCCTTATTACAAGCTTTGGAAAACACCATTTTATGCAACGTGTCTATTTATTATATTGATGTACTTATATAAAAGTGTTACATCCCAAAATTTTGACCTAATTTTAAACTTGTTCATAATCGTTGGATTTAACGGATTATTCTTTCATGATCATGTGAAATAGATAGTTATTTATATACGTTGTATTAACTGTTAATGTAGATGGTTGTTAATCATTAATTGTTATTTGATGTTAGCAGTTGCTAGATTTTGAAATTATGATTAATAATTTAAAGTCTTTTAAATATTTATATGGAATTAGTATGAATTGTTATTATGGCGGAAGTGTTTTCATGAGTGATTGCAGGAGACGATGAAGGAGGGGGAAGCATTGCTAAATGGGATCATCGGAATGAGATGTTCACTTAGTTTAGTCAAGAGGATTGGCAGGTATGACCTTAAACTTCTTTGGTAAGGACCCAATGACTTCAACATAGGATACATTTGTAGGACCCACATGAGCTATTAAAAAAAAATCAAATAAAACATAAAATAATCTAATTAAAATATAAAACGTACCTCAAGGGATTTTAATTGATCTTTCATCATCATATATATATATACGTATATATAAATATAAAAATGAAATGGCACCATTATATTATAATAACTTAATAAAATGATGTCACCCCATTGATATGTAGTGTTCCTAACCTCCTTTGGTAAAGAAACAATCGAATAATGGCGTGTATGCACTACAGGAGAGTGTCGTACAAATGGTGTATGGTGCAAGTAAGAGGAATGGTCGCCTAGGAGTCCATATAGAAGGTTTAGTGGTTGTATGGTGAGAATGTCCAAGCCACATGGTGAGAAGTATTTGATGTCCTCTGACCCTCAGTAACAGGAGTGTATGCCTGAAGAATGTCTGAATCTAATCTACACGTGCCATAGGGGAGGCTTGGCTAGTTGTACGATGAGTAGGAAGGGGGTGTACGGTGGTAATGAATGTACCTCAAGTGGATGGCCATATAGTTGGCAGGCGTACGATGGATGTGATAGCCGTACGGTGGGCTGAGGTAGTTGTACGGAAAACAATACCACTGATGCTGTATGGTGCAAGGAGGCCGTACGGATGGATTGGGAGGCCGTATGGTGTGTATGCAGGTCGTACGAATGAACTGTGAAGCTGTATGTTAATTAGAAAACTCAAGTTGTACAATGAAGTGATGAATAGCACGGATGGATGGAAGAGGGCCATACGGGTGAGGAATGAGTAGCACGGGAGAACACACAGTTAGGTATCTGAGACCGATACGAAACACAATCTTGTTCATACAAAAACACAGAAAATGTTGATGAAATCCACACAATAATAGAGACTTGAATGCAAATAATAATTGCTAGAAGATAATGCTTCAATTTGCCAAATCTGAGCGAAGTATTACATGCAACAACGGAATAGGGTGAGGGTTGAATCCCACCGAAACCGCATGAGCCAAATAGGGAAGATCTTTCATTTTCGAAATGGTGAACAATTCAGAACTCCAAAAATTTGCAGTACAGAGAAAATAATCAAAAAACATACCTACAGACTACCTACAAGCCGTGCTTAAATACCCGTCGGGAAACTTTTTGAGGGTGTACAAAGATAGCCGATAGCGACGCAAACTACGGAAACAAAAATAAAAATGGGTCCGAGATACATTAAATCAACCGGCCTGTTACAAAAGTTTGATTTATTATTTATTTTATAATGGGAACATTTTAGTCCTCTCGTCCCAAATTCTGCTTGTCCTCAAGCAAATGCAATATTGGATGTTAAAGAATGTGCTCACCCTCCCACGTTGCATCGTCCAACGGTAGGTGTTGCCAGCATACCAAGTATTCCTTCACAGTACGGTTCCGTAGGGCCCTCTCACGTACTTCAAGGATCTCAGCTAGTTCCAAAATGAGCTTTCCTTCTTCATTGGGTGGCGGAAGTTCAGTAGTAACTGTGATGTTTTGCTCTACAACTTTCTTTAGACAAGAGACATGGAAGACATTATAAATGCAGTTACCCTCCGAAAGTTCCAGCTCATAGGCAACTTCACCAATGTGGCGAGTTATGCGATAGGGGCCATAGAATCAAGGTTTCAGTTTCTCTTTTCCCTTTTCCTTCAGTGAGGATTGTTGATATGGCTGGAGCCAGAGATAGACCAAATCCCCGACTTTGAAACTTCTCTCTATTCTGTGTTTGTCGGCATACATCTTCTATTGTTTTTGTGCCCTCTATAGATTTTCCTTCAAGCATCTCAAAATGTCTTGTCCCTCCTGAAGCCAGTCCCTCGTCCTTGGTGTGCGACTATCGCCCAAAACTGTGTCGATGAAGGAAAGGGGTTCGTACCCATACAAAACTTTGAAGGGTGCCATTTCGATGGACATGTGGTATGTGGCATTGTAGCAATATTCTCCTAGATGGATCCATTTTACCTAGGCTCACTGTTGTGCTGAAATGTAGTTCTAAAGGTAGCCTTCGAGCCATTTGTTCACAATCTTTGTTTGTCTGTCTGTTTGCGGGTGGTAACTTGTACTTGGCGATAGTTCTATCCCTACCATCCGAAATAGTTCTGTCGAGAAGATATTGACGAATTGTCCATCCTGATCATTGATGATGTTTCGGGGTAATTGGTGCAAATGAAAGACTTCTCTAAAGAACAGATTGACAACTTGTGCGGCCTAAAGGTTGGAGGGGATGGCAACGAAATGTGCATACTTTGTCAATTTGTCAACCACCATGAAAATACAATCCTTTCTGTTCACCTTGGAAAGCCTTGTTATGAAATCCATCGATATACTTTTCCACTTACATTCGGGAGTTGGCAAAGGTTGTAGCAGCCCGACAGGTAGAGTATGTTCGGACTTGTTCTGTTGGCAGACCGTACACTCTCTTACATACTGCAACACGTTCCCTTTAAGTCCTTTCCATGAAAACCTCTCCCGAAGACTTCTGTAAGTTTTGAGGAAACTCGGGTGTCCAGCTAGGGGTGAGTCGTGTACTTCTTTCAAGATTTTCTGCTTTAGTTTGGATTTTGGCACCAAATATATCCGGTTTTGATAGTAGATGATGTCATCCACCACTCTGTACCAATTATCATGGGTGTGGCCATCCATTATTTCACAGGCAAATGTATTTTTGAAATATTCCACTAATAGATGTGCCTTCCAGTTAGTTGAAATCTAATCTAGCGAGTAGATAGTGGGTTTCCGGGACAAGGCATCTGCAACCACATTGTTTTTCCCTTTCACATATTCAATGTCAAAATCAAAAGCTTGAACCTTGCTTAACCATTTTTGTTGCCATTCCTTCAAGTCCCGTTGCTCTAGAAAATATCTCAAACTGTTGTAATCTGTACAAATGAAAAACATGGCACCCACCAGATATTGACGAAACTTGGTTAATGCATGAACGATGGCCATCATTTCTTTGTCATAGATGGAATATAGGCATTCTATTGGCGTAAGCTTCTTGCTCTCATAAGCGATGGGGTGTCTATCTTGCATCAGTACTACTCCAATGCCTTCCCTTGATGCGTTGCACTTTAAAATGAACGGTCGAGTGAAATCAGCTAGTGCAAGTATGGGACAAGTGCTCATGGCCTCTTTCATCTTATCAAAGGTGAGTTGTGCCTTTTCATTCCACTGGAAAGACCTCCTCTTTGTTAGATTCGTTAAGGGTGCGCTGAGCTGAGAGAATCCTTTAACAAACCTCTTATAGTAACTGCATAGTCTGAAAATCCTCGCAAATTCGTGAGTGATTTTGGGGAAGGCCAGTCAAGGATAGCCTGAATCTTCTCCTGATGCACTTGAACTCCATATTTACTGACAACATGCCCTAAGTACAATATTTCTGTCATACCAAATTCACATTTGGATTGCTTGGTGAACAAGGACTGTTCCTCCATGATACTTAGAACTTCATTCAGATGCTTCAGGTGCTCCTCCCATGTCTTGCTATAAATAAGAAGATCATCAAAGAATACCAATAAATACTTATGCAATTGTTTGTTGAAGATGCGGTTCATGCATGATTGAAATGTATTTGGTGCATTGGTTGATCCGAACGGCATGACCAGAAACTCATAATGTCCATAGTGACAACGGAAAGCCATCTTCTACACATCTTCTTCCCTCATGCGAATCTGATGGTATCCGAAATAGAGATCTATTTTTGAAAAATAGACCACGCCATGCAATTCACCCTGCAACTCATCTATCCTAGGAATGGGATATCTACTCTTTATTGTTTCTTTGTTCAATGTGCGGTAGTCCACACACATGCACCACATCCCGTCCTTTTTGACCAATACCACAGATGATGTGAATGGGCTAGTAACTGGGACGGATCCATTCTTTCTCTAACAATTCTTGAATCGTCCTTTCGATGTCATCTTTAAATTTCTTGGGGTTGCGGTACGGTGTGGTTACGACTGGCTTTGCTCCTGATTCCAACTCGATAGTGCGTTCAAACCCTTGATGAGGTGGTATGCCAAGAGGAATATCCATGAAAACTTTATCATGTCTACTTAAAATATCTTGAAGTTCATCATCTTGTGGAGGTGTTCGACACCCCTTTATAGGTTCCATTGAGATGAAACAATGCGCAGCCCATGCAACGTCATCGTGCTGAAAAATTGCCTCCATTTGATGCGCAGAAACTTCCTTCAAAGCTTCATTTGCCATTGTTCGGAGGACAACCTTCTTTCCGTCAACAACAAAAGTGAAGTCCATCTGTTTGAAGCTCTTGAGTGTATTCATCAAGGGTCTCCATCCACTGTATGCCAAGAATAACTTCTATGTCAGCCAGGTCCACTATGAAGAAATCCTCAGTCACCGTGTGATTCGCCATTGTGATAGTCGGTTGAGGAACAAGGTGCGTGCAGGGCAGGAAAATCCCTCCGGCGACCTTGACCTGAAAACCTGTGTGCGCCTCTGTAGGTAGACTTCTTCGTTTTACCAAGGAGGAGTTTATGAAATTTAGAGTAGGTCCTCTATCCAACATCACCGTAACCCTTTGTCCTTGAAGGGTGCCCCGTACACGAAAAATTGTGCACCTCAGGCTGTCGACCAAGGAAATGGTTCCTCCGCGTTGTATTAAAGCGACAATTCTCTCCGTACGGTTTAAATTGATGTTGGTGTCATTGTGGGGTTGGTTATCTTTGGCGGACATTTCTTCCTGTTCGTCCTCATCATCGGACATGACCTCAATGTAATGGATCTTCCCCTTTTCGAGGCATCGGTGGCCAAACTCCCAAGGTCCCTTGCAATTGAACCACAATTTCTTCCTTTGGAGTTCCTGTTTGGTAGCTTCATCCAATGTCGGCTTCTTGGGCGGAGGTTTGTCCCTCGGAAACGTCGACGGTTTAGCATGTCTAACTTTGAGGATGATGCTGATGACGATGCCATACTCCGTGCTTTATTGATAGCTTCCGACAGGGTGGCAGGATTGAACACCTTTACCCAACCTTTCAGAGGTTTTGTCAGTCCGTCCATGAAAAGCACTACGCGTCTTCTTTCGGAAATGTCCGTGACCAAAATAGAGAGTTTCTAAAAGTCTGCAATGAACTGATTGACCAATCCAGTTTGTCTTAGTTGTGCCAAATCTTTGAAATTGAGCTCCAGATCTTTACCATCAAATCGTTCTATCGATTTCTCCATGAATTTCGCATAAGTATTTATTTGATCATGCCCTAATGTGATGGTGCCGTGGTGCCACCATTCATGCGCAATCCCTCGAAGTGCAGCGCGACAAATTTAATTGCTTCTTCTTTCGGCATAGGATTCAGCTCGAAGTAGGTATCGGCTTTCATTACCCACACTTGTGCAGATATGGAACTGGATTTGTCAAATTGAGACAGATTTACCTTACTCAACTTTCTTCTAAGATCATTGTTAAAGTATCATTTGTTTCCACCTCCCGAATATCTCATTCTCAGATCCCCGCATTCTTTGCAGGATAAATCTTCTTCAAGGTTTGCATTCTTCTAGTCTTCTCTCAGTTGTTCTTGCATCTCTTCGAAGGTTGGTTGTCTCTCTCCGTGTTGTGCCTTTGTTTGTGGTGGAAAAGTTGGCATGGAAGGTCGAGAGCGTGCTCGCTGAGGGTTTGATTTACCCGACACCGAGTTCGCGCTGTGACCATTTTGTTCTCCAGATATTTTGTTCTCCGCCAACTTCTTGAGAGTTTCTTCCATGAGTCGCTGCATATCAGTGATCTGTGCCTGATTCCTAGCAAGTTACCTCAGTAGTGCCACAAGTTCGGCAGCGGTTGGTTTCGGTTCGACAACCATTCAATCAACAAAATGTGTCCTTCTCTTTTGGCTGTAAACTCTCATTCACGGTCTACAAGTTGGCAGGATCGAAGTGCTCTGATACTACTGTAGTGTTCCTGACCTCCTCTGGTAAACAAACAATCGAATAATGGCGTGTATGCACTACAAGAGAGTGTCGTACGGATGGTGTACAGTGTAAGTAAGAGGAATGGTTGCCCAGGAGTCCGCACAGAAGGTTTAGTGGTTGTACGGTGAGAATGTGCAAGCCACACAGTGAGAAGTATCCGATGTCCTTTGATCCTCAGTAATAGGAGCATATGCCTAAAGAATGTCTGAATCTACTCTACACATGCCACAAGGAAGGCCTGGCTGGCCGTATGGTGAGTACGAAGGGGGTGTACAGCGGCAACGAATGTACCTCAAGTGGATGGCCCTACGGTGGATGTGATAGCCGTACGGAAAACGATACCACTGATGCTGTACGGTATGCAAGGAGGTCGTACGACCGGATTGGGAGGCCGTACAATGTGTATGCAAGCCGTATGAATGAATTGTGAAGCCGTACGGTAATTAGAAAACTCAAGTCGTACAATGAAGTGATGAATAGCACGGATGGATGGAAGAGGGCCATACGGGTGAGGAATGAGCAGGATGGGAGAACATACAGTTAGGTATCTGAGACCGATATGAAACACAATCTTGTTCATAGACAAACACATAAAATGTTGATGAAATCCACACAATAATAGAGACTCGAATGCGAATAATAATTGCCAGAAGATAATGCTCCGATTTGCCAAATCCGAGAGAATTATTACATGCAACAACGGAATAGGCTGAGGGCTGAATCCCACCGAAACCGCACAAGCCAAATAGGGAAGATCTTTCACTTCCGAAATGGCGAACAATCTAGAACTCCAACAAGAATTCGCAGTATAGAGAAAGTAATAAAAAAGCATACCTATAGACTACCTAACAAAAATAAAAATGGGTTCGAGATACAATAAATCAATCGGCCCGTTACAAAAGTTTGATTTATTATATATTTTATAGCAGGAACATTACATGATATGTTCACATGAACGTACGTATATATATTATAAAAATAAACCAAATTATAATTTTTCCAACTCTTTCTTCCAACCTTTCTATTTTCTTTTCTTTTCTAGTCGATTTAACGCTTGGCAAATTTGAAATGACAAATAATCTTTTAAACTGGCGAAAGCCAAGAAGTGCCAATCGCTCTCCATATATGGAAGCCGTGAGAAAGAGACTAGACCATATTCCTTATGCCCAATCTTCTTTCTGTTTGCTACGTTTTCAGAATTACCCTTGTCTATATAGCACCCGACCTTTACATTTTTACCATTGATTATTTCTGCTGATATCGTGCAAATCGATTGTTAAGTTTATTCAAGTGGTACGATTTCGATTCCTTGCCGTGCAAGTAAATAGGCTGAGAAACAAAGATTTTATGCATTGAAAGTGACATCTCAAGCAATTGGAGGAAACTGATCCATTTTGCAAGTTCTTCAAACATTATGAAATTCTTATTAGGTCATGAATCACCTATCCAATGTTTTAAATACAATTTCTACAACAGTCGGCTAGGCATAGGAACTTCTTTTCATTATCTAGGATCACATATTTAGTTTGCTGAATAATCCCTGTCTTTTATAATGAATTTCCTTCTTACATTCATAACTTCTAGAATCATCATGAAGAGAGTTGAATAGTATGTCTTGAAGAAGAGTTTCTAAGTGTGATAAGAACCTGGACGAATATTAATGAACTTAAGAACATGTTTTATTTTCCCACAATTTATGATAAATGATATAAAAACAATGATCAAGAGTAGAATGCTCATAACTCTCCAAACTACTGGGATTCTGTCATGTCCCCTTTCTAGTGACATGATTCCCATAGTAGATTTGCCTATCATTGACTCTCGTAGGCAAATGATTTTGGAGAGAGAGTCATCCTGTTGCCAGTTGATTGCATATTGCTCTCGAAGCGTTATAATTGAGCCTACATCCAATAATTGGGGCCTACATGTTCTAATTTTGAGTTGAGATGACACTTTTATTTTATAAAGTTTTTTTATAATAAAGTGCATTATAATAAGGTTTTATAAAAGATGTTTCTAGAAATTTCTAGTGATTTCTTAGAAAAGTTAATAAATTGAGGGCTGGAGGCACCCATTTGGACAAGCGATTTTGTGGATTCTACTTCTAATTATATTGGAGCAATTTGTGGTCTTTGGTCTGCAAATTTCCATTAGGTCTTTGGGAACAAAAACTCCTTTGGATCTGCATAACTGAGGAACTGAGATATCTTCCGAAGGGTTGCTTATTGGAGATGGTATTTAGCCATTTCATGATGAATTATTTTGAGAATTGATTTTGAGGATTTAAGCTATTCGCAAGGGTTTGGAGTTCATCATCTTCTTACAGGATCAGTTGGCAAAATTCGGGAGATATTCAGTGCATATTCTGATGAGATTGTGAATGGGACTGGACTCATATTTTACACATAACTTTACTTTGCATGGGAATCTGAATTTATGCTTGGGAGGGGTTATACATTAACCCAAGGCGTTTCAAATCCTACCAAATACGGCATCCAATACACAACAGATTATTTTTTTAGCAGGGCCGTACATGTCAGAGCCGTACCAAGGCTTGGGTCATAAAATTGTTCATACTTCACAAACTGTTTAGAGTTTCCTTTAATGTTTTTAGGGGGCTATCTAATCACCCTAGGCGATTCAGTACATACCAGTTTCGGCACTGTTTTGAAGGCTGGGAATTATATAAAAAAATCGCACCAAGGCCGTACAGGTACGGCAATATTGACAGGCTGTGATGCCCAGACAGGAACAGACCTTTGTTTTCCCTTCAGTTACCATTCAGTAAACTTCATCGGCAGGGCTGCAGTCAGGCAGGGAGAGGTGCCATTTTGAGAATTCATGCATATGACAACTCATGGAGACGGAAATCCCAGGTTCTTGATGTTGCTTTCATTGTTTAAAAACTAAGTACAGAATTGTATATGCTCAGACGCTGTTATTCATTTACCTTCAATTGAATTGTTACAAATATTGTAAGAATTTGCTATTACCATTGGAGCATGTAACAGATCGGTCCTCAAATGCAAATTACAATAAGTTTTTTCTGAATATTGTTGGTGCTACTATTATTCATTGCATTTGTTATAGCTATCTTATTTGGTGAATTTGTTTAAGACATTAAATCCTTACCCATTTAATATTTGCATGCCAAGTATTTGACGAATTGCCATAGTTCAGTATTGGGGTTTTTAGTGGCCTATTTAGTAAGGGTCATTTCAGATTCACCGGTAGTATTGCCATGAAGTAGTGCATTTTTTCCCATGTCTATATACTTTTATTATAAGTACTTTTGACTTACATTTGTGACCATTGTGTAAACTGTTAACTAGTCTATCATCCTTTCTTAATGGCCATTAATGAAAACATTTAAGTATTCCTCAAGGTTATTGTTTTTCCATTTACCTTATAAGATAAATACATTCGATTGGAAACTCTTCTTTAACCGCAATGTTTATCAATGCACCCTTCCTTTGTACAAGCATGTCAAAATCACAAAGCTATTTTCTATAGTGTATTCATTTTCCATATCTATATACTTTTAAGTTTATAAGTATGTTTGACTTTCATTTGTGATCGTTGTGTAAACCAAAGAATGAAAACTCAAAATTGGTTAGGAATCAGCAAGGCCTGCTCAACTCGTGAATCAAATCATGGAGAATAAAAAACATATCTTTTGGGGAGAACTGATTAGTGCTGCACTCTATCAACATTTGCTCAATGTAGGGACTTCAGTGCCTTTCTACATGAATTCTTACCTTGTTTATATTGCTGCTGCCATGGGATCTTTCTTTGGACTCTCAATTTAAGGAGATCGTCTACAGATTCCAATTTGGGATTTCTATGATCAGATCACTCTGGCTTATAGTAAGTTTCATTTCAGAAGAGTTCAGGATGCTTTCTTTGGGCATTTTCGATATTTGTTTGATAGATATTTATCTATCAAAAGGGTATCTGATGAAGCTTGGGAAAAGGTAAATCAGTATGGTTGTATCCTCATCCAGTTTCCAACTTTTACTTAAGGGTTGGATGTTTTAAAGGTGAGCCATATACCTTACCTAACTATGCTACTGATAAAATCATTATGATTGAATTAGTCAGACAACTAATGGAAGTTCAGTCTTATCAACATGCTTTGGATAGGCCCGGTTTTGGTATTTCTTCTGCTAAAACCTTGGTAATTGGTAATAATCTGATCAATTTATTACATGAAGCAAAAAATATGGAAGTAGAATTGCAGCCAATCACTTTGAAGAAATTCAAAGCCAGATTTGACTTTGATTATAGAGAGATGAATTCTCAAATCAAGAGGGTTTTCACACATGTTCATCGCATTGAGGATGTTTGGATTGACATGCGAGCAAAATGGATATAATGAAGATGGATTACTGTAGATTAACTTTGTAGCAAATCATTGATCTTAACATGCTTGAGATCTCATCGGATTCCCAAATTGAAGATGATGGCAATGTTCTTGATCCCGAATATCATTAGGAAGTTTTTGATAAAAGATTGCCTTTCCCCATTCAATGGCAGCAGAAGGAAGGTGCATCCATTCTTATTAGATTTCAATCCATTTTAGCAAACACCAACAATTGGCTGAAAATTAAAAGCCTAAAAAGGGTTAATCTGAAATTGGGTTTGGATTGTGGAAGCTTTGGTCCTCTTAGAAGGAAGTCACAATTGGAAATAACAGGTAAAGATGGAACTTCTTCTTCTAATGCAAAGAAGTCTCTTACATTCAAGTTGAAGGGCGGAAAGGGATCTTAATCATCTCAGATTCCTAAACCAGTTCAGGAATCAGAGAAGGAATTAGAGACGGAATCAGATGAAGAAGATGAGGAAGAAGAAGGGGAAGTTATGATCATATCTCCTCCAAGACCTGCACATACTCAAGCACCAGCCATGCATGAAGCACCCTTTTTGGATGAGATAGATGATGATGTGGATTCATTTTCCACTGTTTTCACACCTTCTATTCTAGTTTCAGAAGTCAACACGTTTGCTCTTCCTATTTCTTCAGCCGCTCCTCTCATTTTAGCAAATGACCAATATGAACATTTGAGAAGTGTTTTCGAAGATTTTCCAACTCTTACAAAGGGTCAAGTTTCTCAACTTGATACATCTCTAACAGGTTTTGACCTATTCATGACAGAATCCTCTCATCATGCACCTATGAATTCAGTTGTTTAGATTGAATCTCGCTTAGTCACAACAGAGATACAATCAGGATCAATGCCAATGGTCTCCACTATACCTGTTTCCACAAATGAAGGTTTCAGCTTGCCTGCATGGTTGAGTAGGATCACCATGAAGAGAAGGAAAGTAGTTGTACCTCCGAATAATCTTCTTGTAAAGAAAACTAAGTCCAAATCTTTAAAAGATAAGATTGTTTCAAGGATCTTAGTTGATTAAGAGAAAACCAAGTTTGTAGAAGTTGCCGAGTCACTAGTGGACAAACCTATTGAAGAACTTACCCATTCTGATTACAAGTTCACTAAGGTAGAAATCGGGAAGCAGTCATGTTTGAGTTGCTTGCAAGATGCTCAAGATTCATTAGCTAATGTGTCAAAAAGAAATCATGAATTATGGGAAAAGAAGAATCAACTCAAATAGGAGGTTGTTCACCTAAATGAAGTCATTCGGCAACAATCTTCTCAAAGTGTTGTTATTGTGTCTCAAACATCCAAGGAAAGAAACCTGATTGAAGCCGCTAAGTCTTCGATAGGGGAAGTCATTTCTGGAGTTCGAGCCATTACAAAAACATTTACAGTTCTTAAGCGTATCAAAGATATGAATGAAATGGAGCAAGACTTGATTTCTTTGTTGACTCAAGAAGCCGATGATTTGAAAGAGATTCTCAATGATTGGGATGAGATTGTTAAATTTGGTTTAGATGCCATGGTTTCATGTGACATTCTTCCATCCTGTGAAATGTTCTTTAGGTATCAAGGGCTTATGAGATATAAAGAAGAAACATTGAGAAAATTAGTTACAAAGTTGTAGAGAGCTCTTAGAGATTGTTAGATGATAGAAATAGGAAGTACATGTGATTTAGAGCCAATGGGATGTCAAATTCTTGATGAACATGGTAATTTGATTGCAGTTGAAAGAGCAAGTCTAGAATATACAATTAGGATCAATGCTGATTTAGATTTTGAGGATTTTGGTTCACATGATGAAAAAGTTTGTCCTTTATAAATTCTTCAACAAAACACTTGCTAGATTCTTTGATGACAAATTCTAAGGTTGTGCAATTAGGATATGTAGATGCAGTAAGGATAGAGGCGATATCAAAGACAATGGAGATTTTTGACCTTCCTACAATGCATGATTTTATCATCAAGTTCAAGGCACTAAAGAACAATCTTTAAGATTGTTATTTTGTTTTTATTTCTCTTTGTAGATTAAAGAGGATGCATTGCATAAAAAGATTTAATTACATGTAATGCAAGTTGCATAAAAACATGAAAGCATGGCCTCATGTTGCATTCAAGGTTGACAACCTTACAATTCATATAAAGACTCGTACAATTCATTCTAATGACCACAAAATTGGGGTAAAACAATTGAAATAAAAAATTATTATTATTTCTAAAGTTTTTTTTTAAAAGTGGCTTTAGCAATAATTCTTCATGATTTTAATTGAAATAATACTCAATAGTGAAATAACTAAATAAATGTTATATTGTAACATATACAGGAGTAAATAAACAATAAATAACTAAATTAATGTTATTTATAATGTTATAACAAATAATATAAATATTATCGTAATAATAAGCATTATTATTTTCATTAAAATCAAACAATAAATAATTAAGATAATTTTCAATTATCAAACAATAAATAATAAATATGGTGATTTAAATCAAATGTTATAAAACATATAAAGACAATATATTAACTAGGAACATCATGCGAATTAATTGGACTTCGGTCACGATTTGTTAAGGCCAACGAGCATAACCTTTGACCTGAGAATGGATATTTAATCCTTTTCAAGACCGCTCAGAGGTAGGACAATTCAGGTAGAGATAAAACGAAGGTGGAAGAGAATCCGATAGAAGTGAATAAAGACCAAGCGTTTAAAGACTAGGATAAAAACGACAAGGGTGTGGCATTGCAGAGTGCCAAGGATGTGAGACTGGAAGTCATATTTGCCTTGTTACACGTGGAGATCCATACTGGTTATGCACAGATGGCTGACGGCTTGTTTCAGATAGCCTGTCCAAACAATCATTGATTTGCAAGCAATCAAGCTCAACACAAAGTCACCATCATTGTCACATTGATAATAATAGCCAGAATTGAAACATTAAAGAGGAACACCGAGCTAAGGAGGAACTTTCCTTCATTAGGAATTCTAAATATAATTCAAGGTAGAGATATAATATCTCTGAAGGTCAATAAATTAAAAATGGCTGAATACATATTCAGATGAAATGAAAATGCCCAAGGTAGTTCATAAGGCTTAGGAGGAGAGTTATCTTCCCTAAGAAGGATGGATGTATTTGATCAATCATATATAAGGCTTAACAAGAGTAATTGTGAGGGGACATCATTTAGTGGAGAGCAGTTTCATTTTAGGAGCCCTAGGAGGCCTCCCCTAGGAGCTAAGTGATCGATCACAACCTCTCCTTAAGAGTGAAATATTAAGTAGGATATGAGTTTTAATTACTACATTTTTAATAATTTTGTTCCTTCTTTTTAAATTGCTAAGTACTAACTCTTGTGCAGGTTTAAGAACTAGGAAAGTGGAAGAATAACTTTATTCAGACAATAGGAACATTTCATTAGTATTAGAGCCTCGATCTTGCCATCCTGAGGGCAACCTTCTATGCAAACCTACGAAAGAAGAACAAAGAAAATGACCATGAATGAAATGGCTAACGAATTAAGAAACTTTATGGAACAAACCAATCAAACGCTCATAAATCAAAATGAAAGGTTAGATCAATCCAAACAGGCCCTCCTAAAAGCTCTTTAAAATATGGGGAATTCTATTAATAATTTAAGGAATGACTCTTCCCATAGGAAAGATGTGAGTTCAAATGAGCAAGATAATAACAAATCATCATCTAGAATTCTGAGACCCCCTTTCTTACCTAGAGAAGAAACTCAAAGGGAACAAGATGGAATAAACCAACCTATCAATAACACAGTGGAGAATGCAAGAGCCTATGCAAACCTCAAACCAGAAATTAGGGAACTCAACATTTACAGAATTCAATGAGGGACAAAATCATGAGGGTCCTAGAAGAACCAAAAGGCAACCAAACAAGGAACATAAACATAAGGTGAACAAGGTAATGCTACCTAATTTTGAAGGATCAGGAAAGATAACCACCCATCCATGGCTCCAAAAATTAAACACAAAATTTACTCTTAGCCCTATGATAGAGGAAGAGACACTCCAATTTGCTATACTCCACTTAGAAGGAACGACACATGAATGGTGGCACAATGGACTTCTCTCCTTAGGACATCAAAACATAAACTCATATCAGGAATTCTCCCAAAAACTTATCAAACGATTCAACCAAGTTGAACCTGAATGGTACTTCAAAGAACTAACCCATTTAAAGCAATAAGGAACAGTAGAAGAATTCTCTAATGAGTTCCAAAAACTTTCAGTCATGGTTTGAGATTTATCACAAAAAAAGGCTTACATACTTATTTGTTGAAGGCCTAAAGGATTCTATCAAAAACATAGTTAACCCATTAGAACCTCGAATGGTGGAAGAAGCCATTCAGAAGGCTAGAAAGGTGGAATCTAATGTATCCATAGAAAGATCTCGAACCTACCCTTCTAAAAATCCACACAAACAAGAAGGATAACGAAAGGAAAATAAAACATGTTACTTTTGCAAAGAATCATGGAATCTAGGACATCGGTGCCGAGGTAAGGAAAGGGACGAGTTATCAAAGAAAGGATTGTGTTTCAAGTGCAAAGAACCATGGGGACGAGATCATCAATGCAAGAAGGGACAACTTCGTAGAATGGAAGAAATAAATACAGACGAGACACCAAAAAAAAGAATGAAGATAGATGAAACGGAAAATCGGAACCTCAGCCGTAGTCACCCAAGAGAGTGGAATTCGAGTAAAGGGAGTATTAAAGGGCCAAAAGGTAGTTGCGTTAATAGACTCCGGAGCTTTACATAATTTCATCAACAAGGATCTGGTAATCAGAAGAAGGGTAAAAACAAAAGAATTTAAACGCTTCAAGGTAATAATGGGCAATGGCATCATTGATCAATGCATGGAGATCATTCCCCAATTGGAAATTTCTTTAAACAACTACACCATAAGAGCAGATATTTTTGTTGTGAAGCTACAAAATGACATCATCCTTGGAATGCTTTGGATTGACTCTTTAGGGCGTTTCACTATTGAGAATCCCAATCTAGAAGTATGTTTCAAACATGAGGGGAAAGATATAACCTTAAAAGGACTGCCTGATGGATCATCCAAAGTAGTATCCTGTAATAGGATAGAACGCATCCTTAGACATAATCAAGGAGAGTGGATAGCCGAGTGTATGATTCTTGATAAAGCACCCACTAATAAGCCAATAGTACATGTTGATATACAGCCCATCCTGTAGCAACACAAAAGACTTTTTGAAAACATTCCCCTAGGTATACCACCTAAAAGAGGTTTTGAGCATTCCATAGAATTAGGAGGAGCCAAACCTGTTATAAACACCTCTTATCGACATCCTCATAAATACAAAGAGGAAATTGAAAAAACTATTAAAGAATTATTAGAAATGGGACACATTCAACCTAGCAATAGCCCATTTTCCTCCTCGGGAGTCCTCGTTAAGAAAAAAGATGAAACTATGAGGATGTGCATTGATTACAGGGCCTTAAATAAGAAAACCATTAAGAACAGGTGTCCAATTCCCATAATAGATGAAGTAATGGATGGACTACATGGTGCTTGATATTTTTCAAAGATTGATCTAAGATTAGGATACCACCAAATCCGAATGAGGAAGGAAGACATTCCAAAGACAACATTCAGATGTCATTATGGATATTTCGAATTTTTAGTACTTCCTTTTGGCCTCCCAAATGCTCTAGCCACTTTCCAATTATGTATGAATCATATTTTTAGGCAGCAATTAAGGAAATTTCTCTTATTTTTTTGATGATATACTTATTTATAGCAAGACATGGGAAGAACATTTGCAACATATCAATGAGGTTCTGAATATCCTAGAGACATAATCACTATATGCTAAAATGTCAAAATGTGAATTTGGACTAAATGAGATTTTTTATTTAGGCCACAAGATTAATGTTAAAGGGGTAAGTGTTGATGAAGAAAAGATCAAGACTATTATAGGATGGCCGAAACTAGATGCCCTAACTCAACTCTGAAGTTTTGTGGGACTATGCAACTATTACAGGCGATTTGTTAAAGGGTTCTCTAAGATTGCAGCCCCCCTTACAGATTTAACTAAGAAAGGTGCTTTCTCTTTCTCCTAGAAAGAGACAATGAATTCGTGTCCTGTTTTAGCCATTCCGAACTTTACAATGCCTTTTGAACTACAATGTGATGTGTCAGGAGAGGGAATTGGGGCAATTCTCAAGCAAAGAAAACACCCCATAGCATTTGAAAGTCGTAAAATCATAGAAGCAGAGAAGCACTACTCCATATATGATAAAGAAATGCTAGCCATAACGCACGCCTTAGCCAAATTTCGGCAATATCTAGTTTGCGGGAAGTTCATTGTTAAGAGAGATCACAACAGCCTACGTTTCTTTCTGAGCCAAAAAGATCTTAATGATCGACAACATAAATGGGCGAGTAGAATTCAAGCATACGATTTTGATATAGAATATGTTAAAGGAGTGAATAATGGAGTTACAAATGCCCTCTCTCAATGCCCCTACATCAATATGATTACTAGCATTGCAGGGAATTGGGAGCAAGATATCATTGCAGGGTATGCAAAATATCCCAAA
Organism: Cupressus sempervirens; assembly: GCA_028749045.1. Classification (NCBI taxonomy): domain Eukaryota; kingdom Viridiplantae; phylum Streptophyta; class Pinopsida; order Cupressales; family Cupressaceae; genus Cupressus; species Cupressus sempervirens. The sequence goes on along the minus strand of CM053792.1, from coordinate 304,968,083 downwards.
GCTAGTGAAATATTAGAAGGGAATAATCCAAACGAAGACTTCAAAACACGAAATGATATTATATTTTATAAAGGAAGAATATTTCTAAGTCCGCAATCAAACGTCAAAATAACAATCTTACAAGAATATCATGATAATCCCTTATCCGGCCATCAAGGGTATTTTATGACATACAAGCAAATAAGAGAGAAATTTTCATGGAAGGGTCTAAAGAACGATGTCCAGAAATATGTACAAGAATGCATGACTTGTTAGTGAAATAAGGAAGAACACACACACCCTGTAGGACTGTTACGACCATTACCCATTCCTAATAAAAAATGGGAAAACATTTTAATGGATTTCGTAACCAGCCTACCTAAAGTTCAAGGGAAAAATAGTATTTATGTAGTAGTGGATAGACTCACCAAGTATGCTCATTTCTTTCCCGTTAGTACTGAGTTGTCGGCACACCATAGAGTTGAATTATTCTTCAGAGAAGTCTTCAAACTCGATGGGCTTCCATAAAACATAATCAGTGATCGAGACAGTAAATGCATAAGCCAATTTTGGCAAGAGCTATTTAGACTAGCAAGGACTAGTTTAACCCTGAGCACAAGTTACCATCCGTAGACAAATGGACAAACCGAAATAGTAAATAAATGGTTAGAAGGATATTTAAGGAACTATGTAACAGGGAAGCATAAAGCATGGATCAGATGGCTGCACTTAGGGGAGTTTTGTTATAATACAACCCATCACATGTCAAGTGGAATGACCCCCTTCAAAGCTTTATATGGGTATGAGGCACTCACATTCGCGGATCTAACTTTACAAGGAAGTCGAGTACCAAGTGCACAAGACTTTGTACAACAAAGCACAAATATCTTGAAGACTCTCAAAGAAAACCTCCAAGCAACCCAAAATAACAGAAGGTGTATGTGGATAAAAAGCGTATTGAAAGAACATTTGAAGTCGGGGATTTTGTTTTCCTAAGATTAGAACCATACAAGAAAACGTCAATAAAGAAAAATGGAGTGGAAAAATTCAAGCCGCAATTCTATGGGCCATATCAGATAATAAGGAAGATTGGAAAGGTAGCATATGAAATACAACTACCTAAAGGTAGTAGAATCCATAATATATTTGACCAAGGCTTAAAAAGGTATTAGGGAAATTAATAGAACCTTGTACAGAATTGCCACCACTAAACGATGAAGGCCATCTTGTTTTGGAACCTGAGGTTATTCTAGACACTTGAAAGAAGAAATTGAGAAATAGAATGATGACCAAATATTTGGTCCAACGAAAAAATTTACCTAAGGATGATGCCACTTGGGAAAAAGAAGACATTAAGTTGCTTGAGTACAAGCAAAATTGAGTGGGAGGGACTGTAATGACCCCAAAATCAAGGTAAAACAATTGAAATAAAAAATTATTATTATTTCTAAAGTAATTTTTTAAAAGTGGTTTTAGCAATAATTCTTCACGATTTTAATTGAAATAATATTCAATAGTAAAATAACTAAATAAATGTTATATTGTAACATATTCAGGAGTAAACAAAGAATAAATAACTAATGTTATTTATAATGTGATAACAAATAATATAAATATTATCGTAATAATAAGCGTTATTATTATCATTATAATTAAACAATAAATAATTAAGATAACTTTCAATTATCAAACAATAAATAATAAATATGGTGATTTAAATCAAACGTTATAAAACATATAAAGACAATATATTAACTAGGAACATCATACGAATTAATTGGACTTTGGTCACGACTTGTTAAGGTTGACAGGCATAACCTTTGACCTGAGAATGGATATTTAATCCTTTTCAAGACCGCTTAGAGACAAGGCAATTCAGGTAGAGATAAAACGAAGGTGGAAGAGAATCCAGTAGAAGCGAATAAAGACTAGGATAAAAATGACAAGTGTGTGGCATTGCAGAGTGCCAAGGACGTGAGGTTGGAAGTCATATTTGCCCTGTTACACGTGGAGATCCATACTGGTTATGCACAGACGGTTGACGGCTTGTTTCAGATAGCTTGTCCAAACAATCATTGATTCACCAGCAATCAAGTTCAACACAAAGTCACCATCGCTATCACATTGATAATAATAGCCAGAACTAAAACGTTAAAGAGGAACACTAAGCTAAGGAGGAACTTTCCTTCATTAGGAATTCTAAACAGAAATCAAGGCGGAGATATAACATCTCTGAAGGTTAGTAAATTAAAAATGGCTGAATACATATTCAAATGAAATGAATGTACCCAAGGTAGTTCATAAGGCTTAGGAGGAGAACTATCTTCCCTAAGAAGGATGGATGTATCTAATCAATCATCCATAAGGCTTAACGAGAGTAATTGTGAGAGGACGTCACTTAGTGGAGAGCTGTTTCATTTTAGGAGCCCTAGGAGGCCTCACCCAGGAACTAAGTGATCAATCTTAACCTCTCCTTAAGAGTGAAGTATTAAGTAGGATATGAGTTTTAATTGCTACATTTTTAATAATTTTGTTCTTTCTTTTTAAATTGCTAAATACTAACACTTGTGTAGGTTTAAGAACTAGGAAAGTGGAAGAATAACTTTAATCAGACAATAGAAACATTACATTTAGGGTCTTTGGAGACCTTATTACATTGCTAGGATCATATTTCCAAGGCTTGATTAGGTCCTTGCTTACATCCACAAGGTGCTCTTTCTAGGATCATATGAACAAAAGTGAAAAACATTTCAAAGGCCAGGTTAGGTCCTTGGTTACATCCATGAGGTGCTCTGCACCATTATCACTAGATTGCTAGTGCTAGAAATCTTTAGATTTTTATATGGGTGAGAATATCTGATGAAAGTTGCACTTAGACCTTTGCATTTGACGACATCAATAAATCATTAATCTTTATTCAAATGAATTAATGAGATGTAATGTCCCCTATTTTTTAGTAGTAGGCAGTTAGTCAGTGAGGCCAGTCCATCATTGTGATCCTCGTGGTCTGACATGATATTTTGAGGGTCCATGGTGATCGACTTACAGTTTTTAGTAAGTTAGTGATGGCGGTTTCCATTTCAGGTGGGCACGTAGGTGCTATTTTTAGTCAATGATGATTTGACACTTTTAGTGATATATATTGAGTTTAAGTTATAAATTGCTTTTGGGCGCCTAGTGGGGGTATTGATCATTATTTCTCATGGAATATAATCGCAAGTCTTAAAAGCAATACTTTGAAGTGAAAGGTGTATTGAACAAAGTAACAAGAATCGGAATCGGATCGGAATCGGCAAGGCCGAATCAAATCGTGAATCAGCCATGAATTGGAATCGAATCGCCCATGAATCGGCAAATTTAAAAAACCCTTGAAATTTAGTGAGCAACTTATTTCATAAACCCTTTATCGCTGATTCGATTCAATGATTCATAGAAAATCATTTGGCTTGAATCGAACCGCCGAATCGCGTGAATCACATGAATTGCCATGATTCTTGGAACTATGGTATTGAAGAAGTCTTTTTAAGTGACAAGTACCTTCATGAAGCTTTTAGTTTAGGAGTTATTTATTCAAAATTATTTAAATTAAAGCTTCCAATTGAAAAGTGTATTGCTGAAGGCTCTTTAGTGAAAACTGTGTGGGAGAAGCTACTTTCTTTTTTGGTGACTTGAAAAAGTCATCTTTATTTATTATAAAAACAATGCTTTGTGAGAAAGGAATTCATTCTATTGCTTATGTTGTTTAATGTGCATTTTGTGTTTTGAGGAGGAGTTGAAAAAGGGGTTTTAACATTGCTGGAGAATTGTGAATTCTTCACCATTTCAGCACTTTGAATTTGTGAAACACCATGTGACTTGTGCTCTATTTGTTGAGTATTGATCTGAGATTATCTGAGAAATTGAATGGTGTTGTTGTATAACATTCAATTAATTGTTTGGCTGCAATTTGATAAGAGAAGGAAATTTGTTATTGTGGTGTTGAATCTGCTATATAATTCTTGCAATCAAATGCCATTTTGTGGAGTTTAACATTGGTTGCATTCTGAATTATAACTCGTGATCTCTTTATAAGGGCAGTGTTGAGGTTTTAATAGGCACCATTTGAGCTATTTGATGCAGGTCAAGTGGCATAGAAACAATAATATGTCTTGGGTAAGCTGCATTTAATTTCAAGAGGTTGCATTAGGTATTTCAATGGCCTTTGTTTTCTTCTAGAGGGGCGCTTTTGATTTAAGAGGCCAACATTGCATTTGACCATCATTCCCAGGTGGCTGGAGGTCATGAGGAGAAATGAACACCATATTAGGAGCATTCCCACGTTCGTTAAATGTTCTTAATTAAATTAAGTCTTATTTTATGCTAATTGTTTCTTAAAATGTTTCTTGGCTGTAGATGTAGATTTACTTGCAAAAATTCTGATATATGCATTTGAAATGATTGAGCATTGTTTCCATTACCTCTTGTCCTTTGCTTGGTGATTGTTGAGCTATTTTGCAAGCATTTGAAACCATTTCAAGCAAGCAAATACAATTGGAAAATAAGGGACAACAAGATAGAGGTTTCATGCAAAGTGTTTGACAAAATGTCAAACATCTTGAAGTGAAGAAATTTGATGTTTGTTAGAGTTAGAACCAGCATAGTTCATTATAGTGGTACCAAGAGCTTGCATGATAAGTGTTTGACAGAATGCCAAACCACTAGATTTGAAGTTAGAACTGGTTGGGGTTCTTTACATGAGAACTGTGCATGATCCCTCTTATTGGTCCACTACTACTTGGAATCAGTCTTGAAAGCATTCTATTGCCCTTGGCAAAACAATAACATGCCATTGTGAGGTTGGAGCCTAATTTAGAGTATAGGCATAATTGCATGGCAATGGTTGGTAATGATAATTTCCAATGTTAGATGACTTCACACGACATATGAGACAATAGACAAAATTAGACAATAGAAAACAACTAAAAATGACTAAAAATGCAATTTTTGAGTTTTTCGGACACATTCCACGAGGTAACATGTAGTCCAAAGAGCGAAATTTTACATGATCAGAAAAAATGTTCTGATTACTAGGGAAAAACATTAGGTTCCATTTGAAATCAGAGCTTTTACCCTGATTGCATAAGATCTAACATGTGTAGTTCAAGTTGTTGTTAGGATCAAAAACCCTAACAACACATAAATGTTGTTACAAAGTGTGCAATTAGAGAAAAAAGCTCTAGTTACATGTATTTCATAGGTGATTTGGGTTTGTGGCTTTGATTGCATATGAAATTAAATATTACAACACATGCATTTAGGATTAGAGACCCAAATTACATATGCTAATGCATTCCATAGGGTGTCAAAATCTGTGATTTTGCCTTGAAAAAGTAATAAATACATGCATGCAATTGGGGGTTTTAATCTCGATTGCACATTAGTCTGCATTTTTGATGTGCAAGCAAGATTGCAATCAGGGGAAAAACTTTCAATTACAATTAGTTTTATATTTCTCTATATATATATTATGTTTAAAGAATGAAATTGGGATGGCAAAACTTGATTGCTTGATGCTGAGGAAAATTAAATACAAACCCCTCTACATCTAGGTCAGAAATCTTGAACAAAAAGAATATGAAGCCTCAAATCTGGTAAACAAGAGAAAACAAGTGTTGGAATGCAGATTTGCAAATTTGTGCAAGCCCAAAGCAAATTCCAATGTTTTGAAATTTTGTCACGCAAATTTCCACGTAACCATGGATTACCAAAGGATAATAGGTTTAAAAAATGATTAATGACTTTGAGACATTGCACAAATGACTTTGAGACATTGCAAAAAATGAAATGTAAATCCTAATTAAAGAAACAATCAATCTAAAGAAAAATTGAAATGATAGATATAGTATAAAACAATGTGTGGTGGAAGGTAAAAAGAAAATGCGCAAGTCTCTCATCTTAGATGCGCAAATGATGTGAAGACAAAACTCAAATCTTAATGAAAATGGTTCAAAAGAAACAAGAAAAGAACAAAGAAATAAAATAAACATAGTAAGGCACAAAAATAAGACAAAACCCCCAATTTGTTTAAACAATGAACAAATGATTCAAAAAAAAATGCTAGACCTTGGTTGAACAATGTCGCTTGGGCACGGAAACAACATTGAAGGCGTTCAAACCGATGTTCCATGACTCGTGAGTGAAAGGGGTATCCCAAGTTGATAGGAAGAGCCTTTCTCAGCGAGTCATTCTAACCGTGACCCATGACTCAGAGGGAGACCATCTAACCTACGTGATTCAGTGAGTCAACAAGTTAGTGGCTAACTTGCTAAGTCCATGGTCCCTTACCTAACTGACATCAATCTAAAATAAACATAAAAAAGTACTTTTTTTTGACTTATTTCCTCTTAAAACATTCAATTTGAGATGCAAAAGTTACGTCTAGAATTTACATTTTTGGGATTTATTAGTACTATTTTTAGCATCTTAACAATTCAAGAAAATGATGCACGGTATGGAGTTTTATGTGGTTCTCAAGGTGGTAATTTGATGTTGTCAATGGGGGCACTTCCCCTCCTGCCCCATAAGGGGCTTTTCCCCTTGACCTCTCTGGAGGTGTTGCTCACAAACCCCTGCATTTAGGGTCCCTATGACTCCTGCAAAGGGTGCTCCCCCTTGACTTCACTGGGGATGTTGCCCCCAAACCTTCATTTTATATTTGAAGTGCACTACAACTTTGAGTTTGCATAGTACAAGTCATTAACTACACTCTTATCGTTAGTCTTCTTGTGTAATGCTTGATGTATACTTGTTGTCTAGAAACTTTTTTTTTGGGGGGGGGAGATGATGTATTCGGCATAAAATGGCCATGTTGTGTTTGTTAATATTGGTTATTTGGCAGTATATGTTGTGCTTGATAATATTGATTATTTGCCAGTGTATAATTGTCTTCAATGTATTAATTTGTGTTTGTATTTATGTGACCAATGTATATTTAATTTGATCAAATTAGCTTCTATATTGATGATGTTATTGTGTCTTTATGCTTTATTTAATAATGGGTGGATGAGAAAAGTTTAAAATCCTTAAAAATTTCTGAAATTCAAGGGTTTATTCACTTTGCCAAGTCATTACCAATTCAAGAGTCGAGTTGGCCTTGCCGAGTCCGAAACCAGGAACTATGGCTCAAACTTCAACAACAAATACAAAGATACAATAGAGTAAAATTGAGATCAAAACACGACCATATTGCAGTTTAAACGCATATAAGATGGCAAGAGAAAGTTGAAACTTGAGGCCGAGTTTCAATATAATGCTTCCGTATAATTTGAATGCATGCCATAGTGGAATCAAACCATTTTAGATACAATTCAAACTAGGCTAAATGCAAATGGCAAGGGAATAAAAACATTTGACAAGGCTCGGCATTTTTATTATCTGACATTTTATTATTTGCAATCAATGTATAATTACATGTACATGAGTTGTTGAATGCAATATTGTTGATAAAATCCATTTTCCATATATATTGGCCTGCAAAGCAATATGCAGTGATGTCTAAAAGGTCCTATTTTTATATGTTTCGAGACTTTTATATGCATTACATGAAAATAAACATGTAAAGGCCCTTAGAAACCCCAAATTTAAAAAGAAATAAATAAAAATTTAAATATAACTTACAAAAACTAGTCAAAACTAAAACAAAAATAATGACCTTTAAATGACAAATATAATGACAAAAATGCTTATGAAAAACTGACTTGAGGCTCAAAAATTGTTTACCATATGTACAGATAATGATTCAGGAAAAAATCGTATTTTTGTCTTTGATTTTTAGGCTTGCAAAAATTGAGGACAACAGCAACAAAACCATAGAAGAAAAGTTCATATAATATTTACTTTTAGATTTTTTTTTGGGTACAATGAGATACCATAAAAGAAGAAAAGTTTAGAACAACAATAATACTCAAGTTTGTATTTTATTTATACATTCGACTGCTTTGGGATATGAAATGAGTTGGCTGACTTGCATATGTTAAATTTGAAGTTACATCCAATATTTCTGATGTATTAGTATTGGAATTTGAGATGTGAAGATCGTCAACTCAGTATATGAACAAAATAAATGAAGTCATTGTTTAATGATTTTTCTTGTTCTAAATTTTTGAAGGTCAAGTTGCCTGCTGTTCTGATAAAAATCATTGGCGCATAATTGCAGGGCAACTTTTCTTTGTGACAGATAGACATGGATACTGGAATCTACACAAATGGGTAATATTTGATTTTGAACCATGTGTAATTAATGCATAGACTTGTAAATGCTTAATTCTATAGGTCCATTTTTCCCTTTATTTTCAAATACAATTGAGGTGATCTTACTTGCTAACACTGTTCATTGAACATTGTAAACATGGTCAATAGATTTATCATATTTAAGACATTTTTAGATGAATTATTGTCTATCCTCAAAATCTTAAATTAGATAATGATAGGTCCCTGAGTGATTTAAGGCAAATTTTATGTTTTGGGAAAGTAAAGTTTGAATGTTGATAGAAATCTAAATCTAAATATGCAAATTTCCTTGACTGAGTTGCATGTACATCCAAGCTCGAAAGTTGAACATGCATTGTTAATTTAACTGTATCAGCAGGCTTACATTCAAAATTTAGAGGCTATAAAGAACTAAATATGAGGGTTTTTTATGATCAAAGGAATAGAAAGTAAAGAACTTTTGTTTAAAAGAATAAGATAAATGAGATGATATTATTAGTTGTTATTAAAATAAAATCTTTTGTAGCATATTCCTATATTCCTATATTATGTCCAAAATCAAAATTATACAATAGTAATATATAAGAAATGAAGATCTTTAGTTGAGCTTCCATATCATACAAGTGGTGGTCATATTGCCCTAGACACAACATACCTGTCACATAGAATGACATATAAATCTACAAATAGTCATACGCAGGCTCAAAGGCCGAGCAACCAATGTAAGGCACCATAAAATCAGCAGGCCGAATAACCATGAAGAGAAAATCTGTAATCTGTATGGTAAATGTGAGGAATAGTCCTGTTCATTGGCTTTTTCCATAAAATGCCTACAGCCTGCAAAGGTCCGACTGATGGATGGTGGCAGATTTTGAAATTCAGCTCCAAGAATTCTTCTAAATCTAGCACCAAGCAACCAGAGTAAACACCAAAGAATTGGATGAACTAATGAAAGAGAAAATCTGTATCTGCACAGAAATGACTGATCCATTGGCTGTCTTCACTAACTGTGTCTTCCAACTGCAGATGGATAATCCATTGATATAGAATGTGGAATGGAAATTCAGCTCCAAGACTTACACCATGACTAGCATCCATGTTTTAGTAGCTTTTGTGGAGTGAAAGGAAAGAGGAGAGGGTTGAAAGCTGGTAAGGATTTATAACTCTTTGATAATTCTAATACAAGTCCACTGCTATGAATTATCCCAAGCAAAATACACACGAACAGAATAGACAAAATATGCTATGGTAGAAGAGCAATCTGAGATGTCAATTTTATTTAGAGAATTATAATTGCTTATTGCGGCCAAAATATAGCTCAAGAGACCTTGCACCTTGGTCAATTAGTGATTGCATGGCGTTGGGAGTCATACAGGGGTATTGACAATGCCCTACAAATATGATATTACTGACCTGCTGCTGTCCAATTTCTGATTGCTGATGTTGCTACTGCCTGCAATCTCCCAATGGTGATGTCTATGTTGCTGTTGTGTCTCAGATGTATGTAATTGCTGCAAATATGAATGTATGACGTGATGCTCACAGAATGTATGCTGCTGTCTTGTAATGTCCCCTCTTTAGTTCGACATGGCATTGATCATGGATTTGCCTATTCCAGACTCTCGTAGGCAAATGGTGTGGAGAGAGAGTCAATTCTGCGGATCAGATGGTCATATCTTGCTCTTGAAGAAGTGTTAAGTGGTTATATTTTATTATTATGTGTTATTGGGGCCTACATGTTATAATTTTAAGTTGAGTTGCACTTTTTATTTTATAAAATTACTTTATTATAAAAAGTGCATTATAATGAGATTTTATAAAGGATGTTTCTAGAAGTTCTAGCAACTTCTTAGAAAAGTGAATAAATAGAGGGCTGGGCCTCTCATTTGGACATGCTTGGATTTGAGATTTCTTCTACTTCTTGCATTGTGGAGCAAATTTGTAGTCTCTTGGGCCTGCAAATTATTATTTGATCTTTGGGAACGAATCATTCCCTTGGATTGACGACTTTGAGGGTGTGAAATATCACCTGAATTGTTGCATTTGAGGAGTTGGTAATGCAGCCATCTCATTTGGACTTCATTGAGATTCCGTTATAAGGGTTTACTTTGGTTGGAATAAGGGTTTCAATTGTGCCCTAGCATTTGTGGATTGATTAACAGGGTTTGAAGACACAGTTGTGCATTATTTTCAGACTGCCAGTCCAGGGTTTGGACCCACGTTTTTGCTCATAACTCCTAATTGGCTTGACGGATGAATTTCATATTTTAGGGGGTTATTCAGCAACCCTAGGCGCCTAGATTTATTGCTTTTGGAGTGACAAAAAACGTTGCAATATTTTTATCTAGCAGCCGTACCAGGCCGTACCTGTACGGCCCTGTCAGTTGGGCAGCAGCAGCAATTTTGTGAGTCGGTTTGGGGCAGATTGTGAGGTCTTCATGTGGCATTAATCCAGCATTAATATCTGGCAAAATTGGAGCTATTCCAGGTGCACAAAATATTGATTGCCAAAATATTGCATGTTAAGGATTAGAACAGTCAGCACTGTCATTGCATAAATAGTTATTTCCAGTCATTAATAACTGTTGTAAAAGTTTCGTCATTTGTATTCCAAATCTGAACTGGGTTATTGTTCATGTCATAACATGGCATTGTCAAGAGCTTGATGTATTAGAAGTGGATAGTTGTGACAGTCTCTCATTGTAATCAGTTCTATTTGCTGTCATAAAATCAGAATTGCATTGGACTTCATATTTGAGTTTCATTTTGTCATCTATTTGAGTTTCATTTTGTCATCTATCTCTTAGATTGGTAGTGTTATAATCTGGAATTGTTGTTCATACATTATTGGCATCATATATTGAGGTTTCGTTGTACAACAATTAGTAATATTGCAGCCTTATTCAGTTACATGCCAACTGTTTGACAAAATTCCTAAGTTCAGTTTGAGGGTTTCAGTGGCCTTTATAGTAAGGGTCATTACATGTCTATGTTCTAAAAGGAACTGCAAGATCATTTCCGCTAATATGTTAGAAGCCATCAAGTTGACTCAATAATGTGTGTGGATGAATGGTAATGTAGATTGCATGGCATAGTAGCTATGATTGCCGATGTAAATATGCATGTTACTGTCCACTATGAGAGATCACAGCTCTTGATATGATCGATGCCACCAATCTCTGATGGATGACAGTGTGAAAAGCTGATCTCCAAGCATGTTGTTTCTGTCTTTAAGCCACAGTCTCTATGATTGCCAAGGGAATATAACCACTGGTCCTGCAATGTCGATATGCCAACTGAATCACTGAAACAATTGATCACTCCAGATCGCAAGATATAAAAGATGAAATGCTGAAAATGTTTTCAGATCCATCAATCCAATTTGCTTTTGAAGAGACTTGACCAAACTTGGATTGATAGTAGACTAGGGAGGATATCTCGCCTCCGAAACTGCACTCTCCCAGTGAATTTCAATAAGGATTCTCAGAAACAAATGAATTCAAAAGCTGATCAATGCTTAGTTTGCTCACTCGATGCTGATATATGTATGATGTCCAAGGTAAATCAAACAAGCTAGTTGGCAAGCTAAGAATGGTGCCACAAAATGAAAATTAAATAGGTCTCGGTAGTGCACATGTACACCACCCAAATTGGCCTCCTTGCAAGTTTTACTAGCTCACAGGGGACCATGTGAGCTATAAGTGTGACTTGTGGATATGTCCGGCTTAAGGAGGGGACTTGACATGCTTTTTCATCCAAAGTGAGCACTTAGAACATCTGTAAAGAAATATGTATTTAAACATTTCTCAGTACCAAAACCTGCCAGCTCTCTTCCATAGTGGATTGCACTTATGTCACCATCTGACTTTCTGCACAAGCCACCTTTTCATCAATATCTTCTTCCTAAATTTTGTACTGATTTTTCTGTTCAATTTGATTGCCTGCATCATAACATAACCCTTCAATTAAGTATCATTATACACAGCTGTATAAGGCCTGAGATCCTTTCCTATATTTCACATTTGTGCTTGGAGATTTCCCTTTTCATCTTGACCCTGACCTCATGACCACAATCTTCTGGAAGCCATTCTTACAGAGCTTAGCAATCAGAATTTCCTAGAAATTAAAGAAGTAGAGGCAAAAAAAAAGGAGAGCAAATACTGTTATGACCTACCAAATCTAATGTCTTTGGAATATGAACAGAAAATATACAAGATTATACCATCCCTATCAATACAATACCTTAAGCATGCCAGAGGAACGACTTCCAACCTTGCTAGCATCATTTTTTCAACATTTTGCTTTTTAGTCTGTACATTGTTCAACATATCATCCTTAATGTAATCTATATAGCATTAAACTTCAACTATGATGCATTAAAGTTTGATGTTTAAACCCATTATGAGTTAGAAATTAGCTTTAATTACTACTATTAACTATTAAGTCATCCCAAGGCTACCAAAATAACCATTTAACTGCTGATTTGCTCATAACAATGGAAGGCTCCATATCCAAGGCATCACATTGATTATATGGAATCCAAAAAGGCATGGAGAAATGAAAAGGTTCAATTGAAATATTTAGTCAATGGTATTGGGTTGCCTTTTTCCTATTAAGTTTTGAACATTGCAAATACACGAAAATGTCTTATGGCTTGGGCCTTGGCCGTCTTGCTCCAACATCCTTTACACTTACCACCTCTTTGACAGAATGAGGAAAATAATGATGTGCAACCCCTGTACAAATTGGACGCCGAGTTTTCTAGAGCATCATGGGGATTTGCTAATTGCTCTTATGCTTTCATTGAGCATGGTGGGAAAACCGACAACATCGCATGCACATACAGGTCTAGATCATCTTTCCTTGATAACATGTAAAGCTATCCATGCTGCTCTTCCAAGTCAGTTCTAATTTTTTTATTGTTATAGGTATGATCTTTCTGTGGCTTTTGCAACCTAATTTGCAGGCAAAATGGGTTGTCCCATCTGGCGCTTCTTAACCATGACCTCTGTTCCTTTTCCATAATCAACATTCCTTTCACTGATGTTAATAATATGGTATGATTACAATTCTTTTCCTTATACTATATTATATCTCTTAGAAGCTTGCGGGATTGTACTTTATTATTTCAATTTGTAGATTATTATAGACAAAATGAGATTGTATCAAAACAGTACAATGAATGTAAATAAATTTACTTCTTCGCTGAAAATTGTGATGCAGAACTCTGATGGAAGTTGTGCATACCTAGAAGCAGCATCTCCTGAACATCCTCTGTCTGTAGTAAAGGTGTCTGACTCTCTAAAATGCATCTTACAACATCAACATAACTTAGTTATAAAGTTGATTCATAACTACCATAGGGTTCTAAGATAATGTCTACTTCAACAGTGCCTGAATAGGTAACAGATGGTTTTCAGTTACATTTGTTTCACTTTTCTTACATTATTTCTAATTCTTGAGTACAGATATCCTTGAAACATGATCAGATTGAAGTGCAAGATACCTCTGTAATATGGTGCTCATCTTCTCTGAACATCTCGCAATATAGTCCGATTTTTAGTTTACCACAAATAATTGAATTCTGTACGAAAGTCCCTGGACAGACAGCATTTGCATATCTGTATCTTCCTAGCAATATCAATTACCAACCACCCAAGGGTGAAAAGCCTCCCTTGCTCATAAGGTGTCATGGTATGTTATATTTTACTTTGAAACTGTACTTATTAGTGTACCTTTTTTTGTTAAGTATGGCTTCAAGCCTTCATGTATTATATTGTTTATGTTAAACGTTGATGTTAAGAATTGTGGACTGGCTAGGACTTGAATACAGGTCTTTCCATCAGTAGTTTGGTCCACCGCAGAGCTACCATATCCTTAGAAGTTTCTGGAGTTTGGATTGACCTTCCATTAGCCTTCATGTATTATATTGTTTATGTTAAACATTGATATTAAGAATTGTGGACTGGCTAGGACTTGAATATAGGTCTTTCCATCAGTAGGTTGGTCCACCACTGAACTACATATCCTTAGAAGTTTGTGGAGTTTGGATTGACCTTCCATTAGCCCACTCGAACCAAAAACCAGCCTGAGGTCATCTGATCTGGCTTTGATACCATTCTGGACAACATAGACTGTGTATGACTTGAACCTTGAACCTTTCATTGACTTGTTGGGAGACTATCACAAAGCTACTGGGCTTTTATAAATTTTTTTTTCTCTTTGAGTGTGATAAATTCTCCGTAAGAAGTGATGGATATTCCTTACTTCGCTTTATCAACACAAATCTTACCCATTGTAAACAATCCTCAACAGTATTACTTTCCGTTCTGAAGTAAATGTGTACGAAGAAAAAAAACTTTATTTTATGAATTGTTTCAATGTGAATTAAGTAAAGAGAGATTACCAAGTCAACAAGAGGAGAAACTTATCATGAAAAACATCAATAGCACAAGAAATGACCTAGGAGACTGAAGTTTCCCCACCTCTAATTAGTACCATCTTGCTGGTTTCTAGAGGTTTTCTACCTTTAAAGATTTTCTGGGCAAATTATACTGTTTTTGGTTCCCAAAAACTCATCAATGCATCAAAAATCACTTGAATGTAGAAAATTTTCACAATTACAGTTATATACAACTAAATGAATTGCACAAACATGTTTGGGAGGAAGTAATGTAGACTCAACATATACAGGAGAGCTTAAAAGAAACACAAATGCTTTAGATCCCAAAATACCAAAGAAGATATGCCTGTACACATCATCAGGGATTTATGCTTGCAATTTTGTCCTATGTAGCGACAAGTTTGATCATGGTTAAACTTATTGCTTATAGCTCTATTTTTTTGTGATAGTTCCAACAATGATTTAGCCCATCATAGGTTTCATTTAAAAATTATTGAAATTCCCTGGGTGTTTAATTAATCCAAAAGGATATTGCTCTAGTTGTCCTAATTTACTTACTAGCTTTCCATATTTCTTCTTGTTGCTTGACTCCATCCCTGACATGCGCCTTTCAAATCACTCTCTATGTTGTGGTCTCATCATTTCCATCTCCATCTCTAGAAAATTAGGATGTAGTAGACTGTCATTGAGATAGGAGGACTGGATGAAGATCCCACCAGCTTCTACATCATTTATGAGTCATGCTTTGAAAAGGCTTAGTAGTTGTACTTTTAGTGATTTTGGACCTTATACACCTTTCAATTCTTTGTTTGATTCCCACCACCTCATTCTCTATCCTGATGCAGTACAAGGCTGGTGTATCCACAATGGAGATGACCAAACCCCTAACAAATACAACACAATAGAAGTAAAACTAGATACAATTGAAAATAACCTCTTTTATTAACAATAGATGTTGAACTATATCAATTGAACACCATACATGTTGGGCTGTAAGGCCTTCTTGGTTTTGCACAATACATTCTAGTTTACAAACCAACTCCATACTTCAACCCTCAACTCCCACTTCCTTATGTATATCAACCATGCTGCTCTACAAGACTCACCTACATTACATATATAGCCATCTAGACACTGACTGTGTTTCTACAATATAGGACTGACCCTCAATGAATTAATCATAGTAACAAGACTCGCTGCAAGTCGCTTGGGTCGGTGAGTCGAGTTGCCTTGGCCGAGTCAAAATGACCCGTGACCCTGACTCGACGTGTCAACCGGGGTGACTTGGCTAACTCATTTGACTTCTCTTATTTTTAGTTTTAGTTTTCAAAATTTTCTTAATACATCTAAAATTTACCTTTGTACTTATATAATCAATGTATGTTATGTATGTGATCAAATTACCTTCTATTTCATGATGATATTGTGTCTTTAAGCTTTATTCAACAATGGGTGCATGGAATTTCTTGAAATCCTTAAAAATCCCTTTGCCAAGTCATTGCTGATTTCGAGATGGGTTACGCGTCAAGTTACCCTTGTCGAATTTAGGCTGGATCCAAGTCTCATTACTTTGGAATTAATGACCAAATACATAATACATTATAAGAACTTCAGCGACTTTAGATATAGGTCCACATGCCATCCTTATTATGATAATAGATATTTTAGTTATTAGTTAATGGTTATCTATTTGTAATCTATTGTAAATATTAGAATGTTTCTAATATATAGTTAGGCTGCAGATAACTATTGGTTTTCTATTAGCTAGAATAGAAAATTTTTATTGTTTACGATCATTTCCTAAGGAAACATTGTTTCATTCTTTTGTATATATTGACCTCTCGGTCTCTGTTAATAATGAGCAAGTATTTTACCTATTACTTTGTGATATGGTATGAGAGCCAATCCTTCAATTTTTTTCGACAAATTTATAATTTCTTTCAAAATTATTTGCTCAAATTTTTTGAAATTATTTTTGACTCTCTCTACAACCCATTTAGGTTTTTTGTTTTGAGAAATATGAATGTAGATAAAAGCACGTTTTTTAAGTGAAAAATTCAATTGAAATCGCGCCTATACATAGCTTGTTTTTCAGTTCTACATTCCTTTTTCTTTTGCTCATGACTGGAAATCACTAGCCAAGGGTGGTTTCTTTCTACTCATGTATGTGCCTGATTTTCCTTGTGTGACAATTTTGGAGTTTTTTCTCTTCCCTCCAATGCTGTCTTTGCCTAAATGTCTCTCTAAAAAAAATCGGCAATATTTTCCTTGAAATTGCCATTTTTTTTTGCAACTCCAACCTTCCATGGCCGCTGGCTAGGGTTTTTTTGGAACACCCTAATTTTTTTTCTGATTATAGATTTTTGGTGGGTTTTTGAGAGCTCAGTTGGGTTGTCGTCAAATTTTTCTAGGTGCCTCAATGTTCATGCCTCGATTTTTGAGCAAGTTGATCCATAAATTGACAACATATTATTTTTGGGGTTTTCGAGCTCTCTTCTGGGTACCTCTTTAATTTTTTTGGGTTTTCCGTTTTTTCCTCAAAGTACGTGCCTTCACACAAATTTTCACACTTTTTCACTAAAAAATGTGCTATGACATCTTTGATAAATATTCAGCTCGAGGGCAATTCTAAATTCAATGGTTAGAATTATAGCGCATAGAAGAAGTAGATACTAGCAATCTTTGAATAATACCAATCAGATTGTTCTGGGTGTTACAAAGCATCCAACTGCAATTGGTATTGATCAAGATACTTGGGATCTTAATAATCAAGAGGTAGTGATGTTTCTCAAATTATTCGTCGCAGATGATCAGCTCCCTCAAATTCCATTCGATAAAACATGTGCCGAGATATGGGAGCATCTCAAGAAACTTCATGAGACTTCAGACAACAGCAAAGCCTTCTTTCTCAAGAACAATTCTAAATAAGTTACTTCTTTGCACTGGTTCTCATCATGATTAGCCAACATGATCTTTCTCATCAAAAGAGATTCTCCAACTTTAGGTGAAGCCAAATCAACACTAGATGTGCCCTCTTTGTGATCTTCCTGTACTACCAAGTTTTGTTTGTCAATCTTTCTGCGAAGACATTCAAAAGCTTGGTGCCCTTCTTAACAACACTTAAAACAAGTACCCTTGAACACAAATTTCTTATCAGAAACTACTTGCTTACCCTTATCCACTTTTGTCAATTCATTATCTTGCTTTCTTCCTAACTTATCTTCCGCCCTCAATGCATATTGATAAGCATCTTCAACTGAACTAAGTTTCAACATACTCGATTTGTCCTAAATACTAAATTTCAATCCATTAACATACCTTGCAACCTTTTCCTTGAAAGGTTCACGATGTCTAGATTGATTTGTACTTTGTAAAAGTCTTCTATATATTCTTTCACAAATATATCCTTCTGTCTCAAGTTCTGCAACTTCTTAAACAATTAAAGTTCATAATCTTCAGGGATGAATTTAGCTTTTAATCTAGAAACCATAGGTTTCCATATACTAATCTTAGGTTCATCATTAACCTCTATATCTTTCTATAATTCTTTCCACCACAAGGCAACATGACCTTTCAATTTAGTTTGTGGTAGCCTAACTCTATGTGGATCTACAATATTCTTAAGCTCAAAATAATCCTCAAGTTCATTAATCCAATCTATCAATTTCTCAGGATCTAATGAACCAGATAATTTGATACCTCCATTTTATGATTCATACCAACTTATGCCATAGCTCTCAGCAATCTTTCTTCTTGTACAGGGATCTCTACTTCAAGTACTTAAAGATCTTTAACAACTTCCACATATTCATCTTCTGTTTTAGGATTCCTTCTCAAGCTATTCAAAACATTACAGATCTCATTCCTCATCTTTGCGTTAAATTCTTCAAACATATGTTCTTACCTCTTAGGTTTCAAACTTCTAGGCAACATATTGAATGAAAACAAGGTGTAATTGCTTCAATCTTTGGCGATTTGTCAACCAACAAGAAGTCAACAGGTCTATAGTAGGTTACCAACAACTTTTGCATGTCCTCTACAATTGTGAGATAGAACCACGATTTGCAACCTTACAACCAAGGAGTCCAGGTCTTGACAAGTCCACCAAGATTAACCACACTTAGATAAATCACAAATCAAATCAATTATTCAAGATCAACCTTGCTCCGATACTATTTGATGCAGTACAAGGCTGGTGTATCCCCAAAGGTGATGACCAAACCCCCAACAAATACAATACAATAGAAGTAAAACAAGATACAAGTGAAAACAACCTCTTTTATTAACAACAGATCTTGAACTATATCAATTGAACACCATGCATGCTAGGCTATAAGGCCGCCTTTGTCATGGCCAATACATTCCAAATTACATACCAACTCCTATACTTCAAGCCTTAACTCCCACTTCCTGCTCTATATCAACCATGCTGCTCTACAAAAGTCACCTACATTACATAAGTAGCCATCTAGACACCCAGGTCGGCTTTGTGTTCACATTCTCCAATAATAGGAAACGTGTAATACAATATAGGATTGATCCTCAATGAATTAATGACCAAATACATAATACATTATAAAATTTTTCGGCCTTAGATATAGGTCCACATGCCATCCAACTATCTCGATCCAAGAGTGCATAAGCTAACTCTCAAATATAGAACTTCGTTGAAACAAATGCCATGCATCCTATGAATAACCACATAGGAAATCAACACCCAAGAAGATGAAGCATAACTCCAAACATATGTAACATTAAATTCTGTGAACATAGGATAGTGATCCAAGATAGGTCGACAATAAGAAGCCAAGCCTGCAAAATTTGGAAAGGGAAATTAGGTAATCGCAATATCAAATTGTCAAGCAAATAATTAGAAAACAGAAAACAAAGAAAATCTCTTTTTGGGTGATGCAAGATTGCCAACAGCCCAAGGATGGTCCTACATCATATCTGGCTACTAGATAGAAGAGGTTGCATTTGGATTGAAAGGTTCGAAATTTGATCCAGTAGGTTACGGCCATGATCACTTCAACTTGGTCCATAATAATTCTCATTTAGGCTCTTTTTTAAAAATAATTTCAAATTCATCAATGTAATTCTTGTATAGGTCCTCCACTTGGGGAACCTGGTTATATGATCATCCTGGATATAAATTATCTATGACATGGTTTTTGCTATCAAAAGACATCCTTGTGGCATAAACACAATATCTTTTCTTTGTCACTAATCCGTTGCATTCTTTGCATTTGACTATGATTTGCAAGTGTCGTAACTTAGACAAGAAAAGAATATATTACCTTGTTTTGGTTGTTACACTTCTTGTTCATTGCAATCATTTGTCTACATAGCTCAATAAGAATGAGGTAGTCTCTCACACGTTGTGGCAAATTATAGGAATAAACTTCAAATCCATTTATTCTTAGGTATGAAAACATAGGTTATTGAATGAAGAAGCTTCCATATTGCGTTATCAATCGAGATGCTTGCCCCTTGTCTCCTTCCAATTCTTTTACTCGTAGAATATTGAAAGTATTGTTGACTCTATTGAAGTTCTTTTTGCCAAATTTTAACTCATGTTAAAATTCAGTTCCAAAAAGATCAAATAAAGTAAGGCGTTCATGTTTATCATTTTCAGCTTATATTTAAAATTACAGAAAACACTTGTCATTCATATTGAAAGAACAATAAATGTCCTTGTATTATTCATTCGGAATATACAACTAATATTTATAAAAGAATTGTAATAATCAAAGAATGCTGAGAATGTGGAAAGTAAAATTCTCTCACACAAGTGACCGTGAGAGCATGTCCTAACTGTTGATATATATCCTACTTTGCAAAGTAAATGACATGAAAAGAAAAGAGAGAGTAGAAAGTCATGGGCACTAGTCATTGCCTGTAATGACTGGTTGGCTTCCGTCCATCTGCTTCCACCCATCCGCTGCTCTGAACCACGTTCCATCCACACATTCATAGGAAATTTGTTAGATCCAATAGATTTGAGCAATGCAAAGCATCTCATTTCACCTCATTCATATTCTTATCACGCCATTCATCTTCACAGAGTAAAAATATATATCAGCAAAGAAAGGAAAATAATCACATTGAAGTGCTTTACTACCAACATGTTTGTTTTCTGTGCAGCGTCTTGTATAGAATGGATATACGGATATAACAGTAGGCTCCCACAAGGGTTATTGAGCCCAACGTACCCACTAGAAATAGGACCTATGAAGCTGATCAAGACAAGTAAAATAGAAGAACAAAAGTATTAAAGGGACACTACTAACAATTTTGAAACCTTTTACTTTAAAATATGTAAGCAAGTGTGATAATAGTAATGGCATACAAAGGGATGCATTTGGTATTTATAAAAGACAAACATCATGAGAAGCAAGAGCTTTACATTTCAGTTCAGAAAAATATAAGTTCAGAATGCTGAAAGCAAACAAACATCTTATACATTCTGAGGATAAGAAGAACCATGGCAGAAGAGTGTGTCCATGAATATGAATGTAATGCAAAGCAATAATCACAAAGGCATTTCAATACTAGATCAGAAAAATGCTATCAGTCATTCACTTATAATGCTTTTAGTAAATGTGAAAAGAGTGAAGAGCCAAAGTTTTCAGTAGGAGAACTCATGAACTTTCTAGGCAAAATCAGTATATACTCAATAGGCATAATTTTGCTACAAAGTGCATTTTCAGAATATATCAGAGAAAGGAAAAATGAAGTTTTAGAATTACTTAAAGAAATAGTATGGAAAAATGATAATTTAAAACTGTTCCAGCAATTACCCATTTCATGGAAATGGCCTACGGATAAAAATGCCAAAAAACCAGAAGTTAAAAATATGAAATCATGGCTAGGGTTTTGTACAGATTCCATCATGGTGGCCATAGGAAAAACTTCAGAAATGATGTTTTGTAGCTATAAAAGAAGTGAAGCACCGAGAATGTTAGCGAGACAAGGCATGTTTGCATCAAAACATCTAATCATAGAACAACAACAATCTCAGTCATATATTTACACAATCAAAGGGACTCTTACGACTCTTAAATTTAGAAATAAGGCCTATGAAACCTCAGATAAGCATAAGATTTCTCTAGATCTTGCTGAGAAAATTGACAGAAAGTGTGAATTTTCCATGGGAGCCTACCTTAGAGCAAAACAACAAGCTTTCTTTCAGATATGGAGGCTCACAACTCATGGCCACAATAACAACAGAGATTTTTTATAGCATGAGTAAACAACAAATTCCAAAAAGGAGTAAGTCACTGGAGGAGACGTGAGAGATCTTAAAAGTAACGGTTTGAGCAAACACCCGAGTCCATAATCAAGTATGAGAATTAGGATGAAGAATCATGGCCCTAGTAGTAGAAAAGAAATAAATATACTCAGCCACGAGCATCAATAAACTAAAACATGTGAAGACTCCAGATCTGACTAGGAAATGCAAGTAAAAGGGAAAGTATGGTTACATTTTGTTCCAACACAACCCAGTAATCAGCAACAATTCATGGCATCAAAACCCTCCACAGGTGAAGCTTGCAACCCTGATTCAAATAAACTCAAGGAAAATATGACCCATAAAATGGTGTGGGGATATACAAGAGATTTTAGTCACGAAACTCTAAACCATAGGCATAATATGAATTTGTATCAGTATTTTAAATGCCATATTCACACCAAACAAAGGGCTAAGCAAATGAAGGTATTTTTCATGGAAATTATACTTGGAAGTTTGAGACGCATGAGAAATTCGGTCATATACAAGAAAAACTTGAACTCATTTTGTAAAAACAAAACTATCATTTAATAGGGGAAGACCCATTTCGGGTTTTGAAATCTTATAACAAAAAAAAACTTCATTATCAAGCAATTTCATGAAAGTTCCAAGTTATCTTACAACATCAATGTTAGTTTTGGCGTTAAGCAATGGCAAAAGCCATAGCCTAGGTGTTACAAAGAAAGCCAGCCGTGGTTTGTTTCAAGAGAACTCACAAGCAAAGAAATCTTTAGGTTTCCTAATACCCAACAAATGTCCAGCTGCAGCTCTTAGATTTGGTATTTTATCAAAAGACAAAGGCACGAAATAGCCTAGAAATCCGACAAACACTTCATCCATGGCGGCTTATGTCAGAAAAAAGACTCAAATAAGCAATGGCTACTTCAAGTAAAACTTCAGATTCTGATTCAGCCGTCAAAATGCATGAGATGATTAAAAATGCAGAAAACCATATGCCCTCATCTTTTCCGAATTTTCCAGAGTGCTCACACTAAGCCAAGAAATGGTGAAATGATTCATTTTAGGGTTAATACCCCTAATACAAGGAGCAGATGCCACGTTAGCTTTCCTTGTCCAAGTTTCATTCTTTGAAAACCACAAACTCTTTTAATTGTTAGGTTTTCATTTTAAAAGGTCAAGTTAGGAAGTTATAATTTCATGTGCTAGGTATTAATTTATTACTTGGTCACAAGGTAAAGTTATAGTTTATCTCTTGTAATTCTTTTGTTGTTATTAGCAATGCATTCAAAATTCAAATTTGTAATTAATGTTATATTAAGTGATAATTTATGAATTAATTAACATTAAATTAGGGATGTATTGTTGATAAATTTGAAAAGGTAAAACTTGAAGAGGTCTTCAATATGATTAAGTCATAAGATGCAACATGTTAACTAATTACTTCCATGTGTCAAAATACTTTGCTAGACTTTGAGTTTCACTTAAGGACTTTTGATTATTTTTAGAAGTCTTTGGACTTATTCTCTTAACTAGTCATAAAGAGTATTTTTAGGAGTTAGTTCAAAGTCGAATTTGACTTTGTCTAGTTTGTTTAGAGTTCTTTATCATCGGTTAGAGTGCTTTTTGGGGAATTCTTGAGTGAGTCATTGATGTTATTATGACTTAGTGAGGGTTATGAGGTAGCGAGTCATCATTTTGATGAGTATTGACTCCTCTTTTGGAGCCTTCTTTCATGGATTCGACCCCAAGGGGTTTGTACTTAGTCTTTTGGGCTATGATTATTGTGACAGCTTCTGATTTGAAATTTAGCCTTGATCCTTTCTGTTACTGTGTGTGAATAATATCTAATTGATAAAGCGTAAAGTGAATTTTTAGGACTCCTTATCATTCTATCTTGGTTATCACTTAGTTGTAGTTTGTACTTTTGTTTGTAGGTTATAATTTGCGTCTTCCATTTTGGGATTGTTATGTGAATGTCTTCATTTTCCTTAACTCTTATTGTTAGGACCTTATTATGAAATATTGATGCAAACCAGTATAAAATCTGGACCTCCTGCTTCCCAATCTCTCCTTAGCTGATCCTGTATGTCAGTGATCTGGGGTTCTGGTACTGGCTGCTCTGGAGCTCTAGGAAGGAACGTGGGAATCATAGGTCTCGAACTCACTGTCCTAGCTTGCTGGGGTGCATGACCGAAATTGTTCCCAATTATGTATCCCATCCTGATTATTCCCATTCTGATTGTTACCATTCTGATTATTTCCTCCACCTATGTTAGCGTTCAACCCCATTTGACGAGCCATCATCTGCATCATAAGCTCCATTCTCTGATTCTGTTCCTGTGCTCTTTGTTCGGCTAATCGCTGTCCCTGTGCCAAGGTGTCTAATAACTGTAAAAATCTTTCCTCTCGCTGATCTGGACCGGCATTCCTGCCTCTATCCATATTGTAGTCGTAGTCTTGATCAAAGAATACCTCCCCTGTGTCTGTATGACTGGATTCTATGTCCACCTGTACAGATGAGCTAGACTGTTCGCTCTGCAGGTTTGAAATCCTATCTTGTCTTGCTTTGGTATTGCAGAAATTATAAAGCCTCTGTCGCATGCTCAAACATAAATGTTCTGATTTTAGTGTTTTGACATTTCGTCAAACACTTTCCCTTCTATCCAGCTGTTCCAAATTCCCTATAAGACCTCCACAGGATGGCAGGACTTATAGCTCTGATACCACTGTAATGACCCTTACTATAAAGGCCATTGAAACCCTCAAATTGGACTTAGGAATTTTGTCAAATAGTTGGCATGTAACCGAATAAGGCTGCAATATTACTAATTGTTGGACAATGAAACCTCAATATATGATGCCAATAATGTATGAGCAACAATTCCAGATTATAACACTACCAATCTAAGAGATAGATGACAATATGAAACTCAAATATGGGGTCCAATGCAATTCTGATTTTATGACAGCAAATAGAACTGATTACAATGAGAGACTGTCACAACTATGCACTTCTAATACATCAAGCTCTTGACAATGCAATGTTATGACATGAACAATAACCCAGTTCAGATTTGGAATGCAAATGACGAAACTTTTACAACAGTTATTAATGACTGGAAATAACTATTTATGCAATGACAGTGCTGACTGTTCTAATCCATAACATGCAATATTTTGGCAATCAAAACTTCAGTTTGTGCACCTGGAATAGCTCCAATTTTGCCGGATATGAATGCTGAATTAATGCCACATGAAGACCTCACAATCTGCCCCAAACCGACTCACAAAATTGCTGCTGTTGCCCAACTGACAGGGCCGTACAGGTACGGCCTGGAACGGCTGCTAGATAAAAATATTGCAGTGTTTTTTGCCACTCCAAAAGCAATAAATCTGGGCGCCTAGGGTTGCTGAATAACCCCCTAAAATATGAAATTCATCCGTCAAGCCAATTAGGAGTTATGAGCAAAAACGTGGGTCCAAACCCTGGACTGGCAGTCTGAAAATAATGCACAACTGTGTCTTCAAACCCTGTTAATCAATCCACAAATGCTAGGGCACAACTGAAACCCTTATTCCAACCAAAGTAAACCCTTATAACTGAATCTCAATGAAGTCCAAATGAGATGGCTGCATTACCAACTCCTCAAATGCAACAATTCAGGTGATATTTCACACCCTCAAAGTCGCCAATCCAAGGGAATGATTCGTTCCCAAAGATCAAATAATAATTTGCAGACCCAAGAGACTACAAATTTGCTCCACAATGGAAGAAGTAGAAGAAATCTCAAATCCAAGCATGTCCAAATGAGAGGCCCAACCCTCTATTTATTCACTTTTCTAAGAAGTTGCTAGAACTTCTAGAAACATCCTTTATAAAATCTCATTATAATGCACTTTTTATAATAAAGTAATTTTATAAAATAAAAAGTGCAACTCAACTTAAAATTATAACATGTAGGCCCCAATAACACATAATAATAAAATATAACCTCTTAACACTTCTTCAAGAGCAAGATATGACCATCTGATCCGCAGAATTGACTCTCTCTCCACACCATTTGCCTACGAGAGTCTGGAATAGGCAAAATCCATGATCAATGTCATGTCGAACTAAAGATGGGACATTACAGTCCGCCCCTCCTGAAATTGCTTGGCCTCAAGCAATCTCAACGCCGGGTGCTGCAAAATAGCTTCCCCCTCCCAAGTAGCATCCTCAACAGGTAGATCTTTCCACTTAACCAAGTATTCTCTGATCACTCTTCTACGAAGCTGCTTTTCTCTGCTCTCCAGGATGGATTCTGGCACTAAAATCAATTTTCCCTCATCGTCTAAAGGAGGTAATACTGCGGAAGGCACCACATTCTGACCCAACGCCTTCTTGAGGCGGGACACATGAAACACATTGTGCAGCCTACTGTCTGGCGGAAGCTCCAACTCATAAGCCAACTCACCAATTCGCCTGATAACCCTAAATGGTCCGTAATAGCGTGGCTTGAGTTTCTCTGCACCACTCTTCTTAAGAGTAGATTGCCTGTATGGCTGCAACATGAGGTAAACCATATTATCCACCTCAAAACTACGCTCAGTCCTCTTCTGGTCTGCATACTGCTTCTGCTGGTTCAGGGCTCTCGCAATATTATCTTTGAGAGTAGCAACTATATCCTTACTCTCCTGTAATAATTCTCCTGCATTGGGTACCCGGCTGTCGCCCAACAACAAATCCAAGAAATTAGGTGCTTCATAACCGTAAAGTGCCATGAAGGGTGTCATCTGTATAGTGATGTGATATGTAGAAGAGTTCCTCCACAAGAACTCAGATCAGCACACACAAAAAAAGTAATAAAAAGGCTAAGGAAACTACGAAACAAAGTTCCTCCACACCGGGGAGTACTGGATCCACATCTCGAGGTAAGAACACTCGAATCAAAGCTAATAGAAAGAAAACAAGAAGCAAAGTCTAACCATCTAACCAATAGCAAGGGGAAGAACAAAAAGGAAACATCGCAGTGAACTGAAAATAGCCACATCACATTTAAGCATGAATAACATAGCAATAAACAAAATAACCATACTAAGTACGTGGTTCCTCCCATCCGTTAATGGCATCCTAAGACCATCGTGGGTCCTAGCCATCCCCCCGCGCATAACGTCCCAAACCACCGATCGGATCATCGGTGCTGTCGTAACAGGACGTCACTACTAAACATGCTACAACAATCATAAGGAAATCTAACATGCTAGTAGTAAAGTGCGAGATAACATCATCTAACATACGCTAATCATTATCATAAGGAAATGCATCAAACTAATATCATCTACACATAATAAACAAGCATCCCAATAAAAGCATAAATCACAAGGAAGCATACTCCGAAGACCGAAGTACCAAGTGAAAACATCCAGCAGTGATCGTACGAGGCTCAAGACCGTCTCTATACACTGGTCCCTAGCAGTGGTGAAGTAGCTACACCTCCCAACCACATGGCACCCGTAGGTCCACACCCGTCGTGTAGATGGAGATAAAGATCCAACCACAAACACACGCAAAACAAACATCCATGGCTAACACTCACGCCAGGCAGTATGATGACTGAGTCCAAGACACCGACAATGCATAACTATAGGTCCTGGTCAGACATCTCAAAGGGTACTATGTAGGGACTAACATCATGGAGAGTTGCTTGGCATCAAAAGCCCAAGCTAGGACTTGTGCAGATTCAACATCCCTCAACGGAAAGGCTTTGGCACCCCAAACATTTTATTATCTTAAGATTATAACCCAATATTTTATTTAATTATCAATTAATTAACGCTTCCTTCACCAACCCTTGGGGCACAATGATCACCAAGCTGCGAGGTAGAAGTCCCCTCCATATGCTACCCTACCCTACCCATACTCATCCAACGATGAGTGCCCATAGGCATGTAAATTCCCAACCCATCCCAAATGATCGCAACTTCCGGAAGTACCACGGAAGATCGAGCCCCGCAGGTCACCCGACAAATTTACTCATGTGTGGCACACCACCATCACGAAGATCATACCAAAGGACTGGATGAGAACACAAAGCAGAAAATCCCTCATTCAAACAGAATGAAGAGGATGGGTGCATTATGCATCCCAATGCAACAATAGATGCAAAAGTGGTGATATCCAAATGGATCATCCAAGTCCACGAACCACAATGTGCCGAGAAAATCCGAGAAAACAGGGCGGCACGCAAAATGAGGTAAAAACCCAAATTTTAGAAAAATTCCAAAATTAAAACCCATTTGGCCTTTGGGTGCAAAAACCTCGAAAATCCAAAAATAAATGAAATCAAACATCGTATGCAAAAACGGCCAGCATAACTGCTCAAAAACCCAAACCCCCATTTCAAAAAACATGAAAAACGTTCATACCCGACCAACCAGGTAGAACCAGCATGCAGAAACGGAGGGGAACACTAGTTCTCAACCTCCTAACATACTGCTACAAGAAACGGAAGCAAAAATAGAGCAAGAACATTAAAACGGGAAGGCCCTACATGACAGCAAAAGGGGCCAAAACAGAAATCCGCAGAATAAAATAAACAATCCGCCAAAGCTGCTGAAACTGACGGCAAAGCTAGAATTCCTCGAGCTGAATCCAACGAGACCAACCTCGCAAAGATCCCACACTCACAGCTCCCACAACAAACAAAACAATAATCCTTCAGAAGAGGATTTCCAAATTCAATTTCCAAAATGTGAGAAGTGAATAATGAATTCACTTTTCCAATACTTATTCATTTTTGAGTGAATAGTTGATTATGGAAAATAGCTAACTAGAGTAGTAAAACTCCGAATCGACCCAAACGAAAATAGTTTATTATCCGTAATGGAAATTCACCTAAGGCAAAGCTGCTAGAAGTTAATTCCAAAAAGATTTAAAACCCAAAAACCCAAAATCACAGAAAATCACTTAACACTTTTGTGATAAATGCGAACTTCTAAATGCACAGACCTGCTCACTGGTCTAATCACATAATGCAGATGAGTTCGGGTTTACTAATCACCGAAAGGTTTTAATTTAAAACAACTAAATAAGGACACGTCGACCATACAGGAGCGACATTGGCAAAATATGAACAGCTGGATCACTAACTCCATAGGCCACTGCCAGGAATGTAATTCCTGCACACTAGAATACACGATCAAGTGCAATTACATATAATATAATAGCCGAAGCAATTTAAACATTAATTAACTAATTAATCCATTTACATCACTCACGTTCACAGAAAGTGTAAAGAACATAGATGAAGTAAATATCCATAGCATAAAATCCATCTCATAACATAATCAACAAATATGTCCAATACATCATATAACCAGATATCATTATAGATCTACTGTCATCTCAAAATAGCATCAACATGCAAAATGATAAACTGAACAACATAGCAGTATAACATCTATGGTACTAAGTCAAAGTATAACATCCGACGCTCGGGTCAACATAAATTACAAAATAAGACTATCAAGTATCTCTCAAATCAAAATAGACAAGGTATAGACTGCAACCACGAGAGGCACTACAAATGAATTGACATGTCCAATGTTCAAAGACACTTATATCTTTTACTCACTTCAACTCTATTTGTTAGAGTGATTGTGTTAGAGATTTCTTGAACAAAGTGTGTTCTTTGCAAATTTTTTGTAATCTAGGACTTGCCCTTCTTACGTATTTTAAGTAATGTTTGGTGATGCTAGCTAGGAGTCTCCTTTTCCTTGAAATTAATGACTGCTAATTTCCATGCTCACACTGGCAAACTCATTCCTATGATGTAACCTGTTGTCCTGCATCTTTTGACCACAAAATGTAGGTAATAGTACGAAACTTTTGCAAACTAGTTTTGTATTTCTCTAAGCTTATTTCATTATTTAATTGGTTATATTGATCAATCAAATAACAACAATTGATATAATGAATCTTTTTATTGAAGGCTTTCATCAAGTTTTTTTCATTTTTCTTTTTGTCAAGCCTATACGATTTTTTTGAGGTCTTCATCATCTTTTTCTTCGTTTTTTAGTGTGTTGGTTTTTAGCCCTTTGATTTTGCTTAAGTCATTGCTTTTGGTTTTCCCTTTGATTTGATTTATACTAGGACTCCATCCAAGTTGGCAATCAAAAAATATGAGCAATTTAGTGCAAAAAAAGTGGACTTTTTGATGCAACTGCACGAATTAAAAATGTCATGTTATATTTTTAATTTGACATTAACTTTTTGAAAAATATAACTTAATTTCAATTTATGTTATGTTTTTAATTTTTCACTTAAAGTAACTGTAGTGCACTTTATGTTATATTTTCAAGTTGAGTTTACTTTTTGATTTTTCACTTAAGTGACTATACTAACTATATAGTTCAATTAAATTTTTGATATTTAAATCAAATGTTCTAGTAAATATATATATATATATATATATATATATATATATTTTGATCGGTAAACGGCCAAGGCCTTGATCTATATTATTAATTTAAAAGAAATTACAGAACATATCTCTGTTCAAACGGGCACTGGTAGGAAAGAACGGAGAAGAAAACCTCCAGTCTTGCCCGGGACAAAATGTCCTATATTATTACAACTTTAAAAGGGGCATACCCCGGTGGAATTGTTTACCTAATTATTACATGTAATCTGGGGGATACCCCTGATAATTTACAACTTAAGAAATCCATAATCTCTGTCAAGTGATGCTAGGATAGCGAACAAGGGATCGATTATAATCTCACAATTTTTCTTCCTGCATCCAACCATTTTTTATGCTAGATATTCGAACAAAGGGTTAGTCGTTTATGAGAAAAGGAGCAAAACACATAGAAACCTATCAAGATAAAGAGCTAATCATGAACACTAACTAAAATTAGTTTAAGAAGGAAAGAA
Organism: Cupressus sempervirens; assembly: GCA_028749045.1. Taxonomy (NCBI): domain Eukaryota; kingdom Viridiplantae; phylum Streptophyta; class Pinopsida; order Cupressales; family Cupressaceae; genus Cupressus; species Cupressus sempervirens. The sequence goes on along the minus strand of CM053792.1, from coordinate 304,937,288 downwards.
GAGAGACAAAGGCAGCAAACTAATCTACACGGAAGGGAATAGCGGGTATCTCTGGTAGATGACCACTATGAAATAATCTGAATGTATTCATAATCATCAACAATATGAGCCAAAATTCCACATCATAAATAAAGAAAAAAAAAGGAGTCCCGAGCCATGATAGCTTTACTAAAAATCATTACTAAACTTATAATAAAAAACCTGACTTAACGAACTATAGCGAAGAAGAGTCTTTTCTAAGAGATCGCCCAGCTATAACTGATAGAGGAGGTTTACTTAAAGGATTAATTAATTAATAGATTTAAAGAGCCCATAACAAGAGGCTACATGCCTACCAATCATTAATGGAGTTTGAACCAGTGGCAAATCCGGCCGGTTTATTTTTAAAAAATTAATCTTATTTTGGGAAACAGAGTCCGATCCACATTGCAGGTTTACTACTTAATTCTGAATTACTTAGTATCCCAAGCAATGATACTACACCCAGAATGCAAAATTCGAAGAATTTCCTAAGGATGGAGATCGATAAGCAATTCCAAGAAAGCTAAATGATTACCAAGTACCAAATCTATGTAATCTCTAAATTCAAATCACCATTTGATTCATGATATCCTAATAAGAATTGTCACGAACTATAGCTAAATCTAAAGCTGATATTAAGCATTTATAAAAGCTCGGAGTGTTTAATTTCTGAGAATTTCATGGATTATTCGTACCTTAGCAATATCGCATATACAGCTGAGAAAGCTATTAACTAAATTGAAACAGAGAACATTGGGCCTCACACTGCCCTATATTAACTTGAATCACAAGTAAGGAATTAAATCCATCTCAAATTAGATAGGATCCTAAAAGCATTCAAGATTAATAAATACGCAGAACTTCATCTAATTATCCTTATATCATATTTCATAATGTATTATCACACCATTTACAGTAGAGAACTTATCACCTATTTACAGACCCACATTTATATGTAACACACCGATTTACAGACTAAACATTTCTGCTAAAAATCGAAGGACACTCATCTTAGCTATATTAAGCGTAGTAGCAAAATCGCTGCCATACTACACGCTAAAGATATCTAAGGGCTAAATTTAACCAAAAAAGCTGGAATCTAACTAACCGGGCCCTTTCCTTCCTTCCAAAAAACATTAATTACATCCGCCATGTCATTTGGATGCTCCACCCAGAAATTGGGAGGAAACACGTAGTCATGCTTCACCCTGCTAGATTTTTCTGCATTTGGGGTACTAAATACGAGATCATCCAGATTGTCGAAAGACACCCCCGGCTTGATATAGGCGTTGAATCGGTGAAGATAGTCGAGGAGCCATTATTTGTTTTCTTCTATAATAATCCCTCGCCATCGAAGGAGAAAATGCAGACTGGCCTCCATTTTGGGCCATTCCCTATAGAAGGCTAGGTTATCCTGGATGATCAGGGACTGACGGCGAGGAGCGGTAATTAAGTCCGGATGCCCTACAGGAAGATTCATATACCTTTCCGGGAGGGGAATCCTCCATTTTTCATCGATGCTAAACACGGCTTCTTCCAGACCCTTTCTCCATGACGAGACAAATAAGTCACGACAGAGCCTGACAATGTCATTCGCCTCTACTTTAGCTCTTACCAAACATCCGATAAAGGACCCGATAATGTCACTATTGGTCCTCTAGGTATATTGATAGTCAAACACTCCCTCTCCCAGAGCTCTGTAGATAGCAAAACGCGTCATGTCATCCACCGGATATAAAATACGGTTCCACCTTTCTGGTTTCACTGACCCACAAAACGCCATAGTTCGACTTTCATAGGCGTGGAACAGATAAATGTTGGATTCCATGTTTAAACTGAGAAATTGGGGATGGATATCTCAGATGAATTCTCTTATAGATATCGAGGGGGAACTTCTAGACACAAACTTGGGGGATACGTAAATGAAATTTCCAAAGCTGGCCTAAGCTAAGTACTTAAGGCGCAAAATATCATCTAAGAGGGAAATCATTAATCAAGATTGCAATCTTTCTACAAACTGTGGATTACGAGATAATGATAAGGAAAGTACCTAAAACCTGCAGACTATATACTTCACACACTCGGAACACCTCATAAAGATCTACCAAGAGATTATTATTAAAGGACGAAGATGACAAAACTTCTTTTTTAGTGAAGTCACTAAATAAGAAGAAAACTATGTCCTGCTTGGACGATATAATTAAACTATACAGACTAAAAGGATATACTCAGGTTAGTCAAATATTAGAATGAGTTAGAGAATTATTATTAATGAGGAGAGAGTTGACTCCGTTTGCTCCTAAATTTGCTAGTTTATCCGCCAGTGTATTACCTTCCCTGAATATATGATAGATCCTATACTCTTCCAACTTATCCAAAAGGGAGAGAATTTCTTCTAAATGTGAATTTAGAACCTAGTTGGGGGTGGATCTTTTTCTAACAGCTTTTAGGATAATTTGAGAGTCGCCTTCAATGATAACTTTGGATAAATTAAGCTTAAGGCATAACTGAATCCCTTGATGAAGGGCCTCCAGTTCTGCTATGTTATTTGAGGTAGGTTGGATAGACATTGCTTTTTTAGCTATCCAAGATCTTGCCTCATTGTTTATGATACAACCAATACCAGCTACACTCGGGTTACCGCGCGCGGCTCCATCGAAATTCAATTTGACCCATCCAATTGGCGGTGGCTCCGATTTGCAGATTTTCCTAGCCTCTATATTTTTCTTCATATATATAAGAGGAGGGTTAATCAGGTTAGACCAGCGTTTCTTCATAAGGCCATCCCAATTTGAAAAAGAACCTTCTTCTAACCTTATTTTACTTAAGTGGGAGTTGACCAGTTCTATAATACTAGCTTCAATTTTGACCAAGAGCTCAGCCGGTTCGAGTTCCAAGCTCTGGAATATACGTCGATTCCTTTCTTTCCAGATTTCCCAAATAATGATAGAAGGGGAGATGTTCCACAGCTTACTATAGACACCCTTTACTATTTTCGTAGGCGAGCCAAAAAGCAGCTCAGCCAATGATTTTGGAAAAGGTGTAGACCAGCCTAGCATCCACCTGAGCCATTCCCAACAACTTTGAGAATAGGAACACTTAAACAAAAGATGATCAGCATTTTCAATATTGCAATGGCATAGGGTACACCTGGAGGGACCCTGAAAGCCAAGGATGTATAGTCTATCCATAGTTAGGATCCTCTTTTGAATAGCTAGCCAAAGAAAGAAGCCAGCTTTTGGGAGACAAGAGGAATCCCAGCATAGTTGTGATGGGATATCCACAAACTTTGTTTGTTGAGCTTTGACAATAGCCCTATAGCCATTGCTGACCGAATATCGCCCATCATTGGAAGCCGCCCAAATTAGAGTATCCTCTCTGTTAGTTTGTTTAATTTTTCTACCATCCAACAGCTTATCAAAGCTTTCAATTATCTCTTTTTCAAAACCTAGACCTTTGAGCAATTTCCAAGACCATTTTGGTGAACCTTCTCTATCTGACAGAATCTTGTAATCTTTAACCTTATTGCCCCAAAGGTTCGTTAATTTGTTTATGAGGGTTGGATTATCAAAATGGAGAGAGAGAGGTGGATTACCATCCCAGGAATCCTCCCAGAATAGGGCTTTATCACTCGAGCCTACATCCCAGGTTAGAAATTTACAAATCAGACTACGACATTTGATCATGAAGTTCCAACATTCTGATCCTTTGGGAGGAGAAATAATTCTAAAAATTGAAAGCTGATCCTCTGCGATGAGATATTTATTATAGAGTATCTTTGCCCATTTACGATTATATTCATTGTAGAGATGCCAAATAAGTTTCGCTCCCAAGGCTTCATTTTGCCATTGAAGATTCTTGACCCCTAATCCCCCTAATTCTTTAGGTTTACTGATATGCTTCCACTTGATGAGAGCCCACTTGTTATCTCCATCCCTATCGTTCAATAGAAATTTTCTCATCTTAGTTTCAAATTTCTTAAGATTCTGCTTAGAAAGAGGGAGGCAAGAAAGCGGATAGGTAGGAATGGTTGATAGTACTGCACTAATTTTAGTACATTTGCCTGCCTTAGTTAGCCATCTGACTTTCCACGAACCTAACTTGGAATCTAACTTCCCTAGAGTATCATCCCAAACCTTGCCCTACTTAGTACCTTTCTCTAAGGCTATACGTAGATATTTGCAGGGGAAGGTTCCTTTTTTAAAACCCATGAACCTACAAATTTGTTCCTCAATTTCTATCTTGGTATTTATAAAGAAAATTTCAGATTTGAGATTGTTGACTTTTTGTCCCGAGGCTTCCATATATAGGTTAATAATGCTTTTAAGAGATCGAGCTTCTGCAATTGTACTTTTCCCGGGTAGAATAGTGTCATCAGCAAACTGTTGGTGAGTTATATTAGGTAAATTTTTAGAGACTGTGATGCCCGAGATCCGCTGATTGTTGTATGCGTCCTGAACCGCTCTTCCAAATGCTTTCGCCATAATAATGAACAGTGAGGGGGATAGAGGGTCCCCTTGTCTAATTCCTCTAGATATATCAAAAAAACCTTCTGGAGTTCCGTTGATGAGCATCGAAATTTTAGGAGTTGAAATAAACTTGAATATTAGATTAATCCATTGGTGTGAGAACCCAAAGGCTTCTAATGTTTTACATAGAAACCTCCAGTCTACCATATCATATGCTTTCTGAATATCTAGTTTCATGAGCATACATGCTTCCTTATTGAGCCTTGCAGAGTGAATAGTTTCTTGAATAGTGATGATACCATCTAGAATGGATCTACTCGGCATGAAACCAGTTTGTTCTTCCGAAATAATCTTAGGGAGGATCTTTTTGAGTCTGTTTGCTATAATCTTGGAGAAAATTTTATAGACTGTGTTGCATAAAGCGATTGGTCTATAATCTCCTGGAGAATCAGGATCAGACTTCTTAGGGATCAATCTAATGAAGGAGTAATTAATTTCAGCAAGGAGAGAGCCTCCATTTCTAAATGCCTCAATTGCTTTCCAAAGGTCAAAACCTATGATATCCCAACATTTTTGGAAAAAGAATGCTTGGAATCCATTAGGACCCGGGGATTTATCTGGGTTCATATTGAAAACCACATTCTTGACTTCTTCTAAGGTTATAGGTTTGATTAGATTAATGTTATCCTGTTGATCCACAATTTTAGAAATGACTTTCAAAAGACTCATTTGCGCTGAGTAATTTGAACCTTTATGATTATTTAATAAATTTTTGAAATGACTAACAAAGATGTCCGCTATTTCTCCTGGTTTTTCTGTTGAGATTCCTTGTTGATCTTTGACCCTTGTGATTCTGTTCTTTGCTCTATTATATATGGTGGAGTTATGAAAGAATTTAGTATTATGGTCACCTTCTGCCAACCATCTTTCTCTCGATTTTTGCCTCCAGAATATCTCTTCTTTAGATAGAATATCTTCTTGTTTGGCTAGCAGTTCTTTTTCGAGGAGATAGCTCTTATTATCCATACCTTTGCTGATTACTTCCAAGTTAAGATCTTTAAGTTGGTTTTCTATTTCCAATTTTTCTCTGAAAATGTTGTTAAAATGTTCTTTATTCCACCTAAGGATATGCTCCTTAAGCATTTTTAATTTTTTAACGAAGACAAACATTTTAGACCCTGCAAAGCTCTCTTGGTCCCACCAGGATCTTACATTGCTGAGAAAATTTGGATCTAGGAACCACATTTTCTCACACTTGAATGGGTTTTTGGCCGGTTTAAGGGGCTCTATGAATTCAAAATTAACCGAGAAATGATCTGATCCAGCTATGGGTAAAATTGAGGACTGAATCTCAAGATTGATGGAATCTAGCTCCCCTTTAATCATAAATCTATCGAGTTTCTTTGCTATGTAGGAAAAGTCTTTTCTTCTATTGTTCCATGTATAAGTGCCATTATTAGTGGGAATGTCAATTAGATTATGAATGGCACACCATTCTCTAAATGTTTTAGATGCTTGCGATAGCATCTGAATACCACCGGTTTTTTCGTTGAGGTTAAGGATGATATTAAAGTCTCCTCCTAATAGGAAAAATTCATTATCATAACTATTCAAAAATTGACCTAATTCTTCCCAGATTAGTTTTTTCTCAATATTATTAATCGGACCATACACATTAATGATAATGAAATTGAGGTTTGATTTTAAACTTTGAACCTTAGCGCTCATCCAATTATAAGAACTATTGAGGGTACTGAAACTAACCTTTCTTGGGTCCCAGAGGATTCCCAATCCCCCTGATGCCCCTGAAGATTCTTGAAACATGGACCGCCATACTCCAAGCATCCTACTTAACTTATCTATTTCTATAGAGTTTAATTTAGATTCTTGAATTAGGACAATATCAGAGTTAAAAGCATTTAGATTATTTTTTAATAACCTTTTTTTGCTAGGGGCGTTAAGACCCCTAGCATTCCAAGTAGTGATCTTCATACCTGATCGGGAAGGCACTTCCCCTTCCCATTGTGGAAGATTTGGTCAATCTTCTGCTGTTCCTTGCTGAGGCCCTCTGCTTCTCTGAGTATCTTTAGAGATTTCCTCCCTCTTTTGCCTTTTACTTTGCCGCAGTTTGGAGATTTTGGTCCTTCTTGAGACATGTATATACCAAAGTAACGAGAATCGGAATCGTATCGGAATCGGCACGGCCGAATCGAATCGTGAATCGGGGGTGAATCGCCGGTGAATCGGCGATGAATCGGCAAATTTAAAAAAACCCTTTAAATGTAGAGATTTTAACAATTTAAGACTTATTTCATGCACCCTTTATTGAATATAACTTAAACACACTATAACATCATCAAATAGAAGTTGAAACTTAACATATATAAACATGGAAGTTTGTGTTTACCACATGGGGTAAAGAGTTTTTATAAGACAGCTTCACATCCAACACCTACTCCAAGTGCTTCAAAGCATATCACCCCTCTCGAAAGGCTTGCTCTATTGTTCTCTCCACCACAGACACTCCATGCCTGCAACAGCTTCAGGTCTCATCAACTGGTGAGACTTCTCACGACTGATAACCGCAGCGACTGGGGGTCTAGGGGGCAACGCCCCCAGCGGGGTCGAGGGGCAGTGCCCTCGCGGGGTCCTGGGGCAGCGCCCCGGGCGCGCTCCCTGTCGCGATACAGGGCGGGGTCGAGGGGCAGCGCCCCCGTCGCCAAAACCAAATTTGCACTCTGAAACCCACACAAAACTATATGGAACACAGTGTTTTTGTGATTTTCTTCTGATCCCACACTCTTTCTGGGAACCGCTGATGTTTTACTACCTGATTATGTCTTTCCCTTCCCTTGGGCATCATCCGTTATGCATTCTAAACATTTTTTATTTGTCGTCGTTTTTTTTTTTTTTTTTTTTTATAACCTATGGTTCTTCTTTTATCTTCTCCTCTCTTCTAGTCATGCTTAACAATTAGAAGGCCCTTTAGGGTTATAACAAAGAGGAAAGGTAAAAAAGAAAGCAAAAAACATAAGTGATTTTTTTATTATTTCCAAGTAAACATGCATGCTGTTGCCAGCCGATTTTTGGCGATTTCTAATGGCGATTCAGGCGATTTTTTGAGTGAATCGCCGATACATGCGATTCAGGCGATTCACCCGATGAAATCGCCGATCACGATTTCCGACTCCAAAAAAATCGGGGTGCATGAATCTGATCGCTGAATCGGCGATTCACGCGATTTCAGCGCGATTCTCGTTACTCTGGTATATACCTAGCTGATCCAAGTTATCTTCCACTATGTTCACACTATCATTTTTTCCTGTTTGAGACTGTTCCTGGTCCTTTAGCTCAACTTGTGACAGAATCTGTTTAGCTAGCTCTGATTGATAAGAGAGTGCTGAAGCTATATCTTCACTTCGAATTTTTAATATATCTCTTCGAAGATCTTCACCTGAGTAGTTTTCCCCTCCTAATTGGATAACCCTCTTTATGAGTTCTTCCTTCCGGATCATTGAGGATTCCTCAATATTGTCAGGACTAAATACTTGGGCTAGTTCCTCAGCAAGTTGTTCCAATTCCGGATTTTCTATTTCTTCTGTAACTGGTTCGGCATTTGAAGGTTCTGTAAAGTAGTCCTTGTTCAAAAATTCTTGAAATTCCTTGACTGGGGGTTCAGTTGCTGATACACTGGCCGTGTCTTCCTGGTGAAGACTATTGCCTGGAGTGAATGGAGAACTGCTGGTGACTGCTGGAGTTTGCCAAATTTTTTAAAAATTACCAGGGGACTCTACCTTATTGTCTGTTTCCCAATGCAGATTTGATTGTGGAGATGATGGATCCTTATGCAGCTCTATATTGCTACTTATCCCGCATGTGGAGAATAACATCAAATTTTCAAGCTCCTCTATTTGACTTCCTTGATTATCCTTTGGGGAGTCTGTTTGTTGCAGGATTGGATTAGGATCTTTACTTTTTAAGCACTCTGGGCCCTTTTCATAGGCAGAGTCTATAATCCTCTTTTGGTCTATGGGATTGTCCTTTGACATATCTATCCTGTTTTCAGAGTGCTCCTGACCCCAAGATGTCACTAATGATCTGTCTTTGTATTTCTTACTCTTGTTTGACCCTCTTTTCTTCTTTTTTCCCCGGTTGTCCACAATGGTGCTCAATAACCTGGGCTTGTTGAAAGAATTGACATTCTGATTGCTTTTGCTATTTTTTTCCTTAACAGCTGTCTCTTGGATGAATTCATCCTTGTTGTTGATTAAATTCTTATCCAAAGAAGGGAAGTTGTCTTCTATAAATTTTAAACTCTTTACTCTGTCTTTGTGACACTTTGCCCTCTGCTTTGCCCTATGATTTTCCTTGAAGGGAGACGAATCAAGCCAGTCTGATCCAACTCTTGTAAAGCATTCCTCATTTGTTTGATCTTCTTGGAGCATTTTCTGTTTTCTTCTTCTAAGTAAAGGAAGGGTCTTATGGAGATTCGTTGTTACATCCATCATGTTGAAAGATTGACATCTCTCATCATCCAATTGGATGATATCCAAGATTTTCCCTTCATATTTAGTAAACTCTAAATCGTATTTAGATCTGTTTGTGATAATTTTTAACTATTTTGTCTTAGAGTCATTGACCTTGCCACTAATTAGAAGTTTTACATTATTACTAGATTCATATGCTAAATCCACACCTATTAGATTTCCTATAGATCTGCCCATTTTTTTTAAAGTATTGATATTTTTTAATTCTGGGGTTAATGAATAAACAACATACCATGAAGGTATTACGAAATCTAGATTATTTTCATTACAGTTAGGGATCCAGTCAAAAAAATGAACCACATGGCCTTTGAACATACATTCAGGGCTGTTAATAAAATCTTTCTTAATTAAATCATCATAACAGCTAAGGAAGAGCATATTATAAAACAATTTAGAGATACATACCTGGGTGCCACAGTAATCATCAAGTCAGTCAATCAATTTATGTAAATCCGAAGTAGGGCCATTCCAATAGGCGAATAGTCCTACCTCTTGGCATTCCATCCATTGTTCTTCACTGATTTGATCATTGATGATGAGAACCCTGTCGTTAAGGTCAGTTGTGGGTTGACAGACAGGAGAGGAAAACTTAGGGTTAGGATGGTGGTTATCCTTTGCTCTTCGGTGCGGCGGAATGTAAGGTGGAGACATGGCTAAAGAGGAGTTGGGTGGTAACGGAGATTGCCAAGTTGAAATATGAGGGAGGGGTGGATCCTCAATCCCTCGGCAAGGCAAGAAGCGGTTTGGCCTGGCATATTTTGTAGAGTTGAACATTTTGATTTGCTTATTTAGACTTGTAACGGAGAAGATTTTGTTCTGGATAGGACATGATTTCCTTGACGAGATTTCCGTCTTCTCCAATTGCCATTCTGCCAGAGGTGAATAGATGTTAGAAGTGGGGATCATCTTTGTATTATGAGCGCCGAGGACTCCTTCCTTGCTCTGGTCATGAGGGAAACACGGAGCCGAGCCAGACCAAGTTGTATTTTGAAGGCGGAGCCATGAGTTTTTAATTGCTTTGTTCGAATGGATGGGCTTAGGGTTTTTTGTCGAGATTCTGCTATTCACTGTTCGCTTTCTGCTCGCCATTTTTTCGATTGCTTTTGATATTCAAATTTTGTTCTAGTAAATATTACTTATTAAATGATATTTACACATTATATTGTTAATATGATAACATATATATAATTTATGTCCCACTTAAGTAATATTTTATCAAAATTAAAGTGACGTGTGCTTAAATTGATCACTCATGTTGAGTGCAACATGTAAATGAGAAAAATATGTAGTGGCACCTAAAAGGTGCGTTTTTGATGCAAATGCATGTAGACTAACTCAAATGTGCAATGACATCAAAAATTTGAGCTACATATGTTATATGCATATGCGTCAACCCAAAGACATGTATTTGCACCTAAAGAATGCGCTTTTGGGCAAAAAGCATGTCCTTAAAAAATGCATGTGCACCTAAAAGGTGCATTTTTTGGCAAAAAACATGTTCTTAAAACATGCATGTGCACCCAAAAGGTGCATTCTTGCCTTGGGAGAGCCATTACATGTTTTTAAAACATGTAAACACCTCTTAAAGGTGCGTTTTGGTCTTGAGTATATGCAAACACCTCCAAAAGGTGCATTGTTCTCTCAAACACATGCATTTGACCTTCATAAACCAATTTTTGAAAAACTCCATGCAAGTTCTTCCCATGAACACGTTTTTGCATAGAAATCTTTGATTTCTTGATGAGATATCTTCCAATCTTGTCATTTAGGGTCATTTTTGCAAATCCAAGTGTTCTCATGATAAAAACATTGAATCTCCTTGCTAAAATGTTATTTTTCATGCTCTTATTGACCTACGTTTTTGAAAAAATGCTCATTTTTGGGGTGTCTTAGATCACGGTTTGTGGCAAAGAAGAAACGCTTGGTGTTTTGGATGAATGTCTTGGTCATTGGAAAACATGTTTTTGCTCCTCAATGACAAAAATGACTTGTAAAATTGCAGATCTGAATCACGTTTTTACCCAAAAACATTTTAAGAACTTGCATTTGACAAAAACATTAGAAGTTTGAGGGATTTTAGGGCATGTTTTTGGCATTGTGCATTGAAAATGCCTCATTTGCTGCCTATTACGAATTCCTCTTGCAAAGTTTGAAAAGATCCAAGTTTGTTTGAGAAAATTTCATCATTGGAACTTCTTCCTCCTTCATTTTTGGTACACAATCATCATTTAAGTGGAAATCTTCCTTCTTGCTAGTTAATTTATGCTTATCTTGCTGATTTTATGCATATTGTAGCTTGATGTTTTACACTTGTTGATTTTGTTGCCATGGAAATTGTATTTTTCCTTTAAAAATGATGAAATGGTTCATTTTCATGTTTTTGGTTTTCTCCCAAACTTCAAATTTGGAATTGCATGTTGAAGTGGCTTGGTTGTTGACATTTTTGAGTCTTTTGCCAAAGGTACGTTTTTCTTTTGAAGTTTGTTTTTGTGTTTTGTGTCTTTGCTTTTCTGTTTTCTTCATTTTGGAGAAGTTGCAAGTTTTTTTCCAAGAACTTGGTAATGTTTCACTTCACTCCATCTTCCATTTCCTGCAAAAGCATCATCACATTCCATTTCTATCTTTTGATGCCACAACATTTCCCATCTCATTCATCAAATGCGATTACATGTATTTCATCTCATCCATCATTAGCATGTACATGTAATCTTATTTTCTATTTCCATTTCCACTTAGCTCACTTTCTGCATCCAATTGCACGACATGATTACATGAGAAGTCTTACATGTAATTGCATCTCTAAAACTTGTTTTTGACTTGAAGACACTTTTTAAAAGGTCAAAAATGTCATGTGCATGTTTTCTCATGTACTTTGACTTCACTTTTCCACAAAGACGACTATAAAGTTCACTTTGCCTCAAGTTACATTGCATTCCCATCTTTCCATATGCATTTACACTTCATGAGCAAAATACATGTCATTCTGCTTCTCATATCATTACACATTTCACCTCATCCGTCATCTATATTTACATGTAAGCTCATCCTCCATCCGCATTCGCATGCCATCTCACTTTCCGTTTCTCATTACATGTTGCATATACATGAAATCCACTTTTCGTGCAATGGCATTTTGTCAAGAAGACGTGCTTTAGCTCTCAAAGAAGTAGTGATTCATTTGGTCTCCATTTTCCAATGGTTGTCGAAGAACTTGAGTTTGTGTGGGAATGTTGCAAGCACTTTGTTTCAAAAAACAAAATAAAAAACAAAACAAGAAGTTGCATATGCTCATCGGAAAATTGTTCCGAGTTTACATCTGGACACCGTCAAGAAGGTTTATAAAGTGTTGGAGACTCCATAATGTGTCAATCTACAAAGGAGAATTCACAACAAATTGAACAAGAAGAAACTTGATCACGGCAAATTTTCAAATGACAACGAACAATTCATCAAAGAGAGTCTGAGGTGTTAGATTTAGGATCTCTGCAAATGTAATAACATTGTTGTAATTCTATGTGTTTCAATTGCAGATTTCCAAGATATATAAATATATCTTCAAGAGGCATGTCTTGTGAAGAGATATGTCTCTATGGTTATATATATTAATTAATCATTAATTAAAACATATCTATATTATATATAATATATAGCATACAATATATATATATATATATATATATATATATATATATATATATTAGAGTATGTATAATTAATGATTTCCAATAACCATAGAAGGATTAACTCTAGGATAGTTCAATCCGACAGAAGCTACAATTTAACACTCCCTCTTAGCTCAGAAGGATTGTTATATAACATACTATGTTCTTTAGTATAAGGAGATATCATCTCACTATGATATCCCTAAAATGGCATATCAATATGAATTCATCAACACACATACGTAAATTAACATATGGAATTTACTTCAATACACTATGATGCTAAAATCCTCAATACTCCCTCTTAAGCAAAGGGAAATTGAAATAAGTTTAACTTCGACAATAAGGTGTAATCATCATAATGTATAAAACTAATAGAGAGAAAGAAGAAAGAAAAAAGAAAACATAATGAATTTTCATGGTGTCCGGCTATCGCCCAAAAGACCCATAAAGGTTATCAATGTGTCCGACAAAATCCGGCCCAAAGAACAAAGATAACCCAAACTTTCAAAACAATGGGTTTTCATGGTGTCCGGTTATCGCCCAAAAGACCCATGAAAGTTATCAATGTGTCCGGCAAAATCCGGCCCAAAGAACAAGGATAACCTAAACTTTTAAAACAATGGGTTTTCATGGTGTCCGGCTATCGCCCAAAAGACCCATGAAGGTTATCAATGTGTTCAGCAAAATCTGGCCCAAAGAACAAAGATAACACCAAATTCAACCATTGTTTGAAGACAAATCAACTAAAATAAAGTCGTCACTTTATAATAGGATCAGAACGCACAAAAGGTCGTCACCTTTCACAAGAAAAGTCGTCACTTTTTACAATACAAGCTTGCAAGCAAAAAGTAAATTTTATATTCATGAATATATAGTTTAATAAATGCATTTACAACAAGGTCATATCAATTTTACCCCTGAAGTATACAATTTCAACTTTGCAAGAGGCTTGGTAAAAATATCAACACTTTGCTCATCTGTACTAATATAACTCATCCTTGTGATAAATGCACTAGTATCACAAGGTCACATGACATCAAGTCATGGAGCATTTTCTACAAGAGTAGATTTATCACTGTAGCATATAATCATCAACCATATTTTATTAGTCAATAAGTGCATAAGAAACAATAATCATTAATCATGTCAAGTTTACCTCCGAAGTGATATGATCTATTCCCTTTGAATAAAAACTTGACAGAATCATGTTCTTATTTGCTTCCTCTTAATCTGAAGCAATGTCAGATTTCCTCTTCATAATCTTAATCATAAAAGATGTTCACTTCCAGAGCCTGCACAATAATCCTGGTAGCAAACGTACCAACTTTCCTTTTCTGCAAGAACATCTGTAGATATAAAAGAAAAAATCAATGCAATTTAACTCTTATAGTACGTATAAGTTTATAACCTAGAAAGAGAGAGACTATAGTAAGTAGATAACTGAAATACTCAAGAGTACGAATTACTTATCTTTCTATGACAATCCATAATTGTCAAATCATTAAATCTCCTCTCTAAAGATGGTTTCAAGTGGGAATTTGAACATTGTTTATTAAATTTACCCCCCACAATGTGAAATTCCAACTTTTATATCATCGTACAATTTTACCTACTCGGTACCTAGTGTATGATCATGCAAATTATTTAAGGATCTTTTCATTTTCTTGTGATGTTCACAAGGTGTGGCCCATTAAAATCATTTTGTTACTCATAAAACTTTTAAACTTCCTTTGAATAACTTAATCTTTTCAACGTTCAGGTGATAAGTCAATACTTCCTCATGATGTACATAGAAGTAGGCTCATCAAAATAATGAAGTCATACACATGTATTTCTAGACTCCCTCTGAGTATTGATCTTCTAAGCTCCTGTGTTGCCTTCGAAGAAGTGTCATGCTCCCTCTTAATGTAGAAAGATAGTCATAATCCCAATCATCAAGGACATTTGCTTCAAGAGCCTCACTTGATCCAGCTTGATCACTTCTTTTGAGCTACTATCATAACCTGCCTAAAGTGTCATTCTTCTTTTCCTACAAGATCAACTTTACACACAAAGGAAAAGATCAAGGCAATTAACTCTTGTAGTATGTGTATAATTTCAAATAAGAGAGAGATTACAATAAGTGGTTAAATTTAATACTCAAGTACAACAAATACTTATCTCGTTCTTGATACAAGTTGCTCCAGTTTAAGGTCCATATACATTTAAAAGGAAAATGCCAGCAATGAGGAATGAAACATTGGTTAAGGTAACCATTCACTAGAAAATGCCTTCAATGGGAATGAAACATTGGTCGAGGTAATCATTCACCCCCACAATGTAAAATTCCCACTCTTATATATACTTCTGAATTTGAAACATAATTTTAGCAACACCAAAGAGAGAGTTTACTCCTCAAAATTTATGTCGTCCACATGAAATTACCCTAGCTTTCCATAGTAGTAGGGTCAATATGTGTCATTTTGATAGACAATTTTACATCTCTCTCCTCAAAACTTTGGAAAGGCACTAGAATCATTTCCATGTCAATACTTTTAAATACATTTGTTGTGACAAATATGTACTAGTTAAAACTCCACATAAATGAAGCTCCTCAAAGTGCCTTGATTATCAATTTTATTAATTTGTGATGTCACCCATTGTCATGGATACTTCAGTTTTGACAATGTTTATAGCAACATTTCAGTTAGTATTAATAACTCTTCCTTTCTTGATTTCCAATTTATTTCACATTATAACTGTTGTTAGTACCAACTTCCTAATATTTATGTCTTTCTCTATATTCATCAATCAAAATGATAGGTTTGAATTTTGACTCTCAATGTTACATAGAGCAGCGCCAAAAACTGATACATTCCTAGTTGCACAGCAATACCTATGCACCATAGTGTGAATCTATTGTTCTTGTACTTCTTCTTAGATTATTTGAGAATGGAATACGGTTCAAGTGGGAATAGAATAGTGACTATTTTTTTTTTCCCCCTTAATGTAAGATTCCCACTCTTATATTGTTGACCCATAAGATGTACTTCAGTCTTGTGTCTCATCTACATATTTTGAGTAGAATTTTGGTGATGGTTATCATACCGAATGTGTATGTTTTTAAATGGAATTCTTTGAATAGACTACAAAACTCGTAGTTATGATATCTTGCCCTGCAAAAAAATGCACCTTATTTCTTATAACTGTATTTCTCAAATGGACCCATAACTTGACCGAAGAATTATAATAAGTTCTTCACACTCTTCTATTACAAATGATCAGTATTACGCTTTTTATCATAAGCTTACAATTTATGACCCACCATCATAGGAATATGGATATTCAACCAACAATACATTGTAGGAATAGAGTTCCTTCTGCAATCCTTTTCTGCTGTAGTAATTCTCTTGGACTGAGTTTACACAAAAACTGGGATCTGATGTCAACACTGAAATAGTGGGCTATATTAGTATGAACAAGCAGATGTGATCCTGCAACTGGAGGCAAATAGTCATCTGCTTCTTCAACCAAAGTAGAAAGAAATGAACTGATGCAGATCTATACTGCTGGAGACCTGTGTTGGATTGCAGTTTGACTCTGTTTTGTAACCTTCTGTAGATGGCAACCCTCTCGGTACAGTCCACCAAGAGTTTCCATCCACAATAATCACTAACTGTTTTGGCATTAGATTCCATATAAGCATTGCCCTCTTTGCCACTTTTAACTATAATTTCTCCTTTGTCCGAATCTTTTATCAAAGACTCTTGGAACTTATCATCTGCTCATAGTATCCTCTATGATAGTATAGAGGTTCGAATTTTTTTTATTTTTATTTTTAATCCGCTTTCCATCTTTCCCACGACAAGGCCCTTACTCTCCTTTAAGTATATTAAATAATGCTCAAGCCAACTATATTTGCCAATACTTATTTGCTAATTGTTTATTCACCTTTGGTTGCACCGTGTGCTAAATTCACAATACGCATAGATAGTTGATAAAATCATAAATGTTGGATCAACATTAGATTCCACTGTTGTCGATCTTGGCTTATTATGATAAATAATTACTCAGAGATAAAGATCAGGAAAATGGCTTTAACACTGATTTCAATCAATAATATCGCAGATATTAATGTTTTCTAATTTATCTTTTCATTTCATTTTCACCATCTGTCCTTAAAAATAGTTGGAATTTATGGGAGGACAATAGCAGGTTATAAGATGGCGCAATGCTCGATAAGGATACACCAATCTGTAGCTACATGGAATTTCATCCAAGTTTGCCAGTTGAAGACTTTTGTTGTTCAGAAGTTCATTGATGTTGTGACTGGTTCGAATTTCTTTTACCAGACATGCACGAACTTGGTAAGCCTGCTTCAAAGGTGTTCATGCTAGACTGCAATTCCTAATACTGGAGTTTTTGTTCAATTTAAGGTGTTCATGTTAAGAAAGTAAGGATCAGTGATAGAGAAACTTAACAGTCTTTCATATCAGATTATATTAGATGATAGCTTTAAACTTTATCACAGATTTATATATCTATATTCTTCCTTGAAGAATAATATATACGATCAACTTATCTCAGCCTTGATTGAGATTGCAATAATATTGTGACTGTAAATATATATGGAGAACTTTATGAAGAATGCTCTTAATATCTGATTCGAATGACTACACTGTGAGTTGCCTTTTAATGATAACAATAAATTGTATATTGTATGCTTGCTGTAGGTAACAGTATTGCCTCCTTTATTGATATGTTATGGCGTATAATATATTCTTCTTGACAATTTAATGACCATCCAGGAATTAAAACTAGCAAGTTCAATTCAGAGCAATCAGATAACCTAACTATCATTGTGCTCTAGGATTACTTTCCTGAATCTGTTGTTTAATTTACCACCTGACAACCACTGTAGTTGAAGTGATGAAGGCCATAGATATGTTGAATGCAATGTTGTGTACTTTGAACCATCATAATTACATTATCCTTCTACATTTGCAGTTGGCTCTGATACCATGTTAGATTTAGGATCTCTGCAAATGTAATAACATTATTGTAATTTTATGTGTTTCAATTGCAGATTTCCAAGATATATAAATATATCTTCAAGCGGCATGTCTTGTGAAGAGACATGTCTCTATGGTTATATATATTAATTAATCATTAATTAAAACATTATTAATTATAACATATCTATATTATATATAAATATATTATATATAATATATAGCATACAATATATATATATATATATATATTAGAGTATGTATAATTAATGATTGCCAATAACCATAGAAGGATTAACTCTAGGATAGTTCAATCCAACAGAAGCTACAATTTAACAAGAGGCTATTAAAAGACTAACACCATGATTATGAAGGTGAATGCAGTGCCACAAAACACAGAAACTCCCGATCCTGTTATCACTCGGGGTTGAATCGCCAAGTGCAAGGCCCTTCAAAACAATCCCTAGGATTGTTTCAATTCTTTTCCGTCTTTCTTCTTCTTCTTCCATGTTTGTAGTTGAAGAGGATGTATTACATGAAAATGTGTAATTACATGTAATGCGAGTTGCATGTAACCCAATAATATCTCTTCTAGTTAGACTAGGTCAAAGTTGGTTGAGTTGCTCCCACTTTTTTCTCTATCTTTTTCTCTACTCCTTTGCCTATATAAAGGAGTTCTCTTTTATTGTAAAAATCATCTTTTGTTGTATACAAGAAAGTTCTGCCAAACTTGTGCAAGCATAACTTTGATTGTATAGTACGAATTTGGGAGAAAAGTGAATTAAAAAAGCAATTGGATTCAAAGCTTTGGCTGGAAGCAATTGTGATAGAGTAAATTAGAAGCTTTGACTATAATTTGTGCCTATTGTCTTTGATTCATGTTATTATTGTGTGTTCAATAATAGAGCATAGTGATTTAAGAAGCAATTGGAGCCGAAACTTTTACTGGTAGCGGTTGTGGTAATACATAGACTATAAGCTTTGATTGTAGCTTGTGTTACCATCTCAAATTCATGAAAAATAGTTAGAATTTTCCTACTTTTGGATGTCTTTGTGCCCCAATGGTAGAGATTTTTCTTATAGAATAGAGATCATCTACTTCTGGAAGTCTTTGCACCCCAATGGTTGTATTTTTTCTTATAAATTAGACAAACAGGACTTAGAGCCAAACCGGTACGCTTTCAATCAGCCTTTGAGTTGGTGTTGGTTTATTGGTATCACTGTTTCCATCTATTAGATAGAAGTGTAGTTTGAGATTTCACCTTGCCCATTACTTGCTCCACAAGCAAGATTTGTATGTCATTTTCGGGTCATGACAGTCTCAAGGAGATATTTGTAAACAATGGAGAGGAAAATTTTGTTGGGGAATTAGAAATAGTTTTGATTTTTGCAGTTCATTAAATAGTATGTTTAGCAATGGCAAACACCAACAATTAATAACAAACTAAACAATTCATTTTGAAAAGTAGCAATTCAATATACAAAACACCTTAGAGGGAAAAAATGAGCCTACCTCATAGTATAGAACATGAAGAATGATGATAATTATAATGGAGAATGGGCTTGCAAAAAACCTAACTTTTGGTGAATTAGAAGGTTTAAGAATGTACTAATGTGCCAACACACTAACAAATTCACCACGTTTTGAAACTTTAAAACTTGTTTTCTGTTTAATCATTTCAAGAACTTACAAAGTGACTGATAACTCCAATTAGAAACCATTTTGAAGGAGTTCTCCACCAATATGCCAAATTTTTGCATCTTTTGATATGTTCATGAACTTGCAATGTACTGAAATTGAGAACCTCAACACTTCCAAAGACAATAGTTTGAAACTTAGGAACAAGGAAAGAAATAACCATTTATTGGGAAAACTATACAGATTTTGAGGGTTTCCTATGCTTCTCTAGCCATCCCTTCCATTGCTATTGGTGTTTCTTCTATCTTAGTTACTCGTACTATTCTATAGGCAGGTAAAATGACCCAAATCCAACTATCGTCTCCCCTATTTAAAGATGCCATTAATCCGTCCATAATGTTTCTCATTAAGATAGCATCCCTAGGAAGTCGGGTGAGAGGGAGCTATATTGATTCTTTGTTAGGCGAAAGTTCGAATGAAGGAGAGACCCTATATGAAGAACTAATCGTGGAAGAATTCATTTCTTTTATTTTTGTTATTTCAAAATTAGCTACTTCATTTTTAGTCATTAGAATTTTTTATATTATTTTTCATTTTAAATTAAACCAATGGCATCTTCTTTTGAAAATATTTGATATTCTTAGCATGATATTAGGAAATTTAATTTGTATTATTCAAACAAGCATAAAACATATTCTTACATATAAGAAGCGCATTTGAAGAATGCTAAAGCTCCCAGTGATTAAACAAAAGGATCAATAGCTGCCTACCAATGTACTAGTAGGTTGAATCATTTGTTTCCTGATCTGCTTTCTAGGTTGTAGTTGGGAGAGGTGCTACTCTTCCCTCCCTCGTTTGTTGATTGTTTGCTCAGATTACTCTCTCTTCCCCAAGATGTATAAGTATTCCTCTATCGCGAGTAGGAGTATCTTTCAATATGCATGCCTGTAAACTTACAACCTGGGGCATGCTGGTCAACCAATAATGGGTCCTCCTCATGCCCTGAAATGGACCTGTTGGAATGCAACAAATGCATTTGAATGAACCTTTTAATTTATGAGTCAATCTTGTGATAGGAATAAGGACTTTGTTATATAGGTATCTGAGCCTTGTCTGACCCCTCCCCTTTGAACTACTACCTTCAGGTGGGACCAATTGTAGTGTAGGCATACACTATCGAGGGAATATATATATATATATATGTGTGTGTGTGTGTGTGTGTGTGTGTGTGTAGATATACGAGGGCCCTAAAGTTGGCACCTTGTTACCTATTGATTGATAGCTCATCTCAAGCATGAGCTATGATATATAGTGAGTGGGTAAGTAGACCAATCAGATTGATTAATTAGGGTGCCAGACAGGGAAATATGCTGTGCTGTACATGTTGGGACAAGATCCTGGTCCTCTAGTTCTCGAGTATGACATATATGAATGGTCCAAATGAACTATCTCCAACAGGAGATGATAAATCTTTATAGCTTCCCACCCAAATAAATAGAACCACTCATCGCAATAGTGAACACCTTCCTCTCCTAGTGAAGCAACCACTTCTCTCTATACAAGTGGGCGATTTCATCATCCACCTCGCTTAGCCTATATAATAGGTGGGGGATAGGGTCGTCTATTTCCCTACTTCAACTAAGAACTGATTGATCCACCATCTTCGTGCCTGCCTTGCCATCAGTGGACTTGGCGTTGCACACCTCTGACAATGTATATGGCATTCATGTAGTGATTGGGTAGAAATGCTTGTGTGGCCGAATTGGCTCAAATTTCCTTGGCAGTGGATGTGGAGTATTC
Source organism: Cupressus sempervirens (assembly GCA_028749045.1). Taxonomy (NCBI): domain Eukaryota; kingdom Viridiplantae; phylum Streptophyta; class Pinopsida; order Cupressales; family Cupressaceae; genus Cupressus; species Cupressus sempervirens. The sequence continues at coordinate 304,916,156 of CM053792.1, read as the reverse complement.
TGTAATAAATGCAACCACCTCTTTGGATCTTGTTCCTTTGCAATTTATGGCCCCATATTCCAAGTGCTCCATGGGAGAGTATTCTAATGATAATGGAGTGCAAATCATCAATGATGATCTTAGTAATTAGGCGAAGGTATATCGAATTTTTTTTGTGGAAGATAATTTTCATTTGTTGTGATGAATGCCTTTGACCGCAATTGATCCTACCCTTCTATAATAGGGCCGAACTATGTGTTTTGATTGGCGATTGATTTCATCATCAATCTTCGTGGGTGGTTCAAGGTATAGAACAATATGAAATTGGCCGAGCAACAATAGAATATAAACCCCAATTAGAATTTTTTAGGTAGATCATTCTTGGAATTTTTATTACCTATATAATTGACAATAGATTAGAAAGGGCCCCGTTAGATTTGGCTCTTTTCTATAGTTGTGGGGACAGGATTCAAACCTTCAATGAAAAGGTCATGAACTTAATAGAGTTGATCTGCTAGTGCTAGTAGGGCTCTACCCTGCCCATCAAGAGACTTTATTATAGACATAACATTCATGGCTTGAATAGGGCCCCACTATAAAGGATTAGGTTGAGGATAGAATAGGGCTATCAAAGTGATAGCTGGGCCAGATCGAAATCCTTGTAACAAATATTTCATCCGTATAGAAGTAAAGTTTGACAACCTTGCTATCTACCTAACCAACTACTTGCTTTTCTCACCAATCTTATGCCTTTGGGTTGGGTAACAATCTCAATCAATAGTCTCCTATTTCCTTTGCCTATATGCTAGCTATCTTCTCTTCACCCCCTCCTCCCCACTGATTCTTGTAGGACCCTACTATTCTATGGGCTCCCACCAACTAGAATTGTTACTCTAGCAAGCTGATTAGTTGGAGGCCCCCTATAGTTCTATGGCTAGCTACTAGAATTGGTGGGGACATAATAGTCAGAAGGTATAGTAATGTTACGTCAATAATCTCATGAAGGCGTTTCTCTATGTGACATCTTAGGTGAGTGGGGTGAAAAGCTTTATGTGGGAAAAGAAGGAATGAAACATTATCCTATGTCGGGTGGTAGTTAAAGAAAGGTTGGTTACTCCATCTTTAACTCTGTTTAAGTTGAGCAATATCCAACTACGCGAGCTATCACCCCATTTTATGGGCGCTAAGTTGGCCATTCAAATAGTAGGGACCACCCTACACCATTGGTTTGCCCTGCCTGATCTCACCCACCCTAACCTACCCACCCAAAGACTGCCCTATCTCCTGGTTAGGCGAGCCCTACTATTCTAAAGGGGAAGGTGCTTAATCGAATTAGTCACTAGGAAATACCCAACCCATCTGTACTCAGCTAAACTAGCTAGCAGAAATGAGGGTAGCTAATGGTGGTCGGCTTCCTTCCAAAACATGTTGAATTGTGTGTGTAAAGGTTCAAGCTTGGGTTTTATCATTCAAGATGCCTACTAGCCTTCTATAGTTTTAGGGTGCTCATAAAGACCAATCTTTCTCTCCCATTGCAATCCCAATAACAACCGCTTCCTTCCATTTTTTTCCACAAAATTCTTTATTAGGTTCGGTCCCTCTCTCCACGATCTCGTCTATATTATTACTTTTCAGTTTGCAACTTTGAAAAGTAGGAGAGATCGATGAGAAACCCTACTATTTATAGGTGAGATCAATTAATAGAACTTCTCATCTCAAAGTTGTACAACTAGGAACAAAGCCATTAGCAAAACTTCTCAAGCCGCCTCCCATTGAGGGTTTTGGATGGATTGGTTTGAGTGAGCATTTGGTTTCTAGTTTCTTTTTTTGTCCTAATACCTGTTGGAATTGCTTAGTGCCTAATTGAGGGTACCCTCCATCCTCACTCGTGGTTGGATTGTTATAGCTATTTAATAGTCAGGCTCCTATAGAAGGGAGGCCTAGCTTCATTCAATCAGCTATCCCAAGAAATCAATATCGAGAATGCTCAGCTCACCCTTTAAGAGACCCATCTCAACCATCTTCCCTACTATTCTAAGGGCAGCTCGAGTATGCTGCAGTAGCAGAGCGGAAAATGTGATAAGTAATGTTTATGTTTTGTGTGTGTTTTAAATTTAAATGTTTTCAATAACGTCCTACATGTGGTGGCATACCTAGAGTAGCAGTTCGATGAGCTCTCCAGATATAGCCACCTAGGACCAGGTGTGTGGATTTTAAATTAGAATAGTTTTTTTAATTCATAGGTGGAGTGTTTAATGATTTTCAGAATCCAATAATAGGTAGTAGACAGTTTTTTGGAATATTCCTGATTTAGAAAACAATTGTCTAATATTGGTAGGAAAAGAACGTTTCAGATTCTTATCCTTTTTTTGGAGAGAAGACGTTTTTCTTTTCTAGATAGAAAGAAAACGTTTCACATTCTTTAATTAGAAAAAGAGAGTCAGTTAAAAAAAAAAAGCCAGTCAGCTATGTAAGAAAGGAATCGAATTTTGGAGAGGGGATGGAAAGTTTTTGATTTTTGCTGTGGATTTTCGAGTTTTCCAACTGTGTGTGAGCTGAGTTTTCAACGTTTTTCTGCATTCTTTCTAAGTTAACACCTTTTGCATTCCTTCTAAGTTCTTTTTTTTTGGATTTTTGGAAGGTAATACAGGAGTATCAGTTTGTGGTATGAAAAAATTCGACCTATGGTATTGAAAATCTGGTCGTAACTTAGTTTGGTAGACAGATTGTATGTACGCCAGTTTGTTTTTGTGAACTCCCCCAAACTGTAGATTTTCTGAATTTTCTTAGCAAGGAATCGACCTGTGAGGTTGCGTATAGAAGTTAACTCATTTTGAAAACCATTTCTTTTGTTATGAGGATCGATTAATCTCCCTGCAATCAGTTCTAAGAACGTAAGAGATGGTGTATATAATCCTTATGTTTTGTCTTTTATTTATTTAATTTTCTACTATGATTGGTCAGCAATGTAAATAACCGCGCGGGATTATGCATGCAAATCGACTGAATATGGGAGGAACATTTTCAATCAGTCTTCCATCCATTATCTGTAACTGCGGGGACTCAAAAGATGGACTGGTAGATGTGTGCATTTGATTACAAGGTAAACCATTCCCTCCAGTAAATTCTTCCCATGGCCAACAGTTGTAACAATTTGGATTGAAAACAACAGTGTCTGTTTCTGAGATACCAGCCTTTTCTTTTCTTTTCATCCTCAATCATTCTTAAAAACTCCTCTGGGTCAAACAGTCCATGAAAACTCGGCAGTCCTAGGTCAGGTAGAGAATCAAGAGGTTCGCCTGAATCCAAGGCTTCAGCATTAGCATTTGTTGGCTGTATCTCACATTTTGAGGATAAATTGAAATCAACTATGGAAGAAAACTACTTCTGGGAATCATTCTTAGGAATAGTCCCCTGGGATATTGTCTGCTTGTAATCAAAAGCATTTTCAATATCTTCTAAATCACTTTTAGGTAAAATTCTTGGCAACAACTCTCCATCTCCTTTATCTAAAAGAATCCATTATGAATTTATTGGTGATGTATGAGTCCTCTGATGTAATCTAGTTGAGTGTTTAATTCCTCCTAGATTTTCCAGAGACGCCTCTGCATCAGAGTACTCCCATCTCACCTATGAGGCAAGTTGACAACGTAGGGTAGGGCAAGTAATTTTAGGGTGGGAAACTAGAGTTTAGTTGCAGTTGAAAGTGCACAATATAGTTGGTAGATTGCAGTCACACCAATCCTATTGGGGCTGTACTATTATATGGCAATCAAGGCTAGCGTGTGGGATCGATTCCTACTCAAGCCCAGTCATTTCATCCCAGAGAAAGAGATTTGAGCCTTGTGGGGTAGGTGGAATGTAAAGTCGACATTTTGGATTTCCTATCTTGCCATGTCCTTACTATTCTAAAGGATAATGTTTTAACATATACAATTTGTGGTTGGATCCAACATGTGAAGGGATGATACAACTACTATTTATGTTTGATGGGTTCGATTCGCCTAGAAATTCACTATCAATTGACACATGAAAATGACTACTGTATTGATCTAGTACCCCTCATCTTACTTATGCAAGTTATAAATGTGCATGTAAACATTGATCCCTCTCACTTGACCCTCTACTTTCTCTTCGTACATATTTTGCATTTGTTGAGTCTATTCTTAAGTATTTATGTTTTACTTTTGACCTCCACCAATTTAAGGAGGTTGGCCATATGCCATATCTATATGTAATACCTACCTAAGTGGCACATATCTCCTCCTATCTCTCTGACTTAAACGATCCGGAAAATTGCTCATCTCACCTCATGATCTCTTATTGAAATCAAGATAAAGATATCAAGTCTGATGTAGGAGCATCCTTGGATAGTTGGCAATGTTGTATGCTAGAGTGGTTTTGACCTTGGAGTTGGTGAACTTTGTTGAAAGTAGGAGATGCTTGGTCATTATTTGGGTAGTTCTTGGTTGTAGTTTCACTTAAGAAACTTGGTGACTGAAGGAACTCGGTTACGCTTGTGGGAGCTCGATGGACATGCTTGCTAGGTGTGCTCAGTTTATACTTGGTGTGATCGGTGGTTGCTTGTGATGCTCGGTGGTTTGGCTCACCGACTGATGTTCTTGGGAGATTTGATTAGCCGACTTGGTCCATTTAAATGTGTTGCGCCTAATCGTGGGATGTGAGAGGACCTATTTAGGGTCTTTGTTCTTTCTCCTATGTGTAGTTAATGATTGTTGTAAGCCGACTAAGGCATATTGTGATTATTTCAGTTTTGGATGGTTCTGTTTGTAATAGGCTGACTTATGGCCGTGTAGGTATAAAATAGGGGTTTGGGTAGTGTTGTAGGGAAGTGGAGTCAGTGAGTAGTAGCAGAGATTTCGAGGAAGGAATTTGGAGTTGCGAACTTGGTAGCAGAGCTTGTAGCTGAGTGTGGGCATACGAAACAAGAAGGTTGCTTAGCGGTGAGCACAAGTTTAGATCTTTCTTGGTGTTTCTACCAGATTGTTGTGCTATTATAGATCTAGGCTAGCTAGGGTTGGGTTGGATTTTGTGAGGTCTTGTAGAACTGTTACTGTAATTGCTTTGTATTTGGCCATAATCAGGAAGGCCTTACAGGCCAACACATTGCATGTAATTAGTTATTTGTTGAATAAAGAGTTGGATTTTCTATCAGAGCTTGTCTTGTTTGTTGTGTTTTTGCTGTGTTGTAGTTTGTTGGAGGCTTGGTCACCTCCATTGGGGGTTCACTTAACCTTGCACTGCGTCAGAGTCACCGAAAGAATGGAGGCAAATGCTGGTCTGGAATGGATGGTCATGTTAGTTTAGTGGATAGGCTTCCCTTCCAGATTCAATCCAACTTAGGAGTTACTTTTTGCTTAAAGACAAGGGTATGAAGCCCTTCTCTTGGGCTCCCCAAGAACCTGATACAAATGCAAGAATCTTTAATTGACTTTTTTGTGATATGCCTATAGTTAACTTTGGTTATTGAAGTTGATTCTTCATAAATGACTAATCTATTTTTGGATCAATCAATTTCTTTTTAAGAGTAAGTTGGGTGCGTGCAAGATCGAATGAGTAAAATTATTATTATGCTCCATTAGGGAAATCATCGCTTCTTTTCAACTATCCACCAATGCTAGACAAGAATCCACATAAGTTGATTAGTTTCTTTATTGATGAGTTTACAACTAAGGAAGAAGTATAATCCTACTGCTTATGAAAGTAGGCTGATGCCACTGTAGCCCTTACTATTCTATGGTGACATGCTTCTTCTTATTTGTTGCATTTGTCTCTCTATTTAGAACTCTTGGAGCTGTAGGACTTGGAACTAGCTATACAACTGCTTAATCAATTGCTTGGACTAGAGGATGTGTATCTCGATCTATTTGGGTTGCTTTTGGGTTCGAAATTGCTCTTGGTGCCCCTTATAGCTTGTAGTAGGTGGGAAGGAAAACCATTGTTAGGTGGTTCGTGCACATTGAGAGTATTTGGTCATCTCCTAAGAGAGACTCTTAGCGCAAAGTTCAATTTTTGTTTCTATGGTAAAAACATTTTAGGATGCTATGAAACACTCAACAATGGATATTTTTAGGATAAAAACTATGTATTTAGTGGGCTTGCCTATATAAAAGAGCTTATGTGGTTCGATGAATGTGAAATAAAGCAACAACGTCACTATTAGGTCAATTGAGTTTGCAGTCACAAGACAGGTTGTTCGAAAACATGATCCTAACTTAGGGCCAAGATGAGAAAATCCTGTCCAAGAGCTGCTTGATGATATAGATTGTGGCTCTAGTAACACTAGATGTATTGGTTTGCTAGGGAGGAACAAGACCTAAAAGGTGAGTAAAGAGGAGCGTGGGTGGGTGAGCCTTTGTAGGGCAATTTCTAGTATTAACCTTGGTTGTGGGAGGAGATAATAAAATCGATCCTGTACTATGGTTGGTAATTTTCTTCACCGCCTTAACACGACCCACAAATTTGAATGATTGCTAGTGTTTGAAAATTTTACCAACTACAAACTTCAACTCGATCAACAGAATCAAGATTTGGATGCTATTGGATAACCAAAGAAGCTTGTCTTTAGATATTTTGTTAACGCATCAAATCATTGATGATAAGAACTTGTTGCAAATTCACAAAGTTTGCGAACTATGGAAAAGATTGATAAGGTTTAGAAGTATATTACAATGTTAGCAAGAGACAAAAATGCTTGGATTTTTTTTGCATTTTTAGAATTCCTTTTATACTAAGACTTGTTTGAAACTAATTTTCCCAAGACATTGTAATAACTAAAAATATTGAGGAGACACGTCTATGGCCCCACTCACACTCTAAACATTTAAATTGAGATATAAAATCATCATAGACATCATGGAGATTGGTGAGATCATTTAGATGCACTATTAATTCTATGAAGGAGGACTTGGTTCAAAACATTGAAACAATAAGATATTTTTGTTGGAGAAAACATAGTGATAAAATAATGAAATGGTATGCGCCATGAAGTTTTATTTTCTGTCAAAGGCCTTAATGTGGGCTTTCTGGTGGGGATTTTGCCTTGTGACATCACCTTGTACCATGATAGGGAATGTGCCAAGGATGCTACCTTCTGACACTTGACCTCACTGATGGTTTTGCCTCTAAACAATCATCGGTCATCACTTCCCAGTTAAAGTGCTTGGTCCACCATCCTTACCTCCTTGTCTTGAAACTCTATAAAACTATGCTATTTACAAATTTCTTGTTGAAGGCATGGTAGACATTTTATAGTATTCAAAGATATTTATTTACTTTTAATTGAAAATATAAGGGCAATTTTATTTTTCCTGTTTGTTAATAATGATTTGTGGACACTCAAACGAATTTAAGGGAGATTAGGATTTTCCAAAATGCAAGGAATTGTATTGTAAAAGCAGTAAAGGTTTAATGTCTCAGCTGGTCTAGTTGAACTACAAGATGATTAATTTAAATCTATGAAAATTAGCAGGTCTTAAAAGCTATCCTGTTGGCACTTTCATAGCTCATTGTATCTTTGGGATCTATCAACATGGCCCAATTTGACCTTAATAGTTCGAATATTTGTAAGTATCCATAAGATCTAAAAGCTAATTGATTGTTGACTTTCTCTTTGTAATAGTTTGAGGCTTAATATTTTCTTGCCTGATCAACTCCCTACATTGCATGGGTAGCTCAAATGTCTTATGAAAATTATCCAGTGGATAGGATATAGTCATTGACACTCCTTAAATGTCGACATGTATTGGTTTTCCATTTACTCCAGGTATGCAGGGAAAATGCTAAGACATAATATTGATGTCTGTGGTATATGGTTGACCTAGTCTTTCCTAAATGCTTCACTTTTGTTGTTGCAATGCTTGGCCCACCAAATACTGTGCCTGGTTGTTACTTCTAAATAATGTTTAAGATATGCAAGAAAGAAAGCAGTTTATCTGTCCTTTTCTTTGTTTTATCAGCTAATCATGCTTATTTTTTAACATTTAAAGGGGGTCCTACATCTGAAGCACGCAATGCATTTGATTTAAGCATTCAGTATTGGACGAGCCGAGGATGGGCCTTTGCTGATGTCAACTATGGAGGAAGCACAGGTGCAATCTCTTTTATTTTGAAATGAATCATCGAATCTTATTTTGACAGCCTTTAAATCTAATCTGATTAAGTCGTCTTGTTCCTAGCTCAGATGTACATTACTTCCATTTGTGTTTATAAAAACAACCTCATACTTTTTGACTCTAAAAGATACTTTTGAGTCCTGTAAACTAAATTTCAGGTAAATATGTTTGATTTTTGCCAAAATCACTACCATGTTAGTGAATGATTTTAAACTTTTGTAATGCACACATTTTTGATAATTCAACGAATCTTCTTTACCTAACTTCAGGATATTTGTAACAAATTTATTGTTCTCTCCCATCTAGCCTTTTATATATCTTGTTTGGTAAAGATTGTTACCCTCACATTTTCTTTGCTTTTTGTTTTTCCCCTCTTTTTCAACAATTTGGCCTTGGCATTTGCCAGTTTTATAGGTCTGTGCCAGACTGTTAAAATTTCGCAGGATTATTGATGCATGCCATAATTTTTTACCTTGTTTCGTAAATGAAAACACAGGAAAAAGTGAAAAACGTTCTCTGATATCTACAGCTTTAGATTATAAGTACACAAATTAGGGTCTGAAGACAAAGTCTGTTAAAGTAATACTTAATTTTATTTTAATAAACTTTATTGCTTAAAGTTAAGATTGATTATATTACTTATTGTCAATTTTTCAACATTTTAAACATCCAGAGGCAATTTTGTCATTTGCTAAAAACTAGAAAGTAATAGATAACGGTCTCTAGAAAAATATACTTATTTTTTATTAAGACAATAGATTAAGAATAAAGCGTTTAACTGAATATCATGGTATCTTACTCTGGTGTATACACCTACATGGTAAATGTAATTAGATTAATTTTATGCAACATTGATTTCATATAAATACATATAAATACTTTTTCTTTACTTCTAAAATATGTATCTAATTTCTAAACCTGAACATGAGATATACATTTATTTGAACCGTCAGAAGTAGGAATGATCAACTTACCCAATTTGTGCTATAAAGCTCTAAGAGGCCAATTTGCATTTCGCCTTTCTTCATTTTCATGTTGCAGAAGTTGGTGAGATACATTTCTAATGTCTCAAGTTGGAACATTCATTAACTTGTTCACAAATCTAAGGACCTTTTTGTTTATTTATTTTTAATCACAATCTTTTGCACATCGATACAATTCTCAGTTTTTCGAAAAAATCTATCTCGCTTGATCTCCATTTGTGACAGTTGTTTGGCTTGCAGGTGATTTGAGGGCTTTGGAGTTGAAGAAATAACTCCAACATAAACTTCTAGAACTACATATACAATTCAAAACTATCTTGGGGCTATTCTTTCTGGATTACATCAAACTCAAGATTGAATATTAGGCTCATCTGGAAAACTGAATGTTAACCAAACAAATAAAATAGTTGAATGTTGAGCAGTAGAATCAAAACCAGTTTTTTTGAATTCCTTAATATCAAAAGTTATTCTAATATTGTAATTCTTTTATTATTAAAGAATACTAGCATGAATCTTTTATAAATACCTATAAATGAACTGATATATTTTTAAAAAATATAGTTAAAAATTGTATTTATGGAGATGCAATTGAGTTCTGAACACAAGCAGAATAGTTAACAAAAGTGTGGTAGAATGAAGGCAATCAAAGTCCTAGAGTGCCTCTTATTTAACTGCGACTGGGCACAGAATGATTTAAATAGATGATGGATACTTCAACTACTTCCCTCTAGTTATATCACTAAATTTTTTGAAGGTCATAGAACGCTTGTCATTTATTTATAGAAGTGTACAATGGTCAATGCAACCTGCAAATTGGGAAATACTTTTGTACGATAGATTAAAATAACCAATGCAACTGTTTTGGAGTCTTTTAACCAGCAACAAATATAAAATGAACAAGCTTCAATTTACTTTATATGTGTATGCTACCCTATTAGCTTAGAACAAGATTTGTTCAGTAGTCCCTTGATTTGGTATTGTTCCTAATAAACAAGTATAATTAGCATTAGATATTAAATCACTCATAAATACAGATCTTTACAGAAATAATAAGTTTGAACCTTTCGAAAATAGTTAATTCATGCAGCAGATAAGATATTATAAGATTGAAACTTTTCAGAAATTATATACAAAAAGCTACTAAAAGTTTACACTGAAACTTCTGTTAACTCCTAGATTTGCACCCTATGCCAATCTTCACAAAGCTAAACATGATCTAGAGAAACATGGGATTATTTCAAGGTTGTGGCTGACCTATAGCTGAAATAAACCTCTGGAAAAGGCCGACCTTGTTGAGTATGACCTAAAACTAAAACATTTTGAAGGAAAGGGTAAGAGGAAACTTGGAAAAAAGAACTATTAATATGGGAGGTGATACACCAAAACTTAAAGTTGCAAAATGTAGTAAACTACATGAACATCCCTTGCATGCATATGGGTATGACACAAATCGCAGCTTCATGCAGGTGCATAAATATTTCATAGAAAGAACTGAGAATTCATGAAATAGAGAGGAAAAATAAATCTTCACTACAACGAATTATGATAAACTCTCCCGTCACTATCAGCAACCTGCGACAAGACACTTAAAACCACAGAATAACAACTTCTATGAGATTGAAATGAAAAGAAACTCAGCTTTCACTAACAATTTCTATCAATCATCACTCAATACACTAATTCTGCAATGCATCAGAAGGTCTGAAATGCAAAATAATGGCTCCCAATCTACATATTTGCTATGCAACAAGTGAGATACAATATTAAAAACAGTGAAGACCTAGGATTGAACAAAAATCACTAAGTGTCTTCTTTGCCAAAAGCATGAAATCATTACAAAGGTGAGTTAAAAACTCACCAAATACAACTTTTCGACCAGCTAGGGTCGAATCCAAGAAAATAGCCTCAAAAATAGGCCACTGCACTCTCTAAAACTGAAGTCACATGCATGAAAAAGTATCTCCAAGTCATATACAACCATATGACTCACCAAAACTGCGCCTATAAATGCTCCAAATGACCATAAATTCCTTTCAAACTCTAAGGAAAAGTCAAACATTGACCCTAAGACTTCTCCAATTCCCCTACATACTCTCCTCTTGTCTGCAAACTAACTCAACTTTTTGAGAAGAAGTCCTCCAGCTCATCAATGCATCATATCCACTCCTATTAATGTCACTACTTGCTCTCCTTTTTAAAAACTTTAATAATTTATTAACTGATTTATAAAATCAACTAGTTAATAATTATTAAATTACAAAAATGATGCATAATACTCTTAAAATTTGGGCATATGAAGATGCTGAATTCTGGGCATTTGTTGAAGACTTTTATGTTCAGATGTTGTTATCAGAATTTGTTGAAGTCTTTTTTCAAAAGGTTATGTTTGTGGATTGTCTTGCCATCAATAAAAGGGGTAGATTGTTAAGTGGCATTGGTGTCAATAGTTTATCTCTGCATCTATTCATACTTACAAAATTTTGGCTTGAAAGGTAAAAATATAAATGATGTTCTTCTACTGTTATGTGTCTGAGAAGTAATTTTATCAAACCTATGACAGTCTCAATAAAGATAACTAATAGGCATACTGAGAAGAGATTCAACTACATAAACATCAATTGAATGGAAGATTGAATACAGTGGAGACAGTAATTACATTTTGATCATGCAGGTTAATGTAAAAGAGCTTACTTGAAATATGTTAGTAATAAACCATGGTTAGAATATCGGCTTTGTCTTGGTGCAGATGAAACATTGTTCAATTCTGGTGTGATCAATTGCCGTATTCATTGCTTTCTAGATATGTTTGATGCAGTTGAAGTTTCTCAATGTCAGCTTTTGTCCTGGAGGCAAAAGACTCACATACAAGTCAAACGAAACAATTGACTTTTCGGATATACCATTAATAATATTTGTTTCAATTAACTTTGGACTAAATCGAATGATCCTTGTTATTTGCATTCAGTGCCTATAAAGAACAAATATTAAAGATATAATTTGTCAGGCTTGAAGTAATTACACAGGTGTCCGAAAATGGAATTCTTTCTATATGTTGGCAACAGAAATAATTTTAATGTAAAATATTTGATTAACAAGTTTTGGACTTGCTAAATACGTGGTTAAGAGTTTGTTCGCTTCCATCTATCATGTAGAACAGTTAAAACTCTAAATGGCTATACCAGATTTGAGAATTTATAGATATCTTTCCCCGTTCAACTTGTATATGTGTGTGCAGTAGAGTTAGGAACAAATGAGACAAAAGACATAGTATGCTGTTGATTAAGCATGGTAACATGCTGTAGAGGTTTTTAAGATCAAGTAAATCTGGAGGTAGAGCATGTTGTGGGTGAGCCTGGTGTCTAAACAGTAACTTTCTGATGTGATACAAATCAAGGCACTGAGAGAGAAGGATGTTATGTATCATAGGTTGAATAAAGATTGAAAACTGTGTAAAGAAGATTCATCATTGCAGAGATGATTAGAGTCTCCACAAATGAAAAATTAAAGATCAGTAACACCATATTGACAAGAAGTTAAGGTAAATTGTAAACAAGGAATAATTGTTCTGTCAATTTATTTAGTTTTTGAATTCTGGCTTTTGAAGCCTCTATTAGAATTTGAAAGCATTGTCAAGCCATTGCAGAGACACAGGGTTGTTATTTGGTCTTAAGTATAATTTGTTGAGTGTTAGTAAGTTTTCTGATAATAGCTACTTAGTAAATTTCAATGTTTAAGGTTGTGAATTAAGAACACTTGATTACAGAAAGATAATTGCTGAAGGTAAATGTACTGAAAGTAATGTTTTAATTTAAGAGAGGTAAAAGGCAGAATTTTTGTTGAGTCAAGTTGATGAATGTTGGTTGTGGCACAAGAGACGAGATCATGTTAATTTTGATAATCTTGTAACAATCAACTCTTTAAATTCATTAAGAATATACCTGAGATTGTGAAACCCAAAAACATTGTGTTTCAAAGAATGTCAACAAGGGAAACAAACTAGAATAAGTTTTAAATCCAAAGAATATTCAAGTCTTCAACCTATTCAATTAATTCACGCTGGTCTTTGTGGACCCACCAGAACTAAAGGTCTGAAAATGAAAGATACTTCATGTTATTTGTAGACGACTATCCCAGTGGTGGACCTTTTCTTTTAGGAGTCAGGTTGGTAGCATGGTTAAGTAAGAAACAAGATTCCGTTACCTTGTCAACAACTGCGGCTGAATACGTTGCTATTCCGTTACCTTGTCACCTACTGAGGCTGAATACCTTGCTGCAATTTCTCTTTGTTGACGCAGCCAAGATTAGAGAATCCCCAAGGGAGATATCTAACCTTGCAGCAAGAGCAAGCAACAATGGAAATACACAACAAACTTAGAAATAAAGCATACAATATGGACGAATATCACTCAATTATCATAAAGTTGGCCTACTTAGAGCAACTTCATTACATTATTATGCAACTATGAGCAAACTCATCAACTGCAGCTCCAATATCATTCTCTACAAGCCACCCCTAAATGTTACCATGTTATTCCTAATGGCTATCTATCACTTTTGCCACTTCGTGTATGCTATAGCCTTACACATCCAAAATCTACCTTGCACTACCTGCCTACTCAAACTAGATCCCTACCCTAATTATATACAAGATCACCAACCACAACTCAGCTTATCTGATCAACAATCTCAAAGACGAAGGAAATGTATTACAAACATATTTGTCGTGACCCAAATCATAAGAATAACCCCCATATGAATACATTGCGTCTTGCAAACGTACAAGAGGGTCAATGAAATGTGTACAAAATAGAACAATGCACCAAGGTGCATTACATGCCGTAGATCTCCATCGCAAGACGAATCTTGCCAACCTGGCTATTAGAGTTGAAAAGCCAAAATACGACCAGACCAATCTTAAGATATCTTCATCTGGAAATATTGAGTTATTATGTGAACCTAGACATAGGAAGTCCACAATGCTTAGATTAGTTCATAAGGACCACATAAGGAAACAATCCAACGGGATTGCAATAGGAAACTAACCTAGTCAACAATGAAATAGATAAACGAAAAGGAAATATTTTTGGGTGATGCAAGATTGCCAACAACCCAAGGATGCTCTTGCATCACTTGTACACAAGTCTTGCGGATGAAGCAAATTATTATGGATTTGAAGGTGATGTTTGATGGTTCAGTTCCTATTTATTGGGATAATGCTAGTGCAATTAATATTTTCAAAAGTCTTGTTCTTCATTCTCGCACTAAGCACATTTCTATTAAATATCAGTTTTTGAAGGAACGAGTCACTGATCATGAAGTTTTTCTTGAGTATGTGCATACCAAACAATAGTTCGCTGATATATTTACGGATCCTCTTCCTGCATCATTTAGTTAGTTAAATCAAAGCACATAAACAACCAAATTGACAGAGACATGAATACCAAAGTAACACAAATGATATTGACTGTCAAATTATTTTTTATGTCAAATGATATCCAACAAAAGAAAAATGATATCCAACAAAAGAACATAATGGATTTACCCATACATGTAGATAAGGTAAAAGTGGAGCATTAGTAATCCTAGGTGAAACTAAATACATGTACTAGAACTTGATATCTATGAACGACATCATTCGCGTTGAAAAACATATTTACAAAGGTCATTGGAGTGGCTTACAGGACCTTGGAATTGCAAAACATTCCTTGTTGTGCATATTTATAGACATTCTTATTTGATTATCTTCCCTTTTGGAAGAATGCACATATTTCTAACCATTGAAACTGGAATACACTACAGGATTTGGATAAAACTACAACACGTAAATGAAGCATCATGTATATGGGCCCTCTATTGTCTTAGTAATTATTAGTAATATAATGGAAGAGTATTCTCAAGAAGGTAGTTTTATATAGCTCCTTCTATTCCAAATATTCCTAGTACCCTAGTATGAAATATGTAACTCCATATTTTGTAGTCATTAGTCTCACCTTAAACATTCAATCCTCCACATTTGCAAGACATTGTTTCCACTTCCAGAGTAATAAATGAATGCTCGCAACATGGCAACAAATACTTAGTTGTTAAAATGTTGCTAAAAGAAACACTTCACCAAGTTTAAAGCAATTTGGAAACAAATATGTGGCATCATTCCCTTTTTCTTTAAAATATACTTCCACTCAAAGTTAACAAAGTTCTATACACACTTCAATGTAGGTTTTATATTGAGTATTAATTATTAAAAACATATAAACCCTCAAAAGCAAGTTAACTAAAAATTTGTTTTTTGGTAGTCATGACAAAATTTGACCACCAAGACTCTACGAGTCTGGAGAGTCCTTAGACTTAGTGAGTTCGGCCAGGATTGTGCTCGGCTCGACCGAGTTCGAGTCTAGAGCGAAAAACACTCTGGGAGTTGGGCCCCGCTCTGGACTCATAGATTCTTGCAACACTGGGAGAAATTGTTGTGATTTTGGATATGTTTAATGTGTAGATCAGATGTGGTTATGTGTTTGCAGATCAGAATTTGTTGAAGACTTTTATGTACAAATGTTATTATAATTTGTTGAAGTCTTTTTTCAGAAGGTTATGTTTGTGGATTGTCTTGCCATCAATGACAGGGGGAGATTGTTAAGTGGCATTGGTGTCAAGAGTTTATCTTTACATTTGTTCATACTTTCGAAGTTTTTGGCTTGAGAGGTATAAATATAAATAATGTTCTTCTCTTGTTATGTGTGCGAGAAGTCGTTTTATCAAACCTATGATAGTCTCAATAAGGATGGATAATAGAAATATTCAAAAGAGCTTCAGCCACATAAACATCAATTGGATGGAAGATTGAATACAGTGGAGATGATGATAAAATTTTAGTCATGCAGATTAGCGTAAAGGGGCTTACTTGAATTACGTCAGTAATAAACCATGGTTAGAATATTGGCTCTGCCTTGGTGTAGATAAAACATTGTATGATTTTGGTCCGATCAATTCCCGTATTGACCACCTTCTAGGTATGTTCGACACAGTTGAAGTCTCTTAATATTAGGTTTTGTCCTGGAGACAAGAAACACACATACAAGTCAAGTGAAACAATTGACGTTTGGAAATACCTTTAATAATATTTGTTTCAAATAATATTGGGCTAAATTGAATGATCCTTGTTATTTGCATTCAGTGCCTATAGAGAACAAGTATTAAAGATATAGTTTTTCGGGTTTGAAGTAATTAATCAGGTGTCAGAAAGTGGAATTCTTTCTATAAGTCAATGGCAGAATTAATGTTAATGTAAAAGATTCGATTAACATGTTGTGGACTTGGTTATATATGACATTAAGAGTTTGTTCACTGCCTTTTGTCATTTAGAACAATTAAAACTCTAAATGGCTGTACCAGATTCGATAATCTATATTGTTGTCCTCCATTTTGTGACCACAAAATGTAGGTAAGAGTATACAAGTTTTTCAATTGAGTTCTGCCTTTCTTTGAGATGATCCACTATTTGATTGGCCAAGATTGATCAAGCAATCATTCCAAATTTATAGAATGAATCCTTTTACTGCTTTCTTCAAGTATTTTTCATGTTTTTAATTGGTTAGCCTATACTTGATTTTTGAATATTTATTTAGATTGTTCTAGTCTTTTTGTTTCCTTCAATTTCTTTCTTTCGGTTTTCCCTTTGATTTGATAACTCTAGGGGCTTAATCGAAGTTATTAGTCAAAATATATCATGGTTTGAGTGCCTAAAAATGGGGTTCTTGAAGTCCAATTGCATATTTAAAATATTGGTCTTATACTCTAATGTTGAGTTGCACTTTTTGAAAAATATAACTTAAAATGACTTTATGTTATGTTTTTAAGTTACTGTATCACTTTAGATTACACTTAAGTAATTTAAGTCATTATAGCACACTTTATGTTATAATTTAATGTTGAGTCGCTTTTTGATTTTTCACATAAGTGGCTTTATGCACTTTATAGTCTAATTTAATGTTGAGATTTACTTTAATGTTTTACTTTAAAAAATTTAAGCGAAACATTACTTTTTAAACATATTTGTACATAATATGTATTGCCAAGAAGAATGCATTGCAACTCAAAATGCTACATGTATTTAACCTTGGTTTACATTTTTAATATCGCATTTGCATGTAGAGACCCCAATTTTAGTTTTCAGCAAGTGCGTTACATGCAAAAAGCCTTGGAGACCATGATTTGCCTTACCAAAGAAAAAAAAGTTCATGTAATAGGGCTTTTTAAACCCAATCTTGCATAAAAAGTTAGAGGGAAAAGATTTTCAAGGCATTTGCATCACCTACATGCACATGCGTTTTCCCTTGTAGACTTTGATTTGCCTTGAAAATGCATTTTCAAATATTGAAATCCTTCCAAGAAGTGTGATCTGCACTTGGGAAGACTTTTCAACAACATTGGCAACATCTTGCACATGTGTTTGCATCTTGTAACCCCGATTTAAAGCTAAGGTTTGAATCTTTCAAAGGTTTTTTAGTTATTGCATGCAAATACACTTGAAGAATCCGATTTTGGAGAGAACAAGTTCATCCAAACTTCTTCTTCCAATTTTTTCTCTTTGCTCTCCAAATAAGTGTGAGAATTTAATTTTGCTTGCATTTTTTGCTTGTTTCACAAATTTGCTGCATTATTTGGCTCTTTGTTATCCATTTGTTCAAATGCAAACCTAGGTTTTTGCATTAAGTTATTAAATAACTTTGAAACCTTCATTTTTGTTTCAAATGCAAAGTTCCTACATCTCAAAAATGAAATTGCATGCAAAGTGAAGTTTTATAGTTTGTCAAAGTTTGAGTCAAAGCAAGAGGTATGTCTTTCTTTTTGTTTTTGGTTTTTGTATATATTTTGTTTCTTTACTTGGTTTGTTTTTGGAGAAAAGTTGAAGATTTTCACCCAATAATGCGAGTGTATATCCATGCTTTCATCCTCCATGTTCAATTTATTTTCCAAATACATCCAAACTTCATATTCCTATAGCAATGACATTCTACAAACTCAATTACATATTTACATCAAGTAAAAATGATGAATTTTTACCACATGTAGTTGCTCCTCCTAAACCTGATTTGGTAAAAGCTCACATTTTCAAAAACCTAAACTCTCATTTTATACACATCCATATTCTTCCAAGCCCCATTTTGCCTACATGTAATCCACCATCCAAACTCCAATTTCGGTCATTTTTACCCAAAATACAAGCTGTTCCATTCATTTCCAACCTTTTAGAGTATTTAATAAGTATCTAATCCATACTTTGAGCACCCATCCTTCATAGATCCATCACTAAGAGTCAAAAATCCAAATCTTTCATGGATCCAATCCCGCTGGATGATGTTTTCGCTCTTCAAAATTCTCAAGTTGCAACAATCTCTTGAAGTCAAGATATGTCAAAATTTCTTCAAAGAACAAAGACATTTTGTCTAGAAGACATGCTTTGATGGTAAAGGGAGTTTTAGCATCATTGACTTCTAGATATGTACTGTCCCTTTCATTCTCCACAATTCCAAGTTTGTCTTAAGAATGCACAAACTTTACTTTGGCAAGGGGCTTGGTAAGGATATTGGCCATCTGATCACCAATGGTAATGTACCTCAATTGAATCTCATTCCTTTGCACCATATCTCTCATACTGTTATATTTGATCTCCACATGCTTTGTCCTGTCATTAAATACAAGGTTGTAGTCTCCATTACTCTTGGTGATTCCCAAGCTCACCAAGTACTCGGGAATATCATGACCTAGATGTTAGGATAAAGGCCTTCTAGCCCACACACATGGAACTCCATCCCATGGATCATAGTCCAATGACTGCTACAATTTCTTGATTACTAAAGAAACCATCTCGATGTGGTCTCCTCATAACACCACCACTTTGCTTAAGTAATGAGTAAGATGGAGCCAGCGGAATAATTTGTCCTTACATCATGTTTTCCAATAGCCGTAGGTAACTGGTCTATCAAAATTCACAAATGTGCCAAAAATATAAAAATTATCAATTGTATACATATAAAACCTTACATGGTTGTCTTCTTCTCTTATGCCTTCTATAGGCCTACAATGAACACTCAACATTCAATGCAACCTCAAGCTAGATTGGAGTTTGGCGCATAGTTTTATGTCCCCAAGATGGTCACAATATCTATTGCCATCTTCAACACAGTGACACAAGACTTTTATCATTGCTCTAATACCATTTTATTTTGGTGTGCTCATTTAACCACAGGCAATGATATAGATCACTGTTGCCCTCCCAACTAGAGACAATAAATGTTTATTGTCTGCTATGAGCACTCCTCTTCTACATAATGCAATTTATTTGAGTAGATGTAGGTTTGGGAGTGTATTCGATTTTCAAGCGAGGAAGATTTATTCTTCCTTTATACCAATATCGCTGGTGCCTCTTCACAAGGGTCACCACTGTTCCAAGTTGGTCCAATTAATTATATAAATGTCTCATATAATTAATCTATATGCCTCATATAATTATATTATCATAATATCGATATAATTATTATATTTTCACAATAATTATATCATCAATATAATTATTATATCACAACCTTTATGTTATTAATGTCGTCTTGAAGGGATCCGACCATAGCTATAATTAACATTAACACAATGGAGTTTATTTTCTATAATAATAATTACCAAAAGCAATTGAATTTAATTTGCTAAAATATGCATTTGTCCTGTAGGCAAAATGATTGAGTTTCACTATTTTGTCCTCAAATATATTGATCTAGATTGTGTTTGACATCTGAAACCTGATGACAAACCTTATTTTCTGATTACACTTATTGATGACGGATTTCCCACAATTTTCAATTCCTAATCGCCGTTGATTGGTGAATTTTGCACCATGTATGGCTCCAAGGTGGCATGACCAGCTATGGAAAGGTATGTATGCTATAAATAATGGTATGACTTCACTCTAAGTTAAACAAACCTTCTCCAATCTACAAGTGACTCTCTTAAACTATTGTAACAAGTTTTCGTTCCTCAATGCCGCTAAAATGAATTACAGAGCTGAATTCTCACAAAGCTGATTGTAAAAAATGATTTCATGATGCCCAAAGTGGCCTTAAACATATTGCTTTATTGGCCTCAAAACCTACCTCGTTTTTAGGATTTCCTTGCATTTTTGTATTTAATTTTTTTCTTCTTTCCTTATGTCTCCCTCAACCTTCTTAGGCTCCCTTATTAAAAAAAGTTGTTTTTAAAAGAAACTTAACTCATGTCAACTTGGCATCATTGCACCCCCAACTTGTTACTTTATTAGAATAATATACAAGAACATTATTATTTATTTGATATAAAGTGAATGTAGTACTCATATTAATTCAATTATTTCAGACAAGAAATATTAAAATATTTCCTGAATAATTCATAATTTGCCATTTTGGACTGGGAACTAAATTTCAACTAAAGCACTACAATCATTGATGCAGCTTGAGTCCTGCAGGCCAACTGGCAGTTCCTACTAAAAGGTAGGGATTCACCCTAAAAAATAGGAATCTCTTTCCATACACCTGTAACTATTCACAGGGATCTTGCTCTGCTCAGTGATCACTTGGGCAATCATCCATCCAAATACCAGTTCTCCTCAAAAAATAGATCACCTTAAAATGTAGGAACTATCTTTTGAAGGTAAAAAATGGATCAAAAGGCCCCTGTAAAGCTGCATGATCCTCATAATGAATCTTCTAACCATACCGTTGACCTGAGGGAACTCAAGTGATAAGTCAACCCTTTGCTCATCTCTTGTGGCCTAGAAAGGAGACATTATAGGTTGGTACACCAAAGAGTTTTTTTTTGTGTTTTTAAATCAAGTACAAGATTGTGCACCAAAGTGTTTTTTCTTTTTCCTTCTAAATCAATCTTAGCCTATGTGTACTTACATTACTCAATCTTTGCGTTTGGTTGAATAGCATAAGCATTGTAGTTGTAGGATTTACTTTTGTATGTTTTTATTGCATACTTAAAACGAAAGCTTTAACATTTTTTTCTATGTTGGAAGCACCCCATAAAATGCACCTTTACAAATTATGATTAGCAAGTGCATATTAAGGTTTTGCGTATTTTTTATTTTACAAGGAGCCTTCCCTTCTAATTCAAAGAATGGTTCCGTCATGCTTTTATTCCATCTTGTGGCACACTTGAGGATTGTTGATGTTAGTTTTTTACCACTACATAACATATAGCAATTGAACACTTGATATGGGATATCAAATGCTCAATTCCTCTCTTGAAAAGTTAATACTCATGAACACATGAGAACAACTCCATTGTTCCTTACACCTGTGGATACTAACTCAGTTATCGATGTGATTTGCTAGTAATCATGTAGGCGGCCTTACATTGTTCATTCAAGGATAATATGGGTTCTGGGATGATGGTGATGATAATGGGTTTGTAAAATATACGAATGCCAGTTAATGTAGATGGTGGTGATGATGGGGGTGTGTTTACCAATGATGGTTCCCCTAACTTCTTTCCTCAAAACTCCAAATACTAAGCTACTCACTGCTCTATTCCTACTCCTATGAATTGAAAGATTAGGAAATGGATGGGGATCAAATCTAATGAAAGCTGACCAGCGGCTCTACCTCCATAGATGCAATGATTCAAGGGAAAGTGACTAGATTACCACACAAGGCTTCCTGATCAACCACTCGGATGCTAGTGGCCTAGTTTATAGATCCCTATCAAACATCCACTAATATCACCATGCAATTATCCATCTACTTCTTACTCATACTTAGCAACCTTCTCAAAATAAAATCTACATAACAACTTCAAAGGAAATCTAACTTTAACTATTGGAAGTAGAAACCATGCAATAACACCAAATGTTCTTAATCACCATGCAAGTCACAACAATGATAAAGAGAGACAATTTTGGTATTATCTTAAGCAACAATTTTCTCCGGCCTTTTACAAATGAGAGCAAATGGCCTTACATAGAGGCCAAAATTACAACCAACGGTAGAGATTAAGAGGCAAAACCAACGATTCAGATTGGATCCTAGAAACCCTAATTAGTGTTGCCACCCCATTGGCCAATGAGAACATGCCACCTCATCAATGGACCAATAAAAAAAAGGAAAAGTGGCAACCAATAAGAAGACACCAAAATGGTAGCCAATCAGAATCAGACACCTATCCTACTCAAGAAGAAGGAGAATTTGCCACTTGGGCTTACATCAAATGATCTTCTAATATAGTTCTACCCTTTTCTTTCATCGTTTTAGCCAAAGTGATGAACTTGGCTAGCATGTTGTTGACTTCCTTCATGGGAGGGCAAAGTGTATGCTTCATCTTGAGCTCAGCTGAATTCATCATGTTGCTTGTTGCTTGCAGTGTCTTCTCATGATCTTTCTCATATTCTTTTGCATATTTGACAAAGGCATTGAGAGAGGCAAGGGTGCCCAAATTTTTCTTTTTGATGGAAACCTTCCTCAACTCATCCAATCTTGATCCAAATTCTATCTCATTAACATTCTCCTCTTTGATATCTTCAAAATCAATCGCAGCCCCAACATCGCTCATCATGGTTGAAATAGAAGTGTCAATGCCTAGGCTGTGCCGTGCAATCTCATTCCGTATCTCTTCAAGTATTCTCAATCTGATAGTCAAGGCAACAAACCAAGACTCCACCGTACTCAATCCTCCTTCATCTACCAACTTGGCTCTTTCCAAATATTTCTCCGATAGCCTGATAAATGCCTGTAGCCTGGGAATGGCTAAGTCCTTGACTAGAAGGCCACTCACCTTCAAATGTTTTGAATTTGTCTCTAATAGCCACCAATGACCTGAATGTCGAGATAAAGGAAGGCAAGAAATTTTGCCCATCTTGGATTGCATTATGGATCCAATCTTTGACTTCATGTAATTGAGCCGATATCTCTTCTATGTTGCTTTGACTGTCTTGAGGAAGGGCTACCTGATGCAATTGTTGGATAGGCTGGCAATCTCTCCAATATTTGTTCTCAGCCTCCAACTTTACAATATTTTCGTTTGCCTTCCTCAACCTTTCTTTGATTGAAACCATGCCTTTCTGGATCTCCTCACATTCCATGTCATCCATGATTCTTCCCCAGTTATGCTCAACTATCTCATATTCCTAAGCTACAATCTCATCCAATGCCTTGCTAACTGTTGGTATAGCAATCTAAACTTTCCGGTGACCATTGTCGCTCTCGATTACCTTTGCTACCGTTTTTTGCAATTTGTTTCTGGTTCTCGCTATCACCCTTTTCCTTTAATCCTTGAATATCTTCAACTGTTCGGGTAGTTACTACCTCGCCTCTTGCCATAAGCATTTGCCTTAACCATAGTGGTGCAGTGCATCTCAAATCTGGATTTGGTTCGACTAGCAAAGCATCATCAACAGCCTCGGGTGCCTGGCTTATTTCCTCAATATCAATTGGCCTATCCTCTTCTTCACTAGTGACTGTCACATCTTCTCCATGTTGGTTCTCCAAGAGAGGAGAGTACTCGATGTTGTTGCTGTAACCACTTGATTTTGAATTAGAGCTCACCTCTATCGCGACCCCTTGTCCACTTGTATTATCTTTTTGGCTTCTAGCCTCAATTATGCTCTCTCTTGATGGCGTTGCATTCTGTTTCTTTGTTGGAGGTTCCCGATGTTCTTTACTTTTCTCAACCTCTAAACCTCTCTTCCTATTCTTAACTGTTCTTCGCTGCTGGCTACTGTCCTGACCTTTTTGTCTGACTGATTCTACTGGACATTCCTTTGGTTTCATCTTCTCATAAGTAAGGTGTACCCTCTGACTTTGTAATTTCCTTAACTTCTCATTATAACACGACTCAGTGTGTAGATCCACTGTCCTTGTAACTGCCTCCAAGGAAGGATCCTGATGATCATCCCAATCCACTGGACTCAACTCCATTCCATCCATGATATCATAATCTCCTCTTAGCACATTTTCATCATCTTCCAGTTGATCGGGAATATCAAGGCTTCTCCATCTGATTGCCCTCATCATGCTCAGTGACAATCTTGAGAAACCTAGCTTTCTCACGTGAAAGTCATTGCGTGCATTGGCCCAAAAATCTTCTATAGTAGGAATATTTTTGAATGTATTTCCATGAGATGCCTTGATAACACCATTAAGATCAAATCCTTGCCTTGTTCTATACCATGCTAGATGATACCAGTCTAATTCTTTCTCTGCAGTTGTAAAGGCGACAGGATTGGGACAACTATCATTGCCAATTCCAAATGAGAAGGTAATCCCTGTCTCACCTTTAAGTTTCATCATTTTGTCATAATGCTCAAGTTGCCTAGCCAATTCCATCAAAACTACCTTGTCGGGTGGGTACTTTGGAAGTCTCTTGGGACATACTATGCTTCCTGCTACTATAATATATGTGACTTGCGGAAATTGGATGAACCAACTCCCATACTTCTTAACTTTTTCTTCTGCTTCCATTGAGAGTCTCTTAGCAGGTTTCCCTTGCAATATCCTTACCGTTTTCATGGCAAAGGCGTCACAAAACATCTTGTAATCTTTGGTGTTGTGCAAATGAAGCTGTGGATAGCACTCATGCATCAAACATTGCCCTGGCCCATTGACAATCACTCCTAAGGCCTTAAGTCTAGGATTTTCACAATCTCGCAATTAAATAGAAAAGATAGGACCCCATATAGAATTGCTTTTGATTTTGCAAGGTCCTAAGTTGCAATTCTAAATTTTCGCTTATGATCCTAGCCCTATCAAATCTTCTTTTTTTCATTTTTAATTTTATCAATAAAATAATACATCTAGTTCTCAAATTGCATACCTTGAGCTAAGCCCATCATCCGGCTGAGAAGCACAATGAGATCACCATATTCTGATTTGAAATCTGACAGGGTGAGCCTTGATGATCTGGTAACTCCCTTCTTGCCTTCCTGTAGTCAATTTTGCTTTAGGTGAATGAAGAAAGCCTCCTTATTATCTTGAAATGACTTGGCTGCCTAATCCATCATTATCACTGTGATGCCTTTGTACTGGGGAATATTAAATGTTTCTTCGACCACTTGTCTGCCGATGTTGGCTAACACTCTGTTCCCTTCATAAAAAATGATGGACTTAGTAACAATATCAAATTGGGATGCACATTCCATTACCAATTCCAGACAAGGCAAGGTAGGAGGGAAGGCCTTCGTGTGTACAATTTTGCTCTTGAAAATCTTCTTTGCAATGGGAGATTGTCCTTCCTTCAATCTGTCCTTTAACTGTGTCATGTTCACTGTACCGATGTTGGTATCACTTATCCGTCTCACTTTCGAGAACAAGGTGGTCTTAGGCATCATGTCTTCCTTGTCTTTTTTGGTATTCGTTCCCTTTGGGTTCTTGCTTGCACTAACATCTACCATCCTAAACACTTATTGTTGCTCCTCCATTCTAAGTGATATGGACTACCCTTATCTATCTCCAACCTTCTTTCTATTGATGGAATTTAGCTTATTTCTGCCTCGCCAAATCCTATCTCTACACTTATCAATCTCCAAATTTCAACCTAGGGATGAGACTACCACTTATTTCTACCTCTTTGCTACCTTAGGATGGACTACACTGATATCTCCCAACTTCAACTTAGGGTGGTCTAGCTTATTTCTGCCTCGCCAAGTGTCCTATCATGAAATCTACACTTATCTCTCCAAACTTCAACCTATCAATGGGATGATGGAGTGGTTGATGATGAATGCAAGAAGAATATAAGGGAAACGAAACCAAGCAAGAACAAGAAGTGGAATCTGCCTTTAACAATCTTCACCTCTAAAATGAATAGAATTTTACTTTAATTTTGTCTTTACCAATAATCAGGCCCTTTTCAAGTTAGGATCAAATTTCGGAAATGTCAAGCCTCCTTCCAAATAATGATGTCCTAGCAAAAATCAGAATTTTGACCTCTTGAAATCACCCATATATTTGCCAAAAAATTAGATCTTTGATCATGTATCTCCTTCACCAAGTAAAATTGCCCAAATCTAGGGTAGAAAATCGTAGCCTTTATCAAGAAAATCAGAGTTCACAAAACTACTCAAACAAGAGAAAAATCCCAAATCTACTCCAAAATCGCCTAGGGCAGAAATCACAGCCTTTATGGAAGAAGAGAAATGATGCCAAACAAGGAAAATCTGCCCAAAGAAAATCGTCCAAGTCTGAAAGCTGCCTTCATAGAGAAATTTCGCTCAACATAGAGGTGATGAGATGGAATGAGTAGATGAGAGAGGGGGGAGCCCTCTTATACCAAAATCCTTTTGCTCCTTCAAGTTGGCCAACTTGCCTTGGAGGAGAGAAAAATTAAATTAGTGCTTTATTAATGGCCCATATTTAATGCCATGCTCAAATTTATTTTGCCCATACTGAAATTAACCCATTTAATTGCTGGTTGTGATCAAAAATTGTAAAATAAAATGAGGAAAGCCTGGGAGATGCCAAATTTTTCATTTAAAAGCGTTTTAGCAATTAAAATATCATTATAATCAACTCTAGCAAGCCAAAATCGATTTTCAATTTTAATTTACCAATTTCTTCGCAACATTAAAAAATCTCCTAAGCAATATATCAACCAATTTAATGAAATTTTGCAATTTAATCCACTTTCAATTTTGCAATGCAATTTTCTATTTTTTTAACCAAAATAAATCGTTTTTCTAGCATCCAAAACCGACTTTCCAATTTTTTATTCACTGTAAAAAATTTCTCTCTTCATCAAAAAATCCAAGATTTTCCAAAACAATTAAATCTAAAAAAAAATTCATTTTGAAAATGCTCAAGTCTATACAATTATTTCCAATTTCCAAAATCCATCTAAGTCCAAAATTTTGCAATTTTATCTTGCTGAATATTGTTCTAACCATAAAAAAAAAATGTGGCTTTTGAATGTTGTTTGGCTTAAGGATAAAATTACATGTTTCCGAAAATCATGTCTTGCACCAGGTGAAAATATAAATCCAACCACATCCCTCTTGGCTTGAAGGCGTCCAAAGTGTAAAATTTTCAAATTGAAAACTTTTGGTGGACAACTCCGAAAAACTTGCTAAGGCAACCGAAAAATTTGCAAAAATCCGCAAAAATTACCAAGGCTTGCCCGAAAAAGGGGGTCGCCAAAATTTTTGGGGCAATGGTGTGAAAACCTCACAACAAGGATATAATTAAAACACCAAGAATATGTAGGTATTTATCAATAGTTAACATCATGCATATAGTCTATTTATTGTTTTACAAATTAATTATGAGTGTACAGTTCAGCATTGCGATGGCATAATTGAGTTACAAATCAATATCAATGCACAATCAACTATTTATTTGAATAACAGCAATAGATCGGTATATCTTGATTTCCATTGATAATTTCCCTTTTTGGAAAGAATTAACTTATATATCAATATGAGGTTATGATCAGAGGTTGTATACAACCTCTGACCATACATTTTTAATATATTAGTTAAATTTAACTAAAATAAGTTAAGCAACTTGATAAAACTTGGTGTGCTTGGTGCATAACTAGATAACGAATGCAGCAAAGTATCTTTCGGAATCCCTATATAGGTTGAGAGACTATTCCCTTTTGCAGTGATTTGGTAATAGCTTTAGAATTTGAGTGAATTTTTCTTAGTTGATAATTAGGCCTCATTTGTCAGCAATTTTACTCTCAGTTTCAGAATCTTAATTTACTCAACTATTCAGGATTCAATTCCCCATGGTTGCGCTTATTTAACTCTTTCTCTTCTTCTTAAGAATGTTGAGGAACTCTTGAAAACTCCCACTTATTTAGAAGAGAAAAAATAAAATTATCAATTGCATGTATTTAAAAAAATGTTGGACCCTTTAAATCTCATGTTGCAGGTTGTCTGAATTCGCCATACGACAAGAAACATGAATTTTACTGTTATGTGGTACAGGGACATGCTTTGTCTTTTTCCATTGATTCTCTGTACTTTAAAATTGGCACTGTTCCATTCACTTGTGGACTAGATACTCTTCTCTTGTCTTCTCATTTTGAGATGTCATTGTTTCTGAAAATGTTACCATAGTGGAGACGAATCTTGTATTTTGATCATCACTGTCCTTACACTAGCAAGTTATCTGCTCTGGTTTATATAAGATACGACTTCTCCATTAGGCATGTTGGGTTGTTTTTTTATACATGATTATATTCATTGAAATTGTGATTGTAAGGCTATGGAAGGGCGTTCCGCGAAAGGCTTAAGGGTTCATGGGGTGTTGTAGATGTTGACGATTGTTGCAGCTGCACAGAATATCTGGTAATTTTTCCATTGAAGAAAGCCAAGAAGCATAATGGTTTCTGAGCTTTTATGACATATTTTATAATGGCTGATGAACTGCTAATTGTAATAACTCTAGATAACTAAAGGTTTAGTAGATGCGAAGCGAGTGTGCATACAAGGAAAATCTGCTGGAGGCTTTACAACATTGTCTGCACTTGTTTCTACAGATAAATTTAAGGCGGGTTCTTCCTGGTTTGGAGTGAGTTTTCAACTTTTTGGCCTATATGTTCTGTGATAAAAGCTACATTATCTCATCCATTCACCATGAAATTTTGTGATGCAATAATTAGTTTAGCAAGGTATTAAAACATGATTTATTCTTTAATCATATTTAACCCCTTAGAGATTCATTGTCAGATTTTTAACTTTGATATACAGTTTTAGTTCTTGTAGCTTTTCAGTGCACAATACATTTTTGGCCTTCTAATTTTTAAATTAGCTTTTGTAGGATACATTTTTTTTATAGAAAAAGCCTTCAAATGGTTGTTTACATTGCAGAAAACACTGTCATTATCGGGGTGGTGAGCATGTTGTTGGACCAGCCTATTTTAAATTGATACAGAGTCCTTCAAAAGAGAAATTATGGGTATTACGATTGCCTAAATGATTACTTAAGACTCCAAAAGTGAAATAATTGGAGCTCAGTGCCCTATACAATTCTTAATGCCTTCTATAAGGTTTTAGGAAAACCCTACAAAAGTTAGGGTTTCTGACAGCTACATTACTAGAAAGAGAAACTGCCCAAACCAATAACAGATTCTGCAGTTGCTTCCCATTAACACTGTAGCTCAGCACCTATCAAGTTGTCCCATATGGGTGGGAGGAATAGCTGATGGTCATTGCTTCACTAGATGGTTCTTTATAATAGCTCATAAATAACTTTTCGACAAGTGGATCAAGGTGTTTTCTTGCCGTTTCTTGCTCAGACTTAGGATTTAGCTCTAAAATGTTCAATTCTAGATATATTTATTCAGAAAATGTGAGCATTTCCCCAGCTTGAATGTCATTAAATCCATAGACAAAATGTAACATCTCAATCCCAGCAATGAGTTTCTTCTATGTATAGATGCCTAGGGTTTCTACATGCCAAGTGAAGATCTTTTGAACACGAGAGCAGTTGGGAACCATATTTTTTTCTGAAGGAAATTTAAATATTTTTTTATCAGGTTGCTGAGTTTTTCCTAATGTTGTTCCAATTTTAAGTCAAAGTTGGGTCTGTTGAATTTTTCTCAGGTCTATGTTCACAAATTATGTGCAGCCAGCAAGTAATAAACTAAAACAAAATAAGTTTTTATTATCAACAGTTGTTAGTTAGTTGACAGTTAATGATGGTTGGTGTTCTCAACCTCTGTTGGCTTTCCTATACATTTCCTATTTGAGTTGGAAATTGCTCAAATGATATCCTGTACACCTTGCATATCTATGAAATGAGAATAAAGCTGCATCTTTCTGAATATGTTAGCAATTTATTTGTATTATTGTTTTGTAATTATGCTACTTCCAGTTACCTTGTAAATCTATCAAGTATTTTCTGGTGTTGTCGATTTGAACTTTGATATAATATAACCCATTGATGAACTAGTACAAGCCAACAAAGAACAAGAAGTCCAACTCACATAGGACTTGGTAATTTGTTGGATATCTTGTTAAGAGAGTATTTTGGGGGAAAGTTTTCAGTAGGGAGGTCCCTTGAGACACCATCTTAGGTAATGTCTTTGTCAACAAAGAAGTTGATTGCCTGTTGTGCAGACTGCTGATGCTGGTTGCATGTGACTTCATGATTCTTCAGAATCTTTAGGCAGAGAGGGATCAAGAGAATTAAAAACAATAAATATTGCAGTGGTACCATTAAAGGAACTGAAAGGAAGAGGAAGGATGTGTCACCAGTAGGAGACATACCTCTAGAAATCAGTGCTTGTTTAGCCAATCAAAGACTTGAGAACAAATTCCAAGTTGTCACAAAGTGACAAAAAGACTAGGGAGAAGATTTCTTTGACTAAGAGAACATAGAGGCAATTAAAAAAATTTGTCAAAGAAGCCAAAAGCCTAGGCTCACCATGAAGTAAAATTCGTAGCATCATCCAAAGTTGTAGTCAAAGAAAGGAAGACATTCTTTGAAAAAGTACACAAATAAGTGGGACAAAATTGTGAGGCACCTACTTCCTGACAAAGTGCACAAAGACCTTGCCCTAAGAAAACACTTTGTCTATATAGTCAAGATCAGACAAGGAGGACGAGAGAGAAATCTTGAATTAATTGAGATATTTGAGAATAAAATACATTGCATTGAATCTAAAGATATCTAGAGTCAAGGAATGCTGAAAGAGAATGTGTAGAGGACTCGTACATGGCCAAGAGTGCAACGTAGGCATCATAACATTTAGCTTAAAATAGTCCCTTTAAGTACAAGGCACAAGGATTGAATTGTGCAAGAAGAATGGTGACTCCCTGTGACAGTTTGAATGTGGAAAGACAAATTCTCCAAAAGTTCATGGGTAACATATATGAAGATTCTGTGAGATGTTACAAGATGTGCAAAATTGTTTGGATAGTGAGTGACTAGGAATATAGAGTATTGGC
Organism: Cupressus sempervirens; assembly: GCA_028749045.1. Lineage (NCBI taxonomy): Eukaryota > Viridiplantae > Streptophyta > Pinopsida > Cupressales > Cupressaceae > Cupressus > Cupressus sempervirens. The sequence continues at coordinate 304,885,146 of CM053792.1, read as the reverse complement.
CAGGAGCATTTCTTGTGACATTGTGTGATATAGCCATAGATTGGTTCTCAAAACAAGATGAAGAATCTATAGCCTTATGGGATGTGTGTTTATTGCTACATCTGATACTTTGCATACATAACATAATAATGTAGATCACAATGCATACCAAATATAGGAGTTAAATGCCTTTATTTTCTCATGAAATTATTATAGAGAAGAAGACAAGAGATGGTCAAACAAGGGTTTTAGTTCATCTAACTATGCAATACTATATTCCGTGATGATATAAAATATATTTAAAGGATCTAGCGGTTGACAAGATGGACACAACTATCAACTAGCCAACACTTACAACTACTTGAGAGTGAGAAAGTATTTATTAAAGACAATTAATACATTGCCGGATAATATTATCAAATGTAGTATTACATATTGTATGTTGACTACATCATTCCTCATAAAAGAAAAAGCCATCTTCTAGACAAGGAAGCATTAAGTAATATTCAGGAAGACTATTGACAAGACTGTATATAATGCCTTGTATTGTCAAAACTCAAAGTTCTAGTGCACTTTAAAACTCAAATGGGGGTCAAGGGCCATGACTGGTTTGCATATTCGACTGTCTATGGTTTTGCCATAAAACTAGATCTCTTTGGAAATCTACTTAATAGTTTAGGCGATATAAAACATTTAGAAGCTCTATCATCAATTAAAATGGAGACAGTGTTCCCGTAGATCTTACTTGGAGTTTCAATTGAGCCTATTTGTTGTTCTGCTTGTCTATTGTCCAGAGCTGCATGGATCCTTTGCTGATAAACTCGTTGTTGCTATGGAAGAGGTGGTCGTTGCAGCTGATTGGTGTTGGGTTTGACGGGGCATTTATTAGCATAATGATTTCCTCCGCAAGTGAAACATCCTGAAAGTGGCCCCTTCCTTTCATTACCCTTATTATTCGTACTTGTACTAAAATTACTTTTAACATCCTTGACTTTGTTTCCTTTTGGTTCTGGTTTGCTATACTTGAAATCCTTAAACTATTTTTTTGAGATCTAGTATCAACATCTTCCGTATTCCAGTTTGTTTTCCTTTCATTATTTCGGATGGAGTAATCCTTCTTGATTTTGTAGTCTTGCCGAACAACCTTTTTGAAAGCTTTTTCCATAGTTCGAGGACTGAGAACATCAACTGCTCCTCCTATTCTATTATTCAGACCCATAATGAATTTTCTCACCTTCAGATTTTTATCTTGCTGATATGGTGGTACATACTTCAATACCCGGTTGAATTTCTCCTTGTATTCATGTACAGTCATGTCTCCTTGCTTCAAGTTTTGGAAATCCAAAAGTTTTTGGTCATAAAAGGTTTGGGGTAGCCAACAATTTCTAAAAATGTTTACAAATTTTTCCCAAGTAATCTCAGTGGTTTTAATGTTTAGCTCAACTTTGGTACTTCCCCACCAAGTTGCAGCTTCTCAAGTAAAGTGGTATATCCCCCAAACCAATTTTGAGGTTTCTGAGAAGTTCCTAATTTCAATATACTATTCCATTTCAGTTAACCAAGCCTCTACATCCTCTCCAGACTCAGAATTGGCAAATTTGGGTGGTTTGATTTTCTTAATATCCGCTGACAGATCAGCCAGCCACTATTTCTTGTTTCTTTTTTTTTTTAGTTTGAATGGGTGAAGAGGTTTTTTTATTATATCCAGAGACTTCTGTCTTTGTTCTAAGAGGAGGTGATGATTGTGTTTCCTCATGGTTATGCCCCATCTAAGCTGCCATCTCATTCATTCTCCTTTCCATGTTATCCAACTTTAGTTGCATTTCTTGCAAAATCTGAAGTAACAAATCAGTGGATGATTGAGTGTTTTCACGGACCATATCATGATCTGCAATGTTCTTGTTGCTGTTCATTTTGTTTTGTTTACTAGTTTAACTTGTGAATTTACAAAATTTGTGTCAATTTATTGAATTTATATTTTTTTAAGTATTCCTACAACAAAAAGATTTTTGCGATGCACAAAACACATGAATTAGCCCAATTTATTTAATTAACTGAATACTTTGCTGCTATATTCATGGCAGCCTTACTTACAAAAATTTCCTCTATTGAGGATGTTTACATCATAACATCTAATCTTGCTTCTCAGCATTTAGTTCTGACTCAGATCTGTACATATCCCACATCATCCAGGATTTGTGGAAATGCAGAAGAGAGTTGCCCTAACGAGCATTCTAGTTTTGAATTAGTTTGTTCCCATATGCTGCTTTACTAGTAGGAGTTCACTTGACTCTTTCTTTTTTCATTTGTTGCAATGCCTGGTTTAGAGTTTCGTTATCTTGGGGCATCGAGCAGCAAGTATAGTTGAATTTTGGCATGTTTTCGATTAAGTAGGGGAAGATGGGGTGTCGAGCCTTCTTATGGGGTGTTTTACGTACTTGCATCCTGTTTAATTATCCTAAAAATTTCAGGTTTACATGAAAGGTAGTGTGCCCTAGGTTCAGTGTTGAACCAAGTGCTCTGATACCATATGTAAAAAATGGATTTTCATAAAGAAAAAAAAGACGGTTTAAACTAAGAACTTCCAACATTCATAAATATACAATTGGAATCCTTTTCACATGACATTAATTGCTTTTAACAATTAACTGAATAAACCATAACCTTGTCAATGTTCATTTGATAATAACTATTTTAACGATTAACTAAAGATAACTGCATTCATGATCATCTGAAATAACTAGATTAACGATTAACTAAACATAACTTTATTCATGATCAACTGAAATAGGTGGATTAATGATTAACTAATCATAACTGTATTCTAAGTCACAAGGTTCGAGTTCGAGTTCGAGTTCGACAAGGATGAAGTTCGGATGAAGTTCGACAAGTCAAAAAACTCGAAAAAAATTCGACATTAAATTCGCCTCATGTAATTCTCCAAAAAATATGTTATTTATCATTATTATTGTATGTTTGAGTTTAATGCAAGGAACTTTTCAATTCATAACTACAATAGAAAACATCTTTTCATGTCTAACAATATATCCAATATATAATCAGAATAGTTTGAGATTACAAAATAGATTTGAAATCATTACAACAAAAGATATCACATTTATAAGATATAACCCATAAGAAACATGTGAAATCATGATTACAAAGTTCTTTTACTATCCAAAAGATAGATCAGCGTTTTATACTTCAAAGTTTAGAACTTCAAATAGCTCAAAATTAGCAAAAGTACGAAGATAGTTCTTGTCAAAATATTATAGTCAAAAGTCAATACTATTAAACTTCAAAAAAGCTCCAGGTTATCGAGAGCACTTGGCTGATTTACTCTAGAATCATCATCAGTGTCACTACTTAGCTCATCATCCAAGAAGTCTGGTTCCTCTAGAGGTCCAGTTGCCATGTCTTCTGAAATTCCTTTTTGTGAGGAAGATGTGGAGTCCTTTGCTGATTGGTTCATGAGCAATTTCAAATTGCTACGAACATAGACAAGATCTCCCAACTTTCCGGACAGTAGCTTGTTCCTCTTTTTAGAATGAATGTGGTCAAAACAACTCCAATTCCTCTCACATGCTGATGAACTTGCTCCCTGACTCAATACTCTAATAGCAAAGCGCTGTAGTTCAGGAGTTTGTGCCCCATAGCTCATCCACCATCTAGACCCAGTTACCTCAGCTCGTGTCATGTCATATTGTGCTGCTTGCATTCCAAACATCCCTTCTGCTTTCTTGTATCTCCAACATTGGTCCCTGATCAGAGCTGCAATGTTTTGATCCGGCTCATACTTGCTAATGGCATCATAAAGCCCTACCATAATTTCACTATCACTTTGTCTGTCAATACGAAATAACTTGGGCTCCAAATAGCAAGCTGCTGCATGTAGAGGTGTGTGCATCATTTTCCACCTAAAATCAACTGCCTCCCATATCTCCATGTAGTCTGCTTCCACATTCTTCAATGCTCTCTGAATGGATTCTTTACAACGGTCCATGCTTTCATAAAGCATGCCAAGGCAAGGAGCATCACCATCCACCATACGAAGAACCTCAACAATTGGACCACATATGCTCAAAACCTTTGATCCACTTTCCCAAAAATTGCTGTTTAAAATGATTTGCTCTATGTTCTTCCCCTTAGCACTTTTAGAAAGTGTTGAACCTTCCCACTCATTAGAACAAATCACAGATCTCAAAGCTGCCTTTTCTTCAATTACTCTCCTCAATGTGATATAGAATGAAGCAAACCTTGTGTCACAAGGCCTCAACAACTCTCTCGATGCATGTTTCCTGTAAAGACTCAAGGTGAGACGATGGTTTCTAATGAAATTTGCAACTGATCTCCCTCTATAAATTGCTTCATGTATCCATGGGAACTTGGCCAAGTCATGAAGCAACAAATCCAAACAATGGGCTGCACATGGGCTCCAATAAATCTGTGGGTACTTCTCTACAATCAGCTTCCCAGCTCCTACACAATTCGCTGCACTATCAGTAACCACCTGAACCACATTTTCTACCCCCACTTCAATAATAGCTTCTTCTAATATCTGGAAAATATATGCTGAAGTTTTCTTTTGATCGCTGGTGTCAATCACTTTCAAGAACACAACTCTTTCAGGGGAAGCCACCAATACATTAATCAAAGGCCTCTGACATATATCTGACCACCCATCACTCAATACAGTACAACCTGTTGCCTTCCAAGAGGCTTTGATCACATCTAACTTTCCTGTCACTCTGCCTTTGGACCTCTCCAAAAGAGTTGTTCTCAAAGCTTCTGAAGATGGAGTTGTGTAGCCTTTACCGAACTCTGCTGTTTTCACAACTGCATTACGGAAATGGGGATTCCTTGCCGCATTGAACGGGACAGCACCAGTAAAGAAATAATCTGCCCATGCATCATCAACCTCTTGTCTCTCTATTGGTTTCCAAAAGCTGTTTAATGTTCCACTCTGTTTCATTGAACCTATGGATGTAGACTTGAGAAAACTAGAGGATGACACAGATGTGAACCTAGACACATCATCTTGAATTCTTTGTTTTTTCTGTATCTTTTTTCGATCAGCTTCACTCAAAAGGGTTAGTTCTCTCTCTATATCAGCTACCATTGCATCAGTGACCTTTGGACATGCTCTAACACCTCCTCCTGTACCCCCACTGATACCAAGTAAGTGGTCTCTTGCCCTTGTTAGACTTCCTATAAAATCTTTCGTACAATTAGTACAATAGAGTTTAGCACCATCTTTTGTCACATATTTCCATACTTCAGACTTTGATTTTTTCGGAGCCATTCAATTACAGCCTGCATGATGCAAAAGAAAATTAATATTAAAAAACAATCAATATTTTCTTGAAAATGTGAAAAGGAAATATAAGAAATAATTATTTCAAACTCTGTAATGAAATATGAATAAATACCAAACTTTATTTTAATTAACTAGATACTAAAATAACCCTTTTAAACTCTTATAAAAAAATTAAAATATTCTAAAATTAAAAAATATTAAACTTAAAAACTAAGTAAAATCTAATTGTTTTAAAATATAAAGTAAATACATAATACTTTTTTAATGTTTTAATATACATTAGCTTTTTATTTTATATACAAATAATAAATAATAAATAAAAAGTATATAGTATAAATAAATTAATAATATTTATTATTAATAACAAATAATGATATTAAATCAAACTATTTTGCACTTTGCTTTAAAAATAAATAATACATACACAGTTAAATAATTACGCAAAGGAAATATTAAAAGCTTATGAATATTAATATAATGTTTTAATTTAAAAATTTATATAATAATTTAATATATATAAAATTCTATTGTTTATTATTGTTTTATGATAAATATTGTTATATTTATATTAAAATACAAATCTAATATTATTTGATGATTAAAATCTTAATATTTTATATTAAAATAACCTAATATTGTTTTATTAAAATATTCTATTTTTTTTAAATCTTAATATTTATAGCTTATAAGTTATAACTCTTTATGTATTATAATATTTTTAAAACTTTTTAAAATAAACAAATTTTAAAAGTTATAACAATAATTTAATAACAATAATAATAAAAAACAAAATTTTTAAAACATTATAATGTTATAACATTTATAAAACTTTACAAAACAAATGCAGACGGCAGACGCAGGACGCAGGACGCAGGACGCAGGAAGGAAAGGAATGAAGTTTGAACAATGGCGAACGGTTTTGCCTACCTGAGACCTCTGCCGTCCACGTGAGCCTCCCTCTTCCCTCTGCCGTTCGCGTGAGGTTGAACCAGTCACGACTCACTGCAGCGTCCAGCCTGCACTCCAGCATCCAGCCTGGAGACGGATTTTTCAGCCCCAGCAGCCGTTACAAACAGGCGTTTCAGCCTCTATAGCAGATGACCAGCGGGCGTTTCAGCTTTAGCGCTCAAATGATAGCTTTAGAAGCCTTAGACAGCGAACACAAAACCCAATAATTTGCAATGACGGAAAGCCTTTTTTAACAACTTTTTTAAGTCGAAAACCCTAAAACGGCCCAGAATAAAATAATATTTATGCAAAACGACAACAAAATAATAGCCGTACGAACTTGAGGCGAATTTTTTGATTTTTAAATTTATTTTTTAAGGTTCGCCGAATTTTGAATTTCAAGCCGAAAATTCGGCGAACCTTGTGACACAGACTGTATTCATGATCAACCAAAATAACTAGATTAACGATTAACTAATCATAACTGTATTCATGATCAACTGAGATAACTAATTTAACAATTAACTATCCTTTCTTCATGCAAGTAAAGTAAATGCTTATCAAGAAAAGAAGGAATAGAACATACATATATCATTTGGAGGATGTTTAGCTGGTTGTGCAAGCCTCGACTTTGGTGAGAGGAGAAGCATTGACACAGGCTTAGCCTTCCAACCTCGGACCATGCTTATCCCCACATATTTTATTAAATAAAAAGGCCCTCCCTACCTCGGGATCAGGCTTGGGATGTTCTTAGTCTAGCCACCTGAGCATCCTGGTGTTTAAAATGTCCGCACAGTTATGAAAGAGACATGCTTAGATAATTGGCGCTACTGACATCAAGTGATCATTAGATGGCAAACATGCCTATAAACTATCTTGGCCAAAGGTTTCCAATGGGTTCAACGACCCAGTCACCACTGCTTGACAAGTTTCATTATAGGAATGTGCATGAGCTATTAAGTATATTTCATTTAAGTTATTCATGTCTGATTTCTCTTTTGCTTACTTGCGGATTTATTCCACCTCTTCACCATTCATTGCCATACAGTCAGTGATTCCCAGGTGTTTTGGAAGTTTATGTGCATTCTGCCCTTTACATGTGTTCACCATTTCACGGCTATACTGCCAATGAATCCCAGGTTTTTGGAGAGTTATGAGCATTCTCTACTCTTGATCATTGTTTATATCTTTTATCATAAATTATGGCAAAATAAAACATGTTCTTAAGTTCATTTCCAATCATCTAGGTTCTTATCACACTTAGTAACTCTTCTTCAAGAGATACTATTCAACTCTCTTCATGATGATTCTGAAAGTTATGAATGTAAGAAGGAAATTCATTATAAAAGATAGGGATTATTCAACAAACTAAATGATGTGATCATGGATAATGAAAAGAAGTTCCTATGCCTAGCCGACTGCTGTAGAAATTGTATTTGAAACATTGCAAAGGTGATTCATGACCTGATAAGAATTCGGTATTGTTTGAAGAATTTGCAAAATGGATCAGTTTCCTCTAGTTGCTTGAGACGTCACTTTCAATGCATAAAATCTCTGTTTTTCAGCCTGTTTATTTGCACGACAAGGAATGGAAATCATACTACTTGAATAAACTTAACAATCGACTTGCAGGATATCGACAGAAATAATCAATGGTAAAAATGTAGGGGTTGGGTGTTATGGAGACAAGGGGAATTCTGAAAACGTAACAAACAAAAGAAGATCGGGCATAAGGAATATGTTCCCTTCTCTTTCTCACGGCTTCCATATATGGAGAGCAATCGAAACTTCTTGGTTTTTCCGGTTTAAAAGATTGTGTCATTTCAAATTTGCCAAGTGTTAAATCGATTGGAAAAGAAAGGAAAATAAAAAGGTTGGAAGAAAGAGTTGGAAAAATTATAATTCGATTTATTTTTATAATATATATGTACGTACGTTAATGTGAATATATCAATAGGGTGACATCATTTTATTAAGTTATTATAATATAATGGTGCCATTTTATCTTTATATTTATATGTACGTGTATATATATATTATAATAATATGATGAAAGGTCAATTAAAATCCCTTGAGGTACGTTTTATATTTTAATTAGATTATTTTATGTTTTATTTGATTATTTTCTTAATAGCTCATGCGAGTCCAACAAATGTATCTTGTGTTCAAGTCGTCCGGTCCTTACCAAAGAAGTTTAAGGTCATACCTGCCAATCCTGATGACTGAACTAAGTGACCATCCCATTTTGATGGTCCCGTTAGCAATGCTTCCCCCTCCATCTTCTACTGCAATCACTCATGGAAGCACTGCCGCCATAATAAAAATTCATAATAATTCCATATAAATATTTAAAAAACTTTAAATTATTAATCATAATTTCAAAATCTAGCAACTGCTACCATCAAATAACAGTTAATGATTAACAACCATCTACATTAACAGTTAATACAATGTATATAAATAACTATTTGTTTTACATGATCATGAAAGAATATTCCGTTAAATCCAATGGTTATGAACAAGTTTAGAATTAGGTCAAAATTTTGGGATGTAACACATTCAACTGTACCTTACAACATAGTGGACAACATGAAGAGAATGAACATGTTAATGACTATTTGGGACTCCCTATCTATTCTAAGACAAGCTGAGATATTTAAAAAGGTGTTGGATGGTGAAGATATGCAAGAGCAAGTTGTTGGGAGCCATGAGAAGGTGGTGATGACAAATCCTGAGCAAAAAACTGATGTGAACAACAAACCAAATATAACAGTTCCAAGTAAGGATGTGAGACCTCTTTCTCTATTTTCCTAGTTATTTATGGTTGACTATGGAGCAACTTGTTCTGTTATGCCATAAAGGGTAGCTAACCAATTAGAGTTAAAATATAGGCCAATAGAAAAGGGAGTAGTCCAGCTAGATGGTATGTCTGTAAATTCTATAGGTCTCATAAAGGATGCTAGTTTGACCTTACATGGTTGCCCTACCTTCTCTATTCGGCAAGATATATATGTGATAGATCTACCTCCCTATTTTGGTCTTTGCTTATCAACAGAATTTATAGCTAAAATAGGAGGTTATTTGTCATTTGATTGGTCTCACATGATTTTCCTCACAAGATATGGAACAAAAGTAAATCTAAAATCTGAATTACTTGCAAAGGATATCATAGAACCCTAGATGCCCAGTATGATAAATGCAAACTGTGTCAATTTCTGTCCACTAATGTGCCCTGAAGGTATTTCGTAGTTGCAACAACAATGTCTGTCTCCCCCACTGCCATCATGTCCATGCTACTTTGCAAAAACACCGACACTTTTCTATCTCTCTTATCAAATTATTTGATAAAACAACCTTGCAACATGGCAATACACAAAACATATCACAAGTATCTCTTAGTCACCTCAACTCACTTTCTCATTGCATCCCATCAAACACTCCCACCCTATTTCCTTCCTCATTGGCATAGATCTCTGGTTTCCTTGTCCAAACCCAATCCCTCCTGCTAATTGATCCTCCTCTCGCTCTTTTCACCATCTTTCCCAATCTACTCAATGACATTCCTCACCTTCCTATGTCCGCTGACCCTCCTCACTTTCAATCCCCCATTACCTTCTATACTCCCTATCAACTGCCCACCATCCATCACTTTCCTGTACTTGCCAAAAAACCAACTCCTTTGTTTCAACTAAAACAAAAATAAGTGGATTTGCTAAACCTCAAGTGCTTCTTCTTAACCTCATGCAACTCTGCTCAACCTCAATGACATTTGCCTTATCTCTTGCTACTTTGCCATCACATCCGCCTTCTCACTTGACCATGCTACCATTCTCCTTGGCCTATTAGCCACCCCCACTCACTTTGGTGCATCTTCCATATTAGAAACGTTTTTGCACTATCATATTAAGTATTCACCTATATTGCTACTCTTTCCACATTCCCCATTCACCCACCTCCCCACTAAGGTTATCCATTGTCAGACAAGGTATATCTGTTAAAATATAGGTACATCCACGAAACACCCTTTAATCAATCTGTTGATCTTATCTATAAATTATTAGCCTCTTTGGCACAAGTGCTAAAGTGCATCCACTTCATGCAATCCTTGCCTTTTTGGCGTATTTGCATAACTTGTTTTGCTGTTGCTACACAACACCTCCGCCCTACACATATTGCATGGATGCACTAAGGTGCATTTTCTTGATTGCATTTCATCATAGGGCAGATACAATTAACGTGTCGTGAACCCTTCATCCAATCTTGGGTTGCACTTGTCAACCTCTCATGAGAGTTGAGAAACCTAATTCTTTCCCAACACTCAACCAAAAGTCCTTTCATCTTTCAATCATATCTCATCTCATAATGCAATTTAGTTATGCAATTTTTGAGAGCTCTCCATGCTTGTGCAACTTTGAAGCTATTATCAACATCCTTTTCCAAAAGCTTGAGCAGCAATGAAGTCTACTATCGTTATGTTGTTGAAATCATGAGTACACATACAAAAACCAATATCTTGGACAAATAGTTAAACCAAAGAGACTACAACAGTGTTCACTCGGTTTGCATTTCTGTTGTTTTTGGTCTCTTTTAGTCTTAATCTTGTATGTTGTTTTGGATATGTTGATTTGAGTGTATTTTTTTAGTTATTTTTATTCCTTTGAGTCACATGTCATTGAACACGATTGTAGACAAAGAATATTGAAGGAGAAGTGTTTAAATACGTGCATGTATGTTTGGTCACTTTTCTATTATTCTAGGGTGTTGGTCCAAGAAACTGCTGTGTATTTAATATCTTTAGAGTGGTTGAATAATTTTCTAATGTATTAGATCAATGGGAATACTTATAAAGAGCTACTTAAAAAGTTTGAAATATACTCCTTTTGGCATGGGTGTCATATATATTTCTCCTAGTGTTTATGCAACACTAGTGATGCTCACCAACAGATGCTGCTACTTAGATAATTGATTCAGCTCACGGTGACATTCTCTGTGTTATTTGTTATTTGTTGACATATACTCTTATGTTGATCAAATTCATCCTGTCAAGTGCAAATAATCAAAGCAATTATTCTAATGCTCAAGAAACACAAATCATGGTTAAAAAACATTTTAGAGCAACAAATTTTTTAACTACTTTTTTTCAAGAGATGAGGGCACAATACAGAATGAACAATTGTTACATAGTCAAGGCACAAGACTTAGAACAATATTAGTACTAGTAATTTCAAAATATAAAAAGAAATGCCAATTGCAAATCTTAATTTTTTTGTTCTATCTAAAAGAGGAAATGTTTTCATGCTGTTTTGATTAATTAGAATCTATAAATTCTTGACATTGATTAGTTTTATTAATTATCTCCAACATGTTGAGAATGTCTAGGTCATGCTAATGCTTATTGGTGCCCAACAGAATGCAGATTTGTCCCTGTTTAATGCTCGAACTCATAAGTTTGAATCACATTGCCTTGATTATCTTGTTGGTATGTCAACATATTATTATCTTAACATGTAACATGAGTGCAGAGTACTGGAATCATGTTTTGATATCTATCTAAATTTTCTTATCCATGAGAAAAAAATAAAGAAAGTATTCAAATTTTCCTTGATATTTGATAATCAATCTAATTTTTAGTGTTTATGTAGAAATTTTACTATCATTGGTGGTTTCTTATCATAGTTTGCATGATTTTAGGGGATAATGAAGTGCTACTATTCCAACGGTCACCTATCAATTTGGTCCATAATCTTATGTGCCCTTTGATAATATTTCAAGGCCTAGATGACAAGGTATGAAAAATTATCCTTGGACAATTCATATCTTATCTACCTATCTATAAATAACAAAAACAAAAGTATCAGTAAATTAGTTTCCTAGATAGTGTATTGATGTTCTTGTGATTTGTTACTAAATTCTCACTCATGTTAATATTTAGTTTTTGAGAATTGCAAAATGCTTCATCTAAGGTACACGTCCCTTTATATTCACATTCATCTAGTACTTATTGTAGGTCATTTCATGATGTACATAAATAAAGTTAATGTATCTTTTGTACTAATCATCAAATGTCATGTGTTGGCCTGCATTTTGTGACCACAAAAGGCTGATATATATATAAGCTGCTGGATCCTGCTGGTTAAGAGAGCGGCTATCGGACCAACCGACATAGAGCATCTTGAGTTGCCTTATGTTAGATTCGCCTTCTGTCTCCTCTCATAACAGTGACCCAAAAGACCTCACCCCTTCCCCTTCCCCTTCTAATATAGGGTAGAGTAGGGGGGATGCTACGATATAGATGCATTCAAACTGCATGGATTCAGTGGGAAGGGTGGCCTATTCAATACCAAACCGACAAAGGAGGGATGGTATTGAATAGGCCGAGTAATTTAGATAACAGTACGAAACATTTTCAACTTAATTTCACAGTTCTCTAAGACAACCCATTGTTTTACTTGGCTAAGATTGATCAACCAATCGACCTCAATTGATATAATGAATCCTTTTGCTGAAGACTTTCATCAAGTCCTTTTAGCTTCTCTGTTTGTTAAGCCTATGCTTGATTTTTGAAGCTCTCAATGCCCTTTTTCTCATTTTTTAGTGTGTGTTGATTGGTTTTTGGTCTTGCTTGAACCCTTGCATTCGGTTTTCCCCGCTATTTGGTATATCTTAGGGCTTAATTAGACAAAGCAGTCAAAAGATGTGACCATTTTATGCCCAAAAGATGGACTCTCTAGATACAATTGCATAATTTAAAATATCATATTATATTCTAATGTTGACATTCACTTTTTGAAAAATATAACATAAATTGCCTTTATGTTATGTTTTTGAGTTACTTTATCACTTAGTGACTATAGAACACTTTATGTTATATTTTCATGTTGAGTTTCTTTTTAAATTTTTCACTTCAGTTACTTTATTAACTATATAGTTTGATTTATTTTTTGAGTTACTTTATGTTTTAATTCAAAACATCTAAGTTAAGATTACTTTTTTGAATGATATTTGCACATAATATATTAAACTATATAGTGTACATATTATTCTTGACTTAGTTAAGTGATATTTCCTCAAAAATCAATTAGACACATGCTTAATTGATCACTTAAGGTGTGCAAATACATGTATTCCAACCCATTTACATGTAAATGCCTTAAGAGAATGTGATTTTCCACTAGAGAGGCATTTTGAAATTTTTAAAACATGTAAATGCATTGCTTTTAAATCATGCATTTGGACTCCAATAGTGTGATTTTGCACTACTTACATTGTTTTGACAAATTTTATAACATGTAGTGAGTTCTAGAGAGTGCAATTTTCCTCTTGACTTAAAAAGCATGCATTTTAAAACATGTAAAAGCACTGCAAGAGTGCGATATGCATAGAAGACCAAATCCCTTGCATTTTAAAACATGTAAAGGTCTTCTTAGAATGTGTTTGGGCTTTCCATCACATATTATTGCTTCTTGAGACCATGATTTCCCAAAAGAGGGCAAAACGTCCATGCTCTTGGCCTTGGAGAACACGTTTTTGCTAAATTTTTTCAGATTTGACCTATCCATGCCATGAAATCCATGCATTAGGGGGCATTTTTTCATCCTTGTGCCTTCTCATGCCTTGGGCATTGCATTCCAATGCCAAAAACGATTCATTTCATGGCATTTTGAGTCCACATTTTAGCAAAAAAGCCTAGATTTGATGGTTTGGAGATCATGTTTTACAATAGATAGTAGTTGTTTTGACCTTTGAAACCATGCCATTGTGTTTGGTGATCACATTTTTACATTCTAATGCCAATAATATTCATATTATGGCATGTTGAGATCACAGTTTTAGCAAAAAAATTTCAAATACTTGGTATTTTCAAAAAGTGTCTTGCATCTCGAGATTTTTTGAGCACATTTTTGGCCTATCCTTGCAAAATCACCTCATTGATTGCTCATTGATAGCCATCATTTGCAAGTGTTGAGGAATTGGTTGAAGATTCAAATTTGAAGGAGAAACATTCTTCTAACCTATTAATCTTCCACTTTTGGCTCTTTGATCACCAAGTAAGTTGAAGTTTTCAATCCTTTTCTATTTCATTACATATTTTCATTCATCCTTGTACATTTGTCCAAAGATATGCCACGCATTGTGCAATTTTTCTACAAATAATCGGAGAACTTTTATTTTTGAGTGTTTGGAAATTCCCCAAATTCTGAAATCGAATTTGCATAAAAGAGCAACTTGTTTTTTGACATGTTTGAGTCAAAAACCAAAGGTATGTTTTTGTTTTGTGTTTATTTTTGTTTGTTGTTTGCTTGCTGTTTTTAATTCCTTCCTTTTGAAGAGGTTGCAACTTCTTTTCCAAGAATGTGAGAGCATTTTCGCTCCATTTCATTTTCCTCTATTTCATGCAAGTGCATCAAGTCATTCCATATTCATCAACACATGTCAAAGCACTTTGCATCTCATTTTCCGTATGGGTTTACATGCAATCTCATTCTCTATCCGCATTAACATGTAATCTAATATTTCATTCCCACTGACATGGATTTCCATCCTCCGAACCTAATTGCATGTTCACTTTAAAACAATTATTGCATGTAATTAAATCCGGAGAATCCGATTTTGTTTGAAGGTCATTCTTTAAAAGTCAAATTTACCATTTGCACACACCCCATGTGCCTAACTTACACTGCCAAAGCATTTACATAAAAGCCTGTCTTTACCCACATGCATTCCATCTCCTTGAATCTCATTTCAGCCCTTTGCATATGCTTACCATTTCCATTCAAAGCCATTGCACAAGATCTTTGGGTTTCTAATCAATACTTCGAATGTATTGCCCCTTATATATCCATTGTCGCTAGTCAAGAATCAATATCCTCTGATGATATGTTCACCTTTTGGAATTTTCATGTTGCAACAGAAGACATGCCCTCATCTTCAAAATCTAAAGGAAAGATGAAATATCAATATGACAGAGAGTTAGCTCATTCATCTCCATCTCTTGTTTCATCTCCTCTGGATCATGTTTTTGATACAGAGATTGAGCACGTTGATATGGCTGATTTCTTACAAAGGGTTGAAGCTTCTTCTAACCAAGAAATGAGATGCATCAAGAAAAGTAACATTCATTCGGTGTCTACTTTCCCTATGGCTACCTTGGAACCAGAATTTGTCTTAGGATGTACACGGCATTTCAGTCCAAAGACTAAAACAATCAAGGATGTAAATGGTAAGGTCATCATTAGCCTAGACCCAAAGGTTATTGAACACATTTTTAAAGTTACTTAGAGTGCAGAGTGTGTAACTCTGACGAAAGAAACGTCTCTAGAGATAGGGAAAGATAATAAATCAGATTATCAAAGGTATATAAATGCATATTAGTTGAATGTCAAAAGAAACAATTTTTCAAGAAGTTCAAGGCTAGATTTGACTTTGACTACCAAGGGACGCATTCAAAGATGAAAAGGGCATTCAATCATGTTCATCGCATGGAAGATGTGTGGATTGACTTGCGCACAGAGGTAGACATCATGAAAATGGACTATTGTAGGCTTACATTATAGAAAATCATTGACCTCAATATGGTGGAGATCTTGGAAGGCTTTTAGATTGAAGATGATGGCATGATCCTGAATACAGAGTATCACAAAGCCCAGTTTGACAAACTTTGCCCTTTTCCTATCTAGTGGCAATAGAAGGAAAGCAATTCTATCTTTGATAGATTCCAATCCGTCTCAGTGAATACTAACAAGTGGCTGAAAATCAAAGGCATCAAGAGAGTACATCAAAAACTTGGGATAGGTTGCAATCACTTTGGACCTGTTGGAAGAAAATCTCAAGTGGAGATCACAAAGAAGGATGGTTCATCCTCTTTAGAAATAGTTAAAACTCTCAAGTTTAAGCTTGAAGGAAGAAAAGGATCAAAACCACCTGTAGATTCTTCTCATCTCTCTCGCAAGCTCAAGGATCGGAGGAAGAATCAAAGGAAGAACTTGATGAAGAAAACTAACAAGAAGAGGGAAAGACAATGATCGTATTGCCCACACGACTGCCAAACAACCAAGATCCATCTACTCAGGAGAGACCTTTTTGGAATGCTGTAGACAACAATGTGTATTCATTCTCCTTTATTTTCACGCCTACCATTTTTGTCTTGGAGGTGAATATGTTGGCACTCCCCATCTCTTTGATAGCTCCTCCTATCCTCACAGCAGAGCAATGTGAGAACCTGGAGAATGTTTTTGATGATTTTTCAACTCTGATAGAAGGTCAAGTTTTGGAACTTGATACATCGGTCACAAGGTTTGAGTTGTTCATGATGGAGTCATCTCAAAGGACACCCATGTTTCCAGCCATGCAAATTGAAGCATGCACGGCGACAACATCAATACAATTAGGATCAATGTCTGTTGTAGCCATTATTCTAGTTTAAGTAGATGAAGGTTTTGATTTGCCAACATGGTTGGGAAAAATTTCCATGAAAAGTAGAAAGGTTGTAGTACCTGCAGATAATCTCCCTATCAAGAAGAATAAATCTAAACCCTCAGAAGCCAAGGTTGTTTCAAGAATCATTGCTAATACTGAAAAGACTAAATATATTGAGATTGTAGAGCCTTTGGTAGGCAAACTAGTTGAGGAGCCTAACTGTTTAGATTACAAGTTCATTGAAATTGAACTTGGTAAACAGTCATGGCTAGGGTGTTTGTAAGACGCCCAAGATGTACTTGCCAATTTGTTAAAAAACAATCTCAAGCCTTGGGAAATGAAGAATCAACTAAGGTAGGAAGTTGCACGTCTTCATGAGGTCATTTAGCAACAACCCTTGCAGCTTGCAGTCATCACATCTTAGACAACTTAGATGAACTAGAGAATTGAGGCAATGAGGGCTTGGTTTGAAGAAGTTATCTCAGAAGGAGTTTAATCCATTAGAGATGCAATTAAAGTTCTTGAACGTATCAGAGGTGTTGAGGAGATACTCCATGATATGATTGCTTCCAATAAACAAGAAACCAATACCTTGAAAGAAATTTTTGGTATTTGGGATCGATTGGAAGACTTTGATTTGGATGTCTTGATTTTCATGCGAGGTCATTCCATCCCTTGATATGTTCTATAGATATCAAGGACTCCTGGTTCATAAGGAGTAGGTACTGGGACAACTTTTGACAAAGTTACAAGGAGCCTTGGAAGGCCATGAAGCGGTGGAAATGGAGATCTTGAACGATCTAGAGAAAATGGGATGCAAGGTTCTTATTGAACACATGTTCACTTAAGAAGAAATGACCTCAGGGTACACTAATAGAGTCAATGCTGATTTTGATTTTGAAGAATTCCTATCACATACGATGAACAAGTTCACTACATACATGTTTGTGGCAAAACACTTGTGGGATTCTCTTGGAGAGAATTACAAAGTTGTAAAAATAGCACATGCAAATGTAGTCAGAATTGAAGCCATTTCAAAAACAATAGAGATCGAAGATCTTTGTAGGGTTTATGATTGTATTGCCAAATACAAGGCTTTCCTTGACAATCTCAAGGATTGATTCAACTTTCTTTGTCTTCTTTTTAGTTTATAGTTGGAGAAGATGAATAGCATGTGATATAATTGCATGTAATTTGATTGCATATCTTTATGACATGTAATCCAATAATTCTTCTCACCTAGTTTTACCGGGTCAAAGTGGTTGAGTTGTTTCCACTTTTTCCTCTTCTTTCTCACTTCTTTTTCTATATAAGAAGTGCCCCCCTTAAATTAAAAATCATCTTTTATTGTATCCAAGAAAGCTTTGATAAAATTGTACAAGCATAACTTTGATTATGTAGTACTATTTTGAAGAAAAGTGAAACAAAGAAACAATTGGAGCAGAAACTTGATTGAGTGCAATTGTGATAGTGCAAATTAGAAGCTTTGACTGTAATTTGTGTCTATTATCTTTTATTCTAGTTGTGATTGTGTATTTATAATAGAGCATAGCAAATTAATAAGCAATCGGAGCCAAAGCTTTGAATGGCAGCGATTGTGGTGATACATAGACTAGAAGCTTTGGCTGTACCTTGTATTGCCATCTCAAATTGACCAAAAATGGTTAGAATCCCCTACTTCTGGAAGTCTTTGCGACCCTATGGTGGAGGTTATTCTTATACAATAGATTAAAACAAGACTTAGAGCCAAATTGATATACTTTCAATCAACCTTTGAGTTGGTGTTGGTTTATCAGTGTCACTGTTTCCATCTATTAGATAGAAGTGGTGTTAAAAGTTTAATGCTACCCATTACTCTGTCCACGGGTAAGTGGATTCTTTCTTGAAAGATAAGAGGAAAGAATATTGGTAACATCCCTTACAAAATCTCTCAAGCTTTCGCTTACCTTGAGTTGATCCAAGGAACGGTAAGAAGGGGGTGCCTTCCCTCTAAAGTAGGAGAGAGTGTCCCATATGATCTGGCTGATCTACCTATTTTGCAATTGGAATTTAATAAAACTGTAGGTTGCAAAATATCCACCCAACAGGTCATATTTGTTTACAAGGGTTAAAAGTTAGTCCACATCCAAATATACATTTGGGACTACAAGCTTACCCAAATTGAATTGCCATGCATTTGACTTAGGGTTTGTTAGATTAGCTTGGCCATACCATTGTTTAAATAATTGTAACTCTAACATTGGGAGCCAAGCAACTTCAACATCTTCCAAATTTATCCTACAACTATTGCGTAATTTTCTTACAGACAATCAATTTGGATCCTGTGGCCTTGTGATTTTTAGAGGGTCTCTGTTGGTTGAAAAAGTCATAATAAGAGTTCCTCTCTAAATAACTTCTCCTTCTAGAATGACTGCTAACTTGTGGCATTTTTCAAACTAGGGCTTGGACTAAAATTAAGAAATTAAGGGATTTTACTGCAGATGTTCAAATTAACTTGGAAAACCTTCCCAATTTCTCAAATTTACTTGACTAATCACGTCACCCTAATTGGAAGATAAAAACTCCTACAAAAAACTAGCATAAAAAAGCTTAGAAATATCAAAACAAGATTACAAGAACACAAAAATCTTACAACATTTTGGTGCACTTCTTCATTCAATTTTGCTTGCAGAAAGCTCCTTCAAATTATTCACTAGTCGTAGAGCAATTGGCAAATTTTTTAGAGTAGCAGAATGAAGAAAACGTTAACCTTGATGCTCTTTTAATGTCATTATTGTCTTACATTTTGTCACCACAAATTGCAAGTAACAGTATGAAACTTTTTCAGCTTAGTTTCACACTTCTGTGAGTTTAGTGTCATGTCCCCTCTTTAGCTCTATATAGCAGTGACATGAGAGTTAGCCTATTATGGAGTCTTGTAGGTTGGTAGTGGTGATCAAGGACTTAGTTAGGGTTTTTAGTGTCCAGATTTGGTATTTCAGGTAGTAGTAGATCAGTTGAGAGGAGTTCTTTGATTTTAGGAGGAGATTCCTACCTTTTAGGAGGTTGTGACATTTTCTAGAGTTGAGGTTCTATGAGATTACCCTTGATCTCAATTTCATGAGATTTGGGTGTGTTTCCTATTTTTTTGGAGTAACCTAGATTTGAGAGTGAGACTGCCAGTTGGCGCAGGTTTTCCAGTATCAGTCACATGCACGTGACAAACTCAGTTTCTTGTTTTGGAGGTGTTTTGGTTGTTCCTTTGCTACTTGGGAAATATTTTAATATATCTAAATATTCTCCTAAGTTAGCATTTTAATAATTTAACTAAGGCTAAGTGTTTAGCCATTTTGTAGTAATAAGGAGTTTTCTTGCTCCATTTGGATCGATTTTTCTATGTGTGATAGCTTGTTGGAAAAAGCTCAGTCTCAAACTTATTTGATGTTTGGAGCTATTTGTCATTCATAAAGTAATGATTTCTCTCTATTTGGACATCTTTATTTGGGAAATAATGTTATATATAAAGTTCAAATGAAATCCATTTTAGGGTTCTTTTAGGGTTCGATTTGCCTTGTAGAGGGGATATAAGGAGATGGTAACCTAAAAGTGAGTATCTTTTATCATTTTGTCAACTTATTTTAGACACCATTGCTCTGGAAGAGCATTCCTCACCTAGGATGCAAACCCTAGTGCTGAGAGCAGATTTGTTGGGACATACCCCTCAACACGACCAGATTCAAAGGTTCCTATGAATATAGTTTGATCAAGGCAGGGGATCGATTTCTAGTATTGTAGTCACACTTTGTAGGCAGTGGATTTTTAGGGAAGGTGACCACTTTGGTTCAGATTGGCGTTCTTTATAGCAGCTACCCTGGATCCCATTTTCAGCTGGCATCAACCTTGTTTGAAGCACATTTGTATTAGTACGATTTTGAAATAAATCAGATTCTGTTGGTATGGTTTTAGAATCATTTCCAGATTAGTATGTATTACTGCATATGATTTCTATCACTTCTATTTTATTAGTTATTGTTATTTATTCATTTTAATTCCTATATTCTGAAAAATGTCGTCGGTAGAAATTGTGTATCAACCGACGGGTCCCTTTGGAAAGGTTCTTGTTATGTAGCCGACGGGTCCCTTTGGAAAGGTTTTTGTTATGTAGCGACATGTTGTATGTGGCCGACGGACTCCTTCGGGAAGCATTGTATTCATGAGATCTTATCATTCAAGCATAATGTACTGTTTGGCTTATGCGAATAATAATAAGAAGAGTTCTACTGTTCGGGTTCGTGTTCATTATCTGTGTGCAATTCTTAATTAACCTATGCAGTAAACATTTGGCGCCGTTGCCCGATGGACCTGGTACGCAGGCAGGCGGATATGAATTAAATGCCGAATCAGTTGAACAAGAATAAGAATAAGTTGAAGGAAAAGGATGACATACGCATTGCGCAGGAAAATTTAATTTTGGCTCAGCAGACAAAGCGTCGAAGGAGATTTCAGAAGATTGCCAACGAAAACAAGAGCGTAGAAGGATTGTTGAAGGAAACTCGACAACGACTCATTTTGGTGGAAGAAGCGAGGGAGGAGTTTCTGAACTTGCATACGCCACGGGAAGAGAATCCTGACGGAAGGAGATTGACTTGCACGGCTCGAAGTGCTGAATGAGCACGAGCGTGGAGTGACCTCTTTGTTCGAGATATACTTCTGGAACGAATAGCTTCGGTTGACAAACCCTCTTCTTCACCAAACAGCGCGGAAGTCGAAAACAACATGGGTGTTGAAAATAGCATGGGTGTTGCAAACAGTGCAGTTGTTGAAAACAGCGCGGAAGCCGATAACAGTGCGGGTGTTGAAAATAGCGCAGAAGTCGAAAACAGCGCGGGTGTGCAGAACAACACGGGTGTTGGAAATAGTGTGGGTGTGCAAAACAACGCGGGTGTCCAGAATAGTGCGGGTGTGCCGAACAGCGCGAGTGTTCAAAATAGCACGGGAGCTCAGAACAGTGCGGGTACTCAAAACAGTGCGGGAGTGCAAAACAGCGCAGGTACACAATAAAACCCTCAACATACAGTGATAATGGCAGGTCCGAAGGAAAAGTTACCTAAATTTGATGGTGATGAAGCAACTGATCCCATTCGACATTGTAAAACATGTGAAACGATCTGGAGGGCAAATGGCATAACAGATACAAACGAATGGATTTGACAATTTCCCGCTACCCTACGGGGTGTTGCGATTGATTGGTTTACTGATACTGATCCACAAAAGTTAAACAGTTGGGATAACATTAAGGAGTTCATTGCAAAATTTTGACTTCTACGCGACGATAATGAAATTGTAGCGGAGATATTCAATACCAAGCAAAAGAAGAATGAAACTGTACGGGTCTTCGCCAGGAGGTTGAAGGACTTAATCAGTAAAATGGAGAATAAGCTGGCAGATGGGCTCCAGAAAAGATGATTCATTGAAGGCCTTCACCCAAAATTGCGGAAAAAGATGAAGATCGTGCCACCATCGACATTTACTAAAGCCTACAATCAGGCATTGAACCTCGAAAGTGACCAAAAGACAAAGAAGAAGAAGAAAAACAGCTCGTCCGATTTAGATGATGATGCATCCTCAGGAGAAGACAGTAGCGATGACGAGGGAAGCAACAAGAAGGTTCGTGCCCTCTAGAAGGACATGATTCAGATGATGAAGGAGTTCAAGAACATGAACAAGGAGACTAAGGGCAATGACCTATGGTGCACGAAGTGCAAAAAAGAAGGCCATACGAAGGGATCTTGCCCGAAAGATCAATTTTTTGAGATTTTCCAGATTCTAGGACACTCGGTAAAGGTATGTCCCTTCAACCTAAAATCAAGAACACCACAGCAAGTGTTCCTCACGCAGGAGGCATCCCCGTCAGGAGGGATCGGGAACACCAGTACGGCAGGTGCCACATCAGGCGGATATAGAAACAACCGACACGGTCAAAACAACAACAATAGCAGCAACAACAATACAGGCGGAAGGAGTCGAATTTAGTATGATGCGAATGGTCGGCCAATAGTTCAATGCCGTGCATGCAATTTGTAGGGTCACTTTGCCCGAGAGTGCACAACGGCTAACACACCGAAGTTGCTATGCCGATGGTGTGGACTTGGCGATCATGACGATGCTAAGTGCCCGAACTCTGTAGTAAACTTGATTACCATCGGGACGGACGAGGAAGAAGTTTTGGCAATCATTCGGAAGTAGGAAAAGCTATACTTAGATCTAATGGAGGAAAAGAAGAGACTGGAGGAAGCCCGCGCAAAGATCCAGAGAGCAACGCAGGTAGAAATGGCACACCTGAAGGACACGCCTGGTACCTCCGTACGGAACTGCACATAATAGAATATTGTACGACAAATATTGCAAGCCGAGGTACCCATCAGGATAAATGATTTGTTGCTCACTATGCCTCAGCTCCGATCGACACTCACAAACATCGTTCCTGCTGCTAAACTACCAAGAGAACATGGCAGGGAGCAGGAGAGTGGAGCAAGTACAACGGACAAAAAGGGGAAGGAAAGTGGTGCAAGTGCAGAAGATTCGATGCTGTTAGCCCTCTCATCCGGATGCCATCTGGCAGTCGTCGAAATGGGAATTCTCGGGACTGTATTGACGAAAACGATTGTGGACGGAGGGTCTGGTGTCAATGTGTTGCTTGAAGACATCTGGAAAAAGTTGGGACAGTTGACATTGTGGCCACCTACCTTCCAGTTGTTAACAGCCGATCAACATTGAATCAAGCCATTGGGAGTACTCACAGCGCAACCAGTGACGATTGGAACACAACCGTTCCTATTGGATTTTGTCGTGATCCCACTAAAGCGGAGTGGATATGATGCCATTCTAGGCCGGGGGTGGCTGATACAAGCCAAGGCAAAGCACGATTGGAAGAAAAATACTTTCACTCGAAAGCAAAGGCCGGAAGTATGTCATTGATCTACACACTCAGATGGTTTGAGAAGAAGCTCTATCGTCGAATTCCGAAGGAGAAGATGATGAGAGGAGGCAGAGTATGGAACCCGATCAGGAGGGAGTCCTACGATTGGAAGGAGATGACGATCTGGATTCAGTAAATGGTCTTTACCATTGGCAGATAGAGGATTACGAGCTCTTTCCAAGTTGTAATATGCTAAGGATCAACGAAGGTAAGAAAGAAGAAGGAAATGAATGTCCGAAGGAACACAGAGAAGCCGAAGGAGGAAATGAATGTCCGAAGGAACACAGAGAAATTGACGGAGGAAATGAATGTTTGAAGGAACATGGACAAGCCAAAGGAGGAAATGAATGTTCGAATCAACACAGAGAAGCCGAAGAAGGAAATGTGGGTATGACTGAAGCTGAAGGACAGAGCATACAGTATGAACCCAAAAGATGGAAAGATTCCACTATACGACCGTGCAGGAAGAAAGTATTACGTCAAACCACAGATATAGTAGAAAGGGGCCAGCAGCAACGAAGACACATCATACGGTCCGCACAGGAAACAAAGCGGAAGGGTTTAATAAAAGTTGCAGTAGTACGGAGTGGACGTGTTATTCATAGCCAAAAGGGGCAGCTGACGGAGTCCATGGTACCGAGCTTCGGAAACAAACCGGGCGATATGGAAAACCGGATGGAGAGATTGTGTACTTTAAAAAAACTTGATGAGCAACAGTTGTAGGAGTGGGCTACGGAGGTGACACAGAACAGGTGTAGAGCATGGCACGATAAGCACTTGAAATGGAACAGGTTTCAAACGGGGAAATGGGTGTTAAAGTATGATGGCCAGAATGAGATCACGCTAGGAAAGTTCAAAGTTAAGTGGGTCGGACCATATCAAACTCGGGAAGTGGGTGTTAACGGAGCAATAAAACTATGGATGCTAGATGGAAAGGAAGTTGCCGACACAGTGAATAGGTCGAAGTTGAATGTCTGCCATGAAAGAAGTAACACACCTCCATGGACAAACATCTGAGAGAAGAAGATTGTAAGTACTGTACATATGTTAATATTGTACATAGTTCAAAAAAAAATTTAAAAAAAAAAATTTGAAAAATTGAAAAAAGGCACTGTACGGATTCTTAACGTGCTCACCGTACGGTTTTTGGAGGTTGTGTACGAAATTTATTGGTTCACCGTACGGATTTTGAAGATAGTTCCCGTATGGATATTTTCACAGTTGCCGTACGGATTGTGGAGACAGTGTATGGACTTCTAATGATTTAACAGCGTACAGATTTGTTGTGAGTGGGCAGTGTACGGATTTCAAGTTCCAGCCACTGTACGGTTTTCTGAATTCATCACAAGTTTTATAAAATCTGATTATCGTATGGCGTACGGACTTTGGAGGTTCCAGCGCACGAGTTTTAGCAAGCAGTGTATAGATTCTTTCATCAGTCGTAATATGGATTTTAGAGCCAGGTCACTATACGGATTTTTCAGCATATTCAAAGTACGGATTTTCATAGAGTTGACAATGAGGAAGGATATTGCTATAGTACGAATTTCAATAGAAAAGTTTCCTGTGTTCTTCAATATGAATTTGTAAATTTAAAGCTTCCAGTTCCGTACGGATTTTGCAGAAGGGGATGTGTACAGATTGTTGAAGATTGAAAGACTTGGTGTACGGAATTGAAAGATTAAAGTTCTGTTTTAATATTCTCAAGGCTTGGCGTGAGGAAGAGCATTCCAAAATTTGGTGTCCGGACATACGACTTCTGCAGGATATGACATTCAAATTTAGTAACATTTGAGGATATTGCATGAGGAAGGAGTCGATACGGTCGAGGATGTATGATGTAGCTGTACATTGGTAGCATAGAAGAGTGACAAGAGGTTTTCTATTACAAAAAAAAAAAAAAAAAGTCGACAAATCAAGAATGCTCAGAATGAGTATCAGATGATGCCACAGGGTAGAGGAAGAACCAACGATTGTCAGAAAGAGTATAGAATCGGCAAAAAATGACAGAAATGGTGTGTTCCGTGCAATTTTGTGTGGGTTTCAGAGTGCCCCAAGACCTCGTGGGGGCGCTGCCCCTCGACCCCGTCAGGGGCGTTGTCCGCTAGACCCCCAGTCGTTGCGGATATCAGTCGTGGGAGTCTGACCAGTTGAGAAGACTTAGAGCTGCTGTAGGCATGGAGTGTATGTGTACCAGAGGCACTGAGAGTAGGTGTTGGCCGTGACGCTGTCTTGGTGGATGCGTAGAGAGCTCGGGAGGAGCTGATCATCCAGTGGGAGGCAGTGCAGCGACACTTGGCTTAGGGTACCGAGGAGTTGGAAGCAGCGAAAGCAGCACAGGTGGCTATCAAGGTCAGCTTGAGGAGTTAGTATTGTGTTAGCAAAGGCTATAGATGCAACGGGATGAATGTGAAAGTGATGTGGCAGATCAAGATTGTTGTATTAGTTGTTTGAGTTTTGTTCTGTAGTCGTCAGGAGACGACTTTTCTTTTTGGGGGGGATTATGTCGTCGGTAGAAACTTTGTATCAGCCGACGGGTCCCTTCAAAAAGGTTTTTGTTATGTAGTGACATGTTGTATGTAGCCAACGGGTAAATAGTTGTAGCGGACATAATGTATCTGTCTGACGAACTCCTTCGGGAAAGTTCTTCAGAAAGTATTTATAACCCCTTTGGAAAGCATTTTCATCATCAGATCATGGAAGCATAATGTACTGTTTGGCTTATGTGAATAATAATAAGAAGAGTTCTGCTATTCGTGTTCATGTTCATTGTCTGTGTGTGATTCTTAATTAACCTATGCGGTAAACAAAAAATAGAAAAAGAAACAACATTCTTTTGCAACTTTTGTCTAGCTCTATAAGATCATAGCAAAATCTACAGTGAATGAGAGTTTATAGCCGAAAGAGGACACATTTCGTTGATCGAATGGCTGCCGAACCGGAACCGGCAGCTTCTGAACTTGTGGTACTACTGAGAGAACTTGCCAGGAATCAGACACAGATCACCGATACGCAACGACTCATGGAAAAACTCTCAAGAAGTTGGTGGAAAACAAAATATCCGGGGAACAGAATGGTCACAGCGCAAATTCGGTGTCGGGTAAATCAATCCCTCATTCAGCATGCTCTCGACCTTCTGTGTCAACTTTTCCAACATGGATGGAGGCACAACACAAAGGGAAACAATCAACCTTCAAAGAGATGCAAGAACAATTGAGAGAGGACTGGAAGAATGCAAACCTTGAAGAAGATATATCCTACAAAGATTATGCGGAACTGAGAATGAGATATTCGAGAGGTGGAAACTGAGGATATTTTAACGATGATCTTAGAAGAAAGTTGAGTAAGGTAAATCTGTCTCCATTTCATGGATTTGGTTCCATATCTGCGCAAGCGTGGTTAATGAAAGCCGATACCTACTTCCAGTTGAATCCTATGCCAGAAGAAGCAATCAAATTTGCCGCATTGCGCTTGGAAGGAATTGCGTACGAATGGTGGCATCACGGCACCATCACATTAGGGCATGATCAAATAAATACTTATGCGAAATTTATAGAGAGATTGATAGAGCAATTTGATGGTAAGGATCTAGAACTCAACTTCAAAGATTCGGCACAATTGAGACAAAATGGATCGGTCGATCAGTTCATTGCAGAATTTCAGAAACTCTTTGTTGTGGTCACGGACATTTCCGAAAGAAGACGGGTAGTGCTCTTCATGGATGGACTGACAAAACCTCTGAAAGATTGGGTAAAGGGGTTCAATCCTGCCACCCTGTTGGAAGCAATCAATAAAGAATGGAGTTTGGCATTGTCATCGGCGTCATCCTCTCGAAGTTACTCACATTCTAAATCGTTGACGTTTCCGAGGGACAAACCTATGCCCAAGAAGTAGTCGTTGGATGACGCTGCCAGACAGGTTCTCAGAAGGAAGAAATTATGTTTCAATTGCAAGGGACGTTGGGAGCTTGGCCACCGATGCCTTGGAAAGGGAAAGATTCATTACATTAAGGTCATGTCTGATGATGAGGACAAAGAGGAAGAAATGCCGGTTGAAGATGACCAACCCCACAATAACACCAACATGGTTAGTTTAAACCATACGGAGAGAATTGCAACCTTGGTACCACGTGGAGGAACCATTGCCTTGCCCGGCAGCCCGAGGTGCATAGTTTTTTGTGTATGAGGTACCCTTCAAGGTCAAAGGGTTATGGTGATTTTGGATAGCGGAGCTACTCTAAATTTCATAATCTCATCATTTGTAAAGTGAAGAAGTCTACCTATGAAGGTGCACGCAAGCTTTCAGGTCAAAGTTGTCGAGGGACTTTTCTGCCCTGTACGCACCTTGTTCTTCGACTGAGTATCACAATGGCGAATCACACGATGACTGAGGATTTCTTCATAGTGGACCTTGCTGACATGGAAGTTATTCTCGAGATACAGTGGATGGAGACACTCGATGAATGCGCTTAGAGTTTCATACGGATGGACTTCACTTTTGTTGTTGACAGGAATAAGGTTGTCCTCTGAGGAATGGCAAATGAAGGTCCGAAGGAAGTTTTTGCACATCAGATGGAGGCAATTTTTCGGCATGATGACGTTGCGTGGGCTGCACATTGTTTTATCTCGGCAGAACCTATAAAGGGGCGTCGAACACATCCACAAGATGATGAACTCCAGGATATTTTAAGTAGACATGATAAAGTTTTCATGGATATTCCTCCTGACATACCACCTCATCGAGGGTTTGAACACACTATTGAGTTGGAATCAGGGGCAAAGCCGGTCATAACCACACCGTACCGTCATCCCAAGAAATTCAAAGATGAGATTGAAAGGACGATTCAGGAATTGCTAGCGAAAGGATGGATCCGTCCTAGTTCTAGCCCATTCGCATCATCTGTGGTCTTGGTAAAAAAGGACGAGACGATGCGCATGTGTGGACTACCGTGCATTGAACAAAAAAAAATAAAGAACAAATATCCCATTCCAAGGATAGGTGAATTACTGGATGAATTGCATATCGCAGTCTATTTTTAAAAAATAGATGTCTATTCCGGATACCATCAGATTCGCATGAGGGAGGAAGATGTGGAGAAGATGGCTTTCCGTTGTCACTACAGACGTTATGAATTTCTGGTCATGCCGTTCGGATTGACCAATGCACCTGCCAGTGGAACGAAAAGGCACAACTTACCTTTGAGAAGCTAAAAGAGGCTATGAATACTTGTCCCATACTTGCACTACCTGATTTCACTCGACCATTCATTTTGGAGTGTGACGTGTCCAAAGAAGGCATTGGAGCAGTACTGATGCAAGATAAACACCCCATCGCTTATGAAAGCAGGAAGCTTATGCTAACAGAATGCCTATATTCCATCTACGACAAAGAAATGTTGGCCATTGTTAATGCATTAACCAAGTTCCGGCAATATCTTGTAGGTGCCAAGTTTGTCGTTCGTACGGATCACGACAGTTTGAGATATTTTTTGAAGCAACGAGACTTGAATGAACGGCAACAAAAATGGATAAGCAAGGTTCAAGCTTTTGATTTTGACATTGAATATGTGAAAGGGAAAAACAATGTGGTTGCAGATGCCTTGTCCCGAAAATCCACCATCGGCTCGCTAGACCAGATTTCAGCTGACTGGAAGACACATTTGTTAGTGGAATATTCCAAAAATACATTTGTATGTGAAATAATGGATGGCCACATTCACAATGATCGATACAGAGTGGTGGATGACATCATCTATTATAAAAACCAGATATATTTGGTGCCAGAATCCAAGTTAAAGCAGATAATCTTGAAGGAAGTACACGACTCACCCCTAGCTAGACACCTGGGTTTCCTCAAAACTTACAGAAGTCTTTGGGAAAGGTTTTCATGGAAATGACTTAAAGGGGAAGTGTTGCCGTATGTAAAAGAGTGTACAGTCTGCCAATAGAACAAGTCCGAACATACTCTACCTGTCAGGTTGGTACAACCTTTGCCAATTCTCGAACATAAGTGGGAAAGTATGTCGATGGATTTCATAATAGGGCTTCCCAAGGTGAATGGAAAGGATTGTATTTTCGTGGTGGTTGATAGATTGACAAAGAATGCACATTTCTTCGCCATCCCCTCCGACCTTTAGGCTGCACAAGTTGCCGATTTGTTCTTTAGAAAAGCCTTTCATCTGCACGGGTTACCCCGAAACATCGTCAATGATCAGGATGGATGATTCATTAGTATCTTCTGGATAGAACTGTTTCAAATGGAAGGAACAGAATTATCGCCAAGAATGCCCCAGACAGACGGACAAATAGATGAACAAACAGAATTACCACCCGCAGATAGATGGACAAACAGAGATTGTGAAAAAATGGCTCGAAGGCTACCTTCGGAACTACGTTTCGGCACAACAGCGAGCGTGGGTAAAATGGATCCATTTGGGGGAATATTGCTACAATACCACGTACCACATGTCCATCGGAATGTCACCATTCAAAGCTCTGTACGGGTACAAACCCCTTTCCTTCATTGACATAGTTTTTGGTGATAGTCGTGCACCAAGGACAAGGGACTGGCTTCAGGAGGGACAAGACATTTTGAGATGCTTAAAGGAAAATCTACATAGGGCACAAAATAATTAGAATATGTACACCGATAGACATAGAATAGAGAGAAGTTTCTAAGTGGGGGATTTGGCTTATCTTCGGTTTCAGCCATATCAACAATCCTCACTGAAGAAAAGAGGAAAAGAGAAACTGAAACCCTGATTCTATGGCCCCTATCGTGTAACTCACCGCATTGGTGAAGTTGCCAATGAGTTGGACCTTTCGGAGGGTAGCCGTATTCATAATGTCTTCCATGTCTCTTGTCTGAAGAAAGCCGCAAGGCAAAATGTCACAGTTGCTATTGACCTTCTGCCACTCAATGAAGAAGGAAAGCTCATTTTGGAACCAATCAAGATCCTCGAAGTACGTGAGAGAGCCCTACAAAACTGCATTGTGAAAGAATACTTGGTACGTTGGTGACACCTACGTTAGATGACGCGATGTGGGAAGGCGAGCACATTCTCCAATACTCGGCGTTGCATTTGCTTGAGGACAAGCAAAATTTGGATGGGAGTACTATAATATAATTGTTATAAAATAAATAATAAATCAAACTTTTGTAATGGGCCGATTGATTTAATATATCTCAGACTCATTTTATTTTTGTTTTCGTAGTATGTGTTGCTGTTGGCTATCTTTGTACACCCTCGGAAAGTTTTGTGACGGGTATTTAAGTACGGCTTGTAGGTTGTAGTCAGTATGCAATTTGGATTACTTCTCTGTACTGCAAATTCTTGTTGGAGTTCTGGATCATTTGCCATTTCGGAAGTGAAAGATCTTCCCTATTTGGCTTGTGCAATTTCGGTGGGATTCAACCCTCACCCTATTCTGTTGTTACATGTAATACTTCGTTCAGATCTTGCAAATCGGAGCACCATCTTTCAACATATATTATTTGTATTTAACTTTCTGATATTGCGTCTGATCTACCTGTGTCTTTGTGAACTAAATTACATTCATTGTTGTGGCTCAATTCCTCACTATGTAACATCCGGCATTTCCCGTATAGATGCTTGATTTACCCGTACGACCCTCATTCCCCACGTGACTTACACCCTCTAAATCACCATTGTACCCCTTACCCAATACTACCGTATGGCTTCCATAACTCCCTACCTGTACACTCTGACACCGTACGACCGTCACCCTATCCTCCAAACATAGGATAGCCATCTACTTGCAATGTACGTCCAGTCATTAGTCATCGTATGGATAGTTCTTTCCTCCATAAGAACAGCTCATCATTCCGTCTTCCGTACACTCCTTACCACCCACACGTTACCCACACATTGTATGGCTCTGAGTCTACAGTATGGACAAGCACCGTATAGACTCACTTTACCATACGGACACACATTCCTGACCGTATGCCCCATTTCACTGTAAGTACTATTCTGCTAGCCACCGTACACCACTCCTGCATCACCCCCCATCATTACTATCGATACATTGTCACTAGACTTGGCCATTGGAACATTACAATTACACAAAAAAGGTCTATTTTGCATTCAACATATGCATTTTCTCTTTTAAAACTCGTTTTTGGAGATTCAAGGCAAAACTTCATGCATTTGGTCTCGAAGAACCTGTTTTTGGTGATTTCTCTTAGATTCTTCCATGGAATTACTTGAAATCTTTCTCTCAAGTGGTGTTTTTGCATGCTCATGCATTTTGATGCATTGGGAACCCTCATTCATGCTAAAAGAATTTTATTTGAGACCCATTTGGAGCCACGTTTTGAAAAAAAATCACAGATTTGGGCCTTCAAAATTCACGTTTTGGTCAAGTAAGGGGTAGTTTTGGAGCTTTGATCATTGTATGTGCATTTGGGAAAGTCGTTTTTGCACTTAGAAGTCAAAAATGACTCAAAGACATGCATTTTTTGGCCATGTTTTTGCAAAAACGGCCCAGATTTTTGTATAAAAATGTCACTTTTTTGTTCAAAAAACTCATAAAATGGCATTTCCAGCCCATACCTTTGATGAAAAGGGGTCATTTTTGAGTTTGCATGCAATCTATTTTATTTGGAGACTATGTTTTTGGAATTCTCATGTCAAATTCGACCATTGACTGCCCATTACATTCAAGTACAGTTGTTTGAAAATCTCGATTTCAGGGAGAATTGGTCTTCAAGTTTATAAAATTTGCTATTTTGGCACACAATCATCAAGTAAGTGGACATATTCCTTCTTGTTAATTAAACTCATGCTTATCTTGCTAATTTTATGCATGTTTTAGCTTGATGCTTCACACTTGTTGATTTGAATGCCATGAAAAGTGTATTTTCACATTTAAAATGATGAAATGGTTCATTTTCATGTTTTTGGTTATTTCCCAAACTCAAAATTGCATGTTCAAGTGGTTTGCTTGTTGACATATTTGTGTCTTTTGCCAAAGGTACATTTTTCTTTTGTGATTGGTTTTGTGTTTTGCGTGTTTGCACTTCAGTTTTTCTTCATTTTGAAGAAGTTGCAAGTTCTTTCCCAAGAACTTGAGCATGCTTAATTTCACTCCACCTTACATTTCATGCAAGAGCATCATTTCAGTCCATTTTCATCTTTCAATGTCATAAAATTTTGCATCTCAATTTTCACATGTGATTACATGTATTTCCTTCTGTCATCCGCATGTCCATGTAATCCCATTTTCCTTTTTCATTTCCATTTTTCCGTACTCAATTGCATGGCATGATTACATGAAAATTCCTTCACCTGTAATTGCATCTTGAAAACTCGTTTCTGACTAAAAGACACTTTTTAAATGGTCAAAAATGTCACGTGCATGTTTTCCCATGCACTTGTACTTGGACTTTCATCTTTCCATAAAGATGACTATAGAGTTCACTTCCCCTCAATTTACATTGCATTTGCATCTTTCCATATGCACTTACATCTCTATGAGCAAAATACATGTCATTCCACTTCTTGTGTCATTACGCATTTCATTTCATCTGTCATTCGCACTTACATGTAAGCTCATTCTCCATCCGCATTAGCATGTCATCTCACTTTCCATTCCTCATTACATGTAATCTACTTTCCGTGCAATGACATCTTGAAAGCCCGATTCACTATTTAAAAATCAAGAGTTTTCATTTACACACATTCCCATGCATTCCATTTTCATGTCCCAAAGCATATTCATCACTGACTTCATGTTTTCTCTCTCTCCACCTACTGTTTTCATCCTCTACATATGCTTTCCGGTTCATTTACAGCCATCACATGTGTTTCATAAGTATCTAATCCATACTTCGAATACCCACTCCTCATGAGCTCGTCATTATAACTCAAATCTCAAAGCTTTCATGGATTCAATCCCATTAAAACTTTCATGTTGCAGCAAGTCAAGATATGCTAGAATTTCTCTAAAGAATGAAGACATCTAGTAAAGAAGGCGTGCTTCAAAAAAGCGGTAATTCATTTGGTTTCCATTTTCCCGATGGTTGTCTAAGATCCTGACTTTGTGTGGGAATGCACAAAGCACTTTGATTCAAAAAAAAAAAAAAAAGTTAAAGGTGCTGATGGAAAGTTATTCGAAGTTTACATCCGGACACCGTCAAGAAGGTTTTCAAAGTGTCAGAGACTCCAAAATGTGCCAATTACAAAGTAGAATTCATGACAATCTGAATGAGAAAAAAACCTTGGTCATGTCAAGTTTTCAAATGACAACGGACAATTCATCAAAGGCTATCAAAAGAAGCAACATGATGGTTATCAAGGTGAATGCAGTGACACAAAATACAGGAACTTTTGATCCTATGATCATTTGGGAGTGCATTGACAAGTATAAGGCCCTCAACACAATCGCTAGGATTGTTTCAAGTCTCTTCCGTCTTTTCTCTTCTTCTTCTTTCATGTTTGTAATTTCTCTTTTAGTTAGACCGGGTCAAAGTTGGTTGAGTTGCTCCCACTTTTTTCCTCCATCTTTTTCTCAACTCCTGTGCCTATATAAAGGAGTGTTCCCTCATTGTAAAAATCACCTTTTGTTTTATGCAAGAAAGCTTTGCCACATTTGTGCAAACATAACTTTGATTGTGTAGTACGAATTTGGGAGAAAAGTGAATATAATAAGTAGTTGGATTCAAAGCTTTGATTGGAAGCAATTGTCATAGAGCAAATTAAAAGCTTTGACTGTAATTTGTGCCTATTGTGATTCATGTTATTATTGTGTGTTTAATAATAGAGCATAGTGATTTAAGAGGCAATCAGAGCTGAAGGTTTGACTAGGAGCGGTTGTGGTAATACATAGACTTGAAGCTTTGACTGTAGCCTGTATTGCTGTCTCAAATTCATAAAAAATATGTAATAACCCCAACCAGTTATAACTTCAACAAACACCAAATTCTTTTATAATTTAGTTGTTTGACATTTCGTCAAACACTTTGCAAGCAAGCTCTGATACCACTTGAAAACTGTTCCTTTTCTAGAACTGAGATTTTTGATGAAAGCAACCTTGATATTTTGTATTTAATTGTTTTTTTGATTTTTTTTGGTTTTTTTGGAAACTATATTAATCAAAGCAAATAGGAAGAAAGCATAAAGAACTACGACTAAAATCTATTTCTTACCCAAAAGGGACAAGTACAATGCACTATGTGTTCATATACAAACAACCAAAAATGTGTAAAAAGCCTTATTTTTATTTGCTGAAGTCCAACCGGCTCAAAATATGGATTGTCAACATGCCAACTCGATTCCAATGTGCAAGATGCAGTTGATGATCGGTGACTCCATGTAGATGTATGTCACCAACTCCAGTCTGATCCATGGTTATCATAATTTGCCCAACAATATGTTTCAGGTGTGTCCAGACTAGTTGTGGCCCCTTCAATTCTCCAACGCAACACCAAATTTGCCCTGTGATTTTCCCAAGAAGTAATTGCAGTATGCTCAGGAATAATTGACCAGCTCTAAGGTGATTGCCAAATGTAATTTGAATGCCCAACATCACCTGCTGGAAGTTAATGACAATTCCTCAATAAAATTTGATCACACTTCTGCAGTCCCCAAGGTGTAAAGGTGCAATCGAATTCTATCCCCAAATCAAACTGCCTCAATCATTTCAATTCTCCAAGATATAATATGGAATAGTAGGAGAATGTGTAAGATGTTATAACACAACAACAAATTGCAAGAAATACTTAGAACAATGCTCAAAAAACTTCTTAGAAACCCTCAGCCAGAAATTCAAAGAAAAAATATATATTTCAAGATACCCCTCCTCCCCAAAAGCCATATTTATAATGCAATTTTAGCCATTTAGCTTCACCCACACACCTTTCACTTAAAAGAAACCTTTATAATATAAAGTCTTGATACTTTATAATATAAAGCACAATGATAATTAAGTATGCATTAAATATTTAAGTTGCCGATTCGGGTTCGGGGACGGGTTCGGGTTCGGGGTTCGGTTTGTGGGTTCGGGCAATTTTTTTTTCCCCATTTGGGTTCGTGGGTGGGTTCGTGAGTATATATATATATATACACACACACACACACACAGAAGAGAAACATGCATAGTTGCAAAACAAAATCTAAAAACATTAAATACTCGCTCATTAATCTATCTTCATGATTGTAAAGAAAATTAAACATTGAATTACTAAATTGCTAAACAAAGACTAGTTCATCAAATAATAAAGTTTGAAACATGATGATAGATGACAAGTGTTTAGTAGTTTATCAATAATCATAGTATCAAATGCCCTGCAAGGGTCAATTGGATCATCATAAAATGAGAGATCAATGGCTTCATCCCCAACTGCAACTATATCTAGAGCTTCATCATTGGAATCCAAACTAGTTCCACTAGTCCAATATGCTGCTATCTCATCGTCCTCCTCCTTGACATAAGGGATTAGATGAGTGAAATGTTTTTAATATTTTTATTAAGTTCCTTTGAGAGTTATAGAAGAAAACAATTTAAAAAACACACTCTTTAAAGTTGTTTTTAGCCCCGGGATCGTTGTGGGTTCGTTTGGGTTCGCTCCAGCAAGGACCCAGATGAATTCACAGTCAAAACTAAGGACCCTGCCCGGACCCGCAGCGAACCCGAGGGCGAATCCGGACCCGTGCGGACCCGGATCCGAATCCAGGCAGTAGGGGACGAATCCGGCAACTTAGTTAAATATTCATTAAAGCCAACATACTTCCCAATAAATATGACTTCATCAAAAATCCATTTGAGATATCAAAAATCCAAAAGCCAGACGATCACCTAGCATGAATTGCTTAATCCAAAAATAGTAACTGGCCAGGAGTGACTTACTAAAAATTGTAAGTCCAAAAATAGCAATTTCACAAGAAAGACCCTCAAATCCAAACATCAACTCACGAGGGTCGTGGTGATGAGTTGACAAAACCATACTCCAAAGACCTACTAAATCGGGGACATTACAAAATAGTTAGAATTCCCCTACTTCTAGAAGTCTTTGTGCCCCAATGGTAGAGATTTTTCTTATAGAATAGATTAAAACAAGACCTAGAGCCAAACCGGTACGCTTTCAATCAGCGTTTGAGTTGGTGTTGGTTTATCGGTATCATCATTTCCAACTACTAGATAGAAGTGTTGTTAGAGATCTCATTTTTCCCATTACTCGCTCTGCAGGTAAGTGAATTTTTTCCTGAAAGTTAAGAGGAAAGAATATCGGTAACACCCCTTACAAAATCTCTCAACTTCTTGCTTACCTTGAGCTGATACAAGGAACGGTGAGAAGGGGGAGCCTTCCCTTTAAGGTAGGAGAGACTTTGTCTCATATGCTATGGCTAGTCATCCTATTTTGCAATTGGATTTTACCCAAAACTGTCGGTTGCAAAATATCCACCCAACAGTCAATTACTGTAGTGTTTTCCGCCAATAATTTCATACGAGCAAGAAATTGTCTGAAGACAACAATATTTGCAACTTCAAATTGTGGTCATCGATCTCTGTGTACCTTTCTTCCTCAGATAATGACAAATGGTCCAACTTCATTTGACTTGTTACATGTCACAAGGGTCAAGAATCAATCCAATACGAAAGCTCCACCTAAGTGAGAAGTCCACAAAAATAATCCAACACATCGCTCCTTGTTTCCCTGTGGCCAGAGACGTGTCACCATCATGTGATCTTGCGGTCAATAACTTCGAGCACTTCGGTTCCCATAATCAAAAAAGCCATTGATTTTGGTAGGAAGTTAATCGATGCTTAGTATTAAAGGAACATCGATAGTCGTGCTACTTTAACCTTCAGTTAAAAGATCTCCATTGAATAATGACATGTATTTAAAGATCAATCCATTAGTTGCATGATGTTTACCCTATATACTATTTAGCTTTAGATACGTTGATGCCATTTCTTTTGCATTGACCAATCACTGACATGTGTACACTGGCATATTATATTCCTACTATGGAGGCACCTACTTGCCGAAAACACATGGCAAGATCTCATTTTCCCAAGAAATAAACTTTTTGCATCTTTGATCATGGAAATGAACTTGCTCGACTTTTAATCTATTGACAATGCCAAAGACAAGTACAAGTGCAATTTTTGTTACATTTTGAAGAATCTTTGTCTGGTTGTAAGAAGTTTTAAAATTTGACTACTAGTAACATGAAATTTATTGCTTAGAACACAGTATTAGACACATCAGCATCATTTGGACTTCTTTAGCTGATTAGGAATTTCATGGCTTTCACTAAGTTGGATCCAAAGTTGGCCCCACTATTTGGCGTCTATTGCCTTTGGATGTGTGGTCATATCTTGTGTTCGTGGTTACTAACTTTTATGCATCTCTGAGCACGGGAACATGACTGTAGAAGTTGATGAAATCCAACTCTGCAGTGCGCCAAGATCACCTGCATGCAAATAGCTTGCTGAAGAGAAACTGAAGGAGCAAGAGCTTGAAACAAACACAAGCGAAAATATTTCACAATAGGAAAATGAAATTGCTATGTGAATGAATTGAATTTACAATGAGAGAGAGACCGAATATAAAGGCCTCAAGGAAGCTTGTAGAACAAGT
Organism: Cupressus sempervirens; assembly: GCA_028749045.1. Classification (NCBI taxonomy): domain Eukaryota; kingdom Viridiplantae; phylum Streptophyta; class Pinopsida; order Cupressales; family Cupressaceae; genus Cupressus; species Cupressus sempervirens. The sequence goes on along the minus strand of CM053792.1, from coordinate 304,846,921 downwards.
TGGAAAGTGCAAGAAGATAAGGTTGACAACTAAGCATACTTCCACAAAAAGGTGGAATATACTAGAAGGGAACAAATTTTCGTGTTGTCAACAACTCATCAACTACAACTATTAACTAAGTGCATTAACCTAAGTAAACTTAAGTAATAGAATAAATAATTAATAAATAATTATTTACTCTAACACCCCCTCTTAAGTGCAACTTAGGGAAATGCCTTAAGCTTACAAAAACTAAAATGTAATGCAAAATGGGTCCTGGCAACAAGGCCATGTTAGGTACCCATGAACAATGCAAAGAAATGCAACCTTTGAAAACAGAGAAAGAGGGAAAACCTAATGGGAAAAACCCTCCCCCAAAAAGAGGTAAAAAAACATGCTGAAAAAAAAACATGAAGTGAAGCAAGGAAGGCCTCAACCAACCCCAAGCATAGACCGCAACTGAAGATAGCGTGGTGATGCAAAAGGTTTAGTGAAGATGTTAGCAACTTGTGCATTAGTGGGAATGTACTCCAATGCAATAACACCATCCTGGATCAACTGACGGATGAAGTGCATATGCAACTCAATGTTCTAGGTACGCTAATGCTCCATCAGGTTGCGTAGATGTGGATGGCACTCTGATTATCGCACCACAAAACAGTGGGACGATCAGGAGGAACCAAACTTAGTCATCAATTACTGAAGCCATAAAGCCTCTAGACTAGCAAGTACTGCGGCCCCGGTACTCAGCCTCTGTGCTGCTTCTTGCACAACCATGTGATAGGACCAGAGCCAAGACAAACACAAAGCCAGAAGTTGACTTCCGATCATCGACATAACCGGCCCAATCTGAGTTAGTGTAGCCAACAATATGTGGAGTCCCTGTGGTGTAATGAATGCCATACATGAGTGTGCCCTGAATGCATCTCAAAATGCGTCTAGCAGCTCGCCAGTGAATCTCATGAGGGTCCTAAGAAAACCGAGAAACAAGGCCAACTGCAAAGGAGAGATTAGGACGAGTTTGTGTCAGGCAGAACAAGTTGTCAACCAACTGCTGATACAAAGTAGCATCCATATAAGTTGAAGAGCAGGAGGTAGACAAAGCGACATCCGACTGAAAAGGTGTGGGAGTAGGCTTGCAAGCAAGCATGTCAAAGCGATGAAGCATGTCAAGAGCATACTTTTGCTGATACACAAAAATCCCAGTAGAGACTGAACAATCTGAAGACCAAGAAAATAGTGCAGCAAACCAAGATCAGTCATCTCAAACTAGTCCATCAATGCACGCTTAATATCTTGATGCATGGATGATGAGCTACTCGTGAGGATAAGATCATCAACATATAGAACAAGAATCAAAATCTCATCTCCAAGATGCTGAATGTACACTGTGGGATCGGAATGGCAGCGAGTGAAGCCTATAGAAAGCAAAAAAGAGTCCATCTTCTCATACCAAGCCGTAGGGGCTTGCTTGAGACCATACAATGAGCGTCGAAGTTTGCAAACCAAGGAGGGATCCTGCACAAATCCTGGAGGCTGCTCCATATAAATCTCCTCAGTGATATCACCGTGTAGGAAGACATTCTTCACATCCATCTGATAAATAGGCCATCCCTGTGAAGCTGCGAGGGATAAGGCAAGGTGGATAGAATTCATTTTGGCGACAGGAGCAAATGTCTTAGTGTAGTCAATAGCCTCAACCTATGAAAAACCCTTCACAACAAGATGTGCCTTATGCTTACCAATCGAACCATCAGCAGCATACGTAGTACGATAGATCCATTTGCATCGCACTAGCTTTTGCCCCTTAGGAAGAGGACAAAGATCCCATGTGTGATTCTTTATCAAAGAAGAATATTCCTCCTCCATTGCATTGTCCCATTCAGAATATCCTGTCGTGTTTGCAAATGTCTGAGGATCATCACTGAGAATGATGGAACTCTAATTTTAGAGTCTCCATTTAGGAAGTATGTTTGAGATTGATGAGGAATTGTCAAAGCATATCTTGGTACACAAAAACCTATTGCATAGAAAAGATTTCATTCGGCTCTCCTTACAATCGAAGGTGCTTCATTGTTGAGGTCTGCATATGATGAATATAAAAAAAAAATCTCAGTCATGTGAAACTGGAGTAATCTGTAAACAAACATGACACATCAGATATAGAATTTGGAGCAACAAAGGATTCAGAGCACATGCCATCAATGAGATAGAGAGCATCTAGGGATGACGAAATTGCCGACTATATTAATCTAAGTGTTTGAAAATATGATGTACATGTAATTCATCCATAGATATTATGGAAAATAAATAGTGTCTTCAGAATATCTTAAGAAGTTATAGATGTGACTTACTGGTATAATGGAGCAATGATGGTGAAGAATGCTAGGATGTTTGAAGCCATATAAGGAAATGAAGTAAGTGAAATAATGACAGGTGACCCATATACAGAGACTAGAAGAATCCAGTGACCATTTCAGTGCAAAAGTTGCAATCTAGTTTTTCCAATGCCCAAAATCATTTCTATAAATTCAATCGGTAGTGAACCAGAATATAGCACCAGTTTGAGAGGAAGACGTATGAAGATACAAAATGAACCAGCAACATGTTTCTCATAACTGATAAGGAAACGTCTTTAAAGCAATACATTCGATCTGTATAATGAAAATCAATGATTGAATTAAGAGGCGTTTATATCAAACCAAAGAGGCAGTAAGCATCTTTCTTATTAGAGAGTGCTGATAAGTAGTCAATGTTAGTCTGCATTCACTTAAGGAGCATTCCCAATATATTCTGAAGATTTAAGGTTACATACATCAAGAAATTATATGTGGCGTATCTTATGGTTTATTATAATGGGTCTGGATTGAATAATGAAGCTGCTGCCAGATGGAAGATTATAATCACAGCCCTTCAGCACAAATACAGGCCAAAACAGAGATGGAACATAATCATTCCCATGGAGATCATTTGCGATTGCAAAATCAAGTGTGTACCTTTCAATCCTCATCGGTGGTAGAAATAAAGGAGGGCAACGATAATAGTGTATGTTGATATGACTCAACCATTGAGAGGCATCAAGAGCAATCTTTTAATGGAGGGCACTAAAGTGTTGAGTCGGATTCCAATTGCATGAGGAGCTTAAATTGAAAGTCTAAAGAAATTTGTTGGCTTTAGCGTGATATAGCAGGCAAAATCTGTAATGATCCCATCTTTTGGCCTTCACGTTCTCCAAAGTCTAAGTGGAGGATAAGAAGAAATTAAATTAATTTCTTATAAAGCCATTAAATAAATTAAAATTAAAAGGTGGCTTTATATTTAATTAATTTAATTAATTATTGTATTACAAAGGAGATGCTTCTAGAGTGTGTATTAATTATTGGAAAAGTGGAAGCCTCTAGAAGCACAATTAATTATTGCAAGAGAGGAGTTTCTAGAGAGTGCATTAATTATTGGAAGGGGGAAGCTTCTAGCACTTGCAATTAATTAATGTTTTAGTTCTTTCTAGAAGGGTGAAGGAATAGGATAAATAGGGGTGAGAGTCTCATTGTTTAGCATCAGATTATTGTATCGGATGATTATGACTTGCATTTGATAAGAGCTTGGATGTGTGAATCACACTCCTTTTTTGGCAATAGAGGACGTTCATTCTCTGTTGTAACATTCTAGACGTCATTCCCTTAAGGTTTGGCCTTTGGAATACATCTTTGTACTTGATTGTAGCATTTTAGAATTAATATAATTTCAGCAGTTGATTCAGCTTTTGGTCATTCCTGGGTGTCCATTACAGTGGTATCAGAGCTATAAGTCCTGCCATCCTGTGGAGATCATATTGATAGCCGGATAAAGATGTATATTAGTCCAGATCAAGATGTGATGTTCAGACAGTTATTGGGTACATTAGAGAAGAGGCAACGTATGCAATAGGAGCAGAATAGGCGAATGGATATGATGTTGCAGCTTATGGCTAGACAGATGGGCATCAACATTGATGATTTGTATGTTGCTCCAGAGCAGAAGGTAGTCGATTTCTCAGGTGGGATCGAGACACGTATAGAGCCAGCCAGCTATAATGTTGGTGATGTGGGCATTTCGGCAGAGTCGGTAGAGACATGCGTGCAAAGTCAGGAGACCACATATGAAGCCTTGTCAGGGGATGATGACGTAGCAATAGTGGAATTAGGAGAATGCGAGGATACTATCATATCAGTAGCCACTTCTATGTCAGTTGAAGCATCCAATGAGGAGTTTAATGATATAAATGCAGTGGTTGATGTATTTTCTAATAAAGCCACACATCTTAATGATTATGAGTTTTCATCAACTACAAATTCAGTTTAGTTTTCTATTGCAGCAGTTAATGTTGTTCCTATGTCCATATATTTCGATGCGGCAACACCTATTGTTGATACAGTTAGCATGAGTACATATGGTTCACCTACAACTACATCTTTTTCAATGCATGATGGTGATAATATGCATTCCAGTCCAATATATATTATGTGGATGGATAAAGGGAAGAAGACGTTTCATAGATCTTCTATGGAGTTGCCTTATGGTGACATTCTGACTTCATCAGCACAAGTTTTGAATGCTAGGCTACAGGGGTTGGTCCTGATGATGCGGGTTTGCAGTTGGTTTAACTTCCATATGGATATCACATATTGGGATCCAGGTGGAGGTTGGAGTCCATTATGTTACTTAATTGCTTGAGGACAAGCAATTTCAAGGAGGGCAGATTTGTAATGATCCCATCTTTTGGCCTTCATGTTCTCCAAAGTCTAAGTGGAGGATAAGAAGAAATTAAATTAATTTCTTATAAAGCCATTAAATAAATTAAAATTAAAAGGTGGCTTTATATTTAATTAATTTAATTAATTATTGTATTACAAAGGAGATGCTTCTAGAGTGTGTATTAATTATTGGAAAAGTGGAAGCCTCTAGAAGCACAATTAGTTATTGCAAGAGAGGAGTTTCTAGAGAGTGCATTAATTATTGGAAGGGGGAAGCTTCTAGCACTTGCAATTAATTAATGTTTTAGTTCTTTCTAGAAGGGTGAAGGAATAGGATAAATAGGGGTGAGAGTCTCATTGTTTAGCATCGGATTATTGTATCGGATGATTATGACTTGCATTTGATAAGAGCTTGGATGTGTGAATCACACTCCTTTTTTGGCAATAGAGGACGCTCATTCTCTGTTGTAACATTCTAGACGTCATTCCCTTAGGGTTTGGCCTTTGGAATACATCTCTTTGTACTTGATTGTAGCATTTTAGAATTAATATAATTTCAGCAGTTGATTCAGCTTTTGGGCATTCCTGGGTGTCCATTACAAAATCTGAGACGACTCCATTCATACAAGCGATATCCAGTATTTAGCCGAGAAAACTATTTTCTAATTTCCATTCAATACCATGAGATATGCATAAGCCAAAGCGACAGATTAATAAAAGAGAAAAAATTTAGGAGCTCAATAAAGCTTAATAATATTTATTAATTGGCAATAACAAAATAAGATTGTAATTATATTTGCTTAATAAAGAGATCTCATGATGTTATAAGAGATGTCTCTTTTCCAAAAAACATAGCTCTTTTAAAAGATATATATGGATGATATTTGTTTGTAAAAAAGGGGAGAGATAAAAAACGTTCATTCAGATATTCAGAGAAGAGGCATTTTATATTTATATTTTACCGTAAGGAGGAATAAGGGTTCAATATGATTTTATAATAAAATTCCATTATTTTATTATTATAAAATTATTTTATTTTAATAATAAAATAAAAATGTTCTTTGTTTGTTGTTAATGGCGTAGAGATTTAAACCACAGGGGAATCATCCTTCATAATTATATTTTAAAATTCCATATATGATTTTGTTATCAGATAAGTGGACATGATCAATTAGCATTTTAAATTTGATCATCGCAGGTGTTGTGAAATATTTAATTGTTTCCACAGCTGTGTCCAGTTTGTCTCAGTAGAGTTAAAATTCAATTTGGACTAATTTAAGATTGCATCATAATTGGTCTGTCGCATCTAGATTATCAAAATTATTGGTAGTACAAGTGCATTGAACATTATGAAGTTGTATGTAAAAATTCTCTGAAGTTGACTCTATCACTCGGATGAGCAAAGGCATTGGTCTTTTTGTTGAAGTCAGAAAATCAATATATTCCTCTTGCAAGCATCAATTCCATTATTTACAAAATTTATACAAAACATTCAATCATCAAGTATTTAGCATCCAGTTTCAGTTTCATTTTGATCGAGTTCAAGGACCTTGCCAGCCGAGAAACTCGTAAAGTTTAAATTCGCTATAGAAAACTCTTGAATTGGGTAGTCAGCGTTCAAGGTGAAGGTTTACCCGCCTGGGTGTAGCGGAGCCCAAAGTGCAGAGGAATCTAAGTGATTTCCGTTCGTTGGCCAAAACTGATTGAGAAGTCCTATCAGAGAAGTGGTAGGCTCTTGGATTTCTAATCTGCAGTTTTGGGAACCAACAGAGAGCATGACTGAGAAGACTGGAGCTCGTAGTATGAGAATGGGTGCGACACGAAGTGGAAGGGTCACGAGCTAGAGATCTTGCAACTTCAACTATAGCTCGAGCCCATTTAGGCATCTGGGGAGGATCCTGTGGTGGAGGTAAATGGGGATCACCATGATCATCATCCTCATCATCCGTGGAACAAACTGGAAAAGAGGGAGTAGTGGGAGGTGAAGGAGGCGCTGGAGGCAAGGTATGAATTGCGGGAGGGCTCTTATCAAATTGGACATCCCATTAAAATAGGACCTCTCTAGAATCGGGATTAAATAACTTGTAAGCCTTAACATCCTCGTAGTAGCCAACAAAAATGAGTGGTCGGCTCTTCCGTTCCATTGCTTTCCTCTGAGCATCAAGTACTAATGCCCATGCTGCACTCCCAAAAACTCGAAATGACGATACATCAGGCTTGACATGAGACCAAGCCTCCTCAGGAGTCATATGTCGAACTGCCTTGTCAGGCATCCAATTTTGAATATAGTTAGCACAGATTGACTGCCTTTGCCCAAAAACACAAAACCATGGACTTGGACTGAATTATACAATTGGCCATCTCCCAAAGTGTTCTGTTCTTTCTCTCGGCCACACCATTCTGCTGAGGAGTATAAGGCACTGAAAATTGATGCTGAAGACCATGTTCAGAACAAAAATCCCTAAAAGCTTGGTTCACGTACTCCTCCCCATTGTCTGTGCGTATCTGTTGAATAGAAAGACCAGACTGGTTCTCTACAAATGCCTTAAAGACTCGAAATAAATCAAAGACATCAGACTTGTACTTGAGAAAGTACACCCATGTGTGTCTGGAGAAGTCATCAATGAATGTAAGCACATATCTGGCACCTGAAAAAGGAGTGGGAAATGACATGAGGTCACTATGAATCAACTTCAAAGGCGCCAAAGCACAAGTGTCTCGTTCATGTGGAAAAGAATCCCTATGTTGCTTGCCAAGTGCACAACCTTGACAAACACCATCTGGACAAGAAATTTCAGGAAGCCCAAGAATAAGTGCCTGTGTGGTCATCTGCTAAAGATATCTGTAATTGACATGCCCAAAACGTTCATGCCAAAGTCTGCTTACTGAATTTGCATGTGCAACTAAATATGAACCTATGTCATTAGAAGACTCAAAGCCATCAAATCTATAGAGGCGAGATGCAAAGTCAACACTCCATGTAGCCACAATCATCTCAGAATCATGTAAGTCGCGGATAACCACATCATGTGGTGTGAACTCAACTGTCTTACCAGAGCCAGAGTGGCAAATCTGATAGATAGACAATAGGTTCATTGAAATGTTAGGAACACAAAGAACATCCTGAAGAGAGCCCACGTCAAGTGCAATAGAACCAAAACCTAGAAATGAAAGCTGTGATGAGTTCCCAACAGCAATCTATGTGGTAGCACAAGGAGCAAGTGAAGTAAGGAACTTAGAAGTGTTTGTCATATGGTGAGAGGCGCCGGAATCAAGAATCCATGTAGGCCCTGAAGTCGTAGCTTGAGCAGAAAGAGCATGACCTTTCCTTGCAAGGGGGGATGAAGCCTGAGGGGCTGAAATATGATGCTCCTTCATGGCTTCCTCTAAAGCTCCCAAATGCTTCCACACCTAGAAACGAGATGTCCATCCTTGCCACAAAAACTACAGGTCTCATTGGATTTTTTCTTGGTCTTGGATGTAGACTCAACAAACTTCGAAGAATCTTTACCCTTTGAAGGGTTTGCTGGACTAGCTGGAGGCTTAGGATCAGATTTTTATGTGTCTTTCTTCGATTTGCCTTTCTTCTTTGATTTCCCCTTAGAATTTTGAGCAACCAATGCTTGGCTGGAAGAGCTAGAGGCATCCACCTGTTGGATTTTTGCCTGTTCCTATGTCAACCGATAAAAAAATGTCTTAAATATAAGCATCCTATGTTTGTCACCAAGGGCATCCATAGTGGAGTAGAAAGTAGAAGAAAAGATCTGATATTGTCCCCGCAACTTTAAGACTATCAAAAAAATGCACTCATCATTTGTTTTGGTTTTCCCACATCCCTGGAAAACTGCACGTAGAGATTTGAATTTCATCAAGAAATCTTCAATGGTGGGAAAATTGGTTGGTGAAAAAGAAGTCAACTCTACATCAAGCTGAAGTGCCCGGAACTCATTCACTGTGCCAAACAAAGTCTGAAATTTGAGCCAATAAGCCCGTGAAGTGGTCAAACCATCCAAGTGAAATAGTAGACCGTCTGAGATGCTTAGTGCAATCAATCCCATGGCCTCATCCATTTTGTTCTTGTGCTGAAGAACCTCAAAAGGGAGTGTAAGGATAGGTTGATTCTCATCCAAACATGACCATAAGTCCCTTGACATGAGAAGCCTAGTCATTTGTGCCTTCCAGGTGTGATAGTTGTGTGGCGTGAGATGGGTCATAGATGGATCCGCTATTGAGAGAAGAAGACAGAAGTAGAAGGGTCTTATTCTGAATTAAATTACAGAAAAGAAAATGCCCCCCCCCCCCCCCCCCAAACAGATAATGATATCCCTCAAATACCTGTTTTGGTACTTGTCTTTTGAATAAAAAGTGATCAATTCTCTGTTTATTGATTCCTGTACTTTACTTTCTGCATTCTTTTCATTTTGTAATATATTTTCACAGCAACTAAACATATTTAGTTAGCAAATAAAACACACTTAGCTCAAAATATGACATAGCAATTTAGGAGGTATGTTAAATTGGTAACATTTTTGGCGACCTCTGAGGGTTGTTTGCTTGCTAAACAGTAATATACTAGCTGCCTTGTAAATGCATTGCTTAGAGAGTCATCTTCTACATTTAGAAAACTGAACCTTCTCAAAATTTAGAAAATTACCAAACTGAAAACATTGCTGAAATAAACACACCTCACCACATCATACTAAAAACTGAAAACTGAAAGCTGAAAATTGAAAACAAAGCTGTTAGTTGCCATAGGATCCCGTAGCTGTTCATTTTGATAACCAGAATGGAATTGTATCACAACAAAGAGATAAACATGGTTTATTTTCTGATCTCTTTTTTGTGTCAAAACAATTGTATCGTCGTTGTGAGGACTGATAGCTGCTGGCTGTTATGACATCTTGCAGATTTAGCTGAAAATCTATTGAAAAACAACTACAAAACTTCAACTGCTAAGCTTGAATCCATACCTTGCATCATAATAGCAATATGGTGCGTTATTTATGATTGTACTAGGGTGGTATACTAGCTGTTTTGGAGTGACCATTCCTCCTATTTTTCAGTATTTTCATGTTGTATACAGCAGTATATTAGTCTAGTATGATGGTGGATAACACATCATATTACTATTGTGGGGCAAGACATTCATTCAAGCCAACCATAATTCAAAACCAGAATTTATACTTGCTGTTTTTCTGAAAATATTCCAAAAGGATCTGTACCAGCAGTATGCTTGAATGTTCTCTGATATTTTTATAGCTCAATGGCTGAAAATTACACCATGTCATCATGAACCTGTTATGAACCCTTGGGGTATGTATGATTTAGGGCATTGGAATTCATTCCATGCTTGTGTGATATTTACCTCATGTGTTGATGGCAGATTGATAATGATGTGCTATAGTTTCCAGCTTTATTACTAACAACTAACATGCTGTAACTTGAATCTAAATGTGCTGAAACAACACTTATTGAAATTTGAAAAGTAAATCACACCTCTATTCTACTGTGCCAAAGAACTTATTGTAATCTGAAAAATACTTCACAAGCACCGCTTGAGGTGAATCCCATTAACTGAGATTTTTAACTCCTCTCCTTCAAGTGTAGACAGATGAAAAGCATTATGTTGTGTGCTGCCTGTTATGATATATGGACCAGCCCACATGGCATCAAATTTCGTATGCTTTCCAAGTCTACTTTTCAATTCATCTCATTTTAATACCACGTCTCCTAGTTGGAAATTTTTTGAAGATGCTTTTTTATAAAACGTCCTCTTCATTTGAGCTTGGCGATGCTCAATTGTTTGTTATAAAACGTCCTCTTCATTTGAGCTTGGCAATCCTTTTCTCTTCTAATTCAGTGAGTTGGGCCAGCCTTAAAGTCATAGGCTCTTCATCAATCATATCTAACTGATGCATAAAATCTAATGCTGGAAACTCAACTAAAACAGGTAATCTAACTTCTTTACCATAAACAAGCGTATAAGGAGACATACCAGTTGATCTTTTAGGAGTTATTCTATCAGCCCACAGTGCTGATTTCAACTTCTTGTGCCAAGAACGTTGATTCCCTTCTAATGCCCTCTTTATAATGTGAATCAGATTCTTATTAGTGGATTTAGCTTGCCCATTACCTTGTGAGTAGTTATTTGATGAAGTATTCAGATACACGTCTTTCTTAACAGCCCATTCAACAATCTTATTTCCTGTGAATGCAAGTGCGTTATCTGAAATAATTGAATTTGGTACACCAAATCTGCAAACTAAATTTTCATAAATATTTAAAATAGCAGTTTCATTTGCATCTTTAAGAGCTACAGCTTCAGTCCATTTGGTAAAATAATCAGTGGCTGTCAATAACCACTTATGACCTGCACTTGATGGTGGGTTAATGACGCCAATAAAGTCGAGACCCCATTTCATTAAGGGCTGGTCCACTTGAATAGGCTGTAAAGGCATTGCTGCTAACTTTTCTTTACCTGCAAAAATTGAACATTGTTTGTATTTTCTTACCCAAAGATGTGCGTCCTTAAACACACTTGGCCAATAATAGCCTATCTTCATTACCTTAAGAGCTGTAACTCTTGGTGAGAAGTGGCCTCCAGTTGGCCCTTCATGAAATTGATGCAAAATATGTTCAATCTGATATGGTTTAATACATCTCAACAATAGACCTTGCAGATCTTTCTTGAACAAAATACCATTCATTAAATAGTAAGGAATGACTTGCAATCTATAATACCTTTGTTTTGACCTTTCCATTCAGGACAGTGTCTTGTTTGCAAGAATCTTATCATATCTTCCACCCAATCATTCTGAATATTGTGGACAGTAGGCTGTTCCTCATTTAATATGGTCAAAACAACATTATCATCATGATTTAAATCATTATTTCCATTTCTAGCAAGCTGTTTGCATAATCCCTTACCTCTAACCAGCTTGGTTACATTGATTTCAATGTCGTATTCCCTGGCTTTTGTGATCCAGCCTGCTCTTTTAGTATTTAGAGCTTTGTTGAGCAGGAAATCCTTAACAGAATGATAAACAACCATTATTTTGATCTTATTATTTCAAAGCATGTGCCAGATTTTTTTCGAACTTCTAATAACAACAAGAACATGCTTTTTAATAAAAGAATACTGCAGTTCATAATCTTTAAGCCCTTGGCTGAAAAATGCTAATGGCTGTTCAAAACCTTCATCATTCTACTGTACTAACATGGCAGCAATAGAATCAATGTTTCCATATGCATATAATATGAAATCTTTTAAAAAATCTGGATTTAATAATGTAGGAGCAGCAACTAATGCTTCTTTTATCAGCTCAAAACTATGTTTACTTTCCTTTGTCTAGCTAAAAACCATACTTTTTCTTAGCATAGCTGTTAATGGAATCAATAATTCAGCAATATTTGGAATAAATCTCCTCACAAAGTTGATCCTACCTAAGAAACTTTGCAGTCCCTTTTTATGTGCTGAAAGTGGTAGAGCGAGAATTGCACTTACCCTTTCCAATTCTATAGTAATACCCTCTTTAGATACAATGTATCCTAACAGTTTGCCTTCATGAACAGAAAAAACACTCTTCTTTGGATTCAAAGATATACCATATTCCCTGCATCTTTCGAATATTACCTTTAAGTGCTGAAAGTGATTTGCTACATTTTTCGAAAAAACATTCATATCATCAAGATAGACCAACACAAACCTGTACATTAAATTCAACAAAGCTTTATCCATCGCTTTTTGGAAGGTTGCACCTGCATTTGACAAGCCAAATGGCATCTTTTGATAAGCTATAGTGCCCCATTTGGTAGTAAACGCTGTTTTAAATTTGTCTTCGTCTTTGACCAAAATTTGATTGTAACCAAAAAAACTATCCAACAATGAGAAACATTCTGAATCTGAAACAATTTGTAAGATCTGTTCCATTGAAGCAAAGGATGCTTATCTTTCAATGAAGCTCTGTTTAAATCACGAAAATCAACACACAATCTGATTTCTCCATCTTTCTTCCTAACTGGGACTAAATTAGAAACCCAAGAGGTATGCTTGATAGGAAATATAATATTGCTCTCAATTAACTTATTTAGCTCTTTGATCATAAAAGATTCTGACTTGGGATTTATTGGCCTCTGTTTTTGTCTAATTGGTTTTGCACCAAGTTCCAATTCAATGGTGTGTTGAGCAATATTGGGATCAAACCCCTTCAAATCTGAATAATTCCATGCAATAATATCTTGGAATTCATTGCACAAATTAACAAAAGTTTGACGCTCTTTAGGGGTACATACCTTTCCAAGTTTGAGCTTCTTATCCTTTGCAACTTCAATCTTTTCATAGTGTTCTTCCTTGATCTGCAAGCTAGATTTATCCTTTTTAATTTGATCATCAGTATTAAAAATAGATTCCAAAGTCACCAAACCTTTAGGCATCTTATTTGTCTTTAATTGAATAATCTGATCCTCATATTGTTCTTATAATTTTTGCTGGTTAGGCTGAGAAAACTCAGCTTCTTCTGTTAAAAATTAACAATTTGTAGATCAGATTAAAAAACTTGCCAACTTTTAGTGTTATTTGGTACAGCAGGTCTAACAACAACTTTTACTATATTTATTAATATTAACGTGTTTGTAATTATATTTTATCAATTTTCTATAAACACGTTAGTATTAATAAATATAATAAAGGGAATTATTCTTTTTTTAAATATATTTTTATAAGTGCATTAAATAATCATAATTTATTTAGCACCTATAAAATATACCTATTTAATTTTAATTATCATTTAAATTTTAATATGTATTGAATGAAAAATGTGGACATTCAGTTAATACATATTAAAATTTAAGTAAATAATAAAAATAGACTTCCAAAATAAATAAAATGCATAATTTATGTGCATGGAACCGAAAGGGCAAAAATTATCAAAGGTAAAAGGGCATTTTGTTTTGTTTTTAATGGGAGATTTTTTATATTAAAAAAATAGAACCCTATCTTATAAATGGACCCGAAACTTGTTAAAATATGGCATACAAAAGCATGAAAAACGTCTAAGGCAGAAGGCATAGGCATTTTTTTGGTCTTCATTTGTTATTCACGCATGGAGGAGGAATAGAGGGTTTTTTCAAACCCTAGCCGCATGGAGAACTTGCTGCCATTTCTAGACTTTGCTGGTGCAATTTTTCTGCTCTATCTTCATGTTTGAGACGTTTTTATCTGCTCTCTCTGTTAGTAGTGGTTGTTTTTATGATGAGCATGAGTTTGTCTGCTGTATGGTCACCATGAACACTTTCTTGTTGTGATTTCTACTGCTATATCTTCATGTTTGAGATGCCATGCTTTGCTGCTTTGGCCAAGGATTCTTGTGGTTTTTTTTTTGGACTGGTTATGGACGTTTTTGAACTTCATATCTTGTATGGCCGTGTGGTGAAGACGCTATATCTGCTGGTTATGTTCTCCATGCGTGAGCTTGCTGCGGTTTTTGTTGGACTACGGATTACTTGGTCGATTTTGGATGTGAGTTTCTTCTTGGCATGAGTTATTGTTGATAATGCCATTTCTTTTAACTCAGAAGCCGCTATTGGAGCTGTAAGTGATTTCTTGAGGTTTTCTGTTACAAGTTAGCAACAAAGACTTTTCATTTAAGGAAGTTCATTAAAGCAAATCTTCTATCTTTTCTTGCTGTCTGGTACAAACAATAAGCGCATTAGCAAATAAATAGTCCTTTGCTGTTGTAAATTATTTTGTAAGCTACTTCTTCCTTATTGCTTTCTAGATCTGAAAGATATGGCTATGGCCTCTAGTTTCCTTTCTATTTTCTAGAGATTTCGCTCTTTGAAGGCCATCACCTGTGAGGTTATACTGAAAATGTAATTATCCTTTGTATTTGCTTGAGCCAGCTATTATCTTTGCTGGAAAACACGAGGATCTCTAGGATTGACTCAAGTCTTGAGTAGTTTGGGTTGCAGTTATTCTGCTTACTGGGTTATCTTGCCATAAATTTGGACATGATTTTTTTGTATTAATCATGCTGATATTGCAGATATTTGTGGTATAAGTTCAGAAAAAATCACAGTGAACTGTATATTGTCTACTTTCCTTCATTCAGATTTGTTCCTAGAGAAACGGGTTTACACTTTATTCTGTTCGTGGTTATTTGAAAGCAATGATAACCCCTTTTATGTGAAGTATCCCTCATAATGAGTTCTTCGATTGTTAATGGAAACATATTTTCTCAAATTCTGATTTGATAAAACTTGTGTGCCCAAGAGCACTGGTTAGCATGATCCAAGCCTTCATGGCACTTTCAGCTGTTGCAAACATTCTGTTCATTTCTTCTTGTTTTACATTTGCTCCCTTTATGGCCTGCAAATTGGACTGTGCTACTTTCATTATATATTTCTTTATTATTCCAATACCTTGGTCTAGTAACCAGTTATCATGCTGATCAGCTGAATATGCTACTGAATCTTCTATTTTTCCACACATAATGCTAATGTCTAAAGGTGCTATTGAATTGTTTGTTTTCTGATCAATAAAAACTTCAAATTCCAAGATCCCTCTGAACAATCATCTTAAGTTCTTTGTGCGGCATGACAAGTTTCTTGGGGTTGAATTAATCTATTAAGAATCTTCCATAGGCTCGTCATGATTTATAGATTTGCATACTCTTCCAATATGCTGATCACTTTTTCCAAACTTATTTGACAAGATTCATGGTCAATTCGTGTTCTCATCTTAAAATTTTCTATAGATTCCTGTCATTTAGTTCTGGTGACATCATCGCAATGTAATGTCCACTTTAGCAGTTGACCAAGTGTGTGTGCGTTAGCCCTGTTCTACATGGTCCCGAAGGCTATCGAAGGGTTTAATGGGATCCTGGAGTGTTTTGGCCTAGTCATTTCCAGTTTGGGCCAAAACAAAGTTGATTTACTCAGTTTCAGGCATACTTACTATTTTTAGTAAGTCGGCAGGACACAGTGCAGGTCAATTTTGGTAATTGGATTTGATACTCCTCGGTGAGAGCTTTCCGATGAGCTATCACTCGCATTATTCGCAGTCCGATTGCTAATACATTTTAATGCCTGAAGTTTTATTAAAGTAACGTCTAATTTAATTGTAAAATATTGAAGTGTTACTTTAATATTTATTTTATGGGGATGTGTACCCAAGGGAGACATAAGGGGTATTTTAACATATGTTTTATATATTACACATCTTTTATCCCACATTGCCCATATGAGTGGAGCGGACCCTTGGAAATAGAATAAAAAGAAGCATTTGTGGCTTCATTAGATAGGTTGAATATGAGAAGAAATTGGTGTGTGAGTTGCAGCTCCGTTCTTGGCATTTGAGGATGTTTATTCTCTCTTGTAACATTCTAGACGTCATTCCCTTAGGGTTTGGCCTTTGGAATTCTTTGTTATCAGCTTCATTATCAGGCAGTTTAGTTGCATTTCTAGCTACAGGCAGATTTGGTATTTTGCTCATATCTTCTTCACTATTTGTCCGACGCTTATGCCGCTTTGAGGGAATGATATTACAAAGGTAGTGGACTGATTGAAGGACAAAGTGCTGTAGCAGCACTGTTCATGCGGCACTATTCACGCAATACTATTCACGTGGCACTGTAGCAGCAAGTTCAAAAGCATGGGCTGGAGTATTATGTCAATAATGCTGAAGTAATTAGTGAGTTGATAAATCTGCCATGTATTTGGTTTTATGAATTCTGAAAATAACATTTTATTGGCAGCAGTTCATTTTCACTTTGCATATTATTGTAATTTCTTTCTTGTTTATGTTGTATGATACCAATTCCATGCACAAAACACAACAAACAAATAAACGTTTGATTTTCGGAGATATAAGGGGTTTAAAACATTAAACGGAGAAATAAGAGGTTGAATGCAAACTGTTTGACATAATTCCTTTCAGCAACTTGGTTTGGTTTTTTGGGACATTTAGGGGTGCCCATTACACACAATAATACAAAAAAAAAACATGTAACTGACACATGAAAAGGGTAACGAACCTTAGACAAAAGGGCCAACTGACTTGGAGAAAAGGCATGAGATTAAGGAAAAATTAAATGGAGACAACATTTATAAGAAATAATGTTAGGAAATGTGATAAACCCTGTCGATTATGGCTCAGACAACTCCAATTCCAAACTAAACTGTGTTTGACATGTCAAACACATGGCAAACAATCTCTAATGTTAAGTCTTTCATGCAAGTGAATTTATTGCTTTGCATTTTAAACTCATAGACTGAATTTCAAAATATTACAACTCTAATAATTTTCAGAATTTTATTTACCACAGGAAAATAGCTAGAATGATCAAGTTTACAGAAAACTTATTCAATTTCCAAATTAATAGAACCTTATTATTATTGTAGTACATAGCCTGGCAATCCAAATAATGCCAATCATACTGGCCTAGAAATGAATAAATCGTCACATTCCAAAACCGTAGGTCCTTTAAATTGCAATAGTAGCTCACCAAACTAATTGCCGATCGCTCCAACAGTGAAACGCTAGGTCTAATGCAAATCGCAGGGCATAGACAATAAATTGTAGGCCCATAAATGATTATAGCTGGTCTGCAAATGGGATCTCGGGCCAACGTCTACAACATCAAATGAAACCACAAACCCCCCACATGGTGTAACAAACGGTTTTTCATAACAAAAACAAAGACAATTTATATAAAATTTTTCCAACATTCATTGAATAGATATTTGAAATAATTTTCATATGACATTAACTGTTTTAACAATTAACTGAAATAACCATAACCATATCAATGATCATCTGAAAATAACTAGTTTAACGATTAACTGATAATAACTGTATCCATAATCATCAGAAATAACTAGGTTAATGTCATGTTCCCAATTTCTGCCCTTCCTTAGTGACAACATTTCTAGCAGGGTTGATCTATTATCTGGTTCCCTTAGGCCAACAGAGCGTAGAGGGAACCAACCTAGGGGCTTTGAGAGTCATGCATGAGCTTCCCAAGTAGTTTGGAGCAGTAGACAATAGTTTCCTACAATTTAGGAGGGATTCCTAATTTGTAGGGATTGACTAGGAGTGGTCTAGGAAGCATTTGGAGACCTCGGTGAATGTTTTGGAAACTTAGAGTGCATCTCCTATTTTTTAGGAGGCATTCCTATTTTTTAGGAGGAACTCCCAGTTCAATGACAGTTCTCTTAGAGGTGTACACAGTAGGGGAGAGTCATTGGGACTCAATTTTGGTTGATTGGGGTTGTCAACTACTTTTTAAGAGCATCCGTAGATTTTAGGGATGGACTGCCACTTGACCCATCTTGTTCGGCATCAGCCACAAAGAGGTGACAAGGTCAGATTCATGTTTGATTGGTCATTTTGGGTCTTTTGGGACCATTTGGGAAATATTTTAATATATTTAAATATTTCCTAATTTGGTGATTAAATAAATTAAATAAGGTTAAGTTTTAGCCTTTTTGGAGTAATAAGGAGTTTTTTGGCCTCATTTGGATGCGCATCCTATGGTGTCATAGCTCGTTGGAAAGGTCTCAAAATTCTCTAAAACTTTCTCTTTGGTCTCAGGGCATTTCAGTGAATGAAATTCTATCTATGAGGAAAAAGGTCATTTTCTAGTAACATGACCACTTTAAAATAAGAAATTATAACATTTTCACTACACAACACCACTTGGAGACACTTAGGGTTCGATTTGCAATTGAGAGGGGGTTATAAGGAGATGGAAGCTTCATTTTAAGATGATCTGAGAGAGCAATTCTTCATCTGGGACGCAAACCCCAGGTTTTGGATTGGCTGGGACGTAGCCCTCAGCAGTTATTGGCATTGGATTCTTCAGACAGTGTGTGTTGCTATCAGGGATAGAGTACGCCATTCTTTATTGTGGATTTAGGTTGCAGATTTATGGTTTCAGTGTCGCAGATTGATTCTTTCAACTAGGATGTGATTCCTTGCAGTCTTAGGGCTGCCATTTGCAGCAATTTGGCATCATTGTTGGATGTAAGCTCCTTGGAACTGCATTGGATATATTATTTGGCTTTATAAATCAGAAATCTGCCTGGTACGATTTATAGCAATTCTGATTTGGCTCTATGCTCTTATTTATTTTTAGTCTCCTCTCATGTTTATTGTTCATTATTCATTACTATTGTGAAAACTATCAAAAAACACAAAACAAAAAACAAAACCTTCTGCAACTTCTGTCTATTCTCAAAGACCATCAAAGAAATCACAAGAAAATATAGTTTATTAATTTAAAAACTACAGCAGATCAGCAAGGGCATCCATCAGGGATCCTTCAGTGGTATCAGAGCCTACATCCTGCCAGCCTGTAGGATTTGTAAGAAATTGTCACAACAGATTTTGGCATCCGGGTATTGGATAAAAAGTTTTGATAATTCATTTTAGCATCTGGGTACTGGCTTAAAAGTTTTGATAATTCATTTTGGCATCTGGGTATTGGATAAAAGGTTTTGATAATTCATTTCAGCATCTGGGTACTGGCTAAAAAATTTTGATGATTCATTTTGGCATCTGGGTACTAGATCAAAAGTTTTGATAATTCATATTAGTAGTATAGGGTTGATTTTTGCTCTGGCATGTTAGTTTCAATTGGTCAACGTGGTAGTTCATTATGGCAAAATTGTTAAGAGATATAACCCTGTGGAAAGAGTGGGAACATTCACAACAAAAATTCAAGTTTCAATTGCAGTAGTTCAATGATTCTATGTCAAGGAAATTTGGACATGCTAGTGGATCATCATCTTCTTCTAAAAGGGATCCATTGCCACTAGACAAGAAAACGGAAGTAATTAGCATACTTGAGGAGTATAATACTCTTCCTCAATATGTTAGGGAGAACTTTCATTTCAAAGATTACATTGACATGCATCCAAAAATTTGTCATAAGGTTAAGCTTGCAAAAAAGGAATACCATGCCATAGTTGATGATATGTTTTCATGTGAGAAAGAAGATTTTTGTCAACCTATCCATGTTCATGATAAAAACACCATAATGGATCAGTCACTTGCAGGGTATGTAGAAGAAAGGCATGAAGATGTGTTATCATTTGAGTTGCAGCCTATGAAATACAAAAATCAGTCATCATGTGGGATTCCTAAAGAAGAAATAACTCTAGATCAGGAGGAGACACATAGCACACCATTGATTCATCAAGTTGATCACAAAATGGAAGAGATTACAATCATGGATCAGTCCATTAGGGATGCTGAAAGCATGTCTCCAAGGTCTGATACCTATTCTAATTTTTACAACAGTAGCTCTAGTCATGTGGTATCATCCATTTCACATGAAGGTAATGAGGTTGTTGAGTCTTCCTATGATGGTACTAAGGTTAAGTGTGTTGCACATGAGATTTATATTGTGGATTCAAACCACAAAGGTTCTGATTGTGTTTACCACACCTTGGAAGATGTGAAAAAGGCTCAAGAGACTTGCAATGGATGGTCACATAGAGCTAAGAAGGCCAAGATGTTTGCTGCCCACGCAAGACAAAACTTACAAGAGGTCAAGGAAAGATGCAATCAGCTTGATAATACAAGAAAACAAAGAGAGTCATACATTAGATCCTTATTTCTTCCAAGGGAAGAAAGTGAGGATGTTGAGCATACAAGGGAAGAGCTTCTTGAGGTAAGTCCACAAGAAGAGCATGTTGAGATGTGTGAAGAGGAAAAGAGTTATAATTTAGCAAACTCAGTTTGGTCTAGTTTGCATCACGAAGTTTATGACGTTCCTCTTTTAAAGAGCCCCTTAAAGGCTCCAAACAATGATGATATTAGTTTCACACTTGATGGACGAGCCACAAGTGTTATTTTCATTTGTGTGGAGTGGAACATTATTGATTCTGATTTAGTTAGTCATGCATCATCTACAATGGAAGGACAATTTTTAAGATCATATGAAGCATCTTGTCTTAAAGAGATGATTAGGGAGACTAAGAGGCTGTTTACTAAGAAGATATTGCATTTTGATAATGTTTGGTTTGTTTGGTATACTACACCTTGGAGTTTGTTAGTAATGGAAAACATATCAGTTATGGAGATAAAGGTATGGATCAGATTTTGGGCAGCTAAGGCAGTTAATGGGACATGTTATATTCGTTTGAACACACCCCATGGACCAGCACCTTTAGAGGAGTCACCTACCTTGGAAGGAGAGGCAAGAGAAGACCGCAAAAACATTGTGGAAAGGTATGAATATACTTCTGATTTTCTGACTTTGAACAGCAATTCTCTTTCATCTCATGAGTCAAACTTTGAACATTGGGTTGGTTACATTCAAGTTGGGGTGTTCAAGTGTGAAGTTGATCCTTCCCTACCAAGAGTTGATGATATATTAAGTTGCATACCTAGTGGACCAGCCACAAAGAGCCTGTCTTTGTTGAGAATTAGAAACATCTCTCATTCATCAATGGGTTTATCACCTTTTCCATAAAATAGGGCAGAGATGTACCTTTTGATTGAAGATTCAGACTTTTTAAATATTACATTGGGCTTTCAAAATCAGAATATAAGGGACTTCGTTGGTTACATGGTTAAACAAAACATTTACTTAACAACCTTTAATGAAGGCACACTAATTTGTGGAAAAATAGGTAAAGTTGCAGCAGCTGTTTGGAGGACTTGAAAAAGTATTCAACAAACTTTCCTTGCCGATGATTGGCTTATATGTGAATTCCTAACAGCATTGGTCGTTGGTAGTAATTTTGACTTCCTTTGGAGTGAAGTTCTTAGTTGGTTAGATGAGGTACAGTTTCACAACAGCGACATAATGAGTATCAACATGCTGGAGGGATGTGTCAGTGCAAAGATTTGGGATCTTGGTATCAACATGTGTTGGGTATTTCTTCAATGGATTCATGTTGAGTTGCTTCACTTTTGGTATATAGATGTTTACATTAGAGTAGCGCAGTGGTTGGGTGAAGCAACATTTCTCAGATCGATATGGGATTTAAGAATTGATAATCCTATAATGTTGGGTACAAATGACACATGCTTTGGTTTTTCTCATGATAGCATACATACTTCATCTTCGAGTTTGTCATCTACATCCATTGATATGGCAGTGGTATCCTTGTTGATTGGTGACTCCATAGTCTTCGATTCCTTGTGGACTAGTGGCTGTCCAAGCTGGAATCATTTACTACTTGACTTGGCATTGACTACATCCATGATTCAGTATGAGGGCATTGAGGAATGTTTCTTTGGGACATTTGTTGTTTGGCATTGGTATGATGACGTCTATGATATCATTCGAGTTGCTGGTCAGAATTATAGTAGTATTGTTAGGTGGTCATTTGGGTTGGAATACTGGTTTATGGGAGTTCACTTTCACACCTTGCTGGTTTGCTTCATTGTATGTATGTTTCATGGAGTGTGGTTGAGATACTTCTTCATCTCATTCAGCACATTTGGTATTTTGGTTTGGGATCCGGGCCCTAGTCTCATTGATACATTGGTGCTTCAGGGTCCTAATGAATTGCTTCACAACTTGTGGTTCACTAATATTTATATCAGAGTGACGAAGCGTCAGCATGGTGGTTCCCTTTTGAGGCGGATTTGGAATCTTGGAATCACTTGGATTTGCAGTTCAATAGTTGAGGATGTTGAAGCCAATGTAGGCTTAGTAGAGTTTCTGCCTTTAGTGTTCCAGTTTGGTTCTTTCAGAGAGCAGTTCATTGAGGAGTTGACAGAGTTGGTACAGTATTTGATTGCTCTTCCTTCAGCAGGTTTTTAGGAGGTTACTTGTTTGGGTGCAGTGCAGGACAGTGTTTCTAGAAGATGGAACTACAAACCTTCCAGGATGGCTTGGGACCCTGGGATCATTCTTGGTTATGTTATGGACTTGCCTGATGTTTGTGGAGTTGGATTGACATTGCTTGAGGACAAGCAATCTTTGGGAAGGGAGGACTGTCATGTCCCCAATTTCTGCCCTTCCTTAGTGACAACATTTCTAGCAGGGTTGATCTATTATCTGGTTCCCTTAGGCCAACAGAGCGTAGAGGGAACCAACCCAGGGGCTTTGAGAGTCATGCATGAGCTTCCCAAGTAGTTTGGAGCAGTAGACAATAGTTTACTACAATTTAGGAGGGATTCCTGATTTGTAGGGATTGACTAGGAGTGGTCTAGGAAGCATTTGGAGACCTCGGCGAATGTTTTGGAAACTTAGAGTGCATCTCCTATTTTTTAGGAGGCATTCCTATTTTTTAGGAGGAACTCCTAGTTCAGTGACAGTTCTCTTAGAGGTGCACACAGTAGGGGAGAGTCATTGGGACTCAATTTTGGTTGATTGGGGTTGTCTCCTACTTTTTAGGAGCATCCCTAGATTTTGGGGATGGACTACCAGTTACCCCATCTTGTTCAGCATCAGTCACAGAGAGGTGACAAGGTCAGATTCATGTTTGATTGGTCATTTTGGGTCTTTTGGGACCATTTGGGAACTATTTTAATATATTTAAATATTTCTTAAGTTGGTGATTAAATAAATTAAATAAGGTTAAGTTTTAGCCATTTTGGAGTAATAAGGGGTTTTTTGGCCTCATCTGGATGCGCATCCTATGGTGTCATAGCTCGTTGGAAAGGTCTTAAAATTCTCTAAATCTTTCTCTTTGGTCTCAGGGCATTTCAGTGAATGCAATTCTATCTATGAGGAAAAAGGTCATTTTCTAGTAACATGACCACTTTAAAATAATAAATTATAACATTTTCACTACACAACACCACTTGGAGACACTTAGGGTTCGATTTGCAATTGAGAGGGGGTTATAAGGAGATGGAAGCTTCATTCTAAGATTATCTTTTGCATATTGAAAAACTTGTTTTTGTGAATTGGCTCTGAGAGAGAAATTCTTCATGTGGGACGCAAACTCCAGGATTTGGATTGGCTGGGACGTAGCCCTCAGCAGTTATTGACATTGGATTCTTTAGACAGTGTGTGTTGCTGTCAGGGATAGAGTACGCCATTCTTTATTGTGGATTCAGGTTGCAGATTTATGGTTTCAGCGTCGCAGATTGATTCTTTCAACTAGGACGTGATTCCTTGCAGTCTTAGGGCTGCCATTTGCAGCAATTTGGCATCATTGTTGGATGTAAGCTCCTTGGAACTGCATTGGATATATTATTTGGCTTTATAAATTAGAAATCTACCTGGTACGATTTATAGCAATTCTGATTTGGCTCTATGCTCTTATTTATTTTCAGTCTCCTCTCATGTTTATTGTTCATTATTCATTACTATTGTGAAAACTATAAAAAAAAAACAAAACAAAAAAACAAAACCTTCTGCAACTTATGTCTATTCTCAAAGATCATCAAAGAAATCACAGGAAAATATAGTTTTGTTAATTTAAAAACTACAGCAAATCAGCAAGGGCATCCATCAGGGATCTTTCAGTTAATGATTAACTGAACATAATTGTATTAGTGATCAACTGAAATAACTAGATTAACGATTAACTGAAAATAACTGTATTAATGATCAACTGAAATAACTAGATTTATGATTAAATGAAAATAATTGTATTCATGATCAATTGAAAATAGCTGTAGCAATTAATAATTGAAATAACTAAGTTATTGATTAACTATCTGTTCCACATACAAGTAAGTAAATACTTATCATGAGAAGAAAAAAAAATATAAAAGTATCATCCGACGGGTCTTTGGCTGGTTGTGCAAGCCTCGACTTTCGGTAAGAGGAGAAGCATTGACATAGGCTTAACCTCCCAACTTTGGACCATACTTATTCGCACACAATCTATTGAATTAGAAAGACCCTCACTACCTTGGGATCGGGCTTGGGATATTCTTAGTCCAGCCACCTGAGCATCCTGGTGTTTAGAATGTCTGCACAGTTATGGAAGGACGTGTCTACATAGTTGGCACTATTGACATCATGTTATCATTAGATGACAAACATGCCTTTAAGCTACCTTGGCGAAGGTTTTTTTGTGGGTTCAACAATCCGATCACCACCGCTTGACTTAACAATAGGTTACATTATTAGGGACAAGCATGAACTATTAAGTAAGATTTATTTAATTTGTCTTAAAGTATCAAGTCTGATTTTACTTTCTTTATCCTTGCAGATTTCATCTCACCTCTTCACCTTTTCCCTAGTTAAACAGCTGGTGACTCCTAGATGTTTGGAATTTTAGAGCAACTGGCTCTTATTAATTCATGAATATTATAAATTTTCAGCATTTCACAAATTGTGATTACATGAATATATTCTTTAAAAGAACGAAAATTGCATAAATAATTATCATCTGATTCCAAAGTCTATTGGCAAAAAGAGTTTATGATTCCATGTTATAAACACTTCACTATGCTTATTGGTAAGCAATTCCCTAGAGTTATTTAGATATAGATGAGGATAAACTACAGCTGCAGCTATGGAAATTGATTTGTAAAAACATTTGAAAGATTATGACATGACTTGATATAAATTTAGGTCTGTCTGAAGTCTTGCAAGTTGTTTGGTAATCAACTCTTCTTCAGTTGTTGTAGACATAACCAAAGTGCATAAATACTTAAATCCTCAGTATGAATAAAACATATATGGTAGAGTATTAGAATGGCGCTGCTATGAAATGGGAAAGGGTTTCAATGGTCTTGCAGATATTCGATATATGTGTAGCAGAGTATCAATTCTGAATCAAGCCGCAATAAACAAGGAAAGAATGCAATTTAAAAGGAAATTAGGAATGAGAGTTCTTGTGTCTTTGTCTCACCTAACTCAAGATGTAAAAAGCTCTTAAAAAGACTCTTTGGCTTTCGTAACTTAAAGAATATTTGTCAATTAAAAACGCCAAGTGTTCAATTGGTTTCAAACAAGAAAAAAATAAAAAGGATGGCAGAAGAGTTGGAAGGTTATAATTCGAATATTAATATAATTTATATTTATATATGTACATGTAAATATATTATAATAATATGGTGAAAGATCATTTAAAATCCTTTGAGGTACATATTATATTTTAATTAAATTATTTTTATGTTTCTTAAATTATTTATTTAATAGCTCATAAAGGTCTTTCAAATGTATCTTGAGTACAAGTCATTAGGTCCTTACCAAAGAAGTTTAAGGTCATACCTATCAATCCCATTGACTGGACTAAGCAAGTACTCCATTCCGATGATCCCATTTAGCAATGCTTCCCCCTTTCATTTTCTCCTGCAATCACCCGTGAAACACTTCCACCATAATAACAAATCCATAATAATTTTCATATAAAATTTAAAAGACTTTAAATTATTAACCATAATTCCAAAATCAAGTATCATATAGAAAATAATTGTTAACGACCATCTTCATTAACAGTTAATACAATGGATATAAATAACTACCTACTTCACATGATCATGAAAGAAAAATCCATTAAATCCAACGGCTATGGGTAATTTTAAAACTAGGTCAAGATTTGGGATGTAACACATGGATTGCCAAATGACCACTGGATATTCATTGCGAAAAATTGCGCCACCGGGAACAATTTCAGAATTGTAATAAAATTCACAATTAATTCTTTCACTAATCTGTAATGCAATATCCAGTATTAGCTTCCCCGTGGATACAGAATATACAGTAGGAGAGAGAGATTCAAATTATATACCTCAGCATAATTTGCATACACCAAATTCAAAATTTTCAGAATTTTAATTGCAATCTCCTCGTCCTAGATAATCACAGTAAGGAGATTTAACTAATGAAACCACTATACATTAGCAGTGACTTCAAACAATCTTCAGAAATTCACAAACCGTTATACTTCAGCAAGGGGGCAGCATTTATAAAACTTAAAAAAAGTCTCAAAGGAAACAAAGGCAAATAAATATTCAAGTGTGCTTTTTCCAATGAAATGAGCTCTTATTTATAATTCCTTGTTGGTGAAAGTTTCCCAAAGAACACTTCAAAAACTACAAAAGTTTCCCAAAAGAGCTCAACACTTGAAAGTTTCCAACACGCTCTTTTAGAAATATCTCTTAATATCATTATTATAATAACATAAACATTATTATAATAATGCAACTTTAATAATTACTTAATAAATAAGAGCTCATGTAATTATTAACGTCATCCATTGTAGGTGACGATCAACTGCTAGAGCCACCCACTGCACTGCCAAAAAATAGACTTACTAAAAATAGTAAGTCCACAACTAGGACCCTCCAAATCACCCTATCAGCTTATGAGGGTTGCTATGATGAGCTAACTCCATCAACTGCATAGACTCGTGAAAAACAAGGACATTACAGTAAAACATAAGTATTGGTCCCAATCAGGACATGACAAACCTCATTTTTAATGATCAAAACGTAACAATAAAACATAATGAAACTAGGGCATGACTAGGGTTTTGCAATATTTACAAATGCAAGCACTAAAACTCTAGGGCAAGGAACTTGTAAGGAAACTAGATCAAGGAACATATCAACTGTAAAAACTTGATCTAGAGTGGCTCTTTTTGGGGACAATCACGACATTGAAATGATGGGAGAACCACATGATTACTGGAAGAGTAGAACACAAAAATTGGGAAACCAAAGACCTTAAAAAATGACACGCAAACCCTATGTACAGAAAATCTACATATGATACAACCTAAAACCTATTGTTGGAATAAAACTACTTCAAGAGAAGTAGTGCTTCAGGAATCGCCAATGAATTGGTAATTCCAAAATATCTCCGGCCATTTCCTTGATGAAATAGGAAATTTCACCCTATTTCTCATGATTAACATAAGATCCTAACTCTATGGGATCAAAATTTTCATGTTTACCCTTATCTTCCTCTTTGGCATTCCACATCAACACAATATCATCAACACAAAAACTTTAGTTAGTTGTCCTATTGTCATATAAATGCTTGAGCTTCAATTGTAGCTTAGCATTCTTTGCACTTGCTTCTCTTATGTTCTCATCTAATTGCATGAGGTTATTTATCCTTATTAGCTGCATGTCTTCCTTAATATCTTCATCATAAATCTAGATAAATCGAAACCTCTCCATCATGTTATTTTATCTCACTGGCACTAGATTAGAAACCCAAGATCAATGCCTAATAGGCTTAATGATCCCAACACCCCTAAGCTTCATCTATTCCTGTTGCATTTTGTTTGCAAGAGTAGGATTATGGGTCTGTATTTCTTCTTGACAGGCTTGGCATTTTCTTTTAGTGGGATGACATGTTGGGATAAATCCTCTCTATATGCTTTCAGATCATCATAGGACCATACAAGAACATGCTTATACTTTCTTAACAAGTCTACAAGTATCTTTTTACCTTTGGGGACATTCTTTCGATGTACACTTTTTTTGATACATCTTGGGAGCCCAAATTCACTTCTAAATTACTTGGGCCCTTCACAGTAATAGAAATTGTACTCTGTCTTGGTTATCAAAAATCATTTTTAAAACAGCTAAGCCCTTTGTTACCTTATTGGTTTTCAAATGGATGACCTTATTGCCTGTTGCCAGACTTCCAGTCCCCATTATTTAAACTTCTAGCTTGGAGTCAAATTAATGGAAGTGTCTTAAGTCCAAGGCTAGGTTTCCCACTAGGTAGCTCTCTTCTCATCAATTGCCTTGTGTGGGATTTCGAGAATTCCAATCTTTGCCTTCTCCCCTGACCCTTCATGTGGCATTCATGCAAATCAAGTGCGCATTCGCCTTTAGTAGTCATAGATTGAGACGGATCATTGTAGAGTGTCTTTCCATGACGAGAAGAAAGGTAGTTATCAATTGGATCATTCAATTACCCAGGTATGCTCAAATCAGAAAATCACCTGTTCAACTGCCGGAAGTGAAGCTCATTTAGTGAGTTTCCGAAACTCAAAGAAAGGTGGCATCCAAAAGTGTAGTTTTCGAGGAATGAGAAGCAGAAATGTTAGAAGAGCATAATTTTGAAGCAAAGAGGTTTGTAACATTACCTAGAAATGAAGGACTTAGTTTTTGCACTAAGTCGGAAATCCACCTCTATGATTACGCTATCACCGGAGTAGCCCAGAACCCATCATTCTGACAAAAGAAATGTTACTCTATTTATTTTGTTGATGTGAATGAAGAACATGCTTATAGGGATCCTATATAAGCATGCTCATAGGGAGAAAGAGTTCCTAAGTGAAGAGATACTAAGTAGATGAAGCCATCGAAAACAAGCTACTTCAGGTGCGCCACAAACCCAATTCCACCATTTTTCGAAAGCATGGAGCTGGATCTATTCTACAAAGAAAATGGTTTGAATTCACATTCTGAAGGTGCCTATAGGGTTCTTGAACCACAACGAACCATTTATGAAGCTCTTGAATGCTAAAGTGACAAGATTTTCCCTTTGTCGGAAAATCACCTCTGCAAGTGCAACTTTGGCCGATGGAGCACCCCAATAGGAACTTTTCGAAAAGTGCAAACATGGCTCATTTTATCAAGTATGCATATTTTATTTTTTGATTCTAAGGATGTTTGAAGAGATGCTGAGCATTAAGGAAAGTTCTATGAGGTGTTCCGAAGGTAGAAAGGGTTGGTCAAAAATTGGCCGTATTCAGTGCATTGCGGCTCTTGGACTACCTGCAACCCTAGTTTTTCGAAACATTGGATTTGATTTGGTGCTTGAGGTATATATATTAAGATTTCGCTTCCTGAAGGTATTAAAAGGGGTCATGAGCTAAAGGATCATTCAGATAAGTAGAATTCAGTCAAGTTAGAGCATTGTTGGAGTTTCATCTCTGTGACTACTCTATCTCTGGAAGCACACCTTGAGTGCCTTTTTTTCGAAGAGTAAAGTTGAGTAATTCTTTCAGTGGTGCTTCAATTACAAGAAGCAAATAAATTTTTGAGATGCCTGTTTTATGTTTCTCAAAGAGAAAGTAACCAATCATAAAGGATATTCGGAAAAGATGGAAGTTAACTTCTCTAGTTTTGGAAAAGCACCTCATGAACCACTTCTCCAACGAGCCAATCTAAAATGCATTCTTTGATAGCAGTTGAGTTACAAAATGGAATATTCTTTCGAAGATGCCAATATTATGCTTCCCAAGTTGTGCGAAATAAAGTAAAAGGTAAAGTATAGATATTTCAAAAAAGTACAAAATGAGTTCTCTACTGCCCAAGTAGATGCTCAACTGCTGTGATCCCAACAAAGATGAAATGACAAGTTTTTCAAGTAATCAGGAAAGTAATGGAGCTATGGCCTCCAATAACTAGAAATAAGTATGAGTGGAAAAGAAAAGGTGAGGCTTCCTTCCAGACTCAGCTAAAAAGAATTGTTTTCTTATGAGCTGGATTCTCGCATCGAGACCTTCATCTTCACAAGCTAGTATAAACATAGTTTAAAAGCTAAATCTTATGAAATTTGTTGTATGACCTCCTATTAAAGCCAAATTTGATACAAATAAAGTCTAATGGAGCTGTTAACTCATCTCATTAATTGCAAATATGGTTGTTATTCCCCTACAGGTTGTGTCTTGCATAACTCTCCGCTCTTCACTCGTGTTGTGGGAAATCCGAGAAGCAATGTTCAAATTCAAAATCATAAAGATCGGATTTGTGGTGAGTTCACCTCTTCATCTTGCAACAGGCACAATTTCATGCTAACTGCAATTTCTCTTGCTCTGTGTGACTAAAAGTAATTTTCCCATTATATAATAAATAATTTTTATCAAACTATTGTAATATGCCGATTGATTTAATTTATCTTGGACCCATTTTTATTTTTGTTTCCATAGTTTGTGTCGCTGTTGGCTATCTTTGTACACCCTTGGAAAGTTTTCCCCGATGGGTATTCATGCACGGCTTATAGGTAGTCATTAGGTATGCTTTTGGATTATTTCTATGTCCTACAAATTCCTGTTGGAGTTTTGGATTGTGCGCCATTTTGGAAGTAGAAGATCTTCCCTATTTGGCTCATGCGGTTTCGGTGGGATTCAACCCTCACCCTATTCTGTTGTTGCTTGGTATACTTCACTCAGACCTAGCAAATCGGAGCATCGTGATATTGCGAATATTAATTGAATGTTTGTATTCACTCTCCATTTCTTGTTTGAGTTTTATCTTGGTTATATTAAGTGATTCAATCATTTCCCAACACCTGATTTCATCCATACCTCAGCGTTGGACACATCTACCCCTACCATACGGCTCACCGCACACGGCATAACCCTCTGGAAATCACCGTACGACCCTATTTTGCATCACTGTACGACTTTGCTTGGCATCCACTGTATGACCATTATGTCCCCCACTCTTCTCCATATAGCATTGTGGGTGCATCCCCTACGACTGCCTATTGTATGGACTAGACTGCCCACCATACAAGCTTCTTGACGTCGTACGACCTTCACTCCCTTGGTGTACGACACATCTCCAACCATCATTTCGTACTGTCACTTAGACACCGTACGACCTCCATATCGTCTGTTCTATCCCAAATTGGCATTTGTACTCCAAATTCTAGTTGTACTGTACTGTCGTTTAAAATTTTGTACGGGTTTTTAGATTGTTAAGAGCAATTGCGTGGTTTGGAACATTACAGTGGCATTCGAGTGCTTCGATCCTACCAGCTTGTGAGCAATGAATGAGAGTTTATAGCCAGAAGAGAAAAAGAACCTATTCTGTTGATAGAATGGTTGTCGAATCGGAACCAATAGCTATTGAACTCGTGGCACTCTTGAGAGAACTTGCAAAGAATTAGGCACAAATCACTGATACTCAATGACTCATGGAGGAGACTCAAGAAGTTGGCAGACAATAAAATATCCAGAGAACAAAATAGTCACAGCATGGACTCAGTGTCGGGTAAAACAAACCATCATCTGGCATGCTCTCGACTTTCCATGCTGTCTTTTCAGGCACCACACAGTGGGAAACAACCAACCTTTGGAGAGATGCAAGAACAACTAAGAGAAGACTGGAATAATGCGAATTTTGAGGAGGATATATCCTACAAAGATTCCACGGATTTGAGAATGAGATATTCGGGAGACAGAAACCGAGTATACTTTAACGATGATCTAAAAAGAAAGTTGAGTGAAGTAAATCTGTCTCCATTTGACGGATTTGGATCCATATCTGCGTAAGCGTGGGTAATGAAGGTTGATACTTACTTCTAGCTGAATCCTATGCCAAAAGAAGAGGGAATTGTGCATGAAGGTGTCATCACGACACCATCACAATGGGGCATGATCAAATAACTACTTATGTGGAATTTACTAAGAGATTGATACAACAATTTGATGGTAAAGATCCGGAACTCAATTTCAAAGATTTGGCATAGCTGAGATAATGGATCGGTTGACCATTATATTGCGAAATTTTAGAAACTCTTTGTTTTGGTCACGGACATTTCTGAAAGAAGACGAATAGTGCTCTTCATGGACGGACTGACAAAACCATTGAAAGGTTGGGTAAAAGGGTTCAATCTTGCCACCTTGTCGAAGGCTATTATGAAGGCACGGAGCATGGCATCATCGTCAGCATCATCCTCTCGAAATTACTCACAGCCCAAACTGTCGGTGTTTTCGAGGGACAGATAATAAACCTCCACCCAGGAAGCCGTCATTGGACGAAGCTACTAGATAGGAACTCTGAAGGAAGAAATTATGTTTCAACTGCAAGGGATTGTGGGAAGCTAGCCATAGATACCTCGGAAAAGGAAAAGTGCACTCCATTGAGGTCATGTCTGATGATGAGGATGAATAGGAGGAAATGTTTGCCGAATACAACCAACATCACAACAACACTGACATGGTTAATTTGAACCCTACGGAAAGAATTGTCGCTTTGGTACAGCGTGGAGGAGCACTTGCCCTAGCTGGTAGCCCGAAGTGCACAATTTTTCATGTACGTTGTACCCTTCAAGGACAAAGGGTTATGGTGATGCTGGATAGTGGAGCCACTCTAAATTTCATAAACTCATCTCTAGTGAAACGAAGAGGTCTACCTACGGAGATGCATGCAGGATTTTAGGTCAAGGTTGCCAGAGGGACTCTTCTGCCTTGCACACACCTTGTTCCTCAGCTAAGTATCACAATGAAAAATCACATGGTGATCGAGGACTTCTTCATAGTGGACATTGATTACATGGAGGTTATTCTAGGCATATAGTGGAACCGCCGATTCTTTTTAAGTGGGACCGATATCGAGAGGACCTCTAGCTACACCTATTTAGGTATTTTGTTTTCAGGACCACATTTTAGTTTGAGACCAGCCATGACACTGAGGGTAAATAAGGGGTTAGGTTCACTAGCCTTGCTTGAGCGACAGTGCTTTAGACAACATTTCTAGAACACTATGTCTAAGATGTCTCTCTTAGACTCCTTGGTTACACCTACTATCCTTTATGGTTTAACCCAAAGTAACAAGAATCGGAATCGGCAAGGCCGAATCGAATCGTGAATCGGCAATGAATCGGCAAATTTGTAAAAACCTTTTAAATTTAAAGATTTTAACAATTTAAAACTTATTTCATGCACCCTTTATTGAATATAACTTAAACACACTATAACATCATCAAATAGAAGTTAAAACTTAACATACATAAACATGGAACATAAAAATTAAAATCCATCACATATGTAACTATGTTATCTAAAATGTAAATTGTAGGCTAGCTGAAGTAAATAGAAATCAAATGATCACAATGATTTAAATCATAGAATGTATGTAAGATGATCCATAAGACATCAAATCATAAATGTATGTAAGAATCTAAGATGAAGATCCATGAAAGTTTGAAACATATGTCCATCACATATGTAACTATGTTATCTAAAATGTAAATTGTAGGCTAGCTGAAGTAAATAGAAATCAAATGATCACAATGATTTAAATCATAGAATGTATGTAAGATGATCCATAAGACATCAAATCATAAATGTATGTAAGAATCTAAGATGAAGATCCATGAAAGTTTGAAACATATGTCTATCAATGATTCAGTATCAATATCTGTAAACAAAATATAAAAACAAGGCTCCAGCTCAAGCCTCAGACTCATAGTCATCGTCATCATCCTCAACATCATCCTGAAGCTCGACTGCAGCCTCAGCTCAGCCTCTGAGTATCCAGTCTGCCTAGTAGCAAGCCGTCTAATGTAGGTCCTAGAGGACTGCCGAGCCATATCTCCCGCATGTAAGATGGGCTCATGAATGTCGCTAGGGCCTGTGCCTGTGCGTGCACGTGTGTGTCTACCAATGCCTGAAGAATGTGCTCTAGCTGCCTCAGCCTCTATATCCACCTGGTCAACCCACAGACGGTCTTCCTCAGTGAAGACTGGATCCACAACCTCTATGAGCCACTCTGATTCTGGATCAATCTCCTCTAGAATGATCGGAGAGGAGTAAGTGCCCAAAATCTGTCTGATCCTAAGATGGAGGTTGTAATGAACAAAGACAATATCATTCAACTTCTGCACTGTCAACCTGTTTCTCCTCTTCGAATGGATGTGCTCGAACATGGACTAACTCCGCTCACATCCAGAAGCGCTGCCTAGCTGACTCAGAATATGAATGGCAATTTTTTGAAGTTTTGGCGTTGTGGCCCCAAACATTTGCCACCATCTATTTGCAATAAGGGAAAAATTGAAAATAGAAACAATTAGTCTCATTTACAAATTACAAGTTAACTCTAAAATTACATAATCAACTTTAAGATTAGAATCTAGATTCATGAACATTGAATATATTATTTAATTTTTACCTGGCTGTAGTGTTGTCTGAGCATTTATGGCCATCCTGCCAGAGAAAAGTGGCCCCTCTTTATTGTTGAACTGGTCTAGCTCAACAATCGCAGCAGCGCTATTTTCATCGCTACTCAACCTCTGAATCACTGTGTATAAGCCAGTGAGAACCTCCGCATCTGCCTTGAACTCAGGACGGAAACGATATGCCGGATTCAGAAAGTAAGCTGCTGAATGGATGGGTCGATGGAGCTGATTCTGCCATCTTCTATCGATGATGTAGCCCATAGAGGGCTTCTCCCCATTAGCAGTTCGTAGCA
Source organism: Cupressus sempervirens (assembly GCA_028749045.1). Lineage (NCBI taxonomy): Eukaryota > Viridiplantae > Streptophyta > Pinopsida > Cupressales > Cupressaceae > Cupressus > Cupressus sempervirens. The sequence goes on along the minus strand of CM053792.1, from coordinate 304,812,175 downwards.
AAGCTACAAGGGGCTCAGTGACCTACATATAAAGTAAAACAAAAAACTTGAGTCAAAACTTAAATATAAAATAATATAACTTAAAGTAAAAGTAAAATACTAAATGTTAAATTGCAATAAATTTACCTGCAGGATTTCTCTAGCGGGTTTCCAAAAACCATCCTTATCAAATATGCAATCCGCCACATCTATCCCTACAGTGGTCGTAGCATAGGAAGAGGAAATCCACTCCCGCCCAACAAACATGCTCCTCAATTCATCCCTTGATGTCAACAAGGACTACAAGGTGATGAAATTCGAGGCAAACCTCGTGATACCTGGGCGAGCTAACTCTTTGCCTTCTGTGTACTTCCTCATTGTGCTAAGGACAAATGAATGATTATAAATGAATTTGCGTATGTTTTTTGCCCTTTCCACACATGACTTGACAAACTCAAGTTTGCCAATTTCCTCCAACATGAGGTCAATGCAATGTGCCGCACAAGGGGACCAAAATATGGTGGGGTGCCTCTCCATCAAAAGTTTACCTACAACAATTTTAAGTCAATTAGAAATTCAAATTTCAAAATTCAAATAAATTTATTTTCAAAACTTGAAAAGTTAAAATTTTACCTGCAGCAACATAACTTGCTGCATTATCCGTCACCACCTGGATCACATTTTGTTCTCCCACCTCTGCTATGACTTCCTCAATAGCCTCACATAAGTATGTGGCATTTTTTACATGTGCAGAAGCATCAATGGATTTGATGAACATGGTATATCCTACAAGTAACAAAACAATGAATTAGAATATTAAAATTAAATGGATCATCAACAAATTAGCATTCAACAAATCAAAATTTACAATTATGTATGTAGGAAAGTAGAATGATCAATTACCTCCACAGGATACAAGAAAATTGAGGAGTGTTCTATTCCTCCTATCTGTCCAACCATCAGTCATGATGGTGTAACCCTTTGCAATCCACTCCTTTCGGTTCTCCTCGAGCTTAGCCCTCATGTCCTCTACCATCTCATCCAAGAGGTATCCGCTCAACTCAGCCTCAGTTGGGGCTTTAAACCCCGGACCACAAATAGCAACCGCGTCTATCATGTTCTGCCAATAAGGAGCCCTGTCACAAATAAAAATTTAGATGTCAAAGACTCAAATTATAAAACAAGTAAATATAATTAAAGTTTTACTTTTACTTTTAATTTTAACTTTAAGGAAAACAACGAAAAAAGAATCAATTACCTGGCTGCAATAAATAGAATGTTGCAAAAGTACCAAAATTTGCATATCTCCTTTCTGGCAGCATCATGAATTTCCTTGTTCAAACCCATGCCCTCAAGCGTGGGTTGGGAACAAGGAGTAGTGCGGGGCACAAAGTAACTATCCATTCTGTTTTTCCGCACTCTAGGCTGCAATAGGTTGGTGTGGGACTCTGTCTCAGTATGTGACCGACTAGCACTAGCACGAGCAGAAGAACTAGGATAAAAAGGAGGCCTAGAAGAACCCCTCCAACACAACCTACAAATGCAGAAGCTGATGCAGATGCAGATGTGGATGCGGGAACATGGGAGCCAATACCCCTTAAACCTTCAAGTTGCATTTTCCTATTGGCTTTGTCTTTTTCAATGTTTTCTAATGCCATTAAGCAAGTGCGTTTTGCCTCAGGAGTTTGGTGAGTGCAAATTGTAACATCGTGTCCAGGTATAGCAGCAATGTGGTATTTCAATCTATAAATACCCCCAAAAGTTATTTTTTCTTTACAAAAAATACATTTTGTTTGATATTTGGTTCTTCCAGGAAACTCTTCGTTATATTTCCAACATTCATCTTTTCTACCCATTGCGAATTTGCAAAAATTGAAAGCAAAGGCTGCTGCAATAAAAATTTATATGTAAAATATCAAAGTTTGAAGCTAATAAAAGCTACAAAACAACAAACCCTAGTTTGCAACTTAGTAAAAATAAAGAACATTCAAGATGTAAACTAAAAATCTTGAAAACTATAAAAATTTAACAAAAAATGCATAATACACTAACATGCAAAAAAAAAAAGAGCACTTACCTCTTGCAAATGAGTTGAGGAGTGTTGAGATTGGCTCCCTAATGCTCCCAATGCAATTGATGGCCTCCTCAAATGGATTGCTGATCTCTTTTGTGCTCTTTCTTCTTGCCGGTTAGAAACCTATGGCTTTTTTTTTCTCTTCTTCTCTCTCACTTTTCCTCTCTTCTACTCATGTTAAACAAATAGAAGGCCCTTTAGGGTTATAACAAAGAGAATAGGTCAAAAACAAAGTAAAAAAAACAAGCAATTTTTTAAAATTTTACAACTCTATACTTTATTGGCCGCGGGCGATTCATGCCGATTTTTCCAGGCGATTCATGCGATTTTTTGGATGAATCTAATCGCTAAATCGCCGATTTAGGCGATTTTATGGCGATTCTCGTAGGTGCCAAGTTTGTCATTCATATGGATCACAACAATTTGAGATATTTTCTAGAGCAACGGTACTTGAACGAGAGGCAACAAAAATGGGTAAGCAAGGTTCAGGCTTTTGATTTTGACATTGGATATGTGAAAGGGAAGAACAATGTGGTTGCAAATGCCTTGTCCAGAAAACCCGCCATCTGCTCACTAAACCAGATTTTAGCTGACTGGAAGGCACATCTGTTGGTACAATACTCTAAAAACACATTTTTCTGTGAGCTAATGGATGGCAACACCCAAGATGATAGGTACAGAGTAGTGGATGACATCATGTACTATAAGAATTAGATCATTTTAGTGTTGGAATCCAAATTGAAGGAGAAAATCTTGAAGGGAGTGCATGACTCACCCTTGACAGGACACCCAGGTTTCCTCAAAACTTACAGAAGTCTCCAGAAGAGGTTTTCATGGAAAGGACTGAAAGGGGACGTGTTGCAATATGTAAGAGAGTGTGCGGTCTGCTAGCAAAACAAATCTGAACATACTCTACCTGCCGGGTTACTACAACCTCTGTTAATTCTAGAACATAAGTGGGAATGTATATCAATGGATTTCATAACAGGGCTTGCCAAGGTGAACGGAGAGGATTGTATTTTCATCGTGGTTCACTGATTGACAAAGTACGCACATTTCTTTGCCATCCCCTTAGATCTCCAGGTTGCACAAGTTGCCAATCTATTTTTTAGACAAGTTTTTCGTCTACACGGGTTACCTCAAAACATTGTTAGTGATCGGGATGGACGATTTATCAATATCTTCTGGATAGAACTGTTTTGGATGGTAGGGACAAAATTGTCACCAAGTACTAGTGACCACCCACATACAGACGAACAAATGGAGATTGTGAACAAATGACTCAAAGGTTACCTTCAGAACTATGTTTCGAAACAACGAGCATGGGTCAAATGGATACATCCAAGAGAATATTGCTATAATACCACGTACCACATGTCCATCGGAATGGCACCATTCAAAGGTCTGTACGGGTATGAACCCCTTTCCTTCATTGACATAGTTTTGGGTGACAGCTGTGCACCAAGGGTGAGGGATTGGACATACTAAGATGCTTGAAGGAAAACCTATAGCGTGCACAAAATCAACAGAAGATGTATGCCGACAGACATAGAATGGAGAGGAGTTTCGAAGTAGGGGATTTGGTCTATCTCTAGCTCTAGCCATATGGACAATCCTCATTGAAGGGAAAGGGAAAAGAAAAATTGAAGCCACGATTTTATGGCCCCTATAATGTAGTTCGTCGCTTTGGTGAAGTCGTGTACGAGCTGGAACTTTCAAAGGGAAGCCGTATTCATAATATCTTACATGTTTCATGCCTGAAGAAGGCCGTAGGGAAGAACGTCACAATAGCCACAGACCTTCCACCACTCAATGAAGAAGGAAAGCTCATATTGGAACCAGCTAAGATCATCAAAGTACATGAGAAGACTCTGTGGAACTGCACGGTGAAGGAATATTTGGTGTGTTGGAAACACTTGCCATTGGACAACACGATGTGGGGGGCAAGCAGATTCTCCAACACCCAGCATTGCATTTGGTTGAGGTGAAGCAAAATTTGGGACGGGAGGACCGTAATGTTCGTGTTATAAAATAAATCGTTTTTATCAAACTATTGTAATAGGTTGATTGATTTAATGTATCTCGAACCCATTTTTATTTTTGTTTCCGTAGTTTGTGTCGCTGTCGGCTCTCTTTGTACACTCTCGGAAAGTTTTCGTTGATTGGTATTTAAGCATAGCTTATAGGTAGTCATTAGGTATGCTTATGGATTATTTCTATGTACTACTAATTCCTGTTGGAGTTCTGGATTGTTTGCCATTTCGGAAGTGGAAGATCTTCCCTATTTGGCTTGTGCAGTTTCAGTGGGATTCAATCCTCACCCTATTCCATTGTCGCTTGTAATACTTCGCTCGGATCTAGCAAATCAGAGCATCATCATATCGCGAATATTAATTGAATGTTTGTATTTACTCTCCATTTCTCTTTCGAGTTTTATCTTGGTTATATTAAGTGATTCGATCATTTCACAACACCTGATTTCATCCATACCATAGCGTTGGACACATCTACCCCTACCATACGACTCAACACACATGGCATAACCCTCTGGAAATCACCGTATGACCTTGTTCTGTATCACTGTGCAACTCTGGTTGGCATCCACCGTATGGCCTAACTGTAAGGCCATTGTGTCCCCCACCCTTCTCCGTATGACATTGCGCCTCCATCTCGTACGGCTGCCTACCGTACAGACTAGACTACCCACTGTATGAGCTTCTCGACGTCATACAGACTTCACTCCCTTGGTGTACGACACATCTCCAACCATCATTCTGTACTATCACTTAGACACCGTATGACCTCCATATTGTTTGTTTTGTCCCAAATTGGCATCCGTACTCCAAATTCCAATTGTACTGTACTGTCCTCTAGAATTTTGTATGGGTTTTTAGATTGTTAAGAGTAGTTGTGTGGTGCAGAACATTACATTATATATAGCTGATGGCTAGAAGAATTGGTGGTAGTGATCGTTTGACTAGTCTTGAGAGTGAGCTAAAGAATTATATAGATACATCCTTTAGGTTTTATAATCTCAGATTTGCATAGAAGGTTAAATGCCTAGCTTATTCATCCCATCACTCAGAAACTCAAGGAGAGTGGGCTGGTAGAGGCTGTTGGATTCCCCATGGTAGTTCAAGCTCTAGAACTTGTTTGAGAGTGCATAGCTCAATATGATGCGAAGACAAAGCAGATCAAAATGCTAAATGATTCTATCTTGCTCACATTCGATAGAGGTCTCGTGTAAAGTGCATTTGGCATCCTAGATAGAGCCAAATATTGTGACATAAACTTTGGTTCGTCTGCCTCTATGTGTAATGAGAAAAAGACCTTGAGGCGAGGAGATATATTGGTGACTTGGTTCCAGCCGCCTAAAAGCAAGAAGAGTAAGCTTCCTAAGACTTTGTTTGGAACTAGCCTAAAGAGAGAAATCGTGCACATTCTGGCCCTAGTGTTAAGACTTAAAGGATATGAGGAAGTCCTCAATTTTATTGAGCACCATTTCTTTTTGGTGCAAGCAATTTGTGCTAATGAACAGTATTTTGACTAGGCTCAAATTTTATGTGATGAGCTTACCAGTTGGATGAATTAGGCCAAGGCATTTAGGCAGTTCTATATGTTTTCCTGTCTTATATTTTCTTTGGTGACCCACCACTTGTAGCCAAGCCTGCCATGCATAGAGGATTATGATGATACAACAAAAGTCTATGACTTTTATCCATGCCTGCAATTGGAAAGTAGTTATGAGGAGTTCATAAAGCTGAATGCTGACTTTACCATGAGGTTGTGCAGAGAGCTACAAGGATGCCCTGAGAGGAGATTTCCGCTGGAGGCTATTTCAGTAGTGGCCCAATTTGGATGTTGTTTTATTCAATTCCCAACCTTCTCCTACATTAGAATTGGCCGATTTGATGGCTTCCCATGGAGATTGCCAAGGCATCCAGAAGACAAAATTGTGTGAATCGAATTGTATAGGCAACTATTGGACGTTAATACTTTTTGCACTGCTATTTAGAAAGCGGGAATCCCTTTCCTAGTTGTTATAGGATCATTCTTATGTGCATCTAAGTCAAATGCAAAGAATTTGATAAAGGCCTTTGAAAGCAAGTATAAATTGAAGGATTATGAAGTCATAAGGCCTCAATTGGATCTTGTAGATTATGTGAAGGATAATGTGCAACTTGGCCCCAGTTACAAGCATGTGTCTAATATTGAGGACTACTAGGCGGATTGTTACATTGAAGTTCAAACCCAGGAAAGGTTTTGGTTGAGGCTCATTGTTGAGCAAATCAAATTATGCAAAGTGAATATCAATGTTGAGGACATTGAAAATGATGGATCCTATATGAGAAAGAAATCAAAGACACATCCATCATGTCTACTCCACCAGAGAACCTTGCAGTTGACAAAATAGAGATTTTGATGAATACTGTCATCAAAAGGACTGAAAAGTGGGTAGAGTGGACAAGAGCTAGAAGAAAGAGAACAGGTACTAATGGTTCATCTACAGGCATATCTGGAGGAGCTCAAACAACATCCACGACCACTTCCACTATTGTAGCGACTACATCTACATCTATGGGAGCATCACAATTAGTAGGTGGAGGAAGTGACCAACCTCTAGAAGACAGGAATGTCCAAGTAACTCCCACTTGTGGAGGAGGTTCTGTACCAGACACTGGAAACGTTGATGACACAGAGGCAAAGAAGGAAAGGGAAAAAGAAAAAGAGAGGGAGCAATCAATTGGAAAGAACTCCTCTACTGTGCTTGTGGTAAACTTTGATGGAGATAGTAATTAGCTAGAGGATAATCCCCCAGATGGCGGTTCGGATGGAGGTCAACAAGTACAAGTGACTCCTCAGCAGCAACAAGGAGGAGGTGCTGATCAAGGTAATCCTCCTGCACATTTAGGTACTAAGACTGTAAACTTTCCTTTTGCTAGCAGGAAGAAGGAGACTTCTCTAGTTGCAAGGGAGTTGTTTGACCCCTCAGCACTACAATCCACACTAAATGTCTTCATAGCCTACTCTTGGTTGGAGGATAGAATTGAGAGGAAAAGAAGGATAGAGGAGAGTGCACCTCCAAAGAACTTGATGTCCTAGGAAATGCAACCACAACAACCATCATCATAGAAGGTGAATAAGTAGCAAAATTTGGAAGCCCTTACTACGGATATAAATACAAGGCATATGTTCATCGAGATAGCAGAGTCGCAGAAGGAAGGGCAAATTGAAGAACTAGCCCCATGAGATTTTCATATAAAAACACATGACATGGGGGTCCTCTAATGCACGATACCATGTTGAATGTGTGGAAATACAACAATGTTAAAATCAAGGATAGGCTGGATGAGCTAATGTTGACTAAGGAAACATTGAAGGCTTCTAACACAGAATTGACAGATTATATTAGAGCTATGCTTAGGCCCCTCACCATTGTTCCAACAGGTAGTGCCACCTTGAGCACGTTTGACCCTGCGACAAAGGAGAACAAGAATCTGTTGGTGAAGCTACAATAGGAGAGACATCTTGGGCAAATAGGTCGTGCATGGATAGAAGATTTGAAGACCCAAGGCCCTCCTCTAATTGAAAATCTTGACAATTCAATATTGGACTCGACAAAATTGAGAGAAACGGTGACTACTCACCAAGGGTTGATGCAATCAGAGGCTGAGAAGCGAGTAGAAGATTTGTCCTTGTTGCAAGATGTAATAGACATGAAGACTGATGTTGACATCTATCATGGAATTCTTAGAATTGGCAAAGAATCATTGCTTCATTGGAAGCAATCAATGGACTTCAAGGAGGAAAGCTTGGTAAACTTTGAATAAGAATTGAGGAGTGTAAATGAATTAGTAAAGAAGGTGATAAAAAAGGTCTAGGTGTACCTCAAAGATTTGCACATAGATTCAAACGTGGCTCTAAACAAACGACTGGTAGACATTAGGCAAATGAAGTCAAAGTTCCTAGAATTCATTGAGGAAATGAACAATCTCACCAATTTCCAATATTCAAAGATTCTGGAGTTGTCAACAATTGATGGTACTCTGAAGAAAGCATTAGACAAGCTCTAATCCAAGGTTACCACAATAAAGAAATTGATAGAAGACTATGATTACTGGGTAGTCAGAGTTGATGATGCTTATATTCTAGGTGTCAAAGAAGTCAGAATAGTGCTCAATGCCATGAAGGCACATAAGGCCAAATCTATAACTCCTAAGAAGAAGAACCTATTTAGAGCCAGAAGCGTTATAGATTCTTCTTATGGTACTTCATCAGTAGTGTCACTCTCTTTACCTCTCTCTTTCTATTGTTGCCACTTTGGCAATTCTACTCGCATGCATACTTTTGTAATGGATGACTATTGTCATACCTAATTTCAGCAATGCCTCTGCAACTACTCTGAAATGTAATGATGAGTGTAACTGGCTATACTCTAAAGAGGGCCTATAAATGCAATTTTGAAAGATGAATACAAGATCAATACACTTCTTGGTCAATTCACCCCTATAGTTGAGACTACTGAGTGGGAATCTGGGTTTACTTTGAATGTTTGTTGTTCATAGTCTATATTTGCATGGAAGTAAAAGATAATTGAATTTGAAGATGGTAATGTCATATTGATCAGAGTGTTAGTGTTGTATGTTAGCAATATAAACAATCTGAGTATCGCTTTTCATATTTAGTTCTGGTTCACTTGTTTCATTGTATAGTTAAAGTAGCTTGTATGTTCATTTCGGTAATGAGAAGTGGGATATGTTAAATGGTAAACTGATCAAGCTATAGTGATCTGAGTGTTATTGTGGTTTGGTAGGGTAATCTAAGCATTACTTTCCTTGAATGTGCCTTTGTTTCTTGTTATTGGTTGCATCTTTTAGTGTAGGCTTGCATTGATGTATTTTGGAATTTGGATATAAGTGAGCTGGGAGATTATTGTTGGATGATTTTATCTAGTCAGAGAGCGCCCATGAATGTTCATCCTCAAGTGCATGCACCATCTTTGCATTTAGTAGTTGTAGCCGTAGGAGTAGTTAGTTAGAGTTGAGTTAGCATAGAAGAGCTGAAAGATAGCTTATAATAGCCATAGTTATGGGTGTTGTGGACTTTCCAAATCTTTCTCTTTACCTATGCTGCTTGTGGCTATGGGTAACTTGGTTGTTTCCTCTTCTACTCTTTGGTTAAGAGCATACTTGAAAGTAGTAGTATTGGGAAGATCACTTAAAAACATTATTTATTGCATATCTTGCACTTATAAGGGAGTTGTACCTTTCAACTTTGAGGGCAGTGGTATCACCTACACACTGACCCATCTATTGATTACAGCCTGTTCCTCCACTACATTGGACACTCAAGAGTCAAGGTATAAGCCAAACCATAAGAGGGACAAACAGTCAACCAACATTGCCGAGAATTGTCTCCTTTCCATCAACCACTTCAACAAAGGCACTATTGTTCAATTTTCACACATGTTCAAATGAAGCAAAACATACATGCTTATTGCTTTCAAGTAATTCTTAGAAATGCATTAAAGGAAAAGTATTTTATTCATACTGAAATAATATACAATGTTTGTATCATGGAACAAATCATGATAGAAATAAATGCTGAAAGTAATTTTCTCCCACACATTTGACTATGAGAGTAATCCCTATGTGCTGATATACACCTATACTCTACTGAAATCAGTAACATAAAAGAAGACTAAAGGGAGAAAAAAGTCATGGGCACCAGTCATTGCTTGTAATGACTGGTGAAGTGGCGTCCATCTACATCCACCTTCTTGCTGTTTCAGATCTCGCCTTTTCCATGCTTCCAAACCCTGCATTTAGAAAGAAGAATAGGTTAAATCCAATGGACCTAAGCAATGCTAATAGCTCACTTCATCTCAGTTTCATCATCCTACATACTATTCATCTCAGTAAAATACAGGCATACATCAACAGATAGAGAGTACAAATAACAGCAATAAAAGTATTAAAGAGACAATTCATTTTGCTTTGAAACCTTTTACTTATTAAAATTGGTGAAAACAGGATAAGTGTAGCATGTGGGATTGGTATGCATACCAGGAACAGTAAAATGAAACATTAAAGGGACAAACTTTTTAAGTTTTGAAACCTTTTGTTTCATATATGCAAAAAAGAATGAATGCTACAGCTAATAGAAGGCAGTATGAACCTGAGGATGATCCTAGAGAACATGATCCAGCCTCTTGAAATGATGTTGAATGCATACTTCTCAATGATAATGTAGAAGGTAATAAAAATTTTGTCATGGACAAAGAGGGAAGGACAGGCAAGATCATATCAACACTGAAACCTGAGAATGCAATCTGCACTGACAGCAGTTCATAGTCTAGCTACAAAATAAAAGAAAAAGAATATGCTAGAGCAATACAGTATGATAGATGCAGCAATTATAAGGAAAACGTTATATATTTTGAAACAATGAATAAGGACAACTAAGGACAGGAAATACTCAATCAATATCACAACTTTTTCCCTGATTCAAGGACTTGATCATATAGTGGTTAACCGAGCTGTAGGAGGATAGAGTTCCACAGCAATTAAATACTGATGCAGAAGTGTATTCTTGGGGCAGAAAAGAGCATGGAAAATTAGGCTTTGTTGATGGCATAAAATGGCAAAATGGTTCCACAAAAGGTTGACCTTCTTGCTAGTGAAAACATTGCATAGGTTTCTTGTGGAAGAACACATTCAGTTACCCGTGCAATTGATGATGGACTATTTTTCTTATGAAAGGTGGATTTTAAGTACATATGAATTATGTGATTTAAATAACAATCAAAATCCAAACTCAAGTAGGCTTCAGGAAATCATGCCCAGAATCAAACAGCATTAGTGATGCCCAAAATCATAGGAAAGCATAGTATCAAACTCCAATAACATCAGTAGAAACTCAAAATCCATATTCGACTTTCAGCAATATATGCAAGAACTAGTAACATAGATGATTTTATGGCAACTTTTAACAAAGCAACCATTATCTACAGGAGTTTTTGCAAATATCTTTATGAAAATTTCATATACAGTAAAAAGAATCCATGAGAAGGCGGCATCTAGAGAAACCCTTTAGTTTGCATACCAGGGTATGAGAATACACCAAGGCGTCTTCCAGAACAGCAGGATACACCAAAAATGGCATCTTACAGCAAGTAAACGTAGGGTCTGTGGAAGCTTTACAGCGGCCAAAAAGGACAAGAACATCAGAAATGGTATTCAAAACAACCAGGTGGAAAAGAAATATAAGAAGAATGGAGTCGGTTTCTGAAGAAATAAAAGGAAAAGCACCATATTTCATACCAGCCTGTGAGTTTCCATGCGTCTTAACAGTAAAGGCAAGTCCAATGGTGTAAACCCAGTAAGCAATGAGAAACTCACAACCAAAAAACGCGGATTCAGCTTTGCATGACAGCAGACACTAGTCAGCTCACTTTAAAAGCCGTGCGTTTTTTATGCCATAAATCTCAGAAAGACTCCATGGCGACCAAGCAACAGCAAACCCACAGTTGGCAGCCAAAAGAGCCACTTATTTTCATGCCAGCACAAGTATATGCCACAACAGAGACCAGTAAAAGGTGTCTAACAACAACTGGATACACACCTAACAATGGCGTCAACAGCAAAAGAAGCAGAGCTGAGACTTTCATGGTGGCTAGGGTTTCTAAGTAACCTTGTCGTCTTCCATCAAACTCTCCTTTTGTGAAAAAATAACAAAATAAGACTCACGACTGCCTTTATCAAAGCCTCAATTACATTGAATGTTATATCGGGTCCATTGCATGGTAAGGAGGTTTGATATTTTAATTTATTTAAATATTGCATGGACTCGTCATAACACATAATGCCTATGTGTTATTTTATTTGCATTGCATTCACATGCACATTCAAAATTATTATTATTCTTTAGTTGATAAATTATGATCAACTTAAAGATAATAATAATTTCCAATGCAATTTAATAATAATGCAAAGGGAAAACTCATTCTTGAGTTTCACTTTTATTTTATTTTTTATTTTTCTTAATTGCATACTTTTAAAATTGTAATTATTATTTTATAATTGATATTCTATAAATCAATTATTTAATAATAACATTCATACAATTAAGAAAAATAATAAGTCAAGAATAAAAAATGAGTTAAAGGAGGAGTTGGTATTTTTTAATGCCAAATTTTAAGGGGTAGTCTCAATTGATATTTTTAGAGGCCCAGTTCAGACTGAGGAGTTCAGAGTGCATTATGGAGTGATTTGTGGCAGTTTGGGAGTCTTTCTTAGACTTTTCTTATGCATGGATGGTAGAACCTCAGTTGAAGATATTTGGAGTATGCTTTTGGAGTTTGTAGAGGTTCTTAATAATGAGTTAACTCATTATTTCGACCCAGATTTCTTGTTTTGAGGTAGTTGATATTGTTGTTATATACTCCTCTTATTTTTGAGGAAGGGGTTCAGATTTTGGGAGAAAAAGGACTCTTATGTGATTTTGTCCTTAGTGCCTTTTTCTTTATTATTCTAAGCTATTATGCAGATGATTGTTTTTTGGGCCTTTGATTGAAATAAAGTTTTCATTGGAACCAGTTTTGGAGTGACAGATTTCGTTGTATACTTCAAGGTGATTGATGTTATTCAAATTGTGTTTTGCTGATAGACCTTTTTGAATTATGTCTTATCTTGCATCTTCCTTATCTAATAGCTGTTTCATAGGTTTTGAGTTGTGTTTCCATTATTGATATATTCGATTGTGATCAATTTCCTTTCGTATATTCTCAAGTTCATAAACCTTCTCTTAAATTATTGATATTAATTAGCAGATCTTCAACTAGAGGTTTTTTGTGATTATCTGTTAAAATTTTCATTGTGTCTCAGATATAACAGTGCTTTGCGTTATCAATCTTGATGTATCACCTTATTTTAATCTTTTAAGCTTTTCGTGTTCAAAATTGTCTTTTTACCCTTTTCCATATAAGTTTTTCACATCTCCATTAGTACAAGTAAGGTATCAGATATATCATATAGGAACCGGCCTAGAATCCGGAGGTTCAACCAAGTCATAGGTTACCCACAACTTTTGGTTGCTCCAATGTTTCTCCAAAATTGCTGCAAGTTTTAGGACTTAAAGCAAAATTTTCAGGGTGCGAATTTTGGAGATAACAGGCACTATAGTCCATTTCCTGGCCAAAGTATTGCTCTTCACAGTTTAGGAATTTGAGAATATCCTGATCAGCATTGAAGACTTGCCAACTTTCAATATTGTAAGGGATTTAAAGGTCTGGTTTGCACTTCAACTTTTGAAATCCCTGCAAAAGTAATGTCATCTGGTCTCAGAGCAATATTAGTCAAGAGATCTGCTATTTTGTTGTTACCCCTCTGCATCCAATCAATCCCAAATGCATCAAAAATTTTAAGCTCATCCCACACTGCATTTCTATATTTCTTCAATCTCTTGTTCTTTGATGCATAAGTTGAGTTGATTAGTGAAACAACCAACTGTGAGTCTCCAATAACTCTGAGACATCTAATTCCATGTTTCTTTGCTAGTCTCAGGCCAAGTAACAAAGCCTCATACTCTGCCACATTCTTTGTACAAGTAAAACTCAAGGTGAATGAGAATTTGTATATTTTCTAACTGTGTGAGACTAACAACACCCCTGCACCTGACCACTCCTTGGAAATGGCACGATCAACATACATGGTCCACAATTCACCTTCAACAGTCACATCTTTGTTTTCTTCTGCCATTAGTGCAGGTTTCTTTTCTTCTTCCAACACTAACTCTTTAGCCCTAAAAATGTTAATATCAGTATCCACAAAACAGGTCATGTTATCATCTATACTTTGTCCAATCATGTAGGATACAATGGGCTTTCTTTTAATCTTGACATATTTATCATCAATATGAAATGTTACAAATGATAAATCACACTGCAAACTTCCACCCATGACAACAGTCCATTTCCTTGACAAGAACATTCCATAATGAGGAGGAATGTCTACCACCAATACACTCACGGTCAAGTTCTTTTCATGATATGCAACCAACTTTACCAATCATAGACCTACTTCTCCTGAATCAAGAGCACAAAATCTACCTTGAGTGGTATCAACACTGAAATTAGAAACTCCATGATTTTTACTGGCATCACAATATTGGGTGCACTTGAATTTATCATACAACTCTTTACAAGCCTCCCATTTATAATAGCACTTAGAAGAAATTGGTCAATGTTGTCAAGATAAGCATTCACAGTATTATCAAGATAAATCTGAGGGACTTGAGAAATAATTCCTTCAAATTGCTTATCTTTTGTGGCCTCTTCTTTAGAGTCTAAACCTGATTGACCTACAGATTCAATTTTACAAAGGGATGCACTACACACCCAGGCCATAACCTTTTTCTTACGGTCTTCTATCCTCATCATCTCTAACAGAGGAACTTTAACATTAATTTGTGAAAGAAAATTAACATATCCACTAGTGTATAACTAGGGATTTCATATTGTATGCAGGGTAACTCCTTGTTACTTTCACGTTTGCTTGATTATCAATAATTTTCTGCTTTACACCTTCTGGATAAAGACTGGCAGTCTTGTCATTTCTTTTGAATTTTGCATCAAAGTGTCTGACCTCAAGCTTCAAGATTTCTGCCTTGTTTGGTTCCCACCTCTTGCATTTTAGGTCATCTATCTTTATCATAATACCATCTTTCCCTCCATTTGTAACATATCCACTGGTGTATAACTAGGGAGTTCATATTGTATACCTGGTAACTCCTTGTTACTTTCACGTTTGCTTGATTATAAATAATTTTCTGCTTTACTTCTGCAGAAAGACTGGCAGTCTTGTCATTTCTTTTGAATTTTGCATCAGAGTGTCTGACCTCAAGCTTCAAGAATTCTGCCTTGTTTGGCTCCAACTCTTGCCTTTTAGGTCCTTGATCTTTATCATAATACCATGTTTCCCTCCATTTGTAACAGGACCTTTGCTTTTCTGCTCTTTGATGAAAACTCCAACAGGTTTTCCATTATCATCCCCCACTGCTCTGCTCCCCAAGTTATAGTTGCTCATCAAATTATAGTTGCTCTTGACTTGAGCCACCATATCCGCAGTGATCTCACCAATCTCTTCTTTTGATGGCCTTCTCAATTCAAGTGCATCATTGCCTTGTTTAGCATTGCAACCTTGTCCATCAATATAGTCATCATCATCAGAAAAAACTTGCTAATGATAAGTTTCACTTCTCTGCCTCTGCAGGTTTACATCAAACTCTTGGGACTCACACTCAAAAGCATCACTCATCTCTTCAAAATATTACTCAGTCATATTACAACTGTTGTCTTTATTCCATCTTCAGGTGTTGAAATTTCAACACCCGCTTCTTCCGTTGCAGAGATAGATTGTGCATCTGTACAATATTTTGATGCATGAGGTGAATGGCATGCCATATGCCATGGTGAATCTTCATTCACATTGATGGTATTTTCCTTGAAGTGGGTCTGGGGTAATCTTTTCATTGGCAGTTTTTACAGGAATCTAAATTGGCTTCCCATTTTTGCACTGGGTGTTGTAGGGGTGATTCTGCAACCTTGGTTGCCTATTGAAATTATTGTTGAACTAAGGCTTGTCAGGTTCAATGTTTCTGTTATTTCTTACAGTGCCCCCTTTTTTGTCTTTCAAAGCATTCAAAATCTTATCCAACTTATCATCTTCCTATCATTTTTACCCCATGTTCTTGTCAAACCCCTTGTGTCCTTTGTTTCTCAGCAACTTGGAGTCATCTCTTTTTGAAGTTTTCTAGAGGCTCTCTGGTTTCTCTCTATATCTTACAATAACCCTAGAAGCATTTCTTAATATATGAGTGTCCTTATCTCTTAGCAGATATACCTTTTTTCCATCAAATGCATTGAAGTATGTTGGCAAACAAGCATTCTCATCTAGTTTCATAATCTGGAATATAGGTATTACGTGTTTTGAGAGTATGTAATGGCAATCAAAATCATCACCCAACTTTGTAAACGAAACACAAGCCTTAGATCTCATAAAGTGAACTCTTTACATATGTTGGAAACCTGTAATTTATCATAAATAATCGCTGCACTAGAGTATTAAATAGAAACGTAGGCTATGGAGAAATATAGACACACTTTTTATAAACAAATACATGGCCTTTGGAGTACTGACAAGCTTCCATAATTGTGATGCATTCCAAACATGCAAAGTATGTATTTTAATCATGCAATAAGTCTAAATATTGCCACCACTAGTCGTCATAATCAAAATGCAAATACATATAAGAAATGACACACTTTACATACATACTTCCATATACAACCAGATAGACTTTTAAAAGACATGCATTTGAGTCAAAAATCACCACCATGGAGTATAGGAATGCAAAAATACATATGCATGAATATCAAGGTGCATTTCATATATGCAATCATATTTAAAAAGACCACCCAAAATAATGATGAGTTGTTTTGATCCTTTTACATGTGCTTACAATTTTGATTTAATATATGTATTTGCATTTCAAAAACCCTCCTTTATGATTTGGGTTCAGAATATTGATGGTGGAGTTTTAGAGATGACTTGCATATGTGATGACATGCAATACTAGATAAAAGCTCCACTTTATTGTACAAAATAAAGTTTCGCATGTTTTACAGTTGCATGTTACTATTGTTAAAATGAAGAGATATGCTATGAGACTAGAAAAGTCCACATGTAGATTAGAAATTCATTAAAAACTATGTCTAAATCTCATCGAAATAATGTAGACTTTTAAAATGAGGCTCTATTTCCATCTTACATGTAAATGACATTTTATTCCATGCAATTACCAATAAAATCCCACCTATGACAGATTTTTATTAAAGAACAAGGATATGCAGTTAGGCCAGAAAACCCAACTTGTAGAATGCTTAATTCTTTAATAGATTTTGGTAGACAGCTTTGGTTGAGGCCTGAAATAGATCAAGACAAATGGAATTAAAAAAGCCATCTATTTAAGACAAAAAGAAAATTAAAAACCAACCATGGGACATAGAAAAAGAAACCAAGAAAATGCCATAGAGAATTTATCCTACAAAGTTTTCTGCAGGGTTACCCTAATTTTGCATATACAAAATTGAGGACAACATAGATAACTAGTGACGATTGGACTAATTTATGTAAGCTAGCTGATTTGGCAGTGGAAGGTATTTACAAACACATTTTTCATATTGCATTTTGTGTTCATGGCTTGAAAAATGTATTGGAAGATGGTGGGAAGATGGATGATGTGAAGGTAGTGATAGTAGAAGCTAGAGAATAGAAATGTTCATTTGCAGACCATCACACCTCATTTTTTTATTTAGGATTACTTTGAGGAATGAATTTAGGACTACTTTAAGGAATGCCTCATGGACACTAGATATGTCGAACACTTTTTTTGCACAAGAAGAGGCTTGAGGTCTATAAACCTTTATTATTAGTAATCGCTATTCAAGGTGTATTAGATGGATAGAGGCAAAATTAACTCAAGGAAAAAATGTGAAACAAAATATCATTAACAACGATTGGTGTTTAACAATTAGTTTAAGTTCTTAATAGTTATTTGTAAATTTCATTCCTGTAACAGCATTCACTCTTCTCATTTGACTCTTAATCTTATTAGAAATTCCATTTTTCGTACTTTGTTGACATAAAAATTGTTCATGTTGTAAGATATGCTAATACAAACTCTCTTAGTCTTGGAGAGATTTATGAGACATTTGATAACATATTTGGGCGGATGAAACTAGCAATTTGTAAGTTATTAATTTGGAATTTTATGAGGAACATATAAGGTCCAGTGTGACATGATGATGGAGATGTATGCTGTACTTAACTAGTTATTAATAAAAAATAATTCTTGAAAATACTGAAAAAATCCTAAATTATGTTGTTGTCAAGTAACTCTAGAGTTCAATTTTCATTTGCTAAACAATGTATTAAAGTTATTACAATTAAAAAAATGAAATAAAGAAATCCTTGTGTTGATTTCTTATTAAGAGTTTGAAGTGAAAAATATCTGATTAATGAGTATGAATTACTTGTTTAGGTTGTTACAGCAGATATTTCACAAAAGCTCTATAAAGAAGTGAAAGCAAGAGGCTTGCCTATTGCTCTTATTGAGTATGAAGGAGAACAACATGGATTCCGAAAGGTACCTGTGATAATTGATCTATGTATCTTTTTTTCATTTTTTTTATTTAAACAAACATGTATATTAGTATTTTGATAAACATGTCTTTAAATATTCACTTGACTCAAAAATAGAGTGCAAAAGAGCTATAAAAAACTAAATTATATTAAAATAAATTATTATTTCTTTCTACTCTTTAAGTACATCAACTTTGAAGTGATTTTCTGAAACAACACAAGGAAGCATACATGAAGCATTAGAACATCAGAGTGTTCTTGAATACAGATATCATGCAAATGGATTACTTATTTGTAATAACCCGAACTGGTTATAACTTCGATAAACACCAATTCTTCTCTAATTCAGTTGTTTGACATTTTGTCAAACACTTTGCAAGCAAGCTTTGATTCCATTGTAATATCTCGTGCAATTCTGATTTTTATTTACAAATTGCTAACTTGAGAATTTCGTCAAACACTTTGCACACAAGGGACACATATATTTGCCAAACTTTAATTGATACATTAGCAAAACTCCAAACAACCAACAACAAATGTTTTTGTACTTTTTTGAAACATAGAGCAGTGACTATAAATGAGAAAACATGCATCTTCATCAATAAGACATTAGGGCATCAAATTCTGATGTAGAACTCTGATATAAATTAGATTACAAATGATTTCTAAATTCTTACACATGCCCTAAAATATTCAAATTTATACTCCATGCAATACAAATGAAATAGATAGGAACCTGGAAAACTACTCATGAAAATCTAGATTTTTACTGTAGCAAGTTCCTATAGCAACAATGACACTGTAGCGATGACATTGTAGCAAAAATACTGTAGCAAGTTACTATAGCTGTGTTACTGTAGCAGCGTAATTGTAGTGGCGTTATTGTAGCATTGATACTGTAGCAAGTTACTGTATCAATATCCAACTCATTCATTCAATCTTACTCCACGAATCTGGCCCTAGGCCACAAATTTGACACAACAAAAAGATTGATTTGTCTTCTCCAACAACTGTAGCCCCTTGAAAGATCTTTCACCAATATGCTCGAATATAACACCTGTATGATGTCCTCTCAATACCAAGTTCACTGGGTATTTCACTAGCTCAAATGGAGGCACACAAAAGAACTCCGTTCTCTAGTGGCAAATTTTGAAATCCTTAGCTCCACACAACTCATCAAATGCAAATGACAATAATTGAATGATAAGAAAAGAGCCTCTCATGCCCCCCTTTATTCTTTCCTTGTGGTAGCTCACTTACTTTTCTCCCCAATGTGCGATAAAATATACTCTTATATTTTTGTTTTATTGTAATATTATAATATGAAATTATAATATTTTCACTTTATTATCATATTTTAATATGAAATTATGCCCCATCATAAAGTGTCAATCTCAATAAAACCCTCTAACCACCATATTAGCCTACAAGGATCACAATAATAGGCTAATCCTTGAAATTCTGATGCTAGCAAAAATGGAGACATTATAATTCTCCTTCCCAAGATTGC
The DNA here is from genome assembly GCA_028749045.1 of Cupressus sempervirens. Classification (NCBI taxonomy): domain Eukaryota; kingdom Viridiplantae; phylum Streptophyta; class Pinopsida; order Cupressales; family Cupressaceae; genus Cupressus; species Cupressus sempervirens. Next base: position 304,792,410 of record CM053792.1, on the reverse strand, counting down.
TTGCCCTCAAGCAATCTAGTAACACAGTGAACTCCAACCTCCACCTGGATCTCAAATGAAGTAGTATCTGACACCCCTCTCAACATTGAACCAACTGCATACACTAACATCACCAGGTCCAACAACATAACCTGCAGTATAGCACTCAAAACCTATGCTAATGATGAAGGAGTTAGAATATCACCAGAAGAAAACTGCACAAGAAATATCTTCATCCTGGTGCCCACCCATATAATATATACTGGACTCGAGTCCTGATCAACAATCCCTTGAAGAGACGTAGCTACAGGAGAACCATATGCACTCATGCCAACTTTATCCCCTACCCATCTTTAATTTATTGATGATACTACTCTCATGGGTGTTGCTAGAATCATTAAAGTTGCCAACTTTAGAAAAGCTCCAGATATTTACTTGAATGTAGTTGGACAAAAGACTAATAAGGGAAAATATTCTCTTTTTTCAATAATCTTTCTTTTATTTAAGGCAAGATTGCTAGGATTTTGAGATTTCTAATTGGAATCCTACCTTTCTTCTATCTTGGAGTTCCTCTTTTGGCAAGTTGCCTACATGGGAAGTTTTAGAGGATCTTTTTGATAATTTCCTAGGTAAGGTTAGTCATTGGACAAATTGATGGCTCTCAATAACTACTAGCATGACTCTTTTGAAGCTAAAGGTCCAAACATTCCCTATTTATAGGTGCTTTGTATAGACAACTCCAACAAGCTTTACAAAAGAATTTGATGCCCTTACCTGATAGTTTTTATTAACATGTAATTTTCTTTCATCAAAGTGGAGTTTGGTTGAATAGGATTGTATATAGCATAAAGCAGGATGGTGGTTTCATTCTATGATACATAGGAATGAATGGTCATGTTCTAGGTGCTAAACTTTTCTTGAGATTGTGCACTAGGCAAGATCGATGATGGGCTATAATCCTCAACATAACATATTTGGGGGCAGTGGAAGGAAAGGAAGTTCCTTAGTATCATCTACAAGGAAATGGATCCATGATTTGGCATACTTTTGAAAGAGGAACCTAGTTAGTAAAGTAGGGTGTATTTTGGATTTGTAATAAGGGTGCTAAAGCTATGTTTTGGAAGGACTCCTTGGATGGATTCCTTCCTATCCTATCCTAGTTCGCCCATTTGCACTCTCTTTACTCTTGTTTTGTGAAGTTGGATGGTCTGCAGTAGAGGATTTCATGGTTGCTTTAAACTTGGGCCATGGACAAGTGGCTAGATAAAAAGAACCACATGAATGGCCTTCAAAGGTTCAGGAGATTAGTAGAGGATAGGGAAGAGTTTGCTAGAATCTTGGTTGATAGAATGTGTAATTTTCTCAATAGTGTGGACATTCTTGCCTAAGGCCTTGACCCGAAGGGTGAGTTTATAGTGGCTTCTGGGTATCAACGGTTGGATAGGTTGGCTTTGGGTAGGCAATTGTGCCATTGGGCAAGTAGATTTAGAAAAGGATGACTTGGCATAAGTGTAATTTTATCATGTTGGTAGTCATGCAAAGTAGATGTCTTGAGAAAATATTAGGAAGAGAGCATTTTAAGTACCTTCTATTTGTGTTTTGTGTGGAAAAAGTGAGGAGACTAGCCCTTAGCCCTTTTTGCTATGTTAGTTTACTAGGGATGGTTGGTACTGGTGGTGGGGTGTTTGGAGGTACACCTATTTTTGTGCCAACTCTTTGGTTGATTTCTAGAACAATTTGGGACAACCCCCTACTAAGACTTCCTTTCTTAGGGTTGCTAAACTTGGGGCATGGACAAGTGGCTAGATAAAAAGAACCACATGAATGGCCTTCAAAGGTTCAGTAGATCATTAGAGGATAGGGAAGAGTTTTCTATGTTTTGGAAGGATCCCTTGGATGGATTCCTTCCTTCCTATCCTAGTTCGTCCATTTGCACTCTCTTTACACTTGTTTTGTGAAGTTCAATGGTCTAGAGTAGAGGATTTCAAGGTTGTTTTAAACTTGGGGCATGGACAAGTGGCTAGATAAAAAGAACCACATGAATGGCCTTCAAAGGTTTAGTAGATCAGTAGAGGGTAGGGAAGAGTTTGCTAGAATCTTGGTTGATAGAATGTGTAATTCTCTCAATAGAGTGGACATTCTTGCCCAAGGCGTTGACCCGAAGGGTGAGTTTGCAATGGCTTCTGGGTATCAACAATTGGATAGGTTGGCTTTGGGTAGGCATTGTGCCATTGGGGAAGTAGATTTGGAAAAGGATGACTTGGCATAAGTGTAATTTTATCTTGTTGGTAGTCATGCAAAGTAGATGTCTTATTTGAGAGAATATTAGGAAGAGAGGGTTTTAAGTGCCTTCTATTTGTGTTTTGTGTGGAAAAAGTGAGGAGACTAGACCTTGGCCCTTTTTGCTATGTTAGTTTACTAGGGATGGTTGGCACTGGTGGTGGGGTGTTTGGAGGCACACCTATTTTCATGCTAACTCTTTGGTTGATTTCCAGAACAATTTGGGAGAACCCCTTACTAAGACTTCCTTTCTTAGGGTTGTATGGGATATTGAGACTTGTTGCATTTTTATGTGATTGTGGCTTGAAAGAAATTGAATAATTTTTCTAAATAAGAGGATGTTGGTAGACCAAGTTTGGTTGTGGGTAATGTATATGATACTAGAATCTTTGATGGCTTAGTGTGATATTCTAAGATAGTAGACTTGGAGATTTGCAAGTTGGCTAGAACTTAAGATTTTTGGTGCAAATTTTGGAGATAGCCTATTTAGGAGGTAGAGTAGGTAAGGTGTAGACATGCTAAGAAGAAGGTTCAACGAGAGGGTAAGTGGTCTTCTCCACCTTTGGGAACCCTTCTTCTAGAGGAAAGATGGGTCATGCAGGAGTTGGAGTTGGCAGGGATAACTTTGGTAATAAATACATCAATGCTCTTGTTGTTCTCTTAGCTCTCGAAAGAGGGTGTGCTTTTGGCCAGAGAAAAATTATTTGTGAGTTTGATTCACAAGTGGTTCTAGATATGTTGAACAAACAAAAGATGGATGATGTTGATTGGCATTTGACTTTGGTGGGCTTTAAAATTCCCAGCTTGAGACTCCTCGGAGTTTGTTTCCTTCTATTATGTTGGGATAGGATTACTGACTATTTGGCCAAGTGAGCCTCAAAAGGATTGGATGATCAGAATATTGGAAATTGGGGCCAATTTCCTCAAGAGTATACTCATGATCTAGAGAGGATTATTAGGGAGGACAAGACGAGGTAATTTTGACACTTGAGAGAACACTCTTTGTAATAGCCACTTTCTAAAATAGAATTTAATAATAATAAAATTTTAAAATGGGTAAATAAAAAATAAACTATAATATAATATCATTATAGGAGCAATGAACATCACAATTACACAAAGCTTAATGAGGTTGCTAATAATTTGCAACATTTTGAGGAGATCTATTTGGCTCTTGAAGAGTTACATGAATCTTTTGATTGTGCTCAAAATCAGCTTCTAGGAGATTTTGGATTGTCATACTCAGAAACCCCTGATTTGATTATGACAAGTTTTAGGATCACCATGAAGACTATGGAATAGTTTCAACAGACATCATACATCTTGAATCCTTCAGTATGCTACCTCTATCTCTGAATTGTAGAAGCAACACCTTGATGAGATCCCCATCCATGCCGCCCAAATCAAAGACATTAAGGATATGCAAGATGAACTCCTTGACTGCCATAACATGTTGAAAAGTAACACTAAATGACTACAAAAAAAACAAAAACATCAACTTCAACCTCCATTGAGGGGAGTTGAGGAGCTTGATCAGTCAAAGCTCTTGGATGAATTGGCATGGTGGGCTAGGGAACTTAACCTTAAGGTTTGCGGCCTCCCACCTTCCACCGCTGACCCAGCGGACAAGGCCTATACCTTCTTCCTGACCAGCTAGAGCTCTCTAAGATTCTCATTGAAAGGGCATGGATAGGGTACAATTCCACACTTTTCATTAGATTCCTCAACACATCAAACATGGTACAGGTCCTAATGGCCCATAGAAAACTCTAACCGCTGCCTTCAAAAATCTACCTTGATGAAGATCTCACTAAAGCATAGGTTATAGAACTCAAACACACCCGAACACTAGTTGTAGCAACCTGCCTTAAGGGTAAATGGGTGGTTATCCTTTACCTCAAGGCAGTTATCAGAAATAGTCCTCTTCCTGGTTGGGTTTCTGTGTCAGCCCCCAAGACTAAATGACAATGGGAGGCTTAGGAAAGGAAGGAGTGCAAGGACTCCTTGATTGTCCACTGTTGGAATGGTAATGGTACTGTCTAGTCTCTTCCTAGTCTTTTAATGGATGTCATTGGTATTGCGGATATTATTCTTGTTACAGAGACTCATGAGAGTCCTATTTGTCCTCTTCCCAGGATTCCTGGATTTCACTGGCTATCTACTTACCGTGATAAGGTCAGGTCTTCTAGAGGTATCAGGGGATCTGGTGGGGTCACCTGTCTCATTCGTGACCACCTTGTCAGCAAAACAATCGTTATGCATTCCGACAACCTTGCTAGGTCCATGTGGGTTTGTATTAGAGGCATGTTGGTTAGAGATCTTTTCATTGCGGTTTGTTATTTCCCTCCGGCTACTTCTCCTTATGTGGTCCATGGTTCCAAGGGGGACCCTTATGGTGATTTCTGTGATTGGATTGATAGGTTCTCTGCCCTAGGGAATTTAATCATTTTAGGGGACTTCAATGCTCACACCAGGGATCTTCAGGCCCCTTTTCATGATCGGCGGACAGACTTTATGTGCACTTCTGAGTTTGATAGAGATGATCTTAATCTACACCGTTCATCCAAGGACATCAAGGACCCTCTAACACGGTATGGCCGACATCTTCTTCAACGCTGTGAATCTTCCTCGGTTGTGGTTCTTAACGAGCTCTCTCACTTCCCGAATTCTGGCCGATTCACCTACTGGCCCCATTGTGGTGGTGTTATTGTTGTTGACTACGTCCTTGTCTATACCTCCTTCATCCCCTTCATTAGTCGCTTCTTTGTTTCCTATCTTCCATTGGCAAACCACTCCCTCCTTTGTCTCACCCTTTGTGCCCCCTCCGCTCAACCTCCTTTCCTCTCCCAACATACACCCCACCCGCTTTGCCCTCACCCACTCGCACCACCTTCTCCTTCACCAATGCTGATCTTGACCTCTTCGTCACTCACCATCGATGCCTCCTTTTGGCTGCTCCCCTCACTAACATGCCTTGTGCCTCTGGCATGTTTCACCTTATCTCCACAGTGATCCGTGAGTGGACCACCCTCTCCCTACGTCACTCCTCTGTCGCTTTCGTTGGTTGTCCCTCTTGCCCTAGTTCCCGTCCTCAGAATTGGTGGTTTGATGATGACTGCAAGTCCTTCCATTGCCTGCTCCATTCCATGCACATTACTCTGGATCCCTCCTTTCCCCTAGCCAGGGTCTCTTACCATAGCTTTCTTCGCTGGAAGAAGCATCTCTTCTAGCTTGAGCAGTGCAGGTCTCTCAACTCTTCCCTTCGGGTCTCTCTAAAACATTTTTGGTGTATGCTTTTTCCTCGCCCCGTTGCTCTTCCCACAGACCTAGACTTTGGCTCCCTCCTTTCCTACATCATCACCCTTTACGACATCCCTAACCAGCACCCTCTTTGTGTCACTTCCCCCCTCCATTGCCACATCTTTACCGTCTCTACAATCTTCGAGGCCATTAGAGCCATGAGTTGTAGTAAGGCTGTTGATGACGAAGAATTCTAGGTGGAGCTCTTCAAGATGGAGATCTTGGTCCTTGGATCATCTCTTTGTGTTCTTTTCAACAGAGTGGTTTGCATTGGTTCTCCGCCTTCTTGGTGTCACTATATTATCCACCCGATCCATACGGCTGGTTCGACGTTTGATCCAAGCAACTACAGGATTATTATGATCGGGCATAACTTTGCCAAACTCTATGCCACAGTGCTACATATTGGTCTCACGAGACAACTATACAGTTTGGGTTGTAGAGCTAGAGGTCAGGTTGGTTTTAGAGCAGATTTTTATACTACCGACCATATTGTCACCCCTAGGGCCATTATTGAGGAGGCTTGATACCACTCAGCGAAGGTTTACTATTGCTTTGTTAACTTTCGCAAAGCTTTTGATTCGGTCCCCCGAGCGGTGTTATTTCAACGACTCAAAGATATTAGGATTTCGAATATTCTTCTCATTGCTAGCATGAGACTTTATGAGAGTGTTGTTAGATGTCTTAGGACTCCACAGGGCTTATCTGACTTCATTTAGAGTTCAATTAGTGTTAAGTAGGGCTGCCCTCTTTCCCCTACACTTTTCGACATCTACATTAATGAGCTTGAGACTTTCCTGAGGGGCGTTTCACATCCTGAGGATGGGTGTTATCTTCACGAGGTTTGGGTGTCCACCCTTCTCTTTGTGGACGACGTGGTGCTTTTGTCCTCCTCACCTGATGGGTTACAACGTGTTTTGGATTGTTTGGCCTCATTTTGTGATTCTCAACAGTTGGTGGTCAACTTCGGCAAGACCTGTGTTATGGTTTTCAATAGCTCGAAAACCTCAAATCGCCGATTCTTTTTAAGTGGGACCGATATCGAGAGGACCTCTAGCTACACCTATTTAGGTATTTTGTTTTCAGGACCACATTTTAGTTTGAGACCAACCATGACACTGAGGGTAAATAAGGGGTTAGGTTCACTAGCCTTGCTTGAGCGACAGTGCTTTAGACAACATTTCTAGAACACTATGTCTAAGATGTCTCTCTTAGACTCCTTGGTTACACCTACTATCCTTTATGGTTTAACCCAAAGTAACAAGAATCAGAATCGGCAAGGCCGAATCGAATCGTGAATCGGCAATGAATCGGCAATGAATCGGCAAATTTGAAAAAACCTTTTAAATTTAAAGATTTTAACAATTTAAAACTTATTTCATGCACCCTTTATTGAATATAACTTAAACACACTATAACATCATCAAATAGAAGTTAAAACTTAACATACATAAACATGGAACATAAAAATTAAAATCCATCACATATGTAACTATGTTATCTAAAATGTAAATTGTAGGCTAGCTGAAGTAAATAGAAATCAAATGATCACAATGATTTAAATCATAGAATGTATGTAAGATGATCCATAAGACATCAAATCATAAATGTATGTAAGAATCTAAGATGAAGATCCATGAAAGTTTGAAACATATGTCTATCAATGATTCAGTATCAATATCTGTAAACAAAATATAAAAACAAGGCTCCAGCTCAAGCCTCAGACTCATAGTCATCATCATCATCCTCAACATCATCCTGAAGCTCGGCTGCAGCCTCAGCCTCAGCCTCTGAGTATCCAGTCTGCCTAGTAGCAAGCCGTCTAATGTAGGTCCTAGAGGACTGCCGAGCCATATCTCCCGCATGTAAGATGGGCTCATGAATGTCGCTAGGGCCTGTGCCTGTGTGTGCACGTGTGCGTCTACCAATGCCTGAAGAATGTGCTCTAGCTGCCTCAGCCTCTATATCCACCTGGTCAACCCACACACGGTCTTCCTCAGTGAAGACTGGATCCACAACCTCTGTGAGCCACTTTGATTCTGGATCAATCTCCTCTAGAATGATCGGAGAGGAGTCAGTGCCCAAAATCTGTCTAATCCTAAGACGGAGGTTGTAATGAACAAAGACAATATCATTAAACTTCTGCATTGTCAACCTGTTTCTCCTCTTCGAATGGATGTGCTCGAACATGGACCAACTGCACTCACATCCAGAAGCATTGCCTGGCTGACTCAGAATATGAATGGCAATTTTTTGAAGTTTTGGGGTTGTGGCCCCAAACATTTGCCACCATCTATCTGCAATAAGGGAAAAATTGAAAATAGAAACAATTAGTCTCATTTACAAATTACAAGTTAACTCTAAAATTACATAATCAACTTTAAGATTAGAATCTAGATTCATGAACATTGAATATATTATTTAATTTTTACCTGGCTGTAGTGTTGTCTGAGCATTTATGGCCATCCTGCCAGAGAAAAGTGGCCCCTCTTTATTGTTGAACTGGTCTAGCTCAACAATTGCAGCAGCGCTATCTTCATCGCTACTCAACCTCTGAATCACTATGTATAAGCCAGTGAGAACCTCCGCATCTGCCTTGAACTCAGGACGGAAATGATATGCCGGATTCAGAAAGTAAGCTGCTGCATGGATGGGTCGATGGAGCTGATTCTGCCATCTTCTATCGATGATGTAGCCCATAGAGGGCTTCTCCCCATCAGCAGTTCGTAGCAAAGCTACAAGGGGCTCAGTGACCTACATATAAAGTAAAACAAAAAACTTGAGTCAAAACTTAAATATAAAATAATATAACTTAAAGTAAAAGTAAAATACTAAATGTTAAATTGCAATAAATTTACCTGCAGGATTTCTCTAGCGGGTTTCCAAAAACCATCCTCATCAAATATGCAATCCGCCACATCTATCCCTACAGTGGTTGTAGCATAGGAAGAGGAAATCCACTCCCGCCCAACAAACATGCTCCTCAATTCATCCCTTGATGTCAACAAGGACTACAAGGTGATGAAATTCGAGGCAAACCTCGTGATATCTGGGCGAGCTAACTCTTTGCCTTCTGTGTACTTCCTCATTGTGCTAAGGACAAATGAATGATTATAAATGAATTTGCATATGTTTTTTGCCCTTTCCACACATGACTTGACAAACTCAAGTTTGCCAATTTCCTCCAACATGAGGTCAATGCAATGTGCCGCACAAGGGGACCAAAATATGGTGGGGTGCCTCTCCATCAAAAGTTTACCTACAACAATTTTAAGTCAATTAGAAATTCAAATTTCAAAATTCAAATAAATTTATTTTCAAAACTTGAAAAGTTAAAAGTTTACTTGCAGCAACATAACTTGCTGCATTATCCGTCACCACCTGGATCACATTTTATTCTCCCACCTCTACTATGACTTCCTCAATAGCCTCACATAAGTATGTGGCAGTTTTTACATGTGCGGAAGCATCAATGGATTTGATGAACATGGTATATCCTACAAGTAACAAAACAACGAATTAGAATATTAAAATTAAATGGATCATCAACAAATTAGCATTCAACAAATCAAAATTTACAATTATGTATGTAGGAAAGTAGAATGATCAATTACCTCCACAGGATACAAGAAAATTGAGGAGTGTTCTATTCCTCCTATCTGTCCAACCATCAGTCATGATGGTGCAACCCTTTGCAATCCACTCCTTTCGGTTCTCCTCGAGCTCAGCCCTCATGTCCTCTACCATCTCATCCAAGAGGTATCCGCTCAACTCAGCCTCAGTTGGGGCTTTAAACCCCGGACCACAAATAGCAACCGCGTCTATCATGTTCTGCCAATAAGGAGCCCTGTCACAAATAAAAATTTAGATGTCAAAGACTCAAATTATAAAACAAGTAAATATAATTAAAGTTTTACTTTTACTTTTAATTTGAACTTTAAAGAAAACAACGAAAAAAGAATCAATTACCTGGCTGCAATAAATGGAATGTTGCAAAAGTACCAAAATTTGCATATCTCCTTTCTGGCAGCATCATGAATTTCCTTGTTCAAACCCATGCTCTCAAGCGTGGGTTGGGAACCAGGAGTAGTGCGGGGCACAAAGTAACTATCCATTCTGTTTTTCCGCACTCTAGGCTGCACTAGGTTGGTGTGGGACTCTGTCTCAGTATGTGACCGACTAGCACTAGCACGAGCAGAAGAACTAGGATAAAAAGGAGGCCTAGAAGAACCCTCTCCAACACAACCTACAGATGCAGAAGCTGATGCAGATGTAGATGTGGATGCGGGAACATGGGAGCCAATACCCCTTAACCCTTCAAGTTGCAATTTTCCTATTGGCTTTGTCTTTTTCAATTTTTTCTAATGCCATTAAGCAAGTGCGTTTTGCCTCAGGAGTTTGGTGAGTGCAAATTGTAACATCGTGTCCAGGTATAGCAGGAATGTGGTATTTCAATCTATAAATACCCCCAAAAGTTATTTTTTCTTTACAAAAAATACATTTTGTTTGATATTTGGTTCTTCCAGGAAATTCTTCGTTATATTTCCAACATTCATCTTTTCTACCCATTGCGAATTTGCAAAAAATGAAAGCAAAGGCTGCTGCAATAAAAATTTATATGTAAAATATCAAAGTTTGAAGCTAATAAAAGCTACAAAACAACAAACCCTAGTTTGCAACTTAGTAAAAATAAAGAACATTCAAGATCTAAACTAAAAATCTTGAAAACTATAAAAATTTAACAAAAAATGCATAATACACTAACATGCAAAAAAAAAAAAGAGCACTTACCTCTTGCAAATGAGTTGAGGAGTGTTGAGATTGGCTCCCTAATGCTCCCAATGCAATTGATGGCCTCCCCAAATGGATTGCTGATCTCTTTTGTGCTCTTTCTTCTTGCCGGTTAGAAACCTATGGCCTTTCTTTTCTCTTCTTCTCTCTCACTTTTCCTCTCTTCTAGTCATGTTAAACAAATAGAAGGCCCTTTAGGGTTATAACAAAGAGAATAGGTCAAAAACAAAGTAAAAAAAACAAGCAATTTTTTAAAATTTTACAACTCTATACTTTATTGGCCGCGGGCGATTCATGCCGATTTTTCCAGGCGATTCATGTGATTTTTTGGATGAATCGCCTGAATCGGTGATTCACCTGAAGAAATCGGCAATGGCGATTTTCGACTCCAAAAAAATCGCCATTGCTGAATCTAATCGCTGAATCGCTGATTCAGGCGATTTTATGGCGATTCTCGTTACTCTGGTTTAACCGTCTAGGGGTCCTCCCTCCTGACCACCGACTGAGCTTCAATAGAGAGAGTTCAGACTCTCCTTTGGCGCCTCACCTGTTGTCAATGGACTACTCCTACCAGTATTATCTTAGTTGAGTTCAATGCTCATCCCTTAAGACTTTGCACGATATATGATCTAGTTTTGGTTACTTCACAGACTCGAGGGTTTTGTATACTCTGTTGATGGTAGAAACCATTATTCTTGCTTGGCTTACTATTCTTTAGCTTTGATTGCTGCCTCGGATCTAGCTAGTCATGCTTGTCGCTAGTATGCTCAAGTTTCTAGGCTCCTCAGTGCTGTTGGTATTGATATTGATCACCTTTCCCCTTTTCAGTATTCATTTAATGCTCCGGCTCATCTCCTTCCCCCTTGGTCAGAGTTGAATGAGATTACTAAGATGGACATCTACAGGAGGTATATCCAAGTGACTTGGGTCGACCTGCCGAGGGTCTCCATCCTCGTATGGCCTTCTATATGGAGCTCTTTATTGACATCCAAGACAGTATCATTGTTCGTCCCTACTACTCTTCTCAACGATGGCCCCATGGCCTACGTATCCAGTTGGGCTCTTTTAGAGCAAGTTCCCACCGGCTCTGTATTCAGACAGAGCATCAAACCAGCAGAGTTGAGAGGATTTGTTAGTGTTGTGACATGGATGCAGTTGAGAACGAGACACACTTTATATTCTATTGTTCCATATACTATGAGATTAGAGGGAGGCTCCATTGCTTATTCAAAGAGTGCAGGACCTTGTCCTCCTTTTTCAAGTATGATAACCAGCGGTGCCTAGCTCTTTTTCTACAGGAGGCTTTCCTTCTTCGGGAGCTATCCACCACTCGGTCTGCATCTCTTCATCTGCTTATCACTTCCTTTTTCACTTTGGTTACCTCTCCTAGGGGAACCAAGTGGCCTTGGTGCCAATCCATGGGTACTCACACTAGATCAAGGAGACCACACAGAGACCACTTGCACCAGCAGCAACAGCGTACCTCCTCTACCCGGCATGGGGTTCATATTTCTTTGCACACAACTAGCTATCCTTCTGTTTTGAGCTACTTGACCATGGTTATGAACCACTAGTTTTGCAGTTTTGTAACCCCCTTTTTGTTGTTATTCCTCTTTCTTTACTTCTTGTTCTACTTGTTTCCGTTTTGTTTTGTTGTAAGGGGAACATTATTGTTTGGAGATCGTGGACCACCTTCTACATTCAGTTTTGAGCATTTTATCATCAATTACACATTGTGGAGGGCTACATTGTCTATTGCATTTCACTTTTTGTAGATCCTTCTTGTAGTGAAAGATACATTATAGTAATTGACATGCATGGGTGTTACTTTTGAGGTCATTTTTGTTCCCATTGGATTTTCCCTCTTTCCTCTTTACTTTTATTAGTTCACTTTTTCTTCTTAGCTAGTCTTATGGGGGGTGTTGGCGTTAATTTTTATTGTAGCACGTGCAGTTCTCTGTTAATTACAAATCTGCAATGGTTGTTTATCCCGTCACTTATGGAGAAGTCATAATGCTAAATAAAGATATCTGATGCTAATTTCTTTCCTTGTTTTCAGCGTAATTTTATTTATGTAGTGGTAAACTTGTATAAATCATGTAAGCATTATGATGTAATCAATTGAATTTTATTCTTAATCTGCTCTGTTTTTACTCTGTTTCTGCGAGCTTTTGTTTTCTGTCTAGCTAGCATATTTTTTTTTTGATCAGGTAAGTCTGTACAAAATCTCACTATGTGATGTAAACTTTGGAAGTCTTGTGAAGGAACTTAATGGAAACTCGCGAGTTCCCTTCATTTTATTTCTCAGATATAAAAGCTTACTAGTCCATTATGAATTTGTGGAGTTCGTAAACAATGTTGTGAACTGTAACAAAGAAGTTACTGCAATTGTCCACAAGTTGAAACAGGAAGAATTTTAGAACTACCAGAATTCTATTTTCTGTGAAAAATAATAACATTTTTTATTTAGTTAAATAGCTAAATCTTGTTAAAAAGGGGAGGCTTATATAGATTTGGCTCCTCAGCCAAATGCTACAATTCATTCCCAGTAAAGTGTTACCAACTTACCTTCTCATGACTGAAGTAAACAATGAAATCCAACCGCTAAACAAAAGCTCTTCAAAAACTATCACACTGAGAATTATTTGCTTAGGTAAACTATAAGATTTGCCACGATCCATCCGATGTTACATGAACAACTCTGTTACATTTTTAGGAGTGGGTGAGTATTATTTCCTCTCCTTCTGACTTCACTTTTTAAAGACGGTTCTTTGGATTGTTGCGAACATATTTTATTGTTTAGTGTTCTTGGTTGATGTTTCTAAGACATGTATCCTACAGGCAGAGAATATGAAGTTCACTCTTGAACAGCAGATGGTCTTCTTTGCTCGTTTGGTGGGAGGTTTTAATGTGGCAGATGACATCACACCCCTTCACATAGATAATTTTGATTAGGAAAATATTGTTGAGAAAATTAGAAATATGTTGAATTCTTTTTAACTTTATAAGTTCTGAGAACTTGAAAATTGTTATAACTGGGTTTTGTCACCACCTCTGCAACACACTTTTACAAACCAAATTGTCATTACAAGACTTTTAATCTCTAGATGAAAATTAAAAGTAACTCTGCTAAATTTATTTTATTTTCGTAGCATGGTTTTCATATGTTTCTAGTAATTTTATTTAACTTAGATTTAAGATCTACATATCTTAATTCAGTCATTTAAAGTTTAAAATTTAACATTGTTTTAAAAATAGTGCTAGCAAAAGATGTTTCTTTGATAAATAGAGTGATCTATCTCTTATCTTTTTTGATATGTTTTCTCTCTTCTATTACAATTATATTAGAAATAATATTTTAAAGGTTTTTAATTAATATTTTTTTATGTTTTCAATTTCATTACAAGTTTTACTAGTCTTAGATATATAATTTACAGATCATATTATTTTAGGTTTTTTCAATTGATAAGGATCATGGTATATTTTTCTTTCTTCCATACACTAAGATTCAAATTTCTTATAGGTGTAATTGAATAATTCAAACCATAAATGATTTGATGAATAAGATCATGTGAATCATTGTAGTTTAGTCAAGTGACAATTTCTAATCTAATTGTAAATAATTATGACTTTGCAATTCACTTTAAGAAAGACATTAATATTTGCATGATCGATTTTTTTTTTAATTAGAAATTTTTTTATTTATCATAATCTCTACAACCATGGCAAACCAAATTTGTCATGTAAGAGCCTTGACTTATATAAATTAAAATTTGAAAGTGACTATCAAATAAAAGATTAATAGGTTTTCTTATTGTGACTATAATCCATACAGATTTAGAGTTTATATCATCACTTAATGAAAAAATATATTGAAATATAATATCTATAGGTTGAAAGTACTAATAGAAAATCCATCTCGATAGATTTCCACACTAGTTGGTTAGAGGTGTGATTCACTTATTTATAAATGAAATATGAGAAGTCAAAAAAATTATACCACATAATGATATTCTCATGTAGGAGCTATGTTTTTAATGCTCTTATGAATTAAGCTATAGAAAAACGAATCCTTTTTAATTGCAATGAATCTTGCTTGTTAGTATCTTTAAATGGTTTTTCTTGTAAGGTTATAATTTTTCAGAAAAAAAAAAAAAAAAAAAAAAACATAATGCAAAGTGTGCCCCCCCCCCCCTGCCCCCCCCCCCCCCTCAAAAATTTTAACTTTTATTTTGAATTTTTTTAATTGCTCTGGTCAAAAGTCACCTAATAGCATGTTAGTTTATCCTAGATTTTTCATGCAATTTTGTGTATTCTTTTATATATTAATTTTGTAATTGGACACATTCCGAAAACATGAAATATTTGTGTGCTCTCCTTAGAAATGATTGAAAACTAATCTAAAATCAAAACTTCTTTTTGTCAAAGTGTGTAGAATGGAGTCTAGTTTCTAAAAAATTAAGTTTTCGCTAAATTTGATGAGCGAGTTAAAATCTACACCCCAATTAGAACACGTTGGTTTTTGATAGAGAATGGACATATATTCAAAAGAAACTATAGTTGAAAGGCTTGAAATAGTTCAAACTCGAAATAAATTATATGGTTATATAGCTAACACATAGATCTACAATGTCATATAAACTGATTTTATCGATGTTCAACCACGAGGAAAGTTGAAGGAGAGCATAGAAGAAAAATCAATCATTTTTTGTATGTTTGTTGCAAAACATGTCTTAGACTAGTTTAGAGACTCCAAACCTTTGGGTTGGATCCCCACGACAAATCCAATCCTTAGGCTTGGTAGAATCCAAAGCTTTAAATAGCAAGTGCACACTTTAAAAAAAAAGAAGATTCAAGCTTACATAGCACGTATGCACTATATTGCACACACACACTTTGTAAGCCTGAATTTCAATAGAAAGGGAATGAGAGAGTAGAGGATAGAGAGTAGGAGATGGGGGGGGAGAGAGAGAGAGAGAGAGTGTGTGTGTGTGTGTGTGTGTGTGAGAGAGAGAGAGAGAGAGAGAGAGAGAGAGAGAGATGCACCAAGACCCCCCTTATGTGCAACTTGTTGGAATGAAGACTCAATCTAACAATACAAGATGTAATGTCCTGGTCATAAAATGAATGTATTTAATTAAACCTTTTTAATGAGTTGATTGATTTAATATATCTAGACCCATTTTTAATTTAATTGTTTCCATAGATAGGTGTGGTTGTCAGCTATCTTCGTACACCTTCGAAAGGTTTACCGATGGGTATTTAAGTACAACATGTAGGTGGTTGTTAGGTATGCATTTTGGATTATTTTCTATGTATTGTGAATTCCTATTGGAGTTCTCTATTGTTTGCCATTTTGGAAGTGAAAGACCTTCCCTATTTGGTTTATCCAATTTTGGTGGGATTCAACCCTCACTCTATTCTGTCGCTTATAACACTTAGCTCGGATCTGGCAAATTGGAGCACTATCTATTTGTAAATATTAGTTGAATATGCATGTTCAATTTTCATTAGTTGGATTTCATCTTGTTCATGGTTGTATTGTTCAAACTCACTTCCATTACCCCTACGTCTTCTTTCGTACAACTACATGAACATACAAACTCTAGATGGGCGGGTAGTCATTTCGTAGTAACATCGTATGACCCATCCTGTACGGCTCATTGAGTACGACTCATTTTGTACGATCCATCCCATACGACCCATCTTGTATGGCTCACTATAATATCGTACGACCTCATAGGCTTGCATTCACTTATCCCTGTCAACATACTTCCCTCCCCTTGACCCTTCACACTCCTATCTGCATTGTACAACTTACCTTCCTTACTCTTCGTACAACCAACTATCCATCGTACACCCACCACTTCACATCTCCTACCATATGGCCTTGTTTGAATAGCATATAGTTGCACTATCTTTTGTCGTATGGGCCCCTTGTTCATCTGCCCTTGATCACCGTACTAGCTTCCAGGTTTCGTACTGACCAAACAATCCCATTGTATGACCTTCCTGTAGCTCTTCATTGAGGATCCTCAGTGTTTGTGATTGACCTTTAGACCATCTCCAGGAATGAAACATTGCAGTGGTATCAAAGTTGTTGATTTTGCCAACCTATGGTAGTGAATGCAAGTTTATACTCGAAGAAGGTGAAAATAACCTTATTGGTAGAATTACAGATCATCAAGATCCTACTAGAGAACTCATGAATCTTTTAAGAGAGCTAAACAGAAACCAAATGCAAATCAACAAAACCCAAAGGCTTATGCAGGAAACCCTACAAAAATTGGCGAAGAGAAATATAACAGGAGAACCAAATGGGCATAGCGATGACTTTGTTTTAGAAAGGGAAAACTTTCAACCCTCTCGCTCTTGACCTTCGATACCCATTTTCCTTCCAAGGACAGAAGCACCGCGCAAAGAAAGAGAACCCACTTTCCAAGAAATGTAAGAAAAACTTCGAGAAGATTGGCAGAACACAAATATGGAAGGTGATATATCTTATAGAGACTAATTAGATCTAAGAATGAGATATTCTGGTAGGGGAAATTGTGGTTATTTTAATGACGATCTCAGGAGAAAGATCAGAAAGGTAAACTTATCACCATTTGATGGATCTGGAGCCACTACTACACAGTCATGGGTTTTGAAGGTAGATACCTATTTCCAATTTAATCCGATGCCCGAAGAGGAAGCAATGATGCTTGCATCACTTCATCTCAAAGGAGTGGCACATGAGTGGTGGCATCATGGATTGGTCACTCTCGATCACGACCAAGTAACCTCTTATGTCGAGTTCCCTAAGAGACTCATTAACCGTTTTGATGGGAAGGGTCCTGTGCTAAACTTCAATGATCTAGCTCAACTAAAGAAAATAGGCATGGTAGACAATTAGATCACTAAATTCCAAAGGTTGTCAGTATTAGTCACAAACATCTCTGAAAGACGTTGAATTGTGTTATTCATGGATTGGCTGAGAGAAGCTTTGAGAGGTTGGATCAAAGGGTTCAACCCACGTGCACTCAATGAAGCTATTAAGAAGGTGAATGACATGGCCACATCTTCCTCCAAAACTCACGCAACTACACCAACTCCAACTCCACAAGAAGACAAAGACAAGGAGCTAATTTAGAAAAACCTTAGTTTGATGAAGATTCTCGGCAAGAACTCTGGAGGGAGAAGCTCTATTTCATGTGCAAAGAACCATGGGGACTTGGTCATTACTGCCTTGGGAACAGAAAGTTTCATTACATTGAGGTGATGCCTGATGACGACGAAGGACAAACACCTGCAACAACGAATGAAGAAATTATCCAATAGGAGAGAATAAATGCCCTGATACAAAAAGGGGTTGCATTGCTACCCTCAGTATAGTGACAGGAAGTGGTATCTTCTGGGTTCATGGCACACTTCATGAAAAATGGGTCTCAATCAATCCCATGACTACAAATTTCCATGGGAAACTCTACCATGATGGATGATTTCTTTGTCATAGATTTGGTTAATACTGATATCATATTGGGCATCTAGTGGTTGGAAACTCTTGACTAGTACACCCAAAGTTTCAAAAGGATGGACTAGTACGGTCGTGGGTTACTTGTGGTAACTGGAGACATGTCATACTCTATGCTTTTTAAAATTTTTTAAAAAAAAATAAAATTTTAAAACATGTTAAAACAAAATTAAATGCCCCTTATGATTTTTAAAAAGGATTACTTTTGTAATTTTTTTTAAAATGAAAAAATCTAAGTAAACCGTTTTTAATTAGAAAATAATTTTTCTACCTACGTATTGTAGATGTGTCAACAATATAAGGAGTGGGGAATTTTCAAGTTTAGGTTTCATCTTTCATCCAATATATATAAATTTATAGTCAAGATTCATCGAAGTAACCATTTGAATGCAATGTTGAGCTTTGATTTGGCATCAAGCTCTCCTAAAATTACTAGTCCTCAAATCAAAAGGATGTCAACCATATATGAAATTATCTCTAAGACAACTATGCAATGACACTCCAAAAACTCTTATACCATGTAAGGATTTTTCTATAGAAACAAATCAATATCTAGAGATCAATGAATAACACAAAGAAAGAGAGAATAAAATATTAAAAATAATCTATTATCATCAATGATGCGATAATTGAATTAATTGGATTCTTTAGATAATGGATGAATGCAATATAGATGTGTCTACTTATATAGGGAAGGTAATAAGAGAACATGATAGCTAGGAGATAACTTATCCCATGCGCAAGGCGGAATCATATGCCTACCAAAGTTGGATCATCCTCCATTATTTAATGAAGTATGTGCAACATGTGGTGGATGATAAAGTGATAAGTACACTAAAGGTGGAGACAACATATAAAATAGAATGTGATAACTACTATCACCAACTAATGTGAAACTTCTCCTAAATCATGTGCAACTAAATGTGCACGCTCCCCCTGCTTTCAGCAATTTAAGACTCTCCTACAAATGCTTTCTTTGGCATAAGAAGCGATTATTTGTTGCTTCACAGGGAAGATCCCTCCATGACATGCTTATTTAGTATCCCAAGTTGTTTTGGTGCATCATGTTCCCCTGGTTTAGCCAACCCCATTCCACTCGCGACCTTTACCTCCTTGCCTCTCATATCTCCATGTTGTATGATATCTTGGGTTAGCTCGCTCCCCTTCCCATCCCACTCCCCCATTGTCACTTATTCTCCACCTCTAGCATTTACGAGGCCATCATACTTATAAGATGTAGCAGGGCGGCTGATGAGGAGGGTTTTTAGGCTGAGCTCTTCAAGCTTGACACCACGATCTTGGGTCCTTATCTCTCTACAATCTTTAATAGAGTGGTTTGTTTTGGTTTTCTAGACTCTTGGTTGAGACACGTTATTCACCTGATCCATAAGTCTGGGCTGACCTCCAATGCCAGAAACTATAGGACCATCATGATTGGGCATACATTTTCCAAACTTTATGGTACAACATTGAATACTATTTTATCTAATGAGCTTGATAGGAGGAATTGCAGGGCTAAGGGTCAAGTAGGATTCAGGGTAGACTACTAGACCATGGATCATATCTTTACACTATGGGCTATTATTGAGGAGGCTCGACACCACTTGAAGAAAGTCTACTATTGTTTTGTGGATTTTTGTAAGGCTTTTGATTCCATCCCCAGAGTGACCCTTTTTTAGAGACTGAGAGATATTGGTATTTTTGAGATCTTATTGACGACTATCATGAGGTTATATGAGATAGTGATTGGTAGACTTAGGGCCATAGAGGGCCTCTTTGACTATATCCAGAGCACCATTGGGGTGAAGTAGGGTTGCCCTCTCTCGATCACCTTGTTCTAGAATTGATATCCATCCTTCTCTTTGCTAATGATGTGGTTCTTCTTGCTTCTTCTCCTAAGGGTCTTTAGAGGATTTTGGATAGACTTGCATCTTTTTGTGATATTAGATAGCTAGTCATCAACCTTGAGAAGACTCATGTGATCGTCTTCAACAGTTTAAAGACCTCACATCTCCATTTTCACTTCCAAGGTCGGGAAGTTGAGATTACATCATCTTACACATACCTTGGGGTTATGTTTTTGGGAGCTCATTTCAACTTGAGATCAACCATTCAACCTTGAATCAGTAAAGGTTGGGTTCCCTTGCCATGCTTGAGAGACAATGCTTCAGACACCATTTTCAAGACACATCATCCAAGCTATCCCTCCTGGATTCATTAGTAAGAGCCATAGTGCTCTATGGTTTGGTGGTTTGGGGTCCTTCCCTTTTAGACTCGGATTGGACCATGATCGAGCGTACCTAGATTCTACTCCTTTGTTGTATTATCAGATGTCACAGATCTACCCCCCATAGTATTATTTTGGCTGAGTTTGGAGCTCACCCATTAAGGCCTGCAGTCATTTTTGACCTAATCTAGTTTCTCCACCATCTTTGCAGTTTTGCAGACTCGACTAAAGGTCAACATAGATACCTTTACTTAGCCTACTACCCTCAGTTGCTATTACAGACTCGAATCCAACTACTAGAGCCCATTGTTGGTATGCTCATGTTATTATTCTGCTGAGTTTAGTTGGGATTGACATCGACCATCTCCCTCCATACCTGTTCTCATTAGATGCTCTTGCTCATCTACTCCCCTCTCGTTAGTAGTTGAATGAGCATGTTAGACTTGACATTTATAGGCAGTATAGCATATGAACCTGGGTAGATCCTCCAGGGGGACTACATCTGAGGATGGCTTTCTACACCGAGCACTTAGATATTCAGGATGGGATTATTGTTCACCCTAAGTATTTACACATATACTAGACACACACCCTACATACCTCCCTTGGCTCCTTCAGGGTGGGCTCACACAAACTTTGGATCCAGGTTGATCACCATATTGCTAGAGAGGATTGGGTGTGCACACTTTGTACCTCAGCAGAGGCAGAATTTGATACTCATTTTCTTCTCAAATGCCCCATATACTACGAGATTAGAGGGAAATTTTACTATCTATTTAGAGATTGGAAATCCCTCTTGGATTTTTTTAAGTACACCAATTAGCATTGCATTGCACACTATCTCCACGAGTCCTTGTAGCTTTGTACAGCTTTCATTTCCTAGGAGTTAGGCCCAGGCACAACTTATTACGACCTTGTTCTTGCACTTAACTCTGGTTTGGGGTGTGAAGCATCCATACAGTTTCCCTAATACAGGCCATTATAGATCTATGAGATCCCGCAAGGGACCTCTTTGCCAACGACACTCCTCTCCTAGTACTTAGCTTCATCACAAGGCCTCTGGTAGCCGCATTGATCAATGATTGTTGGACTTTTTCCTTGCGAGGATGGATACCTAATCTTTTGTATGATGTCGCTTGCTTTCTTCTTCTTTTGTTGTTCTTGTTCTTTTGACACCATTTGGTGCTCCGTTTGTCTTCTATTTTCTTGGTATAAGCTTCTAGTCCCATAGACCCTTAATGTGGTCTTTTGTTGAACATTAATAATATTATCTTATCTTATCTATGTGTCTCATATGCAAACTACAATGTTATGCATAACATAAGCAAGTTTTAGTAAAGTGCAATTAGGTGAATAAATAATTTCATCAATAATACAAGTGATCCAAATGATTTAAAATGTCATATAATGCTCCTTGTCAATGAGAACATTCTTTAGTGATATACATAATGAGGGGATCTCAACCTTGATCGACAAGACATTGTTGATAACATATACAAGAGAATAGGGAGCGGTGCCAATAAGTTTGTGGATGCTAGTACAATATACCTAATGGACAAGATTGAAGTGGAAATTTCAACCACAACTAGTTTCATTAAAAACCTATTTAAGGATTTTCAACAAGGTTTTTCTTTTGCTTGATTTTGGTTGTTATTTTGAAGTTATTTTGAGGTGGACCAATGGTTTTGGATAGGAAACATCACAAATTTCTTTAAAATGTTTAGTTTGGAAAGTGTTATTATTATTCATGATGGTGGTGAAGGCAATGTCGATGTAGGTTTTGTTGTGAGATGAATTTGGATTCGATGTATATTGGGGTATGCTAATGTATGATTAGTTGTGGAGTATTGAATGGAAGGTTATGTAGATGATCAGTGGTGGTAGTGCTCTATCATGCATATGTTGTTTGAGTAACATGAGATCAAGTTTGTCCAAGGTAATTTTTATGTTGCAGGGAAGAGGTGGTATGCGAACCTTTTTTATTAGGAATGTAGTTGTTATGTGCCAAGTAGGAAGACTATGGGATCATACAAGATTTTGAAATGTGGGGGATTAAGCAATGTATTTATATTAGGAAATGCATGTAAATTGGGTTATGTAATTAGTTTAAGGGTTAGTTGTGGGTCATGGTATTAATATTTTAGGTTGATGAAAAGCGGTAATGTCATTATAATTGGAGATTGGTTGGAGGATGATATAGTATCTAGAAAGTAGGTTGAATTGAATGTTTGGGCATTGCCACAAGGGGGATGTGAAGTTGAGTGGAGAAGGGATTATTTTAAGGGATGATATGTACAACATTTTGTGGGATGAATTCTTGAATGTTTTGTGGGATGGATGTAAGAATTTGGGTGGACACAAAAATTTCTCAAATTTGGGGATGCTAGGGATTTGAATGTGTAATTGTGACATCTAGATGACCGTGCTTTCACTAAGTTCCAAGGTTTAATCATGGGTTGGATGGTCTCGCTTTAGAATTAGTTTTGAGAGGCATCAAATATTAGTGGAGTTGGTCCCCACAGATGAGGAAGCCAACCAAAATTGAATCTTGATAAGCTTTTGTAATACAATCCACCATTTAACCATGTTTGGGATTATTCACAAAATCTTCCATTTGTGATAATAACTTGGTTTGGGAAACCATATTGTCCTCATTGGTCATATGCTTGAATGAATCAAATTGGTTTGCTAGTCTATCTTACATAGTTAATGGGTTATGTTGGTTTGGATGTTCTATGTATCAAAGAAAGTGAATAATAAACTACAAATGATTTTTGTCCCTTAGAAACTTCTTTAAAGGTGTTTTGAGTAACATGAAAGTTGGATGAATGCTTTGATTAATGGATGGCTACTCTATGACATTCTATTAGATTCTATGAGAAATGGGAATGAAAGGAAAAATAGAGACAAGAAACAATTTTTTTAAAATACTCTCAATAATCTTAGAGTGATATCACTTAATTAATTAAGGTGAGAGTAGAGTTCTAATTTAAAAATGAAATAGAGGTATACACATCCAAAATGAAATAAACTTAGTTGCCCATGTATAGGAGTGAATGACACATGTAGCTTAATAATGTCACCACATGTCATGATATGAACAACTTATATTTACCTAATCAAATTTATATAAAATATGTGTAGGGAAAATGAATGCCCACTAACATAGGGAAAAAGAAACCTACACTGGCACCCTCCTTAAATATGCTTAGGTGGGTCCTAAGAAATGAGGCCATGTTAGGTACCCATGCATTGAGATATCCCCAAAAGTGGAAGCACCTACATAAGAAGAATAGCCCTCCTAAATAGAGAAAAAAAAGTGAGTAAGAAGCTCCTCCTAAATTATACACTTGTCCCACCTTTACCAAAGCTCACAAGTGAAGGAAATTACTTCTAGCAAAGGGTTCAGTTAAGATGTTTACAATTTTCTCCCATATAGAAAAACACATAAGATCAATGACACCTTCCTAAATCATCTATTGAATGTAATACACAAGTATCTCGATGTGTTTCATCCTCTGGTGATAAACTAGATTGCTTAAGAATTGTATAACACTGATTATCACATAATATTACTATTGTCTTTCTGACTAGAAAACAAAGCTCAATGAGAATATTTTGAAGCCAAAAAGCCTCATTAGTTGCATCAATTACTCCTCATTACTCTACCTCCATTGATGAAGGATAAATTACAAAGTGCTTCTTGCTCAACCAACAAACTAGACCAAAACCA
Organism: Cupressus sempervirens; assembly: GCA_028749045.1. Lineage (NCBI taxonomy): Eukaryota > Viridiplantae > Streptophyta > Pinopsida > Cupressales > Cupressaceae > Cupressus > Cupressus sempervirens. The sequence goes on along the minus strand of CM053792.1, from coordinate 304,768,587 downwards.
TGTGAGAAGCAATATCCTAAGGTACATTTGTGATCCTAGGAATCACCTACCCAATATGAATCTGTATAGCCACCCAATTCGCTATATATTCCTCTTGTGCATTGCAATCCATTTTTGAGAGTATATAGAATGTGGCAGAAGATTTGGCTTTTTTTTTTCTTTAAACAATGCAACTCATGTGGTTCCTGCATGAATTGAGATACCATGCCCACAACATATACGTCAAGTATATGAGAATCCAAACAAGTTATTAGCATAACGTGTCATCAACCAAGGGTGGAGAGTAATCACTCTCAAGTTTGATCCTTGACAAAAATGGAGTTGATGTAAACTTACAATCAACCATATGAGATCTCAAAAGAACACTAAGTGCATACTTGGATTTCCCAAGAAAGATACCTAAGATGATTGAGTGATCTAAATCCTCGAGAAGTAATGTTGAAAACCAAAATATGACATAAAAATATATATCATGTTGAGTAGTTTTCTTTGACTTGATTTGGTGGATGTGTGACTCCTAGTTAACAAGTCATCAACATAGAGAGGCAAAAATGTGAGTGTCATCCTCTCATAGAATATATATGTTTCAATCAAAATTGTATTGAGTGAAAAAAAATATTATAAGGGATGAGTCCATCTTATCATATCAAGCTCAAGGAGCCTAGTTGAGGCCATAGAGAGACTTTTGAAGTCAAAATATAAGTGACAAATCTTGGACAAAATTTTGTTATTGCTCCATTTAGATTTACCTATGAAGGTCATCATAAAGAACTTAGGTATTCTTTATGTCAATATGATGAACCTCCCAATGGTGGGTTCCATTTATATCAAGGATAATTAGGTGGAATTCATCTGAGAAATTGGTGTAAAATTATCAAAGTAGTCAATCTTAGGAATGTGGAAGAACCCTTTTGCTACCAAGAAAGTCTTATGCTTATAAGTCAACCCATCAACTACAAATTTTGTTCGATAGGTCCACATGCATTGAAAATTTGTTTTCCCTTGGGAAGAGGGATTAAATCCTAGGTGTGATTAATATCCAAGAAATTGAACTATTCTTGCATTGTGACATCCCTCTTAAGTAACTTAAAGCTTCTCTAAATGACTATGGATTAGAAGGTGAAGCAACAAAGAGATGTCAAGCTTACTAAAACTACAACTTTTCTCTTCTGGTATCTAATAGATTAGCAATGAAATCACTAATTGATTCTTTTGAATTTGGTGTAGGTGCACCTCATGGATAAGACAAAGACATGAATGTAGCTAGGTACCAAGGTGTAGTTGGAAGAACACCAAGGATCAACTATGACATTTTAAAGCCAATTATAACCTTTGGATGTAATAAACATAAAGTATTGGTAAAAACTCCTAATGGTCCTAAAGGGATCGTAGGACCAATCAATGTTACCCATGAATCTATAATGTCAAGGGTTTCTAGAGGTTTTAGGATTTATTAATAATGTAATAATATCCATTTAGTAGCCTTAGTAATGGGTAGAAATCAATAGGAATCAAATAGTCAAGGATTTTAATTTTGAATATTTAAATCCTAATGGCTAGTTTGGTATTGGTCAGATTAGAGAAAATGATTTTTGTTAAAGGATTTTAATGAATCAAACTGATTAGAATCGATTGGGGGGAGATATAGTAAAGCCTTTGAGAGGCATTTGATGTAGGTGTGCCTAGTTGTATGGAAAGGCAAGTTGAAATGTAATAAAAGTGTTGACCTTTTTTTTGAAGTTTCTCATTTTTAATATGACCATTTAACTATTTGGCAATGAAATAGGAATTATTAAAATCTCTATTTTCTCTCTTGAATTCATTGGTGACTTGATTGGATTTTTCTTTATCCATTTGACTAGTATGATTAATGCTAAGGTAATTGATTTGTTTTGAGGGTCTTAATGTGTTATAGGTCAATTATATGGATGTTTGATCACTCTTTGTTATAGAATAGGCATTGTGTAATAAAAAAAATGATGTTTATAACCTTTAGGAATGCAAGGAAAGACATGAGACTAGTGATCACCATGCTATTTGGTTGGAAATGAGTGAAAAAGTGTCACTGCAAGTATGTCAATAGAAGTTATACCTTAAAAGACATATGATTTAATGTTTGAGGGAGTTAAGGGATGTCGTAAACATGGTGGTAGAACCCGGTTTGGGTTTAAAAGACATTAGTAAGTGTGAGAACTAGAAAGCCCTAGTTTTAGGTAAGTGGGGGTTTGGTGAACAACATATAAGAAGTGGTCATATAGGTAAAATGGTTTATATAATCCTAGTTTGAGAAAATATTAGAAGACTTTAGAAAGTAGCAAGGCAAGATCTAAAAGTGGCCTAATTAGCCCTAAATTTGATGTAATTAGCACTAGTTTGGACAGTTGGTCAAAAATAACCATACTTGAGTTTGAGATATGTTAGACTACTTCCAAAAGAGTGTCCAAAATTCTAATTTGTTGGCTAGTGTTTTAGAGATTTTGGGTGGAAACACAAAAGGTAGTCAAAGGAGACCTAGTTGGGAAATAGGCCTAGTTGAGTGCCTAGAGAAAAAATTTTGCAAGATATGTTTGTGGGGTTTTCTACGCAGTAGGATTTTTTTTTTTTTTAACACAAGGAAACATACCAAGCGTTAGGATGAAACAATAAAAAATGAGATCAAGATTATGTACCATTGAGTGTATTTGATGGGTTTGGAAACACATAAAAATTTGAGGATTACTCCAATGTTTGGTATCCTATTTATATTTGAAGTTGAATCTTCTTGGCTCTACATCATAGTGGTAGTACAAAAAATTGTAGATTCTAGTAGGAAGGAAGGATAGAGGTTGTAAGTGTTGTGGTTGTGGTATAATCACAAGATGCCTCAAAAATATCAAATAGAAAGAGAAATGCAAGAACTGAGGCAAGTACTAGAAGTCACGGATACAGAGTTGAGAGGGAGGAGAGAGCACGATGTTGCAATGGAAAGATAAATAAGTTAAGTAAGAAGATAAAATGAAACCATTTTGGCAAGGTTGGAAGCCTTAGAAATAAACCCTAAGATGAATGAGAGTGAGGTACATGGGTCTTGAGCATCCTTTTACAGAGTTGTTATTGAAATAGAATTCCCCTCTAATGTCACATAGCAAGGCACCTTAAAGAAGGATACATGGAGCTAGGAGTAGACCCCTCATCTCTTGGGGCAAGAGATAATTTTTAAGGTACAACACATTGTAGGAGAACCTCATGGAAAATAAAAAGGCATTAAGACATCTAGGTTCTATTGTGGTCCCACAATGCACACCCCATTTCTCCAACCCCTAGTAAATTTTCCCTAGGAATCAAGGTCAAACCTCAGTATTTGATTAGACAAGTTCAAGGTGTCAAAACAAGAGAAAAGGGTGATATTGTTGTGTTTTTAGTGCAAGAATGTGCCCTAGTGCACTAGCGCACATGTACACCTATTCTATATGTACAGGTGTACTAAGTGCACACTCATCTACCTCTAGAGAAGCGAACATGCACATATGCGCACCTCTAGAGGGTGCACACTTGCAAAGGTGCATACCATGGGCCCAGGGTCTATATAAATCCTGATGCCCCTCCCTTCTCTTCATTATTTTCTTTGTTTCCTTAGTTGCCACACTGCTGCACCTTGCAATGTGCACTCCCTCCGCTTCTTGTAGACAAACACAACACAATATAAGACACCAAAAGTGCACACATGTGCTCCTTTATTTACTTAAAAAACCTAAAAATAACCTAACATAATAAAAAATCTAAGTCTAAGAAAGGTGTGCACATGCGCACCTTGCTGAGATGTGCATGTGCACACCATTTTTTTGAACCTAAGCTGAGCAAAAGAATAAAGAAAGGTGTGCATGTGCGCACCTCCCTAAGGTGTGCACATGCATACCTTTTATGTGTTTTCCAAGCACTTAAGGCCTATAAGGGTGCACACATGTGCACACTTTGTGCACTCAACAACATAAGAGACTTAGTCTTTTCCACCATTGTCATGCCCTAAATTTAACAAGGCAAAACCCAACCAAGATTTTTTTTTTGAAGGTGCATTTATTATTAATACATAGAGGCCTAACTAGTTATGGATATACCATCAAATTATGGAATGTGAAAAATATGACACTCGTGTCTCCTCAAGGGAACTAGGGTGTTTCTTATTTGATCACTGAGTTGGGCCTAGTTAATTTTATGTGATGTGGAAGAGTTTACTTTCATTTGAAGATCTGCACTTCAAATCTCCAAGGAAGGTCCATTTGTTTCCTAACATTCATTGGAAAACTGAGTTATAACTTAGGAGCTAGATGGTTTATCATTTCGGATCCACATCCTATCTTTAAAGTTAAGACATTACATATATGAATGCAAAATACAATTTCTATGCCAATTTAGTTATAATGATTCATTAGTTTATGAGATATTCCAATTTTCAGGTCGTCTTGCTATATATATATATATATATATAATCTTAATTCATTACATTTTATGTCTAATTCCATTCTAGTTTATTGTTTTATTATTTAATTCTATTATTTAGGTATACCAATTTTAATGAGCTATTGCACATTGTCATTTCATTGAACTTCTAACAAATGTCATACCATCATTTTGGTGATTGAAGATACACACACACACACACACACACAATTTATTTAAATTCTAATTTCTCTAGAACCTTATTATTATTAATTATCAACTATATAGCATTGTTAGGACAATTTCCAATACAAAGATAAATTTAATAAGTTCATATATTAAATAAGGGTCACGACCAACTTAACTACTACCTAGCCTACACTTTTCCCATGAATTAATTTTCTCACTCAATTAACAATATTGTTATATTTTACTAATTCAATTTCAATTTTAACTACCAATTTAATTTTAGCTACAAATTAAATCATCACACCTCCAAATCCACTCTCCTACTACTTACCTTATCACTTCCCAAGGCTTACATAAATGGTAAAATGAGATAATTATACATATTTGACTTAGTGATTTTAATCCTAACTACTTACATCATGCTATCTTAACCACCCATCTGCTTACACAAATGTTAATATAATGGTCAATACATTAATCCATCTCCATGCAATAATATAACACTAGCTAAATAATACTAATTAAACACCCCATTATTCTTACAATGGTTCCCTATTATCCCTACCTACCACTAACACATGACATAGGTTATATTTCCTACAGCTAACACATGACTTATATAATAATCTAACTCTAACATTACCACATAAAACATGACATCCCCTACCTTGAATTAGGCATCCAACTTCCCATTGCAAAGTCACCCTATCTTCCTTTATCCCCTAGCACCTACCCCTAGGAGACACCATCATAATATGCGCTAAGACCAAGGGTAGGCACCTTTTTCCCTTTATCCAAGGGTGGAAGCGACTTAGGAATAGTCTTTGATTTATGTCAATATCAGTATCATGTTTCATGCATTTGAAAAAGGTTTTGATGGTATTAGGCACCTAGGGTGGAACCACTGCATTTTTGCAAGTTTTGAAAACCAATGACCTTCCTCCCTCCTTGGGTAAGGCACCTAAGTCTTTGGGACTTTTACAAATGTTTTGAGTTTTGTTATATACTTCCTTTTGTTTAATTGATTAATATATTTTTTTTTAAGGGGAATGATCTCTAGGGCACTACTAAGTCTAAGGGTATACATATCTAGCTTTTTTCAAAACTTTTGACCTGACATAGCCCTATCAATCATTAAAAAAAAAAAATTTCTAACATAGTGGCACATGACTCATAGGAGTCTTTGTTTTCCAATATTTATGAGCTAGAATTTTATTATTTGTTTGAGTCCCTAGACTAAGGTCTTAATCCTTATTATTCTATGTATTTGATTCCTAAGGTATATTCCCTTTGAATATTTTATTACTCTGTAATTTTGGGGAGGAATTATTTTCTTCCTCTAGAGAGTATAATATGCACCTACAAGTTTCCTTTTCCCTTATAGATTTTAGCCTATATATCATGCTATGTTAATTTCTTCCATGCCTACCATGAACATTTAAGGAATAGAGTTGGTGACATGCTAATGTTTTCTAATCTAGGGATTTATTTATATAATCTAACATCATTTTTTTTAACACACTAATGTGCAAGATCAATAACAATGTGTTTCTATAGGAAACTTGGATTACACATGAGACTACTTATTATTGTACACAAAATAAATCATTTCATATAATCGAATTGATAAGAAAGATTTCTTATTGTGATTAAAACAGTCACATAACAAGGAATCATATAATGAAAGCATTCAATTTGCATTAAATATTCATTACAATGTCCTTCTCACATTGAAAAATCCATAGGTTTTAGTTATTGATTGATCACAAAATCAAGACAAGAACAATGAGATAATCTACATAACTTCAATATGTTTCCCCACAACATTGGATATTCTTCTACGTGAATTGATCTTTTCCCTCCTACACAACTATGACAGTGTTACAATAAGTCTCTTGCAATAAAACATCTATATGCAAAATCTCAAATTTCACTTTACACAATTTACAACAATGGACAATGGGAAGTAATTCCCCTTTCACATTACAACATCACAACAATGGAAATTTAATATCATATCACATTTTGAGATGGCATGGAAGAGATTAATCTCCTCACAAACACTTGGTTCTTCGACATTGTCCAAGGGTGAAACCCTAATCCTCTTCAAAAAATGGTTCTATACTTTCAAAACGTACAAAACAACACAAAAATTGGAACCATGGAGGCTCACCTCCCATCCTAGCCTTCTCGTGAAGCCACCCACCGAGAAGGGGAAACAAGTCCAAATGGGATACACACATACAACATTTGATAATGTGTGAAAACATACAACACAACACATAAAAATCCCTTCCAAGGCTTGCACGTTGATTCACCATTGGAACCATTAGCACATTGGGTGAAGGTGGACTCTTCAAAGAGGAGAATGCCATATCCATAACACAAAATCATATTGCAATTGCATTTTTGCCTCTCAAGGCTATCATAAAACCTCCTTCTTCTTACACATACACTTATACCTCCAAAACAAAAAAGGCATATGGCTTCAATGGAGCCCATACTCCATGAAAGAAATAACAACTCCTCATCATGAGGTAGATTTTCTCAACTACAATGTTGAGCCCAACTAACCCCTTCACCCAAGACTTCTCTTCCCTCCCAAGGGTGAGTAAAGTCTTCACACCCATTAACACTTGACATTCAAATTAAAAAAACAAGAAGTTGAAGAAAGAAAGACAAGAAAATTACATGAATAGAATACACCTTCACACCATCACAACACAATACGAAAATTTAAAATACAAAGATTCACAATACAATGCATGATCCCATAGCAAATACTCCATGCTTGCAGATTCATTATGCACTGCTAAAAGAAAGAAAATGGTTATGGTTTTAACACCAACCTTGGTCCAAGCTAAAGGCAATGATAGTTGTTGTAGAGCTCCCTTAGCCTTCCTCCAAAACCCTAACTATCTCTAAACTTAGAGAGTGGGTGAACACCCCACTAGATTGTCCAAGATTCTCTAAAAAGGCTTTCCCACTAACTATTTTGGAAAAAACACCCAACCACTTCCTCTTACAACTTGTCTCCCCCTAAGTTTGCTAAATTTGACTAAGTGGAGACATGGGAGAGAACACATGTGAGATCTCCATTTTCGAATTGGTAGAAGAAGGCATAGGTAAAGGGCCCCCCTAGGCTATCTAGGCACTATCATGGTCAAAATTAGATCCCTAACATGTTATACTATCATATGGGTAGCTTGTTTTCACATAAAAGACACTTAGGGACCACCTAATGACCTGTCAAAACCCTAGTCAAGTCTAAATTCAAATTTTCTTTGATTGTGTTCCATCCTATCCCTTGTCAAGTGGGTTTTCTTAATCATTAACAAGGTAATTAGTTTTAGGATAAAATGCCACCATGATCAAAACCCTAAATAACATGTCGTTACACACAAAATTTGCAAGTGTCAAGTGACACATAAAAGCACATTCCACATCACCATGACATGTCCCTAAAAAATTTCCACATACAAGAAAACTTACATTTATGAAGCAAAATACTTTCACAATGAGGTTTTTTAATATTCTAAAGATTTGCCTTGGTTACACTATTTTCACATAGGTTTGGAACTTGTTTCCTCCCAAAAATTTCCATGGTTCCACTTCGTGCACATTAAACTTGATAATTAGTAGTCCAAGGATGTCATATAAAATATATATCATAAATGCATATAATTTCAAATGTTAGATAACCTATATTAACATAATTTAATTAAATTTCCTTTCCTAATCATTTCAAATAAATCATTCAAAATGTTAAATTATCAAAATCTGCATACCATGAATCATCATAATTAAATTAACATTTATTTGCATATCACTTTAAATCATAAATCATCTTAATCAAATTAATATTTGAAATCACTTCATAATCTAATTTTATTCTACCATGTGTAAAATTGCATCCATATTTGTTTGATCATCCTATATATAGTATCAAGTTCTTAGTATATATCATAAATGCAAAACACTACTGTAATGTCAAAATCAATAGATAACACAATTCCACTATCCATCTAAGTCTTGAATAACTATCTAAATATCAAAGCCCTGAATATAAAAATGCAAGTAAGAATATCTATGCTATGATGGGTTGGGGTGAGGCCTCACATTCACTTGCACTTACCATAGCTCATGTGCATAGTTGCACACATGCACATGTGCACACCTCTCTTAGGTGTAGACATGTGCAAATGCACCTAAATGGTTATAGAGTGACCATTTTGCACACCTAGCCCACTTGTAAGGGTGCGCTAGGTGCACTTTTTTTCATATCTGGGGTTGTGGGGCAAATTTTAGTATTTTTGACTATTTTGGGGTATTTTTCTAGGTTTTTGTCTATTAGAGTTTGTGTTTAGGTTTGATTTTTTAGCACTTAATGACTTTCCCAAGAATCTTGACAAATTTTTCCCAAGGTTCATCTACAAAGAGAGATGAACAACTAAGGATCATATCAAAGTTTTTAAAGAAATATGCAATTGAAAGCAAGTTCAATAGGAGAATTTGGTCCTCTGTTTATTCCCATGCTTATTGGGAGAAGTTTCCTTTAACTGGTACATGAATTTTCCACTAGGATATATCCAAAATTGGGCCACCTTCAAAAAATTGTTCTTAGAACAATTCAAAACATTTGCCAACCTAGCTGTGATACATCATCAATTCATATCAATCAAAATTGAGACAATTGAGACCATTTCACATTTCAATCATCACTTTCATATGGCTTTCCACAAGTTGGAAAAAGCCTACACAATACCAGTTGAAGCTACAATCTAGATTTATCTGAATGCTATGGACCATCTCATGGTTATCTTTCTACTTTGGCTACTTGCTATAAACATTGACACATTAGAAAAGGTCTTCGATGAAGCAATTACCTTTACCAAGGAAGCCAATCCTAATGGAGGAGGATTGATGGTTCTAGCTCAAGTGAATACAATGATACCAACATATCTTGTTGGAACACCACTGATGCCTAGTCAATTCATTCCAATCAATCCAGTTCCACTATAATAGGAAACAGTTGTACCAGTTCCAACCATAACCTACCTAGGATATGAACCTCCAAAAGCTACTTTCATTGAGCAAAAGGTAGCAACCTCTACTGAACAAGAAAATAACGTCACATCTGAGATTGGTCAAAGGACAAAAACTATGTCTCATATTACCAACAAATTAACCCCTTTGAGATTGTCATAAGGACAAAACAACAACTTTCAGAGAATGAATGTAACCCCTTACAACAATAACTATGGTTAGAATTACAACAAGAATTTCAATGGAAATAACAAAGCAGGAAATAACAATACAGGGAATAATTAAAATCCTCCAGATCACAATAATAACTTCTAAAGGCAGAATCAAAAATAGAATACTTGTCCAAACAATAGAAGCATCCTTGCTGATAATAACAATAATGCTTAGTTTGTGGATATCAACCAGTACGACAATAACCAAATTGTACCTAACAATGGCTGCTCATATTTCAATGGAAATCAAGAAATGAACCAGAAATCACAAGGAAATAATGGTGAGTATCCTATGTAATACAATGCTATGATGTTAGAATCTAACAATTCTCCACAAATTTTGAAATGGAACAACCAACCAGTGAAGAACTCTCTTTTTTGTTTAGTATAGAATCAGATCCTCAACTAGAAGAGATGCTAGCTTTTCAAAATGACAATCAGAATACTTACAATTTGCATAACTAAAGGGAACCTATCACCGATGGGATTCTTCCTTCCTTGCATCCAAGACCTCCTGATCCAAGAGCTAATAATAATCTAGTACCTACTAGAGCACCCTATGTTGGGAAAAAAAATCAAAATCAAGGGAATGTTCCTACAACCCTAAAGAATCCTATATGGACAACTGAAAAGTATAATGCAGTGGAAGATCTAAAGAGAACCAAGACTAATATGTCCATGTTTGATATGCTAAAAAATTTTCCTAATCAATGGGAAGCCATGTTCAGGGCTCTTGATCATGCAAAGGCAATGCCAAATGCAAACATAGTCCCTCAAAAGACATCACAACTAGTCAATACTTCTAAGCCAAAGTTGACCATGTATAAGGACAAGGTTGAAGTGCCTCCTTTTTTGCTCAATCTCAATTTTTTTGGAAAGAACCTACACAAATGTCTTATAGATTCAAGAGCTTCGTACAACATCATGCCACTTTTGATAGCTCAAAGGTTGGGAGTCACTCGTCAACCCTCAAATTGGATAGTGATACAACTCGACAAGACAAAAGTAAAAGTTATCGGGGTAGTGAAAGATGTTACAATATAGTTAACTATAGACCCCTGAATTCAAGACATTATAGACATACATGTGGTTGAAATCCCTGAATTTTATGCATTATTTCTAAGTAGAGAATGGAAAAAGTGCTTGAGAGGATGGTTTTCAGCTGATTTTACTCAATTATGGCTACCTTGGAAGGGACTGAATAATCAAATCAAGATTGATGTTGAACCAAAGTTGAAGACAATGATCACAGAATACAATGTACCAAATGAGGTAGCATTTTTTCAAGCTGAGCTAGGATCCTACAAAGTGGCGTCTCTTGACATACATGTAGCTGAGAAACACAACCATATGAATAAAGAATCTATGATCCCTACCCCAAAAGAAGAACTCATCACTTAGTTTGTAGATAGTATAGTTGTAGACTTACAATGCTTAGGCGAGAAAGCGGACCCAAATTTTTTTTTCTTCCAGGATTTTGCAGGTTACACAAAGTCATTCAGAATTTGAATAATCACATTGTCAAGAAGTAGTTGCTAGGGTGGTTACTTAGATAATGCAATCTAAAGATGGTCAATTTCCAAATGAGGTAAAAAATGAAAGTTCATGGTCTAAAAGAACATTTGAATTGGTCAATATTAATAAAGAAGAAAAAGAAGATTCTAAGTATCATATAGTGATACTTCTTCAAGTGGTGGTGATTTATCTAATCCCCCCCATGGGATGATCAAAGTCTAGAGCAGAAGATGTTTTGTAAAAGGCCAAGGGTGGACCTCAACGGTTGTTCATCCAAAACCCTAGATTGATAAGATCACCCAATTAATTGGGGATATTCAAAGTCAACAAGAGAAACAAACAACCCCTATATCAAAGATGAATTGTAGCAACTCACCAAGTCCACCATGTGAAAGATTGCAATGGGTCCTAAAGAAATAATCTTTTAAAAATCAAGTGAAGGAAAAGCTATGAACAAATAAGAACAAAACCAGAAAGTCCAAAGAACAACCAATCTAGACACTCAAGTTTGATGACCCTAAATGCAAATTAGGAGTTGGCACAGGTATTGAGTTAATTAATCCCAAAGGTAGGTCTTTTTATGCAACATATAATTTATAATTTAGATGTGTACTAACAGTGTTGTAGAGTATGAAACCTTGATTCATGGACTTCTCTTTGCATTGGAGAAAGATGTCAAAGCTCTTGTAATTAAATGAGACTCTCAGTTAGTCATTAGATAGTAGAAATCAATCTACTCTTGTAATGATAGGAGACTTATTGCATACTGAAAAAGAGTTTGGGACTTGTTGGAAGATTTTGAGGCCTTGAACATAAGGTCCATTCCAAGGAAGAAGAACATGATATCCAATGCCCTTGTCATTTCAGCAAGTGCATTGCAACCCATTGAAAGGACAAAGCTAGAGAGATTTTCAGTTGAATTGGTTGTTGCTACATCTATTCTAGATAATATTACAAACTCCCAAGTCTTCCAAGATGACAAACATATTCTCGAGTTTATCATGTGCAATGTTCTTTTCAAGGGACAGGATATTGATGATGCTCCTGACAACAAGCTTGAAGAAGATGAGCTAGAGGATGAAGATGAAATTATAAATTTGAAGACGAATACTATTCCTATGAGGATGGTAGAGTTAGAACAAATCTTCAATTGAGATGAATCAACATGAAGTAAAATGAATGTTGAAGAAAAAGGGATTGAAGAATGTGATTCATATAATTTAGGCATGGGAGAAGATCCAAAGATGGTGAAATTCAAAAAAGGCTTGTAACCCTTAAGAGTGAGAAAGTATGCTTCAATTTCTTACAGAGTAAAAATACGTCATAGCATGGAGTTATGAAGAACTCAAGACCTACAATCCTGAGATCATCACTCATGAAATTTCATTTAAGCCTGATGCCAAACCTTTTTTCCAGAGACCTTTAGTGAATCCCATAGTTGAACCTTTGATAATGAAAGTACTAAAAAAGTTACTTGATGCTAAAATTATCTTACCAATATGACATTCTACATGGGTTGCTAACCTATTCCCAGTAAGGAAAAAGACTAGAGAAATTTTTCTTTATGTGAATTTTCAAAATTTGAACTTTGCTTTCCAAAAGGATAATTACCCATTGCCCTCACTTGATGAAGTGTTACAAATTGTTAATGGGTCCAAAATGATGTCTTTTTCTAGACAGATATTCTGCATATAACCAAGTGATGGTAGATGAAGAAGACAGGTTGAAAACTATATTTACAACAAAATGGGGGACTTTTGCATAATGAACGATGCATTTTGGATTGATCAATGGAGGAGCCGCATTCCAAGGAGTGATGAATGACACATTAAAAGGGTTGATAAACAAGTGCATAGTTATCTACATGGATGACCTCACCATCTTTTCTAAAGATAGGAGTACTCATATTGTAGACTTGAAGCAAGTGTTCAACCGATGTCAAAGGTATGGCATATCACTAAATCCAAAAAAATGTTCATTTGGGGTCATAAAAGAAAAAATCATTATCCATATTATTTCTTAAGTTGGGATATCCATTGATCCTGAAAGGATAGAAGCCATTCTTAATCTGTCACATCCTCATAGTCATAAAGAGCTGAAATCTTTCTTTCATAAAACCAATTTTGTGTGTAAGTTCATTAGTGGATTTGCCGAGATAGTATGTCCTCTTAATGACCTACTCAAGAAAGGAGAAAATATTGAATGGGTTCCTAAAATAAAGAAATCTTTTGAAGACATTAAAGTGGCAATCTCTATGACCCCAATTCTTGTAAGTCTAGATTACTATTTACCATTCAAAATCTATTCACTTTCTTTGGAACATTCATGCACCAGGATTGGTACTCACAAGAAAGACAAAGAAGATGAGAGACCTATCACATTCATGAGTTGCCTGCGAAAGAATGTTGAGTTGAACTATTCTAATTTTGGCAAAAAATATTTTGCATTGATAAAAGAAGTTAAGAAATTGCACCATTATATATTGAGGAGCAAGATATATGCAATTGTGCCTAATCCTATGGTTAAGAGATTATTGATGTAGAATGGATTGGGTGAGTGACAAGGAAAATGGAAGGCTATATTGCAAGAGTTTGATTTGGAGATTCAACTAATGAAGTTGATAAGAGGACAAGGATTAACCAAGATGATAGCTGATAATGAGATCGGTAATGATAACAAAATTTGATTTGATGATAAAATCAACACTAATAATCAACAAAAGATCATAGTGTCTCAGGTGGATATTGATCAAGGAATAATCACTAATGTTTGGTATCAAGATATTGTTTACTATCTTTTGCAAAATCAATACCCCAATTGGATGAATAGTGTTGGAAATATTCAAGATATGATAGGTTACTGAGAGGGGACGGGTGAGTCGCTAACCTTAAATCTTTTATTAATTTACCACGCATCCATCTATGCTACTGCATGCATTAGTTCTAAAAAATAAAACAATCATTACACAAGTGAACACAATATTTTGGTGACCCAGAAACCTTCCAAATAGAAAGTAAAACTGGGGTGAGGATGATACCCACAAAACTTCAATACTGTAGTATAAAGTTGGTCTGTTAAGGATCTGCCCTATTAGGAGCACAAAGGACTACTAGGTCCACCTTGTTAGAGGATTTGCAAACATATAATGAAGTATGCACTCTGTTAGGAGATTTGTACAAAGACTGTTAAGTCTGCCTTGTTAGAGGATTTGAAAATCCAATTGACCTGTTAGGATGAAACAATAGATCTACTTGCAATTGATTGCTGATAAGATCCCTTATGCACTGATCACCTCATGTGATGGATATAACTTTTCAGTCTCTCAATTGACCTTGTTGTGTACCTTGAACTGTTGTTGATGATCTTTCACATATAATTCACATTACTTCACAATTCCTTCTCATTCCATGCATCATGCATTCATTCATTCATCATATCTCACAATACATCTTACATATATACCTTTAAAACTTATAAAATTACAAGGTCGGCCAAAATACAAGTAAAAAAATACATTATAGAGTTGGCCCAATAGTAAATAACTCATGTTCACTGAACTGACTCGGTGACCTTCTGATACTAGGCATCCACTGAATTACTTGGCATCGTCATGCACTTAGTAGAAGTGAAGGCTCGATCCATACTAATCACTTGATGTAGTTCTGAACTCGGTAACCACTAGTGACTTGATAGATGAAGTGTCACTTGGTAGATATTGTTCACTAAGTTTACCTTGCTTTACTCAGTAAACACTAAATCTTTCATTTCTCAGTTTGCACTGAATCTTTCATTGCTTGAATTGTACTGAATTTTTCATTTCTCGGTAGACACTATGAAGCACGGTAGATACTGAGAATCTCGGTAGACACTGTTGGACTTCACATTGTCTATATTTTCTCGGTAGCCACTATTTGTTCAGTGTAAACTGCTAAACTGCTAAGTTTACAAGGCAACCACTTGATGCTCGGTAAGCATACAGAATTGGGTAAGTGTTGTCACTAATGAAAAAATAATCATAATGCCAACAATCTCCCCCTTTGGCATTAGTGACAAAAAAACTTATGAATCAAAACTTACATTCTGATTTACTCTATTATTTACATATCTTACATATCTCACATATCTCACCCATACATATGGTATGCATAGCATTTATCTGTACAATGTCTTTCTTATTCCTTATTCATCTCATATTCCTAATGACAACAATCTTATCTCCCCCTGCCAACAATCTCATCTCCCCCTTTTTGACAATAATGCTAAAGAATGTATATACAATAAATTTAAATTGAGACACCAAAATGTGAGAGAAAGTCTGAGTGTATTTTGAGAATAAGAGAAAATGTCTTATCCCAATTGTCTTGCAAAATCTTGCAGTTGGATAGAGCAACTTGAACTTTTGCAGAAAGTTCAATCATATGATCTGCTATTGAAGAATTGCTGTCATGAATCAATGTTTTTGAGTAGGCAATGTGTTTCTACATTTGATCCATGATTGGAAGAATCATATTCTGGATGTCAATTAGTGTAGACCATATTCTAGCTTCTTCTCTGAGTAACTCTGCTTGCATTTCAGACAAAAATTTCACCTTTGTGTGATGTGATGAGCTTGAACTATGGTCAAGCTACAACTTTTGTGCGCTATTTTTCATTTCCACATGTAATTTATTCAATTTTTCTTTGACTTCCTTAGTGAACTTGGTAACATCACAGAGCTTGCCAAAAAGTGACGTTACATTCATGAAAGCTTGTTCAAGATTGCTCAAAATTGAGGTTAATTCAACCTATTTTATTGCAATTTGTTGAGTAATGTGCTCAAGCACTTTATTATCAAATTTCTTCTCTACCTTTTCAATGAGTTTCTCTTGCCCAGAGGTGTCCTAATTGAACTTATTTACAACATCTTCTAATTGCAACAAGATGTGTTTAGATGAATCAACATCAACACCAATAGCTTCAATAATTATGTTTTTAGCATTTTCTATTATAGTATATTCTCTATCTCTCTCTTCTATGAGTTGCTTCTGCCTTACCTTCTACTCTAGAAGCTGACTAACCATTCTCATTTCTCTGGCTAAGGCATTGTCCAAGTCTATCTTAGGAATACAAATTTCTATATCCAAATCTATGTCTTCATCAATTTGTTTTCTAGTAAGCAGAAGTTTCAGAGGAGTCTTAAGCTTTACTTTTGTGCTTACTTCCTTGGATTTTGAAACAGAAACAATAGTTGACATGGATGGACTAGCAAAAAATATTTGAATAGGTGCAACTAGAGGAGAGTTGAGAGAAGTACTGGCTAAATCCAAAATTGGTGTGCATCCCAAGAATGATGCACAAACAGGTAGTGTTTAGATTGGAATATTTACTATTGGGGTAGACAAAATTGTAGAAAGAACTATAGAACTTACTGTACATGTAACAGAGGAGGTAGACATAGTTGATGCTCTAGTGACTAATTGCTCGGGTGCTGATGAAGAAGGTTGCAACTCGGTAGATGAAGTAATGGTTACTTCTATAGATGATGCTTAGAGCTCTAGGGAAGTAGGAGTAGATGATGTTTCTGATGTGGCCAATCTTGCTAAAGCTATCTCCAACCCTGATGATGTTGTAGTCTTAGGTGGAGAGTGAGGAAGGGGAGCAATGACTTGTGCTACAATCTTCATTGGATCTTCTTCTTCATCCTCTTCCTCCTTATCTTCTTCTTCAGCTTCATCCTCCTCCTCTTCTTCCTTCTCCTTCATCGATTCTTGCATGTGTTCCTTAGTTATTGTGATTGAGGGAGTATTATCATCTTCCTCATCCTCTTGGTCAGTTTCATCATCCTTGATTTCTATAGGATCATCACTGGGCTTATGTAGATGATAGATGCCCTTCCACATGTTTGTTGCATCATTAACAACATGCTCAATATCTTTGATTAAAATCAAACATGTATAGAATTTAATCATCATTCTTCCTTCATTGTTCTTCATTGCTGCCTTTATTTCTGCCTCAGTGAGACTCGGTAGAAGATTGTTCAAGGACTACTCATATATGTCCTTGGCTATTTGGGTGGATAACTCCCACCTTGGTTACAATCTTACCAACAGCTCTTTGGAGATTGGAGGGGCAATTTGGTCTGGGGAGTACTTCCATTTTCCCATCTTGGTAAGTACCAGTTCCTCAGTCTACATCTTCTTTGCATCAGTTCTTATTTCAAACTTTAGAGCTTTAAAATTTGTGATGCCAGCTCCCTCTTCCATCTGTTTCAATCTTTCTTGGAAGGTCAGTTGGGGCTTGCTGAATACTACTTCATCATTTTTCTTACCTTTACCTCTTCTTGTCAAAATAGCTATGGAGGCCTTGGGTGGCTTGGTAATGATTACCTTGCCCTTCTTCTTGACTGGTTCTACCTCTTTCTCTGATTCTTCCTCTTCATTTTTTGATTCCTGCTCCTCTTCTTTGCCCTCACCTTTTCCTTTGGTAATCATTAAAGGCTCGATAACAGTTTTCAACTTGGAAACCTTTCTCTTACCTTTACTGATTGCTTGGGGAAGTTTAATTTGCAATTCTATTCTAGCTTTAGCTTCATCATAGGTTCCAAAAATTGGTTGCTTGGGATCTACTAGTTCATTTACCAATGCTTCAATAATATCCCTGGTTTCATCAATGTTTACCTCATAAGGTAGAGGTTTTACCCATGCAACTTAGGGCCTAACAACTTGAATATATACTCTGTCATAGTCAACCATAAAACAAACATCATCTTTGTAATCTTCAACAAGTTTAGGATAGATTCTGAACCTATTATTCATTCTCTCCTTGAAGTCCTCAAAATAATTGTCCATTATATTGTCAAAATTCACACCCATTTTTGCTATAAACTCATTAATCTGATATAGAATAGGGACATCATTTCTCCATACAATAGAACCTTTGGAGGGAAATAATTTTTGTACATAGAAGAATAAACATGTCAAAAATGATCCAAATTTATAGGGGTTATTCTTGGATGATCTAATACTTTCCATGTTCTTGTTTAGCTACCTTAGCAATAGCTCAGATAAGTCATACTCCAAATTCTTCTTCAAAACCTTAAATGCCAGGTGTACGGCCTCACATGACACATTGTTCAATTGGATTGAACTATAGATTTTGTGAGCTATCACATGAATTCCATATCTAAGTTCAATGCTGGTGGCAGTGCTAATCTTTAAGCCTCTTCCATCCCACTCAGCTAGGGTTTTCTTCTGTAGTTTATCCTGACCTAGGGTTTTGGTAGTTTTGGCTTTACTGAGTATGGGAAGGCTATTAATCTTGTGAATCATCTTCTTGGTGATTAATATGGGTTGTTCCAACCATAACTGACCATTGTGAACATGGCTAAGGATGTATCTAATCCATTTTATTTGGAAGCTTCTTGGCATATGGGAGATGTGGGTCAACCCTTTTGTCTCTAGATGTTTATGCTTGAGTTTTAGAGAGCCATCAATACACATTTCTTCTAACACACTATCCATTTCTAGGGTTCCTATTTCTTGAATAGAACATTTGAAATGAGTTTAGATATCATTGATTAAAAGTACCTTTGGTGGAATATACAACTGTGCACCATTAGGGTTTAGTGTTTCTGCAACTATGGGAACCAACTTGAAGTTTGGTGCTTTCCACTCTATGCCCTTGACCAACATTTCTGATCCACATTTTGCCTTGCTGGTGCTTGTGCTTGCGGAAGCCATTTTTGCTCAATAGATGATGGAAATCTTTGAACAAACTTCTTTATTTGCAAATTCACTCGAAATTGCTTTGAAATCACTTGAATGCTCTTGGAAATCTTTTAGCTATGAGAATACAATGAAAAAGAGGTTGAATTCTGCCCATTTTGATGAAGAGTTCACCATTAATTATAGGTACCATGTTGTCATAATGCATGATAGATTGTCATCCACTAACCTAACTCGGCATAAGAATCAATTCAGTAGACAAACAAAATTCCTTTTACTCTCGTCCTTGCTCGGTAAAGTCTTTAACCACTTTGCTCGGTAGAGTTTGATGCACTCGGTGAAAGATAACTTTTTTGTGATCTCAACGTATCTACAATACTGATTGAATATTTTCTCTCTTTCATTTGGAATTTATCTAGATATAGCTTGATGATACAGTTCCAGATTTTCCTTTATGAATCTAATTGGAAATGGTGGAGTCACCCATTTCTTGAGTGACGCAACCATCATTTAAATTGTTCTGCTCAATAGATTTAGGAATCCATTGTTGTCTCATCTTCTTCTGAATGTTATCAACTTTAGCTTTCTTTTCATCTTCAATTCTTCCTATATTCATGTAGTTTTTATCTATATGACCGAGTTTAGTGCATGTATAGCACCTTATAGTAGTGTCCTTCTTCCTTAGGTGATGTCTTGCACAATTTATACCAATGTGTCCATATTCTCCACAATAATGACATCTACACTAGGTATTGTAGTCCCATCCAAATATTGCTTTAACAAGTTGTTCAACTGGATTGAATGATTTGGATCTGCATTGGAATGCCTTGTAACCATGCTTCTTGCATTTGTGAAAATTACCTTCAAATTTTGGATTCTCCTTGCATTCATTGTCTTTGTGACCATGCTGATTATAGTTATAGCACTTTCCTTTGAATTTTTCTTTTCCATTACTCCAACATTTGTTTGATGTGTGACCAGTTTTTCCACAATGATTGCATGAGGGTTTTAAATTACTTTTTGAACCTTTCTTGGAAGATTCACCTTGTTCTTCATTGTATCCAAGTCCTACTTTATCTTTTTGCTTATGAAGATTCTGCTCATTTTGTGTAATTAGTTGATTCATGTTTTCCTGTGACTTCATCATTCTTTCATTGATTTGCTTTTTAGTATTTAGGTCACCTCTTAATTTTTCAACAATTTTCTTTTCACATCTTAGTTCTCTTAGTATTCTTTCATTAATTTCCCTTGCACTATTTAGATCACTTCTTATTCTTTCATTATGTGCTTTGAGAATCCTGATTTCTTCATTTTCTCCAGAGATTTGATCCATGAGGTCTTCATGCTGATTGGATTGATTATTTCTTTCCTCCAAGTCTTCATTTTCCTTGTTTCTTTGTTCCAAAACTTCACATAGCCTGATTAATTGGATTTCTTGTTCTCTTTTAAGTTTTCTTACTTCTTCCTATAGAGAGCCATTCTTTCCTATTAGTTCCTTGATTTTCTCATTAGCTTCATCTGAACTGCTTGATGGTAAAAGGTCTTCAATCTTTTCTTCAATATATTGATGGTCATTCATTTGTCTTGCAAGTTCCTTCCTTCTTTTCAGGGATTGGGAAAGATGCTCTTTTACTTCTTTGAGTTGAGCCATAGTCATTTCCAGATCTCGCTTTTCATTTTCAATTGCCTTGTCAAGTCTGAATATCTCCATTTCTCCTTTAGATCTTTTCTCAAGCTATCAAACTTTATCTTGAGAACTACAAACCCTCTAATACCAATTATTGGAAATATTCAAGATATGATAGGTTACTAAGAGGGGAGGGGTGAATCAGTAACCTTAAATCTTTTATTAATTTACCACACATCCATCTATGCTACTGCATGCATTAGTTCTGAAACATAAAACAATCATTACACAAGTGAACACAATATTTTGGTGACCTAGAAACCTTTCAAATAGAAAGTAAAACTAGGGTGGGGATGATACCCACAAAACTTCAATACTGTAGTATAAAGTTGGCTTGTTAAGGATCTTCCCTGTTAGGAGCAGAAAGGACTACTAGGTCCACCTTGTTAGAGGATTTGCAAACATACAATGAAGTATACACTCTGTTAGGAGATTTGTACAAAGACTGTTAAGTCTACCTTGTTAGAGGATTTGAAAATTTAATTCACCTATTAAGATGAAATAGTGGATTTTCGTGCAACTGATTGCTGATAAGATCCCTTATGCACTGATCACGTCATGTGATGGATATAACTTTTCAGTCTCTGAATTGACCTTGTTGTGTACCTTGAACTGTTGCTGATGATCTTTTGCATATAATTCACATTACTTCGCAATTCCTTCTCATTCCATGCATCATGCATTCATTCATTCATCATATCTTACAATAAATCCTACATATATACCTTTCAAATTTACAAAATTACAAGGTCGACCAAAATACAAGTAAACAAATACATTACAGAGTTGGCCCAATAGTAAATAACTCAGGTTCACTGAACTGACTTGGTGACCTTCTGATACTCAGCATCCATTGCACTACTCAGCATCGTCATGCACTTGGTAGAAGTGAAGGCTCAGTCCATACTAATCACTTGATGTAGTTCTGAACTCAGTAACCATTGATGACTCGGTAGATGAAGTGTCACTCGGTAGATACTGTTCACTGAGTTTACCTTGCTTCACTCGGTAAAAACTGAATCTTTCATTGCTTGATTTGCACTGAATCTTTCATTGTTTGGTTTTCATTGAATCTTTCATTGCTCAGTAGACACTATGAAGCATGGTAGATACTAAGAAGCTTGGTAGACATTGTTGGACTTCACATTGTCTGTATTTTCTTGGTAGCCACTATTTGTTCAGTGTAAACTGCTGAACTACTAAGTTTACAAGGTAACCACTTGATGCTCGGTAAGCATACAAAATTTATTAAGTGTTGTGAATAATGACAAAATAATCATAATGCCAACAAAATAGTTCCCAATGCATAGGACTCAAGATGAAATGTGAATCCTATATGCTACAAGATAGAAAACTTTACAAAAGAAACTATGTGAGAATTTATTTGAAATGCTTGAGATGTGAAGAAGTGAAAGAAGTTTTGGGGTAATTTCATGATAGGTATGGCATGAGACATGGATAAAAAAAAGATACAACTCATATGATTTTGAGATCAAGTTATTTTTGGTCGACCCTCATACATTTGAAAACATTTATGTTCTTGCACATTTGTTAGACAAGTGCCAATAGAGAGAGGCATCCATCTATGCCACTACTACCAATGCTTGAGGTAGCCCTTTTGCTAAGTGGGGGTTTTACTTTATTGGTCCAATAAACCCACAATCATCTATAGGACATATGTTCCTCCTCAAAGCTATAGACTATTGCACATGCTGGATAGAAGTTAAAACTTTTTGAAATTGCACAACAAAAGTGGCTATAGATTTCTTAGAAGAACACATTGTCACAAGGTTTTTTATGCCATTCTTCCTTATATGTGATGATGGGCCATCTTTTGTGTCAATCTTTCTCACTCAATGGGCATTAGACAATCAAGTCATAATCAAGTTCTCTTTTAATTACTATCCCCAAGGTAATGGTATGGCTGTGTCCACTACTAAGAACTTGATTACAGTGATAAGGAAATTACTACAGTAAAATCCAAAAGATTGGAACACTTAGCTAAAGTGTGCATTAATGATGGACAGAGTCAAGATACAAATATGTTTTGGGGACATTTCCCTATTTACTCATCTATAGATAGGAACTAATGTTCCCACTTAATCTCAAGATTCCAATATTGAAATTTATGAAGGTGTATTCTGAAGACATGGATAGATTTCATATCAGATTAATGAATCTTTGAAATTTGATGAGATAATAACAATAGCTTTAGAGCATATGAAAAACCATCAAGCTATATCAAATGGTGGTTTGACAAGAGGGCCACAATAAAATCTTCCAAAATTTCCAACATTTTCCTCCTATGTGACAAGGCAGAAGAAAAGATGGACAATCACACTAAGTTTCAATGATTGTGGATTGGCCCTTATCAAATTGTGGAGATTTTGGGAGAAAGTTTTTTTATGCTTAGTTCCTTGCCAGTGCCTAAAACATTACTTTGAGGCCTAATAGATATATATATAAGTTTTCTTTCTGCAAGTGTGTTTATTTTTTGCAAGTGTGTTTACTTTCTACAAGTGTGTTTTCTTTCAGTTGTGTGTTTGCTTTCAAAAGTCTTGTCAGTCCTGGGTTAGGTGCAATCAAGACTAATTCTTGACACATTTCATAGATCACTCTTTCTACTTTCGACTTTTGGGAAGAGGTATTTCTTTGTCAAACCCTTTATATGATTTTGTTTCTTGTACCAATTAAAGAATGGACATTACTTGTAGTTATAAAAGGATTTTGAGTTTGAAAATCAGAATTGCAAATTGATAGTTCTCAATAGTTTAAAAATTTAAGGGTTGACTATCTTTGTGCTTTCAAATCAAGGTTGACAGTAGCAAGGGAGAGTCCAAAACTTACCAGTTCAAAAAGAAGGTCTTTACAAAAATTTCTAAGGGCACTGTTTGGTGTGAGAGTTTCCAATGGTTCATAAAAGAGAAACGTAGAGATTATCAAACTAAAGAAAGAATATGGGAAATGACACCAATTCCTTGGCCACATAGTCTAAGCATGGTCAAGGTATAGAAAGAAAACAAAAAAGAAAGGAGGTGTTAGGAATGAAAGATTCCAAAAGGTCTAAGAAAGGAAATCTAACAATAGGGATATGCACTCCAAAATGGCTATCTAGTATCTACACAAATCACTTCATGGAAGAATCAAATGGAAATGTGTGAGATCCGTAAAGAAGAATCCAAAAGATGACTCAAGACCTGAAATAAAAAAATGATAACCCATTAAGAGCCCTTAGAACATATTCTCTCATCTAGTTAGAGAGTGATTGATACACATGATCTACGAGGATTCCTGATGAATGGGCCCATGAACTAGAAATTTTTTTCCAAGTTTCTAGAAGCTTATGATAGATTTCACCTTGACACATCAAAGGAAATGAATACACTATGCACACATTGAGCTTGATGATTCAAGATTCTAAAGTTTTGACTTTTGAGGAACTTGAAAGCTATATCAAGTATTAAAAATTCAGTTGTGATTTGACACATGTTAGAAGAATTCTTCCTAATAAAGAAATGCCTTTTTCATTTCTTCCCTTTTATTAGGGCTAATTGTTGTTGTCTCACAATAGATGCCCCATTTCTCCTAGAAATAGGGACCCACTACTAAATTTTTGTGCCTCAGACCCCTAGTCTAGGGCCTGGGTCATTTTTGGATTCCCTTAGGAGTCCAGGTCAAACCTCAGTATCTAACTGGGAAATTTTAGGGTGTTAGAATAAGAGAAAATGGTGAGATTGTTTTGTTTTTAGTGCAAGAATGTGCACTAGCACACATGTGCATCTATTCCAGGTGTGCAGTTGCACTAAGTGCAAAAGTGTGCACTCATCTCCCTCTAGAGATGTGCATGTGCATATGTGTGCACCTCTAGAGGGTGCACACCTATAGATGTGTGCACACCGGGCCTAGGGTGTATATAAACCATGGAGCCCCTTGCTTCTCTTGATTATTGTCTTTGCTTCCTCAGTAGCCACACCCTTGTAGCTTGCAACATGCACTCCCTCTGCATCCTATAGACAAAAACAACACAATTTAAGACACCAAATGTGTTCACATGTGTACCTTTGTTCACTTAAAAACCTAAAAAGAACCTAACATAGAAAAACATAAAAGTCTAAGTAAGGTGTGTACATGTACACCTCTCCAAGGTGCACATGTGTACACCTTTTTTTGAACCTAAGCTAAGCAAAGGACTAAGGAAAGGTGTGCATGTGCACACCTCCCTAAGGTGCATACATGCAAACCTTTTATGTTTTTTGAGCAATTAAGGCCTATAAGGGTGCACACATGTACACCCCTTTGTGTACTCAACGACATAAGAAACTTAGTCTTTTCCCCCCTTCATACTTGCCACAAGCGCACATGCATGCATGCACAACATTTCCTAAATGGTCATAGACGGACCATTTAATGCACCTAGCACACCTGTAAGGGTGTGCTAGGTGCACTTTTTTGCATATTAGGGCTTGTGGGGGAAATTTCAAAATTTTTGACTATTTTGGGGCATTTTGCTTCATTTTTGTCTATTAGTGTTTGTGAACTTAGGTTTGATTTTTTAGTATTCTAGACTAATGTCTCCTCTTTTGTGTAGATAAAATGGTGTCATCTTCAACTTCAATGACTGCAAATATTTCTCCCAAACCTATAGGTTTCAAATACCAAGGTGCACTTAGAAAATCTTGTTTCCAAGATGGACATGCCAAAATTAGAGACACTGATCTTAGATACATTGATTGGAACACCTTCCTCATTATATGTAGCAAGCCTAGGGAAAGGTTCACTATGGTATCTGCACTCATGCATTCTAACCTAGGAAAAATAGCCTCACATTCAATTTCAATACAATCTTAAGAGTTGATCATAACCTTAATGAAACACTATGTCTTTGAAGAAAAGGTTGTCAAGAGTATCACTGGAGAAATAGTTGTCAACCTTGGAGCTCAAAATATTGAGAAGGTTTTCCATCTCCCAAGGGAAGATAAATACCTATAGATCACATACAAAGGAGATGTTCAAGCATATGGATAGAGATGAATCTGAATTGTTGATGCTGTAAAAACAAAATGAGCTTCTAAGAGGCTACTTACATGGAGTAGTGGGCACAATAGACCTAGATCATCTAGAGATCACTCTTGTTGGAACACTAAAGAGAAGAGAAAATGGTAGTGTATAGATGGATTTATTTTTGGGAAAATTTCAGCAATGGCATGACAATTTTGAGGAAAAGGGTGTACAAATAGTACAAGGCAATTTGAACCTATCACACCATATTCAATCAAGTGTGGATGAGATGGTGTCCATAGTGAACCAGGATTTTGGGGTAATGGACAAGGTACATACTTGGGAAAAAGACCTTCAAGATTTAACATCAATAAAAGTCAATGGTATCATATGCTCATGGAAGTATATACTATAGAGGAGTTGGACAAGCTCAATGACTAGATAGAGAAAATATTTTCCAGGAATAAAGTTATTTAGGAACTGCATGAGGATATACAAAGGTTGAAGGATCAAACTCAAGAACAAATTTTGGAAGTAGAGAGGTATTAGAATACTGTCAGCCTTGACATTTTTGAAGATGAGTAAAAAACCAAGCTTAATTTAGTGCAATCAGTAGTTCAACAATTTAGAAGAACTTTCAAGGATACTTCATCAGATGAAGATATTAGATAAGCATTTAATATTGAAGAGTTATTGTTGGATTTTGTGGAAACTCCTATAGAGGTTATCAATAATTGGAAAATAGTGAAGAATAAGTATGGGGCTTTGGATTTTCTTGAATTTTCCCAAGCAATAGAGATTATATATAAATTCAAAAATAAGCATCTAGACATCACTTTGGGCTAAAAAAGAAGAAAACCCAGATGCTGAAAATTCATTTTTTACACTTTGGAAAATTTTGAATTTTCGAAACCTATCATCAAGATGTGCAGGTGCACAACTGCATCAACAATTTTGAAGAATTAGTAGTGTGCTGACAATTATCTACCAGTTGCTATTTTAAGAGCATTCCATGTCCCAAAAATGCATTTTGACAACAATTCAACTCCCAAAAATATTTAGAGAAGGTCAAGCTTCCATTTTTAGAGCTTCTAGTGATTCTTAGATCCTCTTGCAGCTTCCTTCTTCTTATCTACCTCTTCTTTCATTGTTTTAAGTCATGTAAAGGCTCATGGACCCATTAATTGATATAAACAAGGGTGGAGACCTACTTAACACTATTTAGAGAGTTAGTTTGTGTGTAATTAGATTTGTTTTATTAGTTTTTTGGCATGAGTTGCATTTTAAGAACTCTCTCCTAGCGCAAAGGGAGGAGATGATTTTTTATAAATGAATGGATGTAATATGTACTCTAGGCCATTATTTTAATGCAATAATATATGCTATTGGCACTCTCATTCTGAGTGTAGTTATTCTTGTTGGAGTGTGTTATTTTTGTAAATGCATGTTCTTGAATAATAATGGAGCCAATGGTTTTATTATGTTATTATGATTGTGCGACCTTTTCATTTTGGTTTTTGCCTCATGTTAATGAATTTTGTTGATGTACCATGTTGGAAAAAAGATCACCTATTGTTCTTGCATATCTTTTTGTCTTGCATGAGTGCACTTTCTATGGCCTTTGATTCGATGAGAAGTGAAACATATTTCAATTATTATTGAGTTTCCATTGACAATTGCATAAGTGGAATTGAGGAAGCAGTGCTCCTATTTTCATTAGTTCCTACCTGATCTTTTTGATGATTTAACTCACAAACATGTTGTTAATATGGTTTATGTCAATTAGAAATTTCATTTTCAAGTTATTTACTTTAGTATCTTGTTACCCTATCTTTGTTATTTGATTTTCTAAGATTTGGTTAAAATAAAAATGTTGGAAATATTAGAGGAGTAACTAAGAGGGGAGGGTTGAATCAGTTACCACAAAAATAAATCTTAGATCCCTTAGATGTCAATACAAATCAAAACATAAATTCTGATTAAACTGTATTATGCTATTACTCGAGAAATACAGAGGCACTTGGTTAACACTAGCTAATATTGCAACTCAGAAAGCACTTAGAATCAACTGTAACTTGGCAATAACTAAATATACTAATCTTAATATGATTAACTATGATTAACATTAATTTAACTTAGTTGCATACACAAAAAAAATAGCATGAACACAAGTGATACCAAGATTTAACGTGGAAATCCAATTTGAGAAAAACCACTAATTGCAACTAGTGACTATTTTCACTCTTCTGAAGTGAGCCTTGTTAGGAGCTAACCCTATTAAAGGTTACAAAATAAACTATTAGGTGTGACCTCTTTAGATGATTTAATCACCTTGTTAGGAGTGGCCTTGGTAGAGGTGTTCGAGACACTTAGAAATGCCACTTCGTTAGAGGATTTACAACTAGATATTAAGACAACTCTGTTAAGAGATTTAGATGATTGCTATAATGGTTTGAAAGTAACAATGAGATGACTTAAATTTTTATGCAATTGAATTGCTAAATAAAAACCTCAATTCTGGCTTTAATACTTGATCCTTCCTGATTGAATGTATCTTTGCAGCTCTATAAGGATATTCTTCTTATCCTTCAAATTTGCTTCCTCTAAGAAACTTCAAAACTTCTATTACTTGCATATATCCAATCCTCAACTTGACCTTATTTTTATATCTTACACATTGTCAAGGAAGCTTGAATATAAGTTAGAATACTTAATATTCATCTCCTTAGTCAACTAGAACCAACAAACAAATTAATTGAACTCAATATGCCAAAGCAAGAAAATCCTTTGTTAGCCAACCCTGGTTGGTAGACACTAACCAAAAATATATTTTCCTTCATTATCCAAGTGAGCTTGGTTAACACTAGTTCTCATGCCAATTTTCTTTGTCTCCTAAGTGAACTTGGTAGACACTACCTTCTATGAATTCTATTTGGCAACTAACTAAGCTCAGTTAAAACTTGTTATCTTCCAACTTTCCTTTGTCTCCCAAGTGAACTCAGTAGACACTAACTTTTGAACTTGGCACAGATAGGAATGGTTAACAAACATAAGGAACTATCTTCATTGCTCGAGTGAGATCAACATATGTTGACTAGAAATGATATGACATTTTTTGTAACATCAAAGATAAATATACAATTGATCAATTATTTTGAACAATATCCCTCTTTGGCATTGATGGCAACACATGTCATAATACAATGAAATTTACAAAGAAAAATAAAATAAGGAAAAATCCTTAGTTTCATTGTGATTTTCATCCATGAGAACTCCCTTTGTGAGTGTAAAATGCCTCTATCTTCAGTCTTCTCCCTCTATCATCAAAACTCCTTTGTCTTCAACATCTTCATCTAATATAAAACTCTCCCTCTTTGATATCAAACCAAGTTTTGATGTAGGAGCCTCCTAGGCTTACTTGCAATCTTGCATATTTGAAGGGATTTTGGTTAAGTGTTAAGGAGCTTCGAGTTTGGATTTTGGTGGAGTTATGTTTTCATGAATTTTGGTGGAGTTATGTTTTCATGGTTAGAGATGTGTTGGAGACACATTGGAGAACCTTTCCTCATGACTACATAGAGATTGGATGGATTGAGTTGAAGTTTGAACTATTTTTACCTTGCTATTGGAACTGTGTTTTTCTAGTTTCTAGGTGCCTATTGCAAAGCATATAAATAGTTTTTTGCAATGAGTGAAAGGTTGTGCATTTCAAGGTTTGAAGAGGGCCTAGATTAATATCTATGATCCAAGGTGCAAGTTCTAATTCCTTATAAGATGGGAGGTATGGAAGTTCTCCTAGAGTATCAATTTCTAGATGTTTTGTGCAACAATTTTCTATGCTTGACTTTTGGGACAGATGCACACTTATCATTGGTGAATCATCCTTTACAAATTTAAGGGGTTTTAGAGAACCTAAAATTCTACCTATGGTTTGAAGCACAATTTCTAATTCAATCAAAGCTAGGAGATATCACAATTTTTCTCAAATATCAATTTTTGGACATTTAATTGCTATTGCAAGTTGACTTGTGGCTCTCCAAGTGTTTAATGTTAAATTTTATTTAATTTTTAATTTCTAGGCTGACTTATGGCTTAGATTGGTATAATTAGGGGTCTTTTAGTTATTTTTTAGTTGGGATCAAATGAAGAATAGATGCAAATTTGAAGAGCTAGAGTTGTAGCTTAGGAACTAGAGGATCTCTTGGTGGACTTGAGGGTACAAGTGTGGATTCTTCTTGTTATTCTTATCTAGTTGTGTATTTGGAATAGCTAAGATTGGTTTGTAAGTTGGATCTTGTTGGATCTTGAAAAAATTATTTTGTAAGTGCTATTTGTATTTGGTCCTAACTTGGAAGGCCTTACAACTAGGCATATTGCATGTAATTAGTTATATTTTATGAACAATTATTTTAATTTGGTATTAGATCTTCCATTATTGTTTCTTGTTGTTTTGTTTTTGTTGTGTGGTTATATTGCTGGGGGCTAGGATATATCTTTTGGGGATACTCCTCCCTTTCATTTTGTCAGATGGTATCAGAGCCTAGTTGTTCCTAAGTGTGTTGATAGATCGCTGAAGCTAAGGTAGTTTACACTAGGATTTGCAAAGAAGGTTGATCTTGTGGCTGATTGATCTTTTGGATTGGTGGATTTATTGCTTAGGGTTTGCTAAAATTTTGGAGGATGCCTCCAAGAAGATTAGACCCTAGGGAAATTGATGATCTTAGTGATGCTGTAGAAGAACAGATCTTAGAGAAGGTTAAAGCAAATTTTAGATATAAAATGGAGCAAGTTAAAGCCAGTTTCAAATCTTAGATAACATTGATGAAGAGTGACATTAATGCTGAAATTGTAAGTGTTTTAGGTAGTGTACCTAGGCCTGTGGGTACTGAAGGTAGTTATGAAGAAGTTGCCAAAGACTTTGAAGTTGTTGGATCAAGTAGTGAAGATAGAACTAGACCTATTAGATTTAGGGCTAGTCAGTTTGCTTGACCCAGATCTCAGTTGAAGTTGAAGCATAAGATGGAGGTTTCTAATTTTTTAGGTACTTTAAATCATGAAGACCTGATTGATTGGATTAGTGAATTGGAAGACTACTTTGATCTTGAGGATATTAAGGATCCACTTAAAGTGAGGTTGGCACAAACTAATCTAAAGGGACATGGTGCTCTTTGGTGGAAAGAACTACAAAGAGATGCAAAAGAGCAAGTTGAAATGAAGATCACTAGATAGAGGTTGATGGTGATTAAGTTGAAGGCTAAGTTCATTCCTGATGATTATGAACTTGAGTTGTTTAAGAAGTTGCAGAATTTGAAGTAGAAGGATATGACTATGAAAGATTATATAGAGGAGTTCTACAAGTTGACTATTCAATTTGGTCATAAAGAATTGTCAAAAGAGAAGGTAGCTTGGTATATTAATGGTTTGTGATTCAATATTCTAGATGATGTTGGTATGTTTAATATTTCTTCACTTGAAAATGCTTATTAGTATGCTTTGAGAGTAGAGGAGAAGCTAAAATGGAAGAATTAAGGTAGTTACCAAGGGAAGGAGAAGCTAAAAAGGAAGAATCAAGGTAG
Organism: Cupressus sempervirens; assembly: GCA_028749045.1. Taxonomy (NCBI): domain Eukaryota; kingdom Viridiplantae; phylum Streptophyta; class Pinopsida; order Cupressales; family Cupressaceae; genus Cupressus; species Cupressus sempervirens. The sequence goes on along the minus strand of CM053792.1, from coordinate 304,737,245 downwards.
TTCCTGAGGGAGCGAGAAATAAGATAGTTTGTAACAAACTAAACCAAAAATAGAAGGTGGGTTCAAAGGTAATTATTTCAAGTGTGGTCAAGAAGGGCATAGATCTTTTGAATGTTTGATTGGGAGGGCAACTACTATTGTGAATGAGGTTGTAGTTTAAGATAGTCATCTTGAGCAAGGAGAGATTTTGCTAGCTTGGTGAGTACTAATTGGTGAGAGGAAATTGGATTCTTGTTGGAAGAATAGTTTGTTTAGGACTTGTTGTAAGTCTAGTGGAAAAATTTGCAAGGTGATTGTGGATGGTGGTAGTACTAATAACCTTGCTATTGAGGAGATGGTAGAAACTTGGATTGAAGATAATGAGACCTCCTTATCCTTATAGAATTGGATGGTTGCAAGGTGAGCATGCTTTGGAAGTGAGGGAGCAATGCCTTGTTGATTTCTAGATTGGGTAGTATAAGGGTCAAGTGTTGTGTGATATTGTGGATATGAATAGTTGTCATGTGTTACTTGGTAGACCTTGGCAATATGATTGTAGGGTTATGCATGATTGTGTTAGGAATGTGATTATTGTTGAGAAAGATGGTAGGAAGTTTTCCCTAATTCCTTTGAAGAATGAAGAGCTTGGGAGGAGAAACCTGAGTATTGGTAGTCAAGTTGAGTTGATAGATTTTGAGAAGGTTAGAGATCAACATGGAAATTAGACCTATGGAACACCTGTGGTGGATGTGAAGAAGAAGAAGAAAAATAAGGGAAAGAGTGTGCAAGTTGAATAATTGGAGGAAATTTATGTGAAGAACTAGTTTGGGACTTATGTGCTAAATACTAGAAGATGTTCTTCTAGTTACTAGAACATCTTTTCGAACCTGGGGTGTCTGAAGCATAAACATCCTAGGCTTACTTGCAATCCTGCATGTTTGGAGAGATTTTGGTTAATTCTTGAGGAGCTTCAAGCTTGGATTTTGGTGGAGTTATGTTTTCATGATTAGATATGTGTTGGAGAAACATTGGAGAACCTTTCCTCATGATTGTATAGAGATTGGATGGATTGAGTTGAAGTTTGAACTATTTTTACCTTGCTGTTGGAACTATGTTTTTCTAGTTTCTAGGTGCCTATTGCAGACCATATAACTAATTTTTCACAATGAATGAGAGGTTGTACACTTTGGGGATTGAATAGGGCCTAGATTATAATCTATGATCCAAGATGAAATTTATAATTCCTTATAAGTTGGGAGATATAACAATTCTCCTAGAGTATTGATTTTTGGTAGTTTTGTGTGACAATTTTCTATGCTTAAGTTTTAGGATTGATGAACACTAATCCTTCGTGAATCAGCCTTTACACATTTAAGGGTTTTTAGAGGACCTAAAGTGATACCTATGGTTCAAAGTATGAGTTCTAATTCAACTGGAGCAAGGAGATATCACAATTTTTCTCAAATATCAATTTCTAGACATTTAATTGTTGTTGCAGGTTGACTTATGGCTCTTCAAGTATTTAATGTTTAGTTTTATTTAATTTGTAATTTCTAGGGTGACTTGTGGCCTATATTAGTGTAAGTAGAGGTCTTGTGGAGTATTTTAGTCATTTTTTAGTTGGTATGGAATGAAGGATAGATGCAAATTTGAGGAGCCAGAGCTACAGCGTAGGAACTAGAGGGTCTCTTGGTGGACCTGAGGGTACAAATGTGGATTCTTCTTCATGTTCTTATCTAGTTGTGTATCTAGACTATCTGAGAATGGTTTGTAAGTTGGATCTTGTAGAATTGATTTTGTAATTTCTATTTGTATTTGGCTCTAACCCAGAAGGCCTTACAATTGGTCATATTGCATGTAATCAGTTATATTTTATGAAAAATTATTGTAATTTGGTATTAGATCTTGCATTGTTGTTTCTTACTATTGTGTTTCCACTATGTGGTTATATTGTTGGAGGCTAGGACATCTCCTTTGGGGATATTCATGCCTTTCATTGTGTCAAGTTCTTCAATTATAAAATGAGTTATGACATCAAAAATCTCCCTCTTTGACATCCAATGCTAAAGATTATGAATGCTATAATATCCAATGTACCTCAAGTACTGTTTCATATGCAATCCTCCCTTTCATTATTGCATCAATTGACCAATCTTCAACATTTTCTTCTTGATGCATCACTAAATGTATTTTAGTGAGCTTCAAACAGGGGAATGACCCCTAGCTTATCTCATAGATACCAAGATGCATCCTTAGGTAATGGCTTGGTGAATATGTTTGCATGTTGTTATTTGGTATTCACATATTCTGACCTTACTTCCTTGTCTTGTATCAATTCTCTCAAAAAGTGATATAATATAGTAATGTTCTTGGTTTTTGTATGCATCACTAGATTCTTTGATATGTTGATTGCACTAGTGTTGTCACAAAACATAAACATTAGATTTTTTATTTCTATCTTCTAAACTGCCAACAATTGCTTTAACCAAACAACATTGGAATAATTAACTACTATTGCCACATATTCTGCCTCTACTATTGTAATCACCTAAAAATGGTCATCTAGACCATTAGCCCCCTTCTCAACATTTTGGCTAAATTAATTTAATCATTTACCTATACCAAATTGCTAATAATTAATTAATTTGATTATAACCTATAGTTTAACTATGCTATCCTAAGTTCATTATCTGATTAAAAGAACATGTCCCCTTTTAATTAAATAAAAGAACCCATTCTTCTAACCCACTTAAAGTGCACACATAAAATCCTTTTTCTATTTTGCAATTAAAAGAAAAGGCTTTGCAACTTTTGTCTTATATGACAAGTCAACTTATATTCTATTGGTTGACTTATGTGTTCACATGGATCACTCCTCTTTTCAAATTCCACTGTTGATCATCCACCATCTTCATCTTGATCTCTACCATCCGTACAACTTTAAAAGGAAGAGAGATTTCCCTCTCAAAGGATCCCATCCATCTTTTGAGTATTGTTATGTTGCAGGTTTTCTAACAGGTTTCTTTAGAGCTTTGTGGAGAACTTCTCTTTCTTGTCTACATTCTCTCATCCATGGCATTCTAGCTTAGTTTAGCTTTCATTTTTACATATAGCTTAAATCATATAGTCTAATAGTTGGATTGTAACACTCTCATACATGCTTAGCATAGCTGCATTTCGCATTCTCATATTAGTATAGTTTCCATACTTGCATTGCATTCTTGAGGAACTCCTTGAGACATTTGCATTCTTGCATCTTGTCTTTGGAACCTCCCATTGCATGGTTTACTAGCAACAAGAGTATTCCTAAGGCTCAATCGAGAGCCTTTTTATTCTTGAAATATACTCTCTTGCACTCCATGGATAGGGAGCTCTAAGACGACATCCAAGCATTCCAAACTTATGGAATTGTTTGGATAAAAGGGTTTAGAGTGGGACACTTTTGAGTGTACATTTTTGGCACCCACCGTGGGGTAGAACATCAAGTTTTGTCCTTTGCATTCTCATTTTTATTGCATTTTTTTTCTCACTTTTTGTAATTTCTTTTTCTTACAGTCATAATTTTGTGTGACATTTTCCAGTTTCGTATGATAGTTCACAGTACTATTGTGCGATACTTTTCTGTGGAAATAGTGTTGCACTAGTATACTGAAAACTATTGCCTTGTTATAGTCAACTTTGTCGCCTGGCTAAAGGTAATATATCGCATAAAGAAATTCTATCACCCCATAAGTTGAGAAGTGTCGTACAATAGTTTTCTAGTAAAAAAACCATCACTTGACAGAGAGTTGCTTGCTGTTTGAGGTGTTTGGGTCAGTTTTTAAGGGTTGTTGGTTGGTTTCTAGTTTTTATAGGCTCTTAAACTATTTTACAGAGGTCTACTTGTAGATTTCGCTTTTGTTTTTAAATCTGACCCGTGTTGCTAATGGTTGTGGTTGCAAGTTTCCATGTTGAAAACTTGAAACATTGCCTAAAAGACTGCATGTCAAAGCTTCAAATGCACAAGGGCTACTAACCATTGTTTGCAAGGCTTCCCAATGCATAAAAACCCCAAATTGTTTGTTTAATTTGATTCAATGTGTGGCTTATACTAGGTATTTATCTTTCATAGGCACATTAAAACTTGCAATTGGGGTCCTTTGGCAATAGGAGAGTATGCTCTTCACCCTTTTGGTGAATAAAAAATTTGGACTTGTCTTTGGATTTTCAAAAACCAGGGGTAATTGAGACTTCTTAGCGTGCTTGGGAGAAACAATTGAGATAGGACAGTATGCTCTTCACCCTTGTGGTGAATCAAAATTCTAACTCTTGAGAGTAGATCCATTTTGTGATAGCTAGGATCCTTTAGCGAGCCTACTCTCAGACAACCTAAGAGGAATGACCCAAGTGGGGACAAGAAAATTACCCAACTCTTCCAACCCACTATAAAATAAAGGCTACCAAGGATAGAAAACCTTGGTAGATGTCGTCTTTGTCTTCACCTAGTGTGATCACTTATGGAATTTTGACCATAGGGAGATCACTAGGCAAGAACACTTAAGGTGCTCTTATGGCCATGAGGCTTCTTACCCAATGCAAGGTCGGGTGTCCCATAATTTGGAGCAAGAGGAACACTATGAATGGAAGCCCTATCTAAACACCCTAAGTTAGTAACTACCCTTTTTAGCTGCTCAACTTCTTGGTGCAAGGATAGATCCTAGTGGACTACCTGGATCACCCCAAGATTTTACACTCACCATATGTGTTCCCTTAGTTGTTCTTATGACACTTCTATGACAAAGCCAATATCTCTTGTGGGAAACCACTTGGTGTGAGGTGAAGGAGAATCAAGTGTGGGCCAAGTTGTTGAGTAGTGAACCATGACCTTAAGGTAGATTGCTTGGCTACTATTTTCGGATGTGTTGACTCATGTTAACATTCTTGCAACATAAACATTTCAATAATATTGGTAGGAAGGCTATTCTGATATCACAAGTGCATGTTGACAAGGTTGTTGTTACCCTTGATCAACTATTTGAAGACATGTCAAAACACTTATTGTTTGCAAACCTTGCTGATAACTAACACAAACTAAAATGTACACTTTCTGATTTGAAAAACCACTTGGTTGTTGAGATTAAAACACAAAATTTGGAGTCAAAATTGGTCTTTTGTACACACATACTGGCACTTTATTGTCTGGTCTCTTAAGAAATATTGCACAATAGAATTTTTCCAAAATTGTATCACCCTAATGTTGTGAGTTATATCGCCTTTGTATACTACATTCTATCACACCAACTTGTACAAACTGTCACCTTCAAGAAAAGTATCATCCTGATGTTTCAAACTATATCGTACGACATTTTATGCTGTCCTACTATCACCTAGTCTTTGAGAAAGTGTCGCTTGGAACTATTTGACACCAAAATAGGGTCCGTGTTTTGATTTTCTGATCTAGGGTCTTGTCACTTCCATCTCCTAAGTCCTGGTCATACATCTATATGTTAGGAAGCTATCCTAAGTCAAAAAGATGAGTTTAGTCTATTGAATGTAAGTCTTAAAACATCCCCTATGAATCACTTGTCAAATTTGGTTACCTCTCTTCTAGCTATTCGCTATTGAGCTTCTTGCTCACTTGCTTAGCTCGAGTCACCAGTGCTGTAAATTCTTGAGTGCTGTTTGACAAGCCATCTGATATACTTTGACAAGTTACTAATCTTGGTTGTGATAGCTTCAAATCCAACATACTTCTCTTATCCTATTAAGAAAAGACAAATCTTTACATGCCAGTCACAACCAAACATCAAGGTGGTGATGGCAATCATACTCCTTTCATTTTTAGGCAATTGGAGACACCACCTAAGTGTCCTCGCAAACAACTTTGTGTGGAAGATCTCGAGTCTACCCAAACACAAACAACTAACGTTAGGCATAATCCACTTTATAGTTTTTAAAATCCATTTGGTACACCCTTTGAGACACCCAAGGATACAAGTGGTATAGTCACTATGGTGCACCCTGATGAAATTAAATGTCGCTTAGAAGAACAAGCATGTGAAACCCAAAAGACTTTGGAGGCTATATATGCTATGGAAAGAGAAAACCAACAAGTCGACATTGACAATCAGGCACGCTATGAAGGATGTAAAGGAACTTGTGCTCAAAATCCTTTTCAGAACAATGATGGCAATCACATGCCACCAAAGACTCCTTGAGCTACCACTGGTACATGTCCTTCACCACCTAAACCATCCCATCATGATAGTGATGAAGAAGTAACTAGCGAAGATGTGATCAAATTTCAACAAGATGGCTTTTCCCAAAAAATAATTCTTAGAGCTTTAGAGGAAAATGGAAACCAATACTTCCAATACATGGCAGCTAGGGGATGGAAACTCCCTCAAGGTTTTGATGTTGAGCATATAATTCCAAAATGAGAGCCCACTGAGGCTGAAATCTTAAGGGAAGAAATATAGGAACTAAGGAAACAATTTGCACAACTGTAAACTTCAAAAGAGCCACCTAAGACATCATTTGTTGAATCAAGTTGTGCTCTTCCATTTGATAGGAGTCTTTACATGCTACCATTTCCTAAAGCTATAGAGGTTCCTAAATATGACAAATATGATGGAAATGGTAATCCTTATGATCATGTGAGACATTTCTATGCTCTTAGCATGGATTTTATGCATGAAGACACCTTTCTTATGAGGTTATTTCCTAGGAGTCTAAGAGGACAAGCTATAGAATGGTTTACAAAATTGAGTCCTCCTATTAAAACTTTTGATGAACTTGTACAACACTTTATTCAATAATATTCGTACAACATTCAACATCCTATGACTGTGATAGACTTATGCAACATCAAACAAAAATTGGGAGACCCTTTTGCAATGTACCTTCAACGATGGAGATCTTTATACTCTTTGTATCCTCGACAAGTGCCTGAGGCTGAAAAAATTGATATTTTTGTCAATACGCTTGTATCCAAGTTATAATTTGATCTAAGAAAATAGTTATTCACATCCTTCAATGCCATGGTGGAGAGAGCATATCGCATTGAGCATGTTGCTATCAAAAGAGGTGACATTGTTATAAACAAAGACAAAAGTAATAATGGGAATGGTAAAGACAATGGAAAACCTTGGAATAAGAATAAGTATGTTGTCAATGATGGAGTAGTGGACACTCCTAAGACCAAAGACCCTACATTTAACCTTTCTAGCGCCATCTATGCTATGAAACAACAAGAAAGTTCAAAACCACAAACATTTGATAAGAGCTCTAAGTTTACCAAGAAATGACATGTTTACATGCCTATGGTTGAGCCTTATGAGGTGGTTCTAAAAACTTTGATTGCAAAAAAATTGGTTACTTTACCGAAAAACTCTCATCCTTATGATCCACCTGTCAGACCTCCATGGTGGAGAGAAGACCACACTTGCAGTTATCACCGGAGCAAGGTCATAACACTGAAAACTATTTTAAGCTCAAAGATGTAATTCAAGATCTCATTAAGGAAGGAAAAGTTGTCACAGATGGCCTCATTAAAAATGCTGACCACAAAGATTTTAAACAACCCTTGCTAGAATACAAGAAGGGTGAAACCTCAAAAGCTGTCAAGAAGAATCATTATGCCAAAATTAGTTATGCTTACGCTAACACTGATAATGTTATAGGCATGCTTGAGCCCTTTGAATACATATGTATGGCAAGCTCCAACAATGACAATTGGCCAAATTATGACATTGAAGATGAATGACCAAAAGTGGTCTTAAGGACATGATCCACTCCTCAAGACCATAATGATACTAGACCCAAGGTGGTACTCTAAGTGGCTGAGTCTTCATCTTCTAAGAGTGAACCACTTAATGCTATTACTAGGGGGCAATCTAAGGTTGTCCTAAAAGTTGCTCATGACCCTAAAAATGCTTCATCACCTAAGCAACCAATTACTTCCAAGATCTCCAACAATGATCTTGTTAGCCGACTACAATGCACACAAGCACAAATCTCCATTTTTGAATTGCTAGAGTTATCTCCTTTGCACAAGGATATCCTTGAGAAAGCTTTATGTTCTGCCAACATTCCCACATATATTGATGTGAAATGATTCCAAGCTATGGTGAACCACATCTCCTTGCCTCACTATCTCACCTTTTCTAAAGAAGATGACCAAGCTCTCAGTCATCCCCATAACCTTTCTCTCCACATCGAAGTTCAAATCTTTTGTACTCGTGTCCGCTGAGTCCTGATAGACAATGGTGCAGGGTTAAATATTATCTCATTCAATGTGATACAAAATTTGGGCATGTCAAAATTTTCCATTGAACCTAGGCAAAAGATATCCATAAAAGCCTATGATGAGGTTGAATGCCCTTCTAAGGGTTTAATTGTGCTACCGATTTGAGTTGGTCTAGTGGAAAAAGATGTTGTCTTCCAAGTCCTAGATATACCTCTTGCATATAACTTGTTGTTGGGACAACCATGGATTCACGACATGCAAGTGGTGCCCTCTACGTACCATCAGTGCATCAAGTTCCCATTCAATGGTACTGAGATAGTTGTCCCTGGTGACAACTCGATGTCCATCAACACATTGTCCACTGCTGAAATGTTGGTCCCACACAACCGCTCTTCTCATGAGCCAGCACCATCTTTCATAGAGTGTGAACAAAAACTAAAAATGATGAGCCCTGGTATGGGTGAGTACTCTATTGCTGCCTTACCAGTTTCCCCTTGGCCCTATGGGAAACCAACTACTGTAAAGAAGCCTTCTGCTTCCGCTATGACACTTTTTGGCAATTTTGTGCAATCATCAATACCTCTAGAAGCAGAAAAGGAAGAACAGGCCATTAAGGACTGGATCTACAGAGAAGAGGAAGATGAGGAAGTTATAGTGACTACTCCTATTTCTCCTAAAAGATATGGAAAAGGCTATAAATTTCTAACAAAAATGGGCTATTAGGGCCATGGGTGGTTAACTGGTCATAAAAATCCTCTAGTTGAACCTTTAAGTCACACTCAAGGTCATGATACTCGAGACACTGCTGGTCTAGGCTTTGGGCTAGACAATGATATACCAACATGTGATCAAAGATTGCTCACATCTAGTGAATCAGAGATGTTAGGATAAACCACAGACAGAAATAAAAACTACATGCAAATATAACCAATAACAGAAAATAATAGAACACATAGAAATGAACACAAGGCACCAAGATTTAACGTGGTTCACCCAATCCCTGGGCTACGTCCACCAAACAACAAGTCTGATCTTATTACAATCCAGTGATTACAACTTGATTACAATTTGTAATCCCTTATAGCTCAATACTGCCGCAAGAACCAATTTCACATCACAACATAATGAAAAATACCCAACCCTAAGCCCTTTTATACAAGTATTAAACCGCTTTAGGGTTATAACATGTCGGCCATAATATGTCGGCTACCATGTCGGCCACGGTCCACATTTTTTTTTGGGGCGATGCCCCGAACCCCACTATTTATGAAGTATGTACAGTACTTTCTTGATCAGTCACCACAATCTAACAATCTCCCACTTGGGGACTGATCAGGCTCCACACTAAACAACAATCTCCCACTTGGAGACTGATCCTATAGCAATACAACTACCACATTAGGCTCCCACTGGATCAAACCACCCTAGACTCTGTTGTTCTTTTATTCATGTTCAGTCTAAAAGACCAACCGAAGTTGAAGAGGAGTTTAGCTTCTCCCTTGTTACAACCTTTGTCAACATATCTACTAGATTGTCATTGGTATGTATCTTCTCTAGCTTTAACTGTCCATCCTCCAAAACTGACCGAATGAAATGGTACCGCAACTGTATGTGTTTGGTCTTAGAATGCAGAGCTGAATTCTTAGCAAGATGAATGGCACTCTGACTATCTGTAAACAAATAATTATCCTTCTGAGGATGTCCCAATTCTTCCAAGAATAACTGAAGCCATATCATCTCCTTGGATGCCTCTGTAGCAGCAACATACTCTGCCTCTGTAGTGGATAAAGCATTAATCTTTTGTAACCTAGAAACCCAGCTCACGGCTAACCCACCAACAATAAAGACATAACCTGTGGTACTCTACCTAGTATCAATATCCCCTGCCAAATCTGAGTCAACATAGCCCTTTAAATCAGTAGTAGAGCCCCCAAAGTGTAAACACTTATTGGATGTCCCTCTCAAATATTTGAGAATCCACTTGACATCATTCCAATGCGCAAATCCTGGATGACTCATATACCTGCTAATGACTCCCACTACATGTTCAATATCTGGCCTAGAACATACCATAGCATACATCAAACTTCCTACAACTGAAGCATAGGGTACCTTGGACATCTTATCCTCCTCAACCTATGTCTTGGGACACATCTCCTTAGTTAATTTCAAATGACCAGGTAAAGGTGTGCTGACAGATTTAGCATTCTCTATACAGAAATGTTGCAACACCTTCTCAACATAATCAGCTTGAGATAGCGTCAAGGTTCTGTTCTTCCTATCTCTGCAAATCTTCATACCAAGGATTTGTTTTGCTGCCCCCAAATCCTTCATAGCAAATGCATGTGCTAACTGGCATTTTAGCCCCTTAATATGATCCATGTTAGACCCAGCTATAAGCATATCATCAACATATAGACATAAAATAATGTAGCTATCATCATCCAACCTCTTAAAATAAACACAATAATCTGAATGACACCTGTTATATCCATGCTCATGCATAAAACTGTCAAATTTCAGATACCATTGCCGAGGTATTTGCTTCAAGCCATATAAACTTTTCTTCAATTTGCACACTAAGTTCTCCTTACCTTTGACCTCAAAACCCTGTGGCTGAGCCATATATATTTCTTCATCTAAATCACCATGAAGAAAGGCTATTTTAACATCCATATGCTCTAAATGAAAATTTTCAGTAGCCACAAGACTTAAAACAGTACAAATAGAAGTCATTTTAACAACAAGAGAAAATATCTCATCAAAATTAATTCCCTTTTTCTGTGAAAATCCTTTTACAACTAACCTGGCCTTAAATCTTTTCTTACCTCCTTCCTCTTCTTTCAACCTGTAAACCCACTTATTCTGTAAAGCCTTTTTACCCGCAGGCAACTTGCACAAATCCCATGTCTTATTTTTCAGCAAAGAGTCCATTTCATCTTTCATTGCAGACTCCCACTAAATCTTAGTATCCACCTGCATAGCTTCATCATAACTTTCAGGTTCACGAGCATCAGTAAGTAAAATAGAATACAAAGAGGGAGAAAACCTTTGTGGAGGTCTAATTTGCCTTGTTGACCATCTAACATTTACTGCTATGTGTGGTATTTGTTGTTGTAGTTGTTGCACATCATGAGGAATGGTTGGAACATCAGCTTTTGGAGTATCATCTAGCACTACATAATCATCTTCTTTCTTCTCATGTTGCTGCAATAGATCTTTGTACAACACTTTCTCATTGAATATGACATCCCGACTTCTAACAATTTTAAGATTTTCAAAATCCCAAAGCCTATAACCAAATTCATTAATACCATATCCAACAAAGACACATTTCTTTGATTTAGCTTCTAGCTTGGTTCTATTTTCAGAGTCTATATGAGCAAAAGCTTCACAACCGAAGGTCTTGAGAAAAGAATAACTCACCTTCTTACGAGTCCATGATTCCTCTGGAATACCACAACCCAAAGGAGTAGAGGGACCTCTATTAATCAAATATACTGCAGTATTGATAGCCTCCACCCACATGTGTAAGGGCAACCCAGCATGCAACCTCACGCTCCTTGCATGCTCCATTATAGTCCTATTCATGCATTCAGCCACTCCATTTTCCTGTGGAGTCCTTGGAACAGTTTTCTATCTACGAATACCATTAGCGGAGCAATAATCTTCAAATTCATGACTACAATACTCACCACCATTATCAGATCTGAGACATTTTAATTTCTTACCAGTGTCATTTTCAACCAAGCATTTCCATTTCTTAAAAGTTTGAAATACATCATATTTATGTCTAAGGAAATAAACCCATACTTTTCTAGTTGCATCATCAATAAATGTAACATAATAATGAGAGCCACCAAGGGAAGATACCTGAGCCAGTCCCCATACATCTGTATGCACAAGCTCTAATTTCTCCTTTTTGTTTTCCTTCCCTGCCTTTACAAAACTCACTCTCTCTTTTTTTTCCATACACACAACTTTCACAGAAATCCATATTCACACATTTCAAACCTGGTAAAACTTTCTTTGAATGAAGTATTTTCATACCTTTCTCACTCATGTGCCCAAGTCTATTGTGCCACAACACTGTATCAGAATCTACAGTAGCTATTTGTTCTCCCTGCTCAACTGCAGCAATTGTTCCTAAACATTCATTTTTCTCTGAAACAATCAAAGTAGAAGGAACAATATGACCTGTACAAAGATATAAGGTGCCTACTTTCACACCTTTTTCTACTACAAGGGAACCTTTTGAAACCTTCCAATTTTTATCATTAAAAGTAACTACATAACCCTCATCACCGAGTTGCCCTACTGAAATTAAATTCCTACTTAGTTTTGGAACATGTCTTACCTCATGTAGTAGCCAATGATTCCCATTCTGCAACTTAATCTTAATTTTTCCCTTTCCAACAATGTGACAGGGTTCATTATCCCCCAAATAAACAAGCCCAAAATCCCCTTGGATATAATCAATGAAATAACTTCTATGAGGTGTAGCATGAAATGAAGCACCAGAATCTAAAACCCATGAATCATCAACACTCTCTAAAGATAGAAGCAAAACATCCTCTTCAGATTTGTTACTTACCACATTTGCCTCCTTGTCTTCATCTGATTTATCTCCTTCATTTTTCTTTTGATTCTAGCAATCTTTCTTTTTGTGCCCTAGTTTCCCATAGTAATAGCAATCATTTGGTCCTCTCGATTGAGACCTCTTCCCCTTTAACTTTCCTCTTGATTTGCCATGATTTCCAGAGTTACTTCCTCTTTCAGTCGTTCTGCACCTGCTTTGTGGATTTAAAGCAGTTCCTGATGTAGATCCACCTGAGGATTTTCTATGAGTTTCCTCACTTAAAATAACACCGATCACATCATCATATTTTAGTGTACTAGATCCAGGAATAGAATTACTCACAACCATTACCAAGCCATTTCAACTTTCAGGTAAAGAACACAAAATCAAGAGAGCCCTAATTTCTTCATCAAAATTGATACCCACAGAAGATAATTGACTAGTAATAGTATTAAACTCATTTAAATGATCTACAACAGATCCACCTTCTGCCATTTTCATATTAAATAAATGCTTCATGAGAAAGACCTTGTTTGAAGCGGAGGGCTTTTCATACAGTGTCGCTAGGGTTTTCATCAAATCTTCTGTTGTCTTTGCTTTTATAATATTAAATTCCACCAATGGTGCCAAGCATAATTGAATGCTTCCGAGTGCCTTTCTATCCAAGAGATCCCATTCAGCCTCTAACATAGTTCCCTGATTCTTGGCTTTGCCTTCCAACGGCTTCCATAAATCCTTCTAATATAGATAGTCTTCCATTTGCATCTTCCATAATTGGAAGTTCTACCCATTAAACCTGTCAACCCTCAGCTTACTCTCATCTGCCATCGCTCCTACTCAACTGTGAGACTCCCACTTAACTGTGAGACTTTCCTACAGAGGATAACTAAAAGACAACCTTGCTTTGATACCACTTGTTAGGATAAACCACGAACAGAAATAAAAACTACATGCAAATATAACCAATAACAAAAAATAATAGAACACACATAAATGAACACAAGGCACCAAGATTTAAGGTGGTTCACCCAATCCCTGGGCTACGTCCACCAAATAGCAAGTCTGATCTTATTACAATCTAGTGATTACAACCTGATTACAATCTGTAATCCCTTACAGCTCAATACCACCACAAGAACCAATTTCGCATCACAATATAATGAAAAATACCCAACCCTAAGCCCTTTTATACAAGTATTAAACCGCTTTAGGGCTATAACATGTTGGCCATATGTTAGCCATAATATGTCAGCTACCATGTTGGCCACGGCCCTGAACCCCACTATTTATGAAGTATGTATAGTACTTTCTTGATCAATCACCACAATCTAACAAGAGAGTGATGACCCTCCCATAATTGCTACCACTTCACAAGATGAAGACTTTGTCCCTCTCACTTCCCTCCTTTGGGGAGAAAAAATATTGACTACTACTAATAATGAGGAAGCTTCTACCTCCCAACAATAGGAACAAGAATAATCTACTCCTAAGGACATGAATAGAGGACAAATTAGACAGAATATTGCTCATCTCAAAGCTAGGGATCAGAGTATAGATTCTCATGAGTATGAGTTGGAAAGTCTCTCAGACGCATCTTGTGAGCTAGGGGTGGATGTAATTCATGCCTATACAACCCAACCAAATGTAGTCAAATAGTCTAGTATAGGGTCAGATGAGTTTGACTCACAACATGTCTCAATGGATCATGCTAGTTCCTCTAGGTCTATTCCTGAGCTAGACTCCTTTGCGACATTCTCTATAGGCTCAACTTCACAAGTCACCAGAGATGACTCCTTCCATATCAATCACATTGAAACTTCCACCTCACTCTCGCTAATTCACTCGGATCTCATAGATTGGTCTCTCCAAAATCAAAGACCTGAAATATGGTCTTTCCAAAATGACTATGAGATCACTTGTTACCTGAATGCCATTGAACTTGTCACTTCTTCCACTAGTGAACCCATGGTTAACATGATGGAAATTGATATCAAGTACCTTAGTCAAAAAATTAAAAGAAAAAATAAGCAGTCAAATGGTGAAAACCACATTGTGGTAGTGTCTGATCCTAAAAAAAAGTAAAAATAAAGGCATATCTAATGGTGAAAACCTCCCTGAGGCACCTGTGAATGAGGTACTTGCTAGTCTAATAAGCTATTTCTAGGATAGATCTTCAGTTCTCATTGAACCTACACAACCTATCAACTTGGGTATAGAATAATGTGCTAAGATTTTTCATGTAGCTTAGTCCTTGTCAAATGAAGAAAAGACATAGTTTGCTCAATTCTTTCAAGACAAGAAGGTCAACTTTGCATGGACATACTCTAATATGCTAGGGCCTGATATAGATCTCATCATGCATCACTTATCAATCTCACTAGATGTCAAGCCTGTCAAATAGAAGTTGAAAAAATTGTATCCACATATGGCCTTACTGGTCAAGGTAGAGTTGGAAAAACTCTTAAGTGCAAACTTCATTAGGGCCATTGATTATACAGAGTGGATTTACAACATTGTACTTGTCTCTAAGCATTAAAAATCTATATGAGTTTGTAATAATTTTAGAGATCTCAACAAAGCATGCCCCAAGGATGAATTTCCACTACCAAACATCGATATGATAGTGGGCATGACTACAGGTTATGAGATGTACTCACTCATGGATGGATTTTCTTGGTATAACCAAATCAAGATAGCTCTAGCAGACCAAGAAAAGATAGCTTTTACATGTGCATGGGGTACCTTTTGCTGGAATGTCATGCCTTTTGGGCTTAAAAATGCTGGTGCAACATATCAAAGAGCAATGACAACCCTCTTTCATGATATGACGCATAAAAACATGGAAGACTATGTCGATGACACATTGGCTAAATCTAAAAAATGAGACACACATCTCAAAGACCTTAGTTTGATATTGAACCATATGGAACAATTTCAACTTAGGCTAAATCCAAAAAAATGTGCCTTTGGTGTCACTTTTGGGAAATTGCTAGGGTATATCATTTCAACAAAAGGCATTGAGGTTGATCCTAAAAAAGTCCAAGCTATCATGGAGATGCCTCCACCAAAGAATATTAGTTAGCTTAGAAGTCTACAAGGACATCTACAATCCATAAGAAGATTTATCTCTTAATTGGCTGATAAGGCTCAAGCTTTCAATAAAAATCTACATAAAAGATCTACCCATATTTGGAATAGTGATTGCCAATAGAGTTGAGATCAAATCAAAGGCTACTTGGCAAAACCTCTAGTTTTGATGCCACCCATTCTAGGAAACCTTTGATTCTTTATATTTAAGCTACAAATTCTTCTCTAGGAGCACTCTTAGCCCAAAGTATGAGACAGGTAAAGAAAGAGCCATATACTATATTAGTCAAAATTTGGTAGCTTATGAAATAAACTATACAAGTATAGAGAAGGCATGCCTTGCTATAGTATTTGCCTCTCAAAAGCTCCAACATTATATGTTGGTGCATATAGTTCACCTGATTCCTAAAATTGATCCTTTGAAATATTTATTGATCAAAGCTGCAATTACTGGTCATCTAGCTAGATGGATGATGATTCTCTCAAAATTTGACATTCAATATGTCGAACGTAAAGCCATCAAAGGACAGGTCATAGCTGACCAACTGGCTGATTTTCCACTAGAGGATACAACACCTGTGCAAATTGAGTTTTCGGATGCCTCAATTATGTCCATCACTAAGAGAACTTGGAAAATGTTCTTTGACAGGTCTCATACATAGAATGGAGCTAGAGTAGGTGTCTTGTTTGTTTTTCCTCATGGATATATGATTCCCAAGTCTTGCAAACTCTTATTCCCTTGTACAAACAACATTGTAGAATATGAGGCACTCACAAATGGAATCAAAATGGCTCTTGAATGGAGAATAACTGAATTGCATATCTATGGAGACTCTTGACTTGTTATAAACCTAGTGAACAATAACTATCAAACAAAAGATGACAAGTTGATCCCTTATAAGAAGTTGATAGATGCTCTAAGGAACTATTTCACTTTTGTGACGTTCCAGCAAATTCCTAGAGCAGAAAACAAGGCTGCCGATGCTATGGCTACTCTAGTATCTATCCTTCAACTACAAGAACATGAATCACAATTTGAGTTCTTGGTGGAAGAACTACATCATCTAGCCTATGATTCTTTAGACAACCAGGTGATCTACATTGTTGTAGGTCATGATTCCTCCTACTACGCGACTATCTTCTCTTACCCACATGATCAGGTTATTCTTGAAACCCTCATGTGCAACCAAAAATGCCAACTCCTTCGTAATGCTTCACATTACACCTTGGTCTCTGGTGACTTGTATAGGAGGGGTCTAGATGAAACATTTCTTAGGTGTTTAGAGCTAGAAGATTATGAAAAGGTGCTTGCTGAAGTCCATGATGACATTTGTGGGGCACATGTTGGATATAATTGTTAATTGAATGTTGTCTTTGATGTTACAAAAATGTCATATCAGTCATTAGTTAGCTTCTACTGAGCTCACAAGGCTAGCAAAGGAAATTTAGCTTCTACCGAGCTCACTTGATCAGCAAAGGAAAGTTAGCTTCTACCGAGTTCACTCGGTCAACAAAGGAAAGCTAGTGTCTATCAAGCTCACTTGGTCATTGAAAGAAATATGGTAGGAAGTTAACTTCCATCGAGTTCACTAGGACAACAAAGGAAAGTCAGTGCTCACCAAGTTCACTCGGTCTCTAAAGGACTTTTGCAAGATTTTGCAGTGTTTACCGAGCTTCACTTGGTTAACACTAGAAAATATTCTGAGGCAGTGTTTACTGAGCTTCAATTGGTTAACACTAGATTACGGAGCTAAGTTGGCCAGCAAAGGATTTTATTATTTTGATTGTTTCATAGAATTAATGTAGCCGACTGATGTTTTTTTAGTTATTGTAACTTATATTTGAGTCAACTTGATAAATCTGAAAGGTATATATATAGATATTCAAGTTGTGGAATAGTGTGTGTGAGTGTGAAAAAAGTGAATGAAAGAGCAAATTCTGATGAAGGATTAGATATCCTGGAGGTGCTGCAAAGTCATATTTGATCAGTAAGGATTTAGAAAAGTAGAACATGGATTTGTAATCAGAAAAAGATAAGTTTCATATCATTTAGGTCATTTCATTGTTGCTTTCTTATCATTGTAATAGTGAATTCAGAATCTCTTTACAAAGTTGGTTTAATAGCCATTTTGTAAATCCTCTAACAAGGTGACAGTTCAGTTGGATTGTTCTAAAGATCTCTAACTAGGCCACTCCTAACAGGGTGATTAAATCCTCTAACAAGATCACACCTAACAGTGTGTATTGTAACCGTTAACAAGGTTGGCTCCTGAAAGGGCTCACTTCAGAAGAGTGAAAATTGGTGACTAGTTACTTGGTGGTTTTTCCCATATTGGGTTTTCACGTTAAATCTAGTGTCTCTTGTGTTCATTTAGCTAATCTTTGGATGCATATTAATAACTTTGAATGCTAGATGAATAGTAACTAGTTAACTTATCGAGTTAAAGTATTTCTGCACTATTTACTGAGTATAAGCAGTAAATAAGAATTTTAGACATCTACAGAATTTTTGGACCTGTTTTTGTGGTAACTGATTCACCCCTCCCCTCTCAATTACTTCATCTATATTTTCAATAATTGGTATCAGAGATTTTGGTGCTTTTAGGAAAAGATTTCAAGGATCTAAGCTAAAGATCAGGATGTCTTACAAAAGGGAAATTTCTAGACTCAACAAAAACAACTTCTCTACATGGCAAGGAATGATGAGACTTCACCTAGCATCCATTGGTGATACAGGACTGAAGTACCTTGATGAAAAATATGAAGAACCTAAAAGTACATTATCAGTCAATGATATTGCTGAAAAAAAGACTCACAACATTATGATGATAGATATAGCATTTGCTCTAAGTTATGAATAATTTGATGACATCAAGGATTGCAAAACTACCTTTAAAATGTGGGACAACCTAAAAGAAATATACGGAGGAGATGATAATGTGAGAAGATCCAAAGCAAAAAGTCTAAGAGGACAATTTGACCAAATGAAAATGAGAGAGGATGAAAACATTGCCAAATATGTTGAAAGAGTTAAAGCATGTGTCAGTGCAATCAAAGCTTCTGGAGGAGATATCAGTGAAGAGATAGTTATAAGTAAAGTTCTCAGAACATTACTACCAATCTATGCAGTTAGAGTCTCTGCAATTCAAGAAAGAATATGTGAAGCAAATCATAAGATAAATCTAGAGGCCATAGTTGGAAGATTAACTGCATTTGAACTAGACAACTTTGACAACTATGTTCTAGCTTCCAAAAATATTGAATCTACATTTGAAGCCAAGCTTTCACTCAAGGAGAAAAGTAAAAAGAAAAAGGAATCCCAGTCAAAAAGTGAAGATGAATCAAACCAAAGTTCAGATAGTGATCTTGAAGTAATAGAAGCTCTAGTAGCAAGGAAATATTCTAGAGGCAGAGGAAAATATAAAGGTAAAGTTCCTCTAATTTTTTTTTCATGTGAAGAAATTAGTCATATTGCTACCAGGTGCCCAAACAAATAGAACAAAGATGAGAAGAAAAATTACAAGTACAATGGCAAGAAAAATTCAAATCCTTCATAGACAAAGGTAAGAAAACATGTTTTATGGCTAAAGATTTTAATGATTCTAATAATGAAGAAGAAGATGAAATTGTCTACATTGCTGTGAAAGATGAGTCTGATAATGATGAGGAAATGACACTCATTTCTCATATGAGAAAAAATGATACATGGATCATAGATAGTGGTTGTTCTCATCACATGATTGGTGATAAAACTAATTTGAATATTTTGAAAAATATGATGGTGGTAGTGTAAGATTTGGTAACAATGAACCTTGTTGTATAAAAGGAAGAGAAAGAATCTCTCTAACCAAAGAACTTATATGTGATAATGCCTATTGGGTAAAAGGACTAAAGCATAATTTGTTGAGTGTGGCACAGCTACTCAATAATGGACTCAAAGTGGAATTCATGCATGGAAAAGAAAGACTACTAGATGAAAAAGGAAAACTAATTGGATCAGGCACTCAAATAAAATGTAATTTATTTTATCTTGAACTTGGTGAAGGTTCATGTTTTATTGCTCAAGTTGAAGAAAGTTGGTTATGGCATAAAAGGTTGTGTCATGTCAATTTTGATAATTTGGTAAAGATAAGAAAATTCAAGAAAGCAAATTCAAGAAAGTAAGAGGCATTCCTAACATAAAGAAACCTGAGGTCGATCTATGCAAGAATTGGCAGATTGGTAAAATGAGAAAGACTAGCTTTAAAAGTAAAACCTATCAGTCTGAAGATATATTAGAAATTGTGCATACTAATTTATGTGGACCCATTGGAATTGAAAGCTATACTGGAGAAAAGTTCTTCATTCTTTTTGTTGATGACTACTCAAGAATGATGGTTGTCATGTATCTAACGAACAAATGAAAAGCATTTGAGAAATTCAAATGGTATTTGGCCAGAGTAGAAAAGAAAATAGGGAAAAGATTGAAATGCTTGAGGTCAAACAGAGGTGGAGAATTTATTTCACATGAGTTCAATAACTTTTGTACTGAAAGAGGAATCAAAAGACAGGTGTCAAGTCTTGGAGCTCTTGAGCAAAATGGAATAGCTAAAAGAAGGAACATATCTATCATGGATTGTGCAAGAACCTTAATGATTGAAAAAGACATTGCTATCAAATACTGGAAGGAAGCATCAGCACTATAGTTCATACCCTGAACTGAGTACAACTAAGAAAGGACTCATTCAAAACTTCTTATGAGCTATGGTATGGCTATAAACCTAATCTAAGTTATCTAAAAGTGTTTGGAAGTAAATTCTACATTTGAAAGAATCTAGAAAAGGAAAATTTGATGTGAAAAGTGATGAAGGAATATTTTTGGGATATTCTTGCAAAAGTAAAGCATATAGATGTTTGAACTTGTCTACTAACAAAGTCATAGAAAGTGCACATGTGAAAGTTGATGAGTTTTTAGAAAGGATTGAAGAAGAAAGCAAAAGAGAACCAGAAGATTATAGAAGGTTTGTTTTCATTGAACCTTGTATAGTACCAATCAATCAGGAATCTTCTACTCCTGAGTCATCAGTAACCGAGTTATAGGAAGTTCAAACTAAGCTACAACAATATGAGTTACACTCAGATGCTACCAAGCAAGAGTCTACCGAGTTTGAAGGACTCGAGCCAATATCTACCAAGCCAAAATAGCTAGAACCTGAAGTTGAAATGCAAAAGGATAACAATGAAATTCATTCAAAAGGCAAAGAACTTGTTTTAGAAAAATATGTCAGGAGACATCATTCAGCAGATCAAATCATTGGAGACAAATCTGAAGGAACCATGACAAGAAATAAGTTGAAAGGTACTTTTTTACTTACTGATTTTGAACCTAGAAATATCAAAGATGCTTTCGAAAATGATAGTTGGATTGAGGCTATGAATGAAAAAATAGAGAAAATAGAGAAAAACAAGACATGGACTCTTGTACCCAAGCCTAAAGATAAAAATGTGATTGGAACTAAATGGGTATTCAGAAACAAGTTGACTGAAGATGGTAGGTATCAAGAAACAAAGCTAGATTACTATGCAAAGGATATGCTCAAGAAGAAGGAATAGACTATGGAGAAACTTCTTCTCCTGTTGCAAGACTAAAAGGAGTCAGAACCTCACTTGCATATGCTGCTCACAAAGGATTCAAAGTTTATCAGATGGATGTGAAGTCAACATTCCTCAATGGTATACTGGATGAAGAGGTTTACATTGAACAACCTGAAGGTTTTGTTGATCCAAATAAAAGAAACATGGTCTACAAATTACACAAGGCACTATATGGTCTAAAACAAGCCCCTAGAGTATGGTATGAAAGATTAAATAACTATTTTATTCAAATTGGTTTTCAAAGAACTAGTGATAACAATAGCTTGTATATAAAGGATGGACCAGATGATAAAATTGTCTTGAAAAAAAATTTGTAGATGATACTGTTTTCATAGGAAATGATGATCTTTACAAAGAATTTTTAGAACAAATGAACAAGAAATTTGAAATGTCTATGTTTGGTGAGATAAAATTCTTTGTTGGTCTTCAAATTCAACAGAATAAAAATGGTATCTACATCACTTTATAGAGTTGGTTTAACAGCCATTTTGTAAATCCTCTAACAAGGTGATAGTTTAGTTGGATTGTTCTAAAGAGCTCTAACTAGGCCACTCCTAATAGGGTGATTAAATCCTCTAACAAGGTCACACCTAACAGTGTGTATTGTAACCTTTAACAGGGTTGGCTCCTAACAGGGCTTACTTTAGAAGAGTGAAAATTGGTGACTAGTTACTTGGTGGTTTTTCCCATATTGGGTTTCCACATTAAATCTGGTGTCTCTTGTGTTCATTTAGTTAATCTTTTCATGCATATTAATAACTTTGAATGCTAGATGAATAGTAACTAGTTAACTTATCGAGTTAAAGTATTTCTACACTATTTACCGAGTATTAGTAGTAAATAAGCATTTTAGACATCTAAGGGATTTTTGGACTTGTTTTTGTGGTAACTGATTCACCCCTCCTCTCTCAGTTACTTCATCTATATTTCCAACATCACATTTAAATGACCTTGCACTTGCTCGAAAACTACATAGGGAAGGATATTACTGGCCTACTATGCAAGATGATGCTATTCGTTATGCTAGGTTCTGTCAAAAATTTCAACTTCATGGCAACCTAATTCATGCTCCTGGATGTGAGATAATTTCCTTTGTGACATACTGGCCATTCCAACAATGGGCCTTCGACTTGGTAGGCAAGATTCACCCTAGTTCATCTAGTGGTCACAAGTTCATCATTACAGCCACTGAGTATTTCACCAAATGGGTTGAGGCTATGCCACTATCTGCCACTATAGGAAAACATGTTGCCCTATTCATATTGAACCACATCATTTTCCATTATGGTATTCTTTCTTCCATTGTTATTGATAATGGAGGACAGTTTAAAAATAAGGATCTGAAATAGTTATGCAAGAAATTTTGCATCAAACAACATTGGTCTTCTATTTATTACCCTCAAGGGAATGGTCAAGAAGAGGCTTCCAATAAAACATTGCTAAAAATCTTACATCGCACAGTTCATAAGTCTGGGAGAGATTGACACCTATAGATAAATCCAGCACTTTGGGCTTTCAAAACTACCATTTGTACTCCTACAAGGGCCACACTCTTTTCTCTAGTCTATGGCTCTGAGGCTATCCTCCCATTAGAAGTTGAGATCCCCTCCTTGCAAGTCTCCTTACATGGGTTGATAATTGATGAGGACCATAGAGCTATTTGAGTATAGGAATTAGAGACTCTTGATGAACACCATAAGGCTGCTTTTGATCACATGAAAGCTTATCAAAAGTGCATGTCTACTCAGTATAACAAGAAATTTCAACCTCATGAGTTTCAAGTAGGTGAACTCATGCTTAGAGAGAATCCAAAAAATCAACAACATCAAGAGCAGAAAGGGAAATTTGAACCTAACTAGTTGGGTCCTTACATTATCACAACAACATTTGGGTCTGGTGCTTATTAGTTGTCTACTCTTAAAGGGGAAGAGCTTGCTGAGCCTATCAACATCCTATATTTGAAGAATTTCTATGCTTAGAGGCTTGCTGCTTAGTTATCTTGTATATATCTATGATCCTAAAAATCAGAAAATGTCCTAAAAAAATGATCATCTTAGTGAAAACCTAGCAATAGGAACTTTGACGCATCACCAAAAAAATTTAACAAAATACAAAAATACATTAAAAATTGAAAAAAGTCCTAAAAAAATATCTCAAGTGGTGAAAACTTGGAAACAAACGCTACTTGAAACCCTTGTAGCTATGTCTATCAGTCTCAATCATCCATTTCGCTACTGTTAGGATAAACCACAAACATAAATAAAAAAATACATGCAAATATAACCAATAATAGAAAAATAATAGATCACATAGAAATGAACACAAGGCACTAAGATTTAACATGGTTCACCCAATCCCTAGGCTACGTCCACCAAACAGCAAGTTTGATCTTATTACAATCCAGTGATTACAACTTGATTACAGTTCGTAATCCCTTACAACTCAATACCACTGCAAGAACCAATTTCACATCACAACATTATGAAAATACCTAACCCTAAACCCTTTTATACAAGTATTTTATTCATTTTAGGGCTACAATATGTTGGCCACTAATTATGAAGTATGTACAATACTTTCCTGATCAGTCACCATAATCTAATAGCTACACACTTCCTAGCTTGGAATTGTTTCTTGTCCTTGTCTCGGGGGCATAGCTACTTAGCCTATTGAGGTATTCTTGTGCATTAGGGTTTCTTTGGTAACTTACAAATAAATGTTTCTCAACACTACCCCCCAACTTGACATCAAATGTTTCTCAACACTCGTTAGAGAGTTTACCTACAGTCTTTGATGTCACGATATTTCTCACTATCAGGATCAAGTCTTGAAGAAATGGCCAAGTGACTTACACACACGCACTTAAACACTTAAATGACTGAGCTATGATGATCTTTATCTACTTTGCATGCTGTCTATGATGATTTCTTTACTATATGTTCCATCCCTAATAGTCTTTCAAGGATGTCATTGACTAGAAGACTGGGGGGCATGGGGCATGTTTTCTTGATTTCTGCTTGTGGGTATACTTTATTTGTCTATAGTGTTTTAAGTATTCACGCTTATCCTATTTGACACTTTGACTTATAAATGTATCATCCTTGACTATTTTTGCAAGACTACACTCAAGGGTTATCCTGGTGCTTATACATGTGTAATCTTGCTAAATTAAACTTAGGGAATCTAATTGCGTAGTTGTCTTGACTTAGATGTCTCTGATGCTTAGATTGGATTTCCACGCACCTATCTGATATTTATCATATTCATATCCTCATAGTTATACTAGTGATAGTTGTATGATCTCATGATGTCCGTAATAAATGCTTAATGATGAAATTAAGAGTCTAAATGTTATGTTCTTCTTATTGGTAAACCACTTTGCATATTAGCTTGCATTTTAGGTCCATTTCTTTTAGTCTAGTCTTGCATTCCTGCATGTGGGGAGAGCTCTCTCTTCATCCTTTTGCAGAAATTTCAGCTAACTGTTTCCTTTTTTCTTTCTTTATCTTTCATCTTCTTGAGCTTTCATTTCATCTCTATCTTGATATCCTATCATCATAAGGGGTTAATCTAAACATCACATTCAATTTATCCAAGTGTGACATGTTTTCAGAAACATAAAGTCTACATCATACACGTAAGAGCTAAAAACATCACACATAAGAGAGATACATGAGCATAACTATCCAAGCCAGTGCACACGTAGGCAAGAAATAGAAACTAAAACATCACATGAAAACCAAAATGCTAAAACATCCATTTGAGATAAGTACACAAAACTGCCAAATCAAAATCCAGTATCTCATTTATATATCTCAATGTGTCACAGTACATATTGAAAATGAAATCCAAAATTTGGATATCTGTCTCAAAATAACACGCTATACACTCCAAATGTCAAAACTATTAGCCTATGACTGACTGGCACCCTTTGCAGTAGGAGGAGGTGGTGGCCCTAGTGGTGGAGCCCATCTCCTATCTGGCAGCTGTATCGTACCCTCTAATCTGGCCACTTTCTCTGAGAAATTGAGAAGTCCCTGCCCTAGTGGCACCAGACCCCTACAAGTAGCATAATAATAAGCAGTGCATACACCATGATGTGCTACCTCTTTCCTGGTAGTGTCTCACTCCCTCTGGAGCTCATCCACCCATGTTAGCTCATCTATCAACTATTGGTCTCGCACTGTGATGGCTACCCAAGCTATTTGTAGCTCTACCTCCAAAGCAAAAATCCTTGCATCCTGGTCATCACCTCCCCATGCTAGCTGCTCTACCCACACCTACTCTGCTTGCACCTACTCTGCCTACACCTCCTCTACCCGTGCTGCTTGCCATCACCTTAGTGGCACCTCCTCCTCCTCCTCCCCCTCCTCCTCCTTCTCCATCTCCCTCGTAGCCTGTGCTCACATCCTCCTCATCCCTACTTAGGATCCCTCTCCAACCTCCATCCATCTCCCACCTCCACCCCCTCCGTGTCCACCTCTCACAAGTAGTGCATTAGGCTCTGTAAACTATGGGAATGGGTGCCTCTGCCTCCCATAAAGGTATACCAGATCTACCCTCACATCTGCCACATCTGGGCAGTAATACTAGGGAGTCACCACTAGAGCTACCGTATCTCATACCGCTATCTGATAGTCCAACATCGGTAACCATATTAGGGCCTCATCAATGCACATTTGAGCGTAGGTGGTCATATCCACCGATATCCTCTGTCGCTTTGCAAACTACCACCATACTCGAATGATCAAGAATTGCTCTACTATATCTGTGCTCTGACCCACCAATGGCCTAATGTATTGCATATAATCTAGCTCCCATGAATCTGACCACCACTGGCACTCTCGGTATGGCCACAATGTGAATGTTGTCAGCTCATCAAATACCCACCAATAATAGGTCACATCTCCATTATGTCTCTATGGGATAAAAGCTCTATAAAAAAAAATGTAAGGCTGGCTCCACTCTCATGGTTGTACCTGTGGTCAGATCACCACAATGTGCTCCCAAGTCTAAAGTTGTGCCAGCACTGCTCCACATGCCCAGGAACCACCACAATGGTATACTATCTCATGGAGCTCATGATACATATTTTCTAAGATCGCCAACCACCATGCCATCCTACACGGTTGAGCAATCAAATCCACCACCAGTCTGCACCATCCCAGTGGGAAGCCCTTCTGGCTCCTATCGGTCACCAAGGCTTGAGCAACCAATGAACATAACAAACTTGACAGAGGGCAGCCAACATTGTAATCATCAATTAGTCACTCCCAAATTAGATGATGGTTGAGGATGGTCACGTCCTGGAACATTTTCTGCATAGATGCTCGCCCCTCTATCAAGGTCTAATCATAGTCCTATGACATATCACCAAACTTGACATCAATATTGTTGGCATCAACATCAACTTGCTAAAACATGATCGATCAATCAGACAAACTTACTAGCTTGCCATGGCATGGCACTTGCAAGATGCAATACACATGCTCCAATGTAATAGATGCCTCTCTAGTTGGTAAATGAAAGGTGTTATGCTCACTATGCCATTGCTCAACCAATGTAGTCAGCAATCCATGGTTTGCTCATATATGGGGCATTCGTATGACCCATCGCAAACCCATAACAGATATAGTGGCCTGCTCAGGATCACTCGAAAGGTCCACAAAACATAGCCCCACCACCTTAGGGGCTCTAATATGTAATGTTGAAAATACCTCCTATCAACACAAAACATGCAAACATCAATAACATATTGAAAACATGATCATAATGCACAAAACTCATAAAAACATGCCACAATGCATCCATGTGATCTTTTTTTCACTGAGGGCCATACAATTTGCTAGAATAGTATCATATGATACTTATATTAAAGTAATGCGACACATTTCTATTGTGCGACATTTCACACCGACTCATGTGACATATGGGTATGTCTCATACAATAGAACATAAAATAGTCGTGCAACACTTTATTTGCAAAATTCTATCACATGACATTTTATAAAGTAGTTGTATGATACTTTTTAAGTATCGCATGATATTTTACAAAAAACCCTTCGTACATGCAAAAAAACACCAAAAAAAGCTCAAAAACATGACAAAAAAGTGGTTACTTACTAGTGCCCCATATTGCTCTAGCTAGTTGTGCAACTGGCTGCGCTCAAAATAGTGTCAGTGAAGTGAAATGTTTGCCAAAGCCATCATCACCTCTCAACCACTCAAAAGATCTCCACAAGGCACAAAAGACAAATGATTTTTGAAAATGACACATTGGGCCCCTTTTATAGCTTCCAACCTCATTTTGACCTAATTTTCAAACATCTTAGAATTGTGCAAAAATTGTACCCCTGGCTAATTTCGATGTCCCAAATCCATTTTTGGGATCAAAATCAAAATTTGAGTTCATCTTGATGGTCAAAATTATATTTTAACATTCCACCTTCTTCTAAGCAGTTAGTTGACCCTTTGAGGTCTAATCTTTGAATCATCACTGGGGCATCTTCATTTCTTTAGGTCTTCATCATTTCTATGCTTCATATCTACTTCTATTCACATTTTCATGTCTAAATCATCTTTCTACTCGATTTGACCTAATTTTTATGATTTATCCTTCTTGATCAACTTTGGTCAAACTGGGGCATTCTATCAATTTCTTATAGTCACTCTTTGGTTCAAATCATTCATCTATCATCCTGGACATTGCTATATCTTGATTTATTCATATCTAGCTCATTTCTGCATTCCCCTTACTTCATTTCAATTTTGATCCCGAGGGGATAGAAATAGTCTATCAATACTTGCTACAGCTATCTACTTCTTAGGAGCATTTGTTTGATTTTTTCACTTGCTCTTGATCTATCTACTTTGCTAGGTGTTAGTATTCTTCTTGAATTCTAACATCATCTCTATCCTAGTGTTTAGTACTATTGCTATCAGACTATACATTTAGGATTTGCTATCTCTTTCTGCATTTCATTTTTCGGAATTAGATATCTATTTCTATTGCCACATACTTGGCTTCTATTTTCTTTGACTTAATGTGTTCCCAAATGATCACACATTATTAAAAGAGGGGAAAATTTAATCACCTAAAAATGGTCATCTAAACTATTAGCCCCCTTCTCAACATTTTTGCTAAATTAATTTAATCATTTACCTAGACCAAATTGCTAATAATCAATTTATTTGATTATAACCTATAGTTTGACTATGCTATCCTAAGTTCATTATTTTATTAAAAGAACATGTCTCCTTTTAATTAAATAAAAGACCCCATTCTTATAACCCACTTAAAGTGCACAAAAAAGTCCTTTTTCTATTTTGCAATTAAAAGAAAAAGCTTTGTAACTTTTGTCTTATATGACAAGTCAACTTATATTCTATTGGTTGACTTGTATGTGTACATGGATCACTCCTCTTTTCAAATTCCACCATTGATCATCCACCATCTTCATCTTGATCTCTACCATCCGTACAACTTTAAAAGGAAGAGAGCTTTCCCTCTCAAAGGATCCCATCCATCTTTTAAGTATTGTTATGATGTAGGTTTTCTAATAGGTTTCTTTAGAGCTTTGTGGAGAACTTCTCTTTCTTGTCTACATTCTCTCATCCATGGCATTCTAGCTTAGCTTAGCTTTCATTTTTACATGTAGCTTAAATCATATAGTTTAATAGTTGGATTGTAACACTCTTATACATGCTTAGCACAACTACATTTTGCATTCTCATCTTAGCTTAGGTTCCATACTTGCATTGCATTCTTGCATCTTGTCTTTGGAACCTCCCATTGCATGGTTTACTAGAAAGAAGAGTATTCCTAAGGCTCAACTGAGAGCCTTCTTATTCTTGAAATATACTCTCTTGCACTTTGTGGATAGGGAGTTGTAAGCCAACATCCAAGCATTCAAACCTATAGAATCATTTGGATAAAAGGGTTTAGAGTGGGACACTTTTGAGTGTACAATTTTAGACTGAGAGATGTAGTTCTACTTTTTGGTTTTCCAAGACACTAGCCTTTTACTAAGAAAGAATGCCCCACCACTAGTGCTCTTTTGTCATCAATGCTTCTTGCCTAATCAAAATTGATGAAGGCTTGTAACTCTAAGTTGCCTCCTTTCTTGTACCATAAATCATAATCTTCAGTACCCTTTAGATACCTCATGATTCTTTTGATTGCCATCATATGATTTTATTTAGGATTTTTTGATAATCTTGCCATCATACCAACTACAAGAGCAATGTTAGGCCTAGTATGTACAACATACTATAATTTTTCAATGATTTATCTATATGTGGTTTGATCTACCTCCTTGAAATAATAATTTTTGGAAAGCTTATGTCTAGTAGACATAGGTGTTCCAACTGGTCTTGTATCTTTCATTCCAAATTTCTTTAGTATATCCTTGATATATTTAGATTGAGTAATGTAGACACCATTTTTTTTTCTATTGAATCTGTAATCCAAGAAAGAATTTTATCTCTTCAAACATGCACATCTCAAATTATGTACTCATCTCTTCTGAAAATGCTTTGCACAAGTCATCATTTCTAGTAGACAATATGGCATCCATAGAGATTTCTGCCAATACAATCTTCTTTCCTAGTCCTTCTTTGATATATAGGTTGTTATAATTTTTTCTTTGAAAACCAATCTTTATCAAGTAGTTATGAAGTCTTCCATACCATGCTCTAGGAGCTTTCTTGAGACCATATAATTCTTTGTGTAATTTACAAACCATATCCTTTTTGGTAGGATCTACAAAACCTTCTTGTTGATCTATGTAAACTTCTTCAAGAAATCCATTCAAGAATATAGATTTTACATCTATTTGATAAACATTGAAACCTTTATGTGTTGCATATGCTAGTAGAGTCCTGACACCTTCCAATCTAGCAATAGGAGAAAAACTTGTTAGAAATAATAGTCCACCAAGATAATTAAGAGGGGGGGGTGAATCAATTATCCAGTAATTAAACCACTTATCTTCATTAAACAAACTTAACCATTCAACCAAAGTAAACAAAAACCATACAAAGATGCACATAGATAATTACACCATATATGTTGACTAGGGAGACCTTTGATCAAGGGGAAAACCTCGGTGGTAATGATGCCCACAAGATGATGTACTAATATAAATATTCCCTGTTAGAGGATGGACCCTGTTAGAAATTTGTTACAACATTTATTGCAATGAGTCCCTATTAGGAGACTTTGAATCCCTGTTAGGGGATTCCAATCCTATTAAGAGTTGTGGTATAATGTATGCAAGAAGAGCCCATTGCTGAAACATGCAATTTCAACTAGAAGAAGGGCTCACTGCTCAAACAAGTAATTTACTAGTATCTTCTTCTTTCCTCTATACTTTCTTATGTCCTATCAATGGACCAATCATTGTCAAAACTTGTAGATTAGGTCACAAACCTCAGATCACTTAGCAAAATCTTGATAATAAAGTTTCCTTTGCTTCCACATTGCTCTGCTCAACTTTGCATTCTGCACTCTCTACTACTTTTCAAACATTCACAATTTGCATATTCTCATATCTACATATGTCATGATAAAGAAAAATTTTCTTCCTTTATATTGAGTCCATAAAACAATTCCTGAGTTGGATGTTAGTCCTTTTCAATTAATTATTATAGGACCTCACTAAGAACATGTTACACTTAGTGATAACACAAGTCTTTTGCCTTACAACTTGAATATTATGATGAGTTAGCTTAGCTACATCATTCTTAACATGTCTTCTCCATGTCCTCAACCTTGATCCTCAAAATATGAACATTGATAGGAGATATAACAAGTTTACCCAAACATGCCTTTATATACTCTATCTCAAAATAGACATCACCAAAACTTACATATCTTCTTTTAGACTTATCCTTTCTACTTCCAATGTGAACTACATATGCCAGATACTCCAATGTATCTCTCATAGTTATGGTTGGTTATTTTTCTCAACTAGCCATCTATTCCAACTTAATCTTTTCATTTTTCTTGTGTTAGATACCACAAAGTACATCAAACATGCTATGTTGACATCAACGACAAACTCAGTCATGTATGTAAGATATCATCATCAAACCAATCTTCCAATCTTTCCAATCTTCCAACAATCTCCCCCTTTGGCATCAATGGAAACATAGATGAAAAACATCTAGTTTCAAGAATACGAACAAAAGATAAACATTCTTCAAATCCTATTTATCAATCATACTCCCCCATTGATGTACATCAATGTACTCTATATCAAACTATCATTTCAAATACATGCCAACCTATCCTGTATACTTAACATAATATTTTTCATGCCAATCTCTCCCCCATATTGTTATGTTTTTCATGCCAAATTCTTCCCCATTGACATCAATGTCAAAGGTTTTTGCAACCAACATCTCTGCATCAACTTTTGCAACAATTGATACTAACTTAGCTCAAGTGTCAAAAGACACTATTCAAAACAATATCAACAACATCAATAAAAGTCCTAAATGACTCTATCCATTATAGATACTCCACCATACAGGAAGCATCCAATCCAGAAAAATAATGGTACTCTATTATCCATGATTGATGCACTCTTGCATCTTCTTATTATGATGTAGGAAGGGGCTTAGTGAATATATCTACAATCTTATCTTTAGTACTTGCATACTCCAATTTGATTTCCTTTTCTACAACTTTTTCTCTCAACATATGATACTTAATAAAAATTTTCTTAGTCTTTGAATGCAATACTTGATTCTTAGACATATTTACCATGCTTGTGTTGTCACAATGTATAACAACAGGTTCACTGATTTCTATCCTTATATTCTTCAGTATCTACTTCATCCATATTACTTGATTGCAATTATTTGCTATTGTAGCATACTCTACTTCTATTGTACTTTGAGATGTTCAATCCTACTTTTTGCTTAACCAAGAAACTAATCTTCTTCCAAGAAAGAAAGCTCCTCCACTAGTTCTCTTTTTGTCATCCATATTGTCTACCCAATCTACATCAGTATAAGCACTTAGACTAAATTCATTAGATCTATCATGCCACAATCCAAATTTTGAAGTTCCTTTTAGATATTTGAATATCCTTTTCACTATTGCATAATGTGCTTCTCTAGGATCAGCCTAGAATCTTGTAACAATTCTAACTACATTTTTTATACCTAGCCTTGTGTGAGTTATCTTGGAATATTCAAATATGGAAAGAGTACTTATGAGAGGGGGGGTGAATCATAAGTATCACACTTTAGCCAATAAAACTTTTAACTGAAAGTAAATTGCATGCATGTAAATACATCAAATAATCATGAAACTAAAGACATGCATCAAAAACTCATAACACTGAAATTTGGTAACCTAGAAACCCTCCAGGAATAAGAAGGTAAAACTGGGGTGGGGATGATACCCACAAAATTTACTGCAGCAATATTGTTCAACCACTTCTGATGGTTTTCCCTGTTAAAGGCCTACCCTGTTAAAGGCTTTATACTGTATTAATAGTGACCTGGTTAGAGGATTTACAAACACTTAACATGAAGTGTCACCCTGTTAAAGGATTTTAATCACCTAATCAAAGGATCTACAAAATAGCTGTAAAGCTAACCTATCACCATAGGATTTTCATTCTAATACAATTTCTAGAGAGTGTTAGATACAATGAACCTGATAGATTACAATCCTTGATTGCTGAATGTAGGCTCCTTTTATGCCTTCTCTGATCTTGATCCTTTGTGATCTGATAACCCTTGCTTCTGAAAAAAGATTTCCTTGTACACCCTTGTATGTCCTCTCATGTATATTTACAATGAAATTTCGTCTTCCTTATAAAGACTTCAAAGACTTAGGGTTTGATTTGGATCTACGATCCATATTGAATCTCAATTTCCTGCTCAATACTTGTCTTTTACTGATTGGTTGCATTCCTTTATCAGTTTTCTTATTGGCTGCATGTAGATTGCATAGGAAAAAATAAAAGATTCAATTTTATCATTAAATCCCTTGAAGTTTACCTTATGTTGGCTACAAAAACTATTTGCATCATAGTTTGTGCAATTTCAAACTTTTATGCTGATATTCTGTGTTACTCGGCTCCTAAAGCATTACTGATGCTTGACACATGTTGTTTCCTGGATAGCTCAGCACCTAAACAAAATTGTATCACTTGGCACCTGCTAACACTTGAAACTTTTTGCTCTTGGCACTTGTTGACACTCAACACTTGTTAATACTCGACACTTGTTACACTCGACACTTGTTAACACTCGACACCTACTGTTACTCGACACTTGATATAGCTCAACACTTCATCTTACTCGACACTTACTCTTGATCTTGGTTAAGTGTATTGACACTTAGTTGTCAAATTTATTCTTTAAGCTAACAATCCCCCCCTTTGACATGAGTGGCAAAAACACTTAATTAAGATCCTTGTGACTCCTTATTAATTGATCCTGTATGTACATTCAAAATTTGCTATCTCCCCCTTTTATCATACTTATCATTTCATATATTCTATACTTAACTCCCCCATACTTAATCACTTCTTATCACTCTCTTATCACTCCTACTATCTTATTCTCCCCCTTTTTGACACTTATGTCAAGGGTCTTACAAGGAAATGCCATACTTGGCCAAAAATGTACTATTTACTTCAAGGAGTATCTTTAGTGCTGCATCCCAATTTGCTAATGCGACATCCAATGTCTTATGCGAGATGGCAATCTCTGCTGCTAGGTGTGAAAGTCCATCAGATGAAGAAAGATTGGGGTCTTTCTTGAGGACTGTCTCTGCATTTATCTACTCCTTGTGAAGTAGTTCCAAATGAGGAATCATTGATGATTGAATTTGCATCAATTTAGCTTTTGTGGTTGCCTCCTTTGCTGCTAAGATAGCTAACTCTCTTTGTGTGTGAAGCGATTGGACAAAATGCTTCTCACTCTGAGCTGGATTTGTGGGGAGTTGCATGCTGGAAATCTTCAGATTGTTTTCCAAGCTTAGTATTTTTTGGCTAGTGTCTTGTGTGAATGTGGAAAAATCACACAACTTGTTGTACAGGGAAAAGATGTTTCCTAGTACAATTTTAACTGTTATAACTTTCTTTGCTAGTTCTTCTTGTGACAGTGCTATATCATCGGATATTTTACTATTTACCTTGCCTTGGAACTTCCATTCTGACCATTCAAGCAATCTGGCATTTTTTTACTGGTCTTCATTAGTCACCTGGTCAACTATATCAGATAGTTTCTCTATAATTGGTCTTGACTCATCTAGAGACTGTAAGCAAAAAGCTTCTGTGAATATATCTTTAATTTCATTCAAGGTAAGCTTATGCTTGTGTTCTTTTCTTAGTGCTTCTTGTCTCCTTCTTCTATCCAATGCACTCTGAATTTCATTAATCTTTTCTTTAGTAAGAGTGCTAGATTCATAATATGGGATTTTTATTTCTTCATCAAGCTCAAGAACTCCATAGTGAATTTTCCTGACTGCCTTTGATGAGCTCGAGCCTAGTGTCCTGATTTGTAGCTATAACCCATCTGTGCTCGGCTATTAAAGAGTCTATGTTGGAGTACCAAATTTTGGTAATGTGACCAGTGTTTATATTGTTGTCTCCTCTTTCTTCTTTGTCTCATCTTTTTCTTCAGCTTGAGTATCCCTTTTATGACTGCTCGGTGGGGTTGAACTTATTGGTTGTTTAGATGTTTCTTTTATTTCCCCTACTGTTGTGCTCGACATTTGAAGTGTATATGTGACTACACTTGGTGGAGATGGTGGTGGAAGAAATAGAATACCAGTAGTTTGTATGGTCAAAGATGGAACTTGTGCTTTTACCTTGACTATCTTTAATTTAACCTCTGGATTTTGTAATTCATCAACACTGACCAATACAGGATTTGCACTTAATTTTGCTACAAGTGATGATTGGTCAAGGATTTCTAAATCCTCTGCAGTTAATGGATTGATGTTTGGATTTGAAGTGTCTGTAACATCTTTTATTTTTATAATATTTGCAAGTGTGATGGTGGCATGAGGAGGACTAGGAGGAGATACCTGTATGTCTTGCATACTTTGATCTTGTGGCTCAGCTGTATCTTTCTCTTCCTCTTTCTCCTCTGTATGTGCCTCTTCTTCCTTTTCTTCTTTACTCTTCTTCTCCACTTGTTCCTTCTCTTTTTCTTTGGTTCCTGACACCTTCTTTTCCCTTATGTTGGCACTTGCCTCTGCCTTATATTCTTCATTATATACATCTTCTATTTTCTTTTAAACTATTTTCCACAATCTTATGGATTTAGTAACTACCTCTTCAATTTTATTCTGCAATATGTTGAATGCTCTATACTTGGGAGTGAATATCTTATTATGCCTTTTTACTGCATTTGTTACTTGATCTTTAGTCAAATTAGGCAACAATCTGGCTAATGTTGACTCCCTTATCTCTTTTTCCATTTGTAAACAAAAATGCCATTTATCCTCTACAATTTTATACAATTCTTTTGGCATAGATTCATCTAATTCTAGAGGTGTGTGCTTATATTCAGCCATCATAGCATACACAGATTCCTCTAATTTATTTTTCTCTTCTTTGGTGAGCTTAGAAAAATTCAAGTTCTTTAAACCTTTCAAATCATCATTCCTAATTTTTGAACATAATTTATCAACAACAGTTTGGGGTTTGTGTCTTACCACTTGAAATTGACTATTGTCCTCTAACTCTATCTTCTCCTCATCTGTTTCAGGCTGGGGAATAAATTTTCTTTTCTTTGACTTAGTAGTAGTCTTCTTTGAGTCTTTCTTCTTTCCTTTTGCCTCCTCTTGGGCTTTTTGTGCTGCAGCCCTTGTGGTAGGCCTCTTTGGTGTAGGAGCAGCTACTTTCTTCCCCTCGGATTGAGGAGCAGAAGGAGTTGTGGTCTTTCTTTTAATTGGTGCTTCCTTGGCTTCTTCTACCTCAACACTTTCCTCTTTATCTTCTCCTAACCCTTGAGTCAGACCTTGAAGTTTATCTCCTTCTTCTTCAATGTCTTCTCCTTCCTCTTCTGCTGTTTCTTCTTCTTCAACGCCAAACTTTCTCTTGATTTGTCTCACCATTTTCTCTTTCTTCTTTACTACTGAAGCAGTCTTCAAATCTATTATCACCCTTGATTTGACAACATCATAGGTTCCAATTTTTTTTGTATTTTTATTAGCTTCTTCTGCAAGTAGGGTTGTTATTGCTACAAAAGCTTGATCAATATCAAGTTCATAACCTAGTGGCCTAAGCCATCTTACTCTAGGTATAACTGCTTGTATGTAGGTATAATCTATATCTACAAGAAAAAAAATGTCCTTTTCATATTTCTCAGTTAATGAGATTGGAAATCTCATTCTTTTTTTCATGGATTTTTTGAAGTCCTCAAAGTAACTAGTCATTTGGGCATCAAAATTTTCACCCATCTGTTCAATGTATCCATTGATTTTTTCAACAATTGTTTTATCTGGATTCCATCTTATCTTACCTATAGAAGGGAATTCTTTCATCAGATAGAAAAACATGCACATCAAAACTGATCCAAATTTTCATTGAGCTCCCTTGCTCTTCCTTATAGCTCCTAGATTTTCATTAATCTATTGAGACATGAGCTCTGCTAAATCATAAGTGTGATCCTTTTTGATTATCTTGTATGCAACATCAACTGCTATACAAGGTACACTATTTAACCTGCTTGATTGATAGAATTTGTGTGAAATGATTCTCACAGAAAAATCTAGTAGGGGATTTGTGACTGTGTCGATAGTCATTCCTCTATTGTTCCATTTAGCACCTGTATTTTTCTCTATTACTTCCCTTTTTTCACTTCGCAGGGTCTTTGGCCGATCTAGGGTTGGAATACCAGTAACCTTATGAATAGTTTTCTTGGTGAATTTTACTGGCCCTGACTCTAACAAAAAAGCTCCATCATGTATTCGGCTTAGAACTATCCGTACCCATTCAGTTTTGAAAACAATTGAAAATGCTAGGGTTTTGGTTAATCCTTTTCTTTCTATTATTGAGAACTCATCTTTTAGTCTTTTGTTTTCACATAATTTATCATATGCATTATAGATTTCTAAATCTCCTATGGCACCAATTTTGCAGTTATAAAATCTGCGAACATCTTGGACCATAACAACTTTGTCCTTAATAACTGATAGTGCACCTGTAGGACCATTTTTGTATGCTACTTTTGGAATGGGCTTAAATTCGGGTTGTTTAACTTCATTGCTAACCAACTATACTTCATGAATCTCTCTACCCTTAGTGGTTCCTGACCTAGATGCCATTGTTTGCCAAACTAGGGTTTACGATTTAAACAAGTTTATAAGTTCTATGTAGCTCGACACTTAAGTAAAATATCTCAAATTGATGAAACTTGTCCTAAATTGCTACTCAAATCTTCACAAATGGCTTCTGAGCTGATCTTGATCTTCTCCGCTCTCCTCAACTTTGCTTCTCATTTGAATGGTGGGAAAATGATCAAAAATTAGATTTATGTACCCTTCAAAATAGAGTAATTAATGCTTAGTGCGCTGCCAACTGTCTACTCGGCACCTAAAAGGTTTTGACATGACTCGGCTCCCATTGTGTTTTACTTTACTCGAATCCTATTGATATTTCATAGCTCGACATCAACTATCAACTCAATCATTGTTAGCAACTCGGCTCCTGAAGATAACTTTGACAGATCTTGCAAAGTTCTCAGTTTTGACTTGGCATCTTTGCTTATGCTGATTTCTTCTTTGCAGTTCTTCTATGTCTTGGGACTGATGTATAATATGACTTGGTTTATCAATCCCACACTTATTCTTTCTTAATTTGATGAAGTATGATCACTTGACCTATTAGGTAAAGTGATCTATGCACTTGATGTGTTATACTCATCTTTCTTCTTCCATGTCTTATTCATTTTACTTCTGACATGTCCAACATCTATCTTTGCATTTCCATTGTTGAACTTAGAACTTGATGCCTTTGACCTTGTTGGGCAATTCCTACTGGCATGACCAATTTTAAAGCAACTAAAACATGTAGTTTGACTCAACCATCTTTTGTAGTTCCCTCTAAAGTGTGTTCTTATGCAGTTCTGTGGTATATGTCCATATTTTTGACAATAGTGACAGCTGTACCTGGTGTTGTAATCCCAAAATTCATGGTTTGATGCCTTTTCTGGTTGATTTAATGTCCACATAGGCTTTGATCTACATTCAAAAGCTCTATGTCCATACTTTTTGCAATTATAACAATGTCCATCAAATCTTGATGTCTTAGTAGTTTTAGTTCTGCATTCATATGCTTGATGACCTTGCTTCTTGCATCTATGACATTGGTTTATACTTTTAGGTTTATCATGCTGATGGGCATTCTTGCTTCTACATACATTAGATGTATGTCCTTTCTTTCCACAAAAATGACATGTAGGTTTAACATCTTTACCTTTATCACTTCTTTGTTCTGCACTCTTTGATGATTCTCCAACTTTAGTGCTGTTATATCCAAGCCCTGTTGTATCATGGGTTGATCTTGGAGATTTCAGTATTTGCTCAAAATATTTGATGGCTTCACTTGATTTGTTGAGATTTTCTGCCACCTCTCTTTCTCTATTCAATTCATTCTACATTTGTTCATTCTGCATCTTCAAAGTAGAGATCTCAATATCTTTCACATTGAGTTCATGATGAAGGTTCATCATTTGAGCAAGTGTATCCATCTGCATGTTTGAGATCCTTGTCAATTCAATACATTTTTCTTCGAGTCTGTTTGCAAGATTTCTTTTTTCATTTTCCATCATGACCTTATCATCAACTACTTTTTTCTTTTGTTTAGTAATTTCATATATCATTATAACCTGTGATTCATGTTCCATCTTGAGAGATCTTATCTCCTTTGCTTGAACTTTATTTTTCTCCATTAATTCTGCTATTGCTGCATCAAACTCTTTAGTGTCTCCATTGGAAAATATATTGGTTGTATCAATCTCTTTGTAGTGTATATCATTTTCAGCTATGGCTAGATCCTTCCTTTTTTTTAATGATTTTTTCAACTTATTTCTGAATTCTTCCAAGCTATGCAGAGCAAGTTGCACATCTATCACCTAATTTACAATGATCTTTCCAAGTTTGAAGGCTTCCATCTTTAGATCTTTTCCTCCAAGCTGTTAGGCTTTTCTTTGTGAGAACCTAGATTAGCTCTGATACCAATTGTTGGAATATTCAAATATGGAAAGAGTACTTATGAGAGGGGGGGTGAATCATAAGTATCACACTTTAGCCAATAAAACTTTTAACTAAAAGTAAATTGCATGCATGTAAATACATCAAATAATCATGAAACTAAACACATGCATCAATAACTCATAACACTAGAATTTGGTAACCTAGAAACCCTCCAGGAATAAGAAGGTAAAACTGGGGTGGGGATGATACCCACAAAATTTACTGCAGCAATATTGTTCAACCACTTCTGATGGTTTTCCCTATTAAAGGACTACCCTATTAAAGGCTTTACACTGTATTAATAGTGACCTGGTTAGAGGATTTACAAACACTTAACATGAAGTGTCACCCTGTTAAAGGATTTTAATCACCTAATCAAAGGATCTACAAAATAGCTGTACAACTAACCTATCACCATAGGATTTTCATTCTAATACAATTGCTAGAAAGTATTAGATAAAACGAACCTGATAGATTACAATCCTTGATTGCTGAGTGCAGGCCCCTTTTCTGCCTTCTCTGATCTTGATCCTTTGTGCTCTGATAACCCTTTCTTCTGAAAACAGATTTCCTTGTACACCCTTGTATGTCCTCTCATGTATATTTACAATGAGATTTCATCTTCCTTATAAAGACTTCAAAGACTTAAGGTTTGATTTGGATCTATGATCCATATTGAATCTCAATTTCCCGCTCAATACTTGTCTTTTACTAATTGGTTGCATGCCTTTATCAGTTTTCTTATTGGCTGCATGTAGATTGCACAGGAAAAAATAAAAGATTCAATTTTATCATTAAATCCCTCGAAGTTTACCTTATGTCAGCTACAAAAACTATTTGCATCATAGTTTGTGCAATTTCAAACTTTTATGCTGATATTCTGTGTTACTCGACTCCTGAAGCATTGCTGATGCTTGACACATGTTGTTTCCTGGATAGCTCAACACCTAAACAAAACTGTATCACTCGGCACCTGCTAACACTCGACACTTGTTGCTCTTGACACTTGTTGACACTTGACACTTGTTAATACTCAGCACCTGTTACACTCGGCACTTGCTACACTCAACACTTGTTAACACTCGACACCTACTATTACTCGACACTTGATATAGCTCAGCACTTCATCTTACTCGGCACTTACTCTTGATCTTGGTTAAGTGTATTGACACTTAGTTGTCAAATTTATTCTTTAAGCTAACAAGTTAGATATTGTAAACTTTCTATCATAGTTCTATATTTATTTTTCTCAATAGTAGGTGTCTCATCCTTTGTAGATAACTTGTTTCCAATTACCATAGGTGTTCCAATAGGTTTACATGTTTCCAAACTAAACCTTTTCAACAAATCCTTCATTTACTTAGTCTAAGAAATAAAGATTCCTTCTTTATTTTGTACTATCTACAATCTTAGGAAATATTTCATCTCTCTTATCATACTCATTTCAAATTCTTTCTTCATTTCTTCAACAAACTTCTTACTTTCTTCATCATTTCCTTCAAATATAATGTCATCAACATATATTACCAAAATCAACAAACCATCATCAATTTCTTTCCAATATAGCTTACTATCTGCCATACCTTTGCTATATTTGAGCTTTGTCAAATGCTTATCCAATTTGCATACTAGGTTTTGGGTCCTCACTTCAATCTATACAATGCTTTCCTTAGTATGTAACATACTAGGTTCTGGGTCCTCACTTCAAAATGTCTCTCCAAAATGTCTTGGATACATCATTCTTTGCTAACATAGCTCTAGTTGCTTTTGTAATAGACTTGTTTCTTCATTATGCAATGTCATTCTGTTTAGGAGTTCTCGAAGATGATAGTTGTCTCTTAATTCCATTTTCCTCACAAAACATGTTAAAATCATTTGAAGTAAATTTTCCTCCTCTATCTGATCTTGAACATTTAATCTTTACACTAGATTCATTCTCAACTCTATTCTTTAATATCTTAAACTTGTGAAATGCCTCAGATTTTTCTTTAAGAAATGCAACTGACATCATTCTAGAAAAATTATCAACAAGAATCCTAAAATACCTTTCACCATAGAATCCTCTAGTCTTTCTAGGACTGCTGAGATCTATGTGTACAATCTCAAACTTTTCTATAGTGGTAAAATTCTTCCTGGGAAAAGAAGTTCTAATATGCTTTGCCAAAGCACATTCCTTGTAAACTATGTTAGTAGGCTTTACAATCTTCAACAAATCTCTAACAAAAAACATTTTACTAGTCCTCGCAATACTATCAAAGTTTATATAAAAAAATCTCTTATGCTATAACCAACTATCATCTACCTTTGCAACCAAACATGTCATTTAAGTAGGATTCAACTAAAATACAATACCTCTAGATCTGGTTCCTATTCTAATTACCTTTCCATCTTTATCTCTAATTATGCATGTCTTTTCTATGAACTACAATTAATAACCTTTATCTACTAATTGTCCAACACTCAAAAGATTTTAAACTATCAAAAAAGTATACATCCTCAGTATTAGTTTTACCATCAAGAGTTATAGATCCAATACCTTTTACTTGGCATGTTACATTGTTTCCCACTTTGAAAA
This sequence comes from Cupressus sempervirens, assembly GCA_028749045.1. NCBI lineage: Eukaryota > Viridiplantae > Streptophyta > Pinopsida > Cupressales > Cupressaceae > Cupressus > Cupressus sempervirens. The sequence goes on along the minus strand of CM053792.1, from coordinate 304,694,932 downwards.
TTCCTCCATCCTAACTTTTGAAGTCAAAAAACTTGTTTATATCACCAGTCATATGATGTGAACAACCACTGTCAATTATCCAATTAGATTTCTTCTCAACTTGTGATACTAAAGCTACCTTCTCTAGAATTTTTTCTTTAATTGCCAAAAATCCAATTTCATCATCAGTATCACTTAATGCTTGATCATTAGAATCATTATATTTATTTACATACAAATAATCTCTATCTTTTCTAGGCTTATGACTTCCCTTATACTTTTTCTCTCTTTTAGGACACTTAGATGCATAATGACCATATTCATTACAAGTCCAACACTTAAATATTTTCTTACCTCCCTTTTCTCCTCTTACCAGAAAGGATACTACTTCATCAATCTTTCTTTCTTCTTTAGATATACTACTACTAGAAAAACCTCCTCTAGAACTTGTGCTCCTTGATAGGTTAGGTTGAATATTCAAGGCACTAAAGGTTGTTTCTATTCTAGTCAATTCTCTAGACTATCTAAGTTCATTCTCAACTAGTTCAAGTCTTCCAAGCAATGTCTCCTTTGTGAAATATTTGGTACATGATATCAACAACTGTATCATCTGAACTTAGACTTCCCTTATACTTTTTCTCTCTTTTAGGACACTTAGATGCATAATGACTATATTCATTACAAGTCCAACACTTAAATATTTTCTTACCTCCCTTTTCTCTTCTTACTAGAAGGGATACTGCTTCATCAATCTTTCTTTCTTCTTTAGATCTACTACTACTAGAAAAACATCCTCTAGCACTTGTGCTCCGATAGGTTAGGTTGAATATTCAAGGCACTAAAGGTTGTTTCTATTCTAGTCAATTCTCCAGACTATCTAGGTTCATTCTGAACTGGTTCAAGTCTTCCAAGCAATGTCTCCTTTGTGAAATCTTTGGTACATGATATCAACAACTGTATCAACTGAACTACAAGCTTGAATGGTGGTGTTAGATTTTTCAATATCTTCCATATAACCTCATCATTTTCTTGGTTTCCTCCTTCAACTTTAATACCTATAGTAATTTATGATATCTTGCCTATATATGTTCTTACATATTCATCTTCCATCATCTTAGCATCTTGAAATGCACAAATCCAACTTTGTAGCCTCAATTTCTTAAAATGTGCATCACCTTCAAAATAATTTTCCAAAGCTTTCCAAATCAAATGTGAAGTAGGAAGGGATTTTACTTGATTATACTCAATTTTAGGAAGTGTAGTCAGTACTACTTCTCTAGCTCTCATGTCACACATGAAAATATCTCTTTCTCTCTCAGTGTAAGTTTTGAAATCTTTTTCTTCAATGATTGTCTTTGATTGTTTTGTCAAGATCCAATATCCTAGACCCATACACAACAAATGTGTCTTCATATTTTCCTTCCAACTATCATAGTTTATTCCATCAAACTTTAGACTACCTTTCCTGAACATGTTCGCCATGGATCTGATGCAAAAGCATCCTAGGTTGCCTTATTATCCTGCTCATTTTTGTTCATTCTACATATTGGAGCTGAGTTACTCTAGCACTCAGTTGGAGTCGAGTTATTATAGCACTCAGTTGGAGCTAAGTTATTGTAGCACTCAATGGGAGTCAAGTTACTATAGCACTTAGTTAGGGGCTAAGTTACTATAGCACTTAGTTGGAGCTGAATTACTATAGCACTTAGTTGGAGTCGAGTTATTGTAGCACTCAGTTGGAACTGAGTTATTGTAGCACTTAGTTGGTGCCGAGTTACTATAGCACTTAGTTGGTGTTGAGTTACTATAGCAATTCCTTCATGTGCCAAGTTACTGTAGCAATTCCTTCATGTTCTAAGTTACCTAGTGTATGTTGAGTGACTCTTCATGTGTTGAGTTACCCAGTGAATGTCGAGTGTCAGCATTTGGACGTGGTTTTTATGAGCTAACTTGTGGGATTTATTCTAATCACAAAATTTATGTTAAGAGATTTTTTTGGGATGTGTCTAGATAATTGTTGGGTCACCTTTCCTATTATGTAATATTTTATAATAATCTATAAGCTATTTTGGCAAGTATATATAGAGTCTTTAGGCTTAGAGTTAGGAAAGATTTGAAAAAGAGGAATTTGGAGAGCAAAACTAAAAGTGTGAATTTGTAATTGGATCTTTGAAGGTGAATATATTTTTAATTGGCTGTAACCCAAAAGGCCTTACAACTGGGCATTTATAAAGATATTTTGATGAATCAATAAAAGTTTATATCTCTTCTTCCTCCTTTGGTTGTTGTTTCTTGTGTTTACTTCCGTTGTGTTAACTCTTACAAGGTGATTTGGATAGCTAGGTGAGCCTTTGGCCCTAATTATTCATCCTTTGCCTACGTTAGTTGGTATTAGAGCTTGAGGTTCATTTTTGTGGAGATTAGATCATGTAGAACCCTAATTTAGATTTGGTTGTAGGGTGGTAGATCTGTGGACTTGACCTATAACTTGTAGAGGGTTACGATCTTGTGGAAAATTAATTTGTAAAGATGGTTCATGGAAGAAAAAATGTTGATGATGCTATATTGGATTTATTGAGACAAATTGCAACTAGATTAGATGTTGTGGAGATAGCCCTGAGGAAAGGAGCACATCTTGAAGATATAAGTGATGATGAAGCAGCAACACCAAACCATAATTTAAAACTTAAAGAAGATCGAGATGAGGAAAGATTGTTGCGAGTGTTATCTAGGAAAAATTCAAAGCCTATTGTAGAAGTTGTTCCTTATGATGGACAATTGGATACCAATGTTGTGTTGGATTGGATCTCTGATACAGATATATTCTTTGAGTATGAAAACACTATTGATAATAGAAAGGTGAAGATTGCAGTCATTAGGTTGAAAGGTCATGCATCTCTATGGTGGGAGCACTTGCAAACTGATAGACAAAGGAGAGGAAAGGAGAAGATCAGAACTTGGCCAAAGATAGTGAACAAGGTAAATAAAAAATTCCTCCCTATTGATTACCAAGTTAGCTTGTTGAGAAAGATGAAAAATTTGAAACAAAAGGACATGACTATGAAGGAATATACTGAGTTCTATAGATTGGACATTAGATCTAGACATTTGGATGATGATGTTGAGAAAATTGCAAGGTACATTAATGGATTCAGATTTAGAATACAAGATGACATAAGTTTTCTGAAGTTGGAAAGTGTAGAAGAAGCATATAAATATGCCTTGAAAGTTGAGGAGATCTTAGCAAAGAAGCATGAAAAAAGACAAAGAGGTAGAGGTGGTAGATTCCAGAGAGGCAGAGGTAGATCTTATGGTGAAGGTGGTAGATCTGACAATTTTGTATAGGATAAAAGAAAATCTAAATGGAAGAATGATGAAAAAGTTAAGATTGAATGGAAAAGTGGTAATTCTTACCAAGGAGGCACTAATTCTTACCGAGGAAGAGGTAATTCCTATTCTAGAGGTGGATTTCATGGTAATTGTTTCAGATGTGGTAAAGAGGGACATAGATCTTTTGAATGTAGATCTTCTAAAAGTGGACAAGGTAATAGAAATGTTGTAATTCAAGGAGATGATGCGGGTTCACCAAGTGGATTTGAGGCTAGAGAAAATCTAATGGTGAGAAGAACCTTATGTATAAGGGATGTGATTAGGAACTTGTTTTAAGGAGAAGTCTTTTCAAGACCAGATGTAAGATGACTAGAAAATGATGCAAGGTGATCATTGATAGTGGAAGTTCTACAAATTTGGCATTAGAAGAGTTGGTTACAAAGTTGCAGTTGTAGGGGCTGAAACATCCCAAACCCTATCATGTTTTATGGATCAAAGATGAGCAAAAGATATTGGTAAGTGAACAATGCCTTGTGAAGTTCAAGATTGGGCATTACTTTGATGAAGTTTTGTGTGATATTATGCCCATGGATTATTGTCATATTTTATTGGTTAGACCTTGGAAATATGATAGATATGTTGTACATGATGGAAGATTGAATCAATATACTCTTTGGGTGAATGGGAAGAAGAAAATATTGTTGCCTTTGATTGAAAGTCCAGATGACGTTAGTTGCACTACAATAAAAGTTTGCATGGTTAACAAGAAATAATTTGAAAAAGGAAATAAAGAAGAATCAATTTTATTTTGCTATAGTTCTTAGAGGACAAAGTTTTGGTAGTAATGATCGAGTAGCAGAAGCTAGTATTTATCGAGTGACAACAACAGATAGTAATAGCCGAGTACTAGTAGAAATTATAGAATTGATGAATGAGTAGAAAGACATTATTGTTGTTGATATTCCTAATGGTTTACCTCTAGTAAGAAGTATAAGTCATTGTATGGATCTAATTCCCAGAGCTATTTTTCCAAATAAAGCACCATATAGATTGACAGCAATAGAGAATGAAGAACTTAACAGACAAGTATAATGAGTTGTTGCAAAAAGGTTTGATCAAAGAAAGCTTGAGTCCATGTGTTGTACCTACTATATTAGCACCTAAAAAGAATGGAGAATGGAGAATGTGTACTAATTCTAGAGCTATTAACAAGATCATAGTGAAATATAGGTTTCCTATGCTGAGGATGGATGACATAATGGATTGTTTGAGTGGAGAAAAGTATTTTACTAAGATTGATTTGAAGAGTGGCTATCATCAAATTAGAATTAGGGAAGGTGATGAATGGAAGACTTCTTTCAAGACAAAAGATGGTTTGCATGAATGGCTAGCTATGCCTTTTGGTTTGACTAATGCACCCAGTACTTTCATGAGGTTGATGAATGAAGTTCTGAAAATATTTTTGGGTAAGTTTGTGATTGTTTATTTGGATGATATTCTAATATTCAATAAGACTAAGGAAGAACATCTTGATCATGTTAGACAAGTATTACAGAGGTTGAAAGAGGAAAAGTTGCTGATTAATCTAAAAAAGTGTTCTTTTATGCAAGAGGAAATTGTGTATTTAGGATTTGTGATTTTTGTTGATGGTTTGAAGATGGATCCTAAGAAGGTTAAAGCAATTTTGGAATGGCTTACACCTAAGAATGTGGGTGAGGTAAGATCATTTCATAGTTTTGCTAATTTTATAGAAAGTTTATAAAGAATTTTAGTGTTTTTTATAATGCTATGACTGAAACAATGAGGGGAGATAAAAAGGGATTCAAGTAGACACATGGAGCTGATATGAGTTTTGAGACTTTGAAAAAAAAGGTAGTTGAATTACTTGTATTGTCTTTACCTAATTTCAACGAAGTATTTCAAATTGAATGTGATGCAAGTGGTAATGCAATAGGAGCTATATTAAGTGAAGAAGGTAAACTTGATGCTTTCTTTAGTGAAAAGTTGAATGATGCTAAAAGAAAATATTTTATGTATGATCAAGAATTTTATGCTTTTGTCCAAGTATTGAAGAAGTGGAGATATTATTTGATTCCTCAAGAGTTTGTACTATATACTGATTATAAAGCTTTACAATACTTGGGAATTTAACATAAATTAAATTAAAAACATATGAAGTAGGTTGAGTACTTGTAGAGTTTTACATTTGTGATCAAGCATAAGTTACTAACAGAGTTGTTGATGCATTGAGTAGAAGACATTCCTTGTTAAGTAAAATGAAGGTTGAAGTTCTTGGTTTTGATGAGATGAAAGAGTTGTATGATGTTGATCTTGATTTTTCTGAGGCATGGAGAGAGTGCAGAACACCAAATCTGATATATCACATAAGTAAATATGATGAGTATTTCATTTAGAAAGGTATGTTATTCAAAGGTAATTAGTTGTGTATTCCTAGAAGTTCTATGAGGTTGAATCTAATTAAGGAAAAATATAGTGGTGGATTCATTAGACATTTTGGAATTGATAAGATATTGAGTTTGCTGAAAGAGAAGTATTACTGGCCACAAATGTATAAGGATGTTCATAAATTTGTAAAAAAATGTGGAGTTTGTCAAATTGCAAAAGGGGCGAGTCAAAACACTGGTTTGTATACACCTATTACTGTTCTTGAGAAACCTTGGACTGACATTAGTATGGATTTTGTTTTTGGATTGCCTAAGATAGCGAAAGGGTATGATTCCATATTTTTTGTAGTAGATAGATTTTCTAAGATGGCTCATTTCATACCATGTAAGAAGACATCAAATGCTAAGCATGTTGTTGAACTTTTCTTTAAAGAGATTGTGAGATTGCATGGATTACCAACAAGTGTTATTTCTGACAAAGATAGTAAGTTTATTGGTTATTTTTGGAAGACTTTGTGCAAGAAGATGGGTACTAAGTTGAAGTTTAGTTCTACATTCCATTCATAGAAAGATGGACAGACAGAGGTTGTGAATAGAAGCTTGGGTAATTTGTTGAGATGCTTTGTTGGGAATAAGCCAAGTAATTGGGAGATGGTATTGGCACAAGCTAAATTTGTATATAATAATTCTGTGAATAGGAGTACAGGGAAGACACTTTTTGAGATTGTTACTAGAATCTATCCTAGAGGTATATCATATTTGAGAGATGTTGCGGGTGAAGAAAAGAGAAGCATTGTAGGAGAAGAATTTTTTGATTTTATGGAGTCTTTTCATAAGAAAGTGAAGTTGAGGTTAGAACAAAGTAATCAGAAGTATAAGGAGAATGTTAATAAGGCTAGAAGACACCATGATTTTTAAGTTGGTGACGAGGTGATGGTTCATCTAAAAAAATGAAGATTCCCAATTGGAACATATAGTAAGCTAAAGATGAAGAAATTTAGACCTTGTAAGATCTTGAAGAAGTTTGACAGTGGTAATGCTTATGAGATTGATTTACCTGATGACATAGATATATCTTCTATATTCAATATTTTTGATTTGTATAAGTATCACGAGTCAGAGGATGAATTTTTTGTATTAGAAGATTATCCTAAGAAGAAAATTGAAGAATTTGAATAGATATTGGATCAGAGAGTTGGTAAGAGCACAAGAGGAAAAGATTACTATGAATATTTGGTGAAGTAGAAGAATAGGCCTATTGAAGATACTTCATGGATTTCTCAATCTAATTTAAATTCAACTCTAATTGTGACCTCTCAATAATTTAGGAGAATCATTTCTTTCAACCTTAGTTGTTTGATGCAGGAGCATCTTGAGTTTCCTTGTTATCTTACTCATTTTTGTTCATTCTGCATATTGGAGCCGAGTTATTGTAGCACTCAGTTGGAGCTGAGTTACTGTAACACTCAATGGGAGCTGAGTTATTGTAGCCCTCAATTGGGGCCAAGTTATTTTAGTACTTAGTTGGAGCTGAGTTATTGTAGCACTTAGTTGGAGCCGAGTTACTGTAGCACTTAGTTGGAGCTAAGTTACTGTAGCACTTAGTTGGTGCCAAGTTACTATAGCACTTATTTGGTGCCAAATTATTGTATCAATTTCTTCATGTGCCAAGTTACTGTAGCAATTGCTTCATGTGTCAAGTTACCCAGTGTATGCCAAGTGACTCTTTATGTTCTAAGTTACCTAGTAAATGTCGACTGTCAACATTTGGACGTGATTTTTGTGAGCTAACTTGTGAGATTTATTTTGATCATGACATTTATGTTAAGATATTTTCTTAGGATGTGTCTAGGTTGTTGTTGGGTCAGTCTTCCTCTTATGTTATATTCTAGAATAATCTGTAAGCTATTTTGGCAAGTATATATAGAGTGTTTAGGCTTAGAGTGTAATACCCCAAAATTGGCTCATTGCCATTATACCAATTCTGGTCTATTCTGATCAATCCTAAGACCTATTCTAATAGGTAATTCTTATTCTGCTACTTGCTACTTGACTTAATTGTCAAATGCTTAAAACCCTAATATGCATTAATTAGATTCTTTATTTAATTCCTATAGTATTGACTCATATTAGTCACATTAAACCTATTTATTAAGATTTAATTTAATTATTAAGTATTTATACTTTAATTAAATTAAGTTGTCACCTAAGGCTAATGTACTAAGGAATTAAAAATATTTAATTTAATAATTATGCTCACTTTATTGACTATGATTATTCAATTAAATGAAAAAGGCATTTATGAGATCATATCTCACTTTATTAAATTAAATAATATCTTCAAAATCTTCTCTTCAGTTCCAAAATGGAAACTCTAAGTGAACTATCTCTCAAATTGGAATTAATCTAGTTAACTTTTTCTCACACTCATGAAAAGCTTAGTTAACTCTCCTTTCTTAAGGAAGTTTCCATTTTAACTGAATCTTGCTTCAATCCTGACCGTTGATCCGAGTTGATCTCAGTTGTTGATGGATTCCAAGAATTCTATTTAAGAGACTCCTAATTTCTTATCAAAGAGGATGAATTGAATTGTTATCGAAGTGTTGTTGAAATTCATACTCAAATTTGCTCACATTTTTCATACACTTGCATCCTTAGTTTAATTTCATTTAGCTTAACTATGCATATGTTAATCTAGTTTTCTTTATTTTGTTCTTGGATTACATTGCATATGTCATTTAAAATAAGTTGCATATTCATCTAGACTAGTTGCATTCATCAAATCCTTTGTTCTTGGAGGGTTTGGTTGTCTGCACCTTGATTTTGAGGATATTAACAGGAAAAATCTCTCTAGATAGAAGACAATAGGTCGCCATGCCAGACTATTCTTGGGTGAACAATCTCATGTTCATTCCAGGATGAATCTGTGAATAAAGACCATGTTAAAGTCTTCATGAGTTTTAGATGTCACATTTCATAGGTACATTTCTGGTGCTCACCGTGGGGCCAAGAAAATCAATTTCTCAGGCCTTTTCTGCACTTTTTTTTATTAGTTTCAAAGCTCTCTTTTTGTATAGTTTCGTATAGATTCAGGAATCTTTGCATGAGATAATCCATTTTTGAGCAAGGATTCTGCATCTTTGCACGAAGATTCTTTTCAGTTCATGCAAGAAAGTTCCTGAGTGCACAAACCTTCATGTGGCACCTTATTTCTTTGCGTGGGCCGTAAAAAGATTTCGCATGGCTCTGCTAGAGATCTCATGCGAGATCTTGTAACAACAACCTCTGCTTCAAGTATTTTTACTTTGTAATTTACTCAATTTTCTTAACATACTTTTCTTGGAATCTGTGTTGCTCTATTTCTCTAATTTTTTGTAGCTTAACCATTGTCTGCAGGATGATTTGTCAAAGATTCTTTATACAACCCACTCAAACATGGACTAACAGTTTGCTTGTAGGATGATTGCCAAAGATATGTTTGACAAAGACCATTTTTAAAACCTACAAAATAGCATGTATTATTTATTGTTTTCAAAACATAGACCAATTAGGGGGTTGTGAACTTCCTACGGTGCAAGATAGAAGAATAGGGGATTATGCTCTTCACCAGGGGTGAATTAGAAATCTAGACCCTTCTAAAAGACGACATTCCAAAGAAGGAAAGCAACTTAGTGGTTCTCTAGTATGGGTCCTTTTCTATGAAGAGATGATGATTTCCTTTTAGGGAATCAGAATTTTGAGAAAGGGAAAGTCTGGATTGATTAAGCTAAGTCGATAATTAACTTGTTTTGCATGTTTGGACGAGAAAGTAAGGTAGAGGAGTATGCTCTTTCCCCTTAGGGGAAATAAAAAACTTTGACCCTTGTGATCAAACCACCAGTCCGAGTCAATCCTTTAGAGGGCCTGTCAGAGTGATCCAACCTTTTGAAATGACCCAAGCGAGCACACTTCTTTCATCGAAGATTCCAACTCACTATAATCAAGATGCTTTGTAGAGTGAAACACTCCAAAGCTAGATTAATTTCTTCCCCTTGATTCTTGATATCACATATCAAGGGGAAGCTCTGTCTATGCATTGGTCGGTGCTAGCCCTTGGCTTGCTAAGCAACTAGTGTGCACTTTTAGATGCTGGTGTGGGTTGTTGGTCTCAACTTTGCTTGTGGAGCCACTGAGAATTAATATGAACATAAGCTAAGTAAAAAACTTTAGTTAGAAGCCACCCGGTTCACCTCCAAAAGGAGGCATAATCTTTGTGCAAGGAGGGGGAAGAATCTCTCTTGTAGAACTCACCATAGGCATGCTGCTGGACATTTGAAGGTGGTATACGTGCTTGTCCCCTACCACAAGGGTGCTTGTTCAGCGTATACTACTGAGTCCTTTGAATATACCAAAAACACGGGCACCCTCTAGGGGGTGACACAATTGTGTGAGGTACACGCATGCACATAAGATGTGGGACAAAGGTTTTTCCTTCTCTACCAATTTTTGTTTTTAGGGATAAAGTGTGTTTGTTCTTGAGTCATAAACAAGTCCAAAACTATCTACAACAAACAAAGGTCAAGACTCCCCTATCCTATCGAGTTGCTTTGTCTTCGGTGGGACTATTTTCGACTATTGCTTGCTTCCCACTGTCTTGTTCAAACACATTACCTTGATTGAATCCTAAAACATTTTCCAAATGTCTTACTAAGTTAACCTCACTATCTGTCCAATCAAATTTGTATGATAAATTTGTTCAATCTATCTGAACAGTCTAAAAATCTTTTCGAAATCCAACATTGTTGTTGATATGGTCCTAATTTTTGCACAGACTTGTACTTTTTTGTGCGAGAATTCATCTTTTTGTGTGAGCTCATTTAGGTCTTCATATGAGATCTTGCATATACCCATGCAAAATCTTGCCTCTGTCTTAGCTGTCCTATCATTTCCTTGCGCAAGACAAAAAAAGTCCTCGTGCAAAATTAAACTACTATCATGAGTCTTCATGTGACCTAGTGAACTTCCTCATGTGGCCTACAGAGAATCTTTGTATGAAATTCTGCTCTAAAACTATCAAATTAGTTAGTTTGACCAATCTACGATCTTCATCTAGTCAATTTTCTACACTGAGTTGTGCTTTTCTATCTGTGCATAGTCTTGAATAGTGGCATTTAGTTGAACCAAAGATTTGTGATCCACATTTTGACTAGTCTTATCTTTTACTTCTCTGGATTCTTGTTTCTTAATGCTTGTCATACTTCATGTTATGATAGTCATAACCTTTGGCTATTCTAGCCTTCAAATCAGACTACTCGTGCCTTAGTATATGGCATTCTTGTCTTACCCTATTGAGACTCAGTCTTAGTGCAGTCCTTGTCCAAGTTCTTGCTTCTTGTCCTTGTCTATGAGTGTCACAACCAAGAGCGGCAACATGTTTTAACCTCTTAGACTTAGATGAGGTCATGTTAGGGGTCATAATCATTGTAGTGGTCACTTACCTTTTATTACACAATCTATAACTAGTTCGGCTAGTGAGGCATCTTCACAATCTCCCTCACCTGTTAGGTCACCTCAAATTTAGTGAACATTTTCCATAAACCTGCAAAAAATTAGGAATCCTTTGTATCAAGAGGACACTAATATAGGTAGAGGTCCTATATCACTAAACATGATGTCTAATTCCTTTTTTAGAGGACCTTTTGAAACAAAACACACTGAAACTGAACACGTTCCTACAATGACTAATCATGACCCTGAACATGGTAGTTATAGTTGACATCAAGAACCACCCAAGAATGACAAAGAGAAATAGAAAGACCATGACAGAGATGAGGAACAGGGAGAGGTGGAAATACTCCCTGAACACATAAAAAAAGTTGAAGAGATAAAAACTTTCAAAAAGCCATGGGAATCCTACTCAACAAAGAGAAAGAAAAGTATTTTCTCAAACTTGCCCAAGATGGAGCAAAGTTGCCCTCTCATTTTAATGTGGAAGCTATTATCTTGCCTGAAGAAGAAACTGAGACTTCTAAACTCCAAAAGCAATTGAAAATTATGCAAGACCAATTGGCTTAGATGATGCATGAGAAAGAGAAACCCACAAAGACATACATATTGGATGCTCTTTGTCCATTTCCATTTGACAAAAGCATAAACATGCCGCCTTTCCCACGAGGCGTAGAGCTACCCAAGTATGACAAGTACTTTGGTACTACTGATCCCCAAGATCACTTGTGGGAATTTGGTGCTTTGTCTATGGAGTTTATACATGATCAAACATACCTCATGTGTTTATTCCCTAGAAGCCTAGGTGGTCAAGCTTTGGAGTGGTTCTCACATTTACCTCCTAGTATTAAGACATTTGATGAAATTGCCAACTTATTTATTCAGTAGTATTCTCATAACATTCAACATCTTGTCAACATTCAAGATTTTTGCAACCTTAAACAAAAAGTTAGAGAACCTTTTCTCACATTCCTCCAACGGTGGAGATAATTGTACACTAAGTATTCCCGCAAAATTCTAGAAATGGAGAAAATTGACATTTTCATTGATAACCTCCTACCCTATTTTGGATATAGAGTCCAACTTCAAGGTCCACATACCTTTGAAGACATGATCATGTAGGCTATCCATATCAAGGAATTTATGGTGAAGAAAGGTGAACTCACTCTTTAGAGGGACATAAAACAAGGTTCCACTTCCAACAGGGATAAAACCAAACATGTCAACAAGAATCGAGAAATTGTACATGGAATCATTGACAATGTCACACCCAAACCTACTAAAGTGGCATTTAATCTCATAGACGGCCTCAAAGCGGCCAAAAATGCTGAGAGACCTCCTCTTAACAACAAGCCATATGGGAATAAACCAAGAAACTCATGGGAAACACACCCTAAGTGAGAGTATACACCCTTGGGAGAACCTTTGGACATGGTTTACAAAACATTGCTACTGTTGGTTTGATTTTTCACAGTATAGAAAAATTCTAAAAATTTGGGTGAAAAATCATTTAGGTCTTTGTATTAAGTAGATTAGGGTTTTCATTCCTCATTTAAAAAAAAAAAATTAGGTTTCCCTAGTCGTGCCCTATTTCATGTGCTGTCAAACTCTATTAAATTCTCAAGGTTTATCCCTTAATGCAGCCATGAAAATGCCCTAAGTATGAAAAACCTTAGGTTTCCTTTCAATTTTTTGAAAAGGGTTTATAAAGTGCTTAAATTTCATCCTTTACAGTCTTATGATGTAGGGTTTCACGTAAGAGCAGAGTACCATTTTCCTTTTGCTTCTATGGTTGTGTTTCATAATGTAGCGTAACATCGTAAAGGATTGCATGTTCTACGAGGATACACTTTTGTTTTTCGTAACAGCGGAATGGTGTGTCAAGAGGCTTCTCGATCATAAAAATGGTCTTAAAGCAAAGAAGTGTAAAGGTTTGTTGCACTTTGAAAGATCTTATTATGGGGTTATGAGTAAGCAGTTTGAGCAAAAGGGAAAAGAGGTTTTGAGTTATGACTTACGCATATAAATTTCAATATCTTGATCAAAAGGGGTGCATGAAACTTTTACGGTTCTATGGGTACAAGGATTTCATAAGAACAAAAGCAGGGTTCAAATTTGTTTATGTGCATACATTTTTGAGCTCGCAGATAATCATAAAGCCTTGTTCTAGTACTAAAAGTGTCGAGTGGGACCTGTTGAAGTATCAGATGGGTCCTAGTGCAAGAAAATTAGATGAAGACATGACATCTATTTCAGATGGGCCTAGCTCACATGGCATATAACTTAAGTTTTGAATTATGTATGTGTAGAAAATCAATGGCAATGTTATTTTTTCATTTTATTTTATTAGATCTGGGTTGTTGATAAGTGGAAATAGAAGTTTTGTCATTACGCCCTTACGCTTGCAAGATGAGTGTATGAGTGAAAGGCTATTTTATCCTTTCTTCATGGTTACGAGTTTAGTCTTAGTGTATAACCATAAAATGGTAAATGAAGGAAATAAATGAAAGGGTTCTTTATGCTTTTACAAGAAAGGGTAAATAGAGGAGCAAGCTATCATTTGAGAAGGCTCTCTAGTCATATGAGGTGAAGGTAACCCGTAAAGGTGTAAAGGATTAATAAAAGAAAGCTACAAGATATTTCAATGCTATGAGTAAAGCTAAGAGCATATGATTGGAAGATAAAATTTGAAGTCTTATGGTGTCCCAGGTAATGAAGTAAGTGGAGCAACGTAGAAGAATTTTTAGGGTTTCCGCTGATACGTGCACGTGTGAGCATAAAGCATAAAGAGAAAGTCTTAACAAGGGTTTTCTATGCTCATACAAGGAGTGGTTAAATTATAATAGCAAAGATGTCAATTGAGAAGGTTTGAGATCTTATGGTGTGCAGGGTTGCATATAGGCATAAAAGGTGAAGAAGTTTGAGATAAGGGTTTTACATTTATACGACGAAAGCCTAAATCATAAAAATGGAAGTATCAAGTGAAAGGGTTTAAGGTCATACGGGATAAAGGGCATCATAAGAATGTAAAAGGGATTTTCAAAACAGTGCCAAGACATCATTACATTCTTACGATTAGGGTATGCTGAAGCACCTCCGAGTGATCATAGAGATTCATCAAGGGCATTTCCAGTGTTACAAAGATTGGAGGATTGACTCAGCGTAAGAACAAGAGACCAAATTTTGAAAGGAAAGTTGCTGATGTGTCATACCAAGTAAACAAAAAGGACAGAATCACCATAGCCAAGTAAAATAAAGCATTGAAAAGTACACCCAGATCAGAATTTCTAGTTGATATGCCTTGCTGAAAACTTGCATTAACAGTTTTAAAGCTCATGCATGCTGAATTTATTAAAAAAGTTAGTAGTTGTATGATTAAAATATCAAAGATTTGATTGAATGTCATCATGTTTTCCACTATGAAGAAGCTTGTTTTCTAGTCCATTTTGAAATTTGAAAATTGTAGAGCTTTGTGTGTTCTGTGTTACTATGGAAGAACATGGCTGGCAAAGAAGTTTAAGAGATGCATGAAGAAGAAGTCGAAGTCAAAGATGAGGATGAAAATGTTGTAGAGACCTGAAGGAAAAAGGAAGAAATTTTCTGCTAAGACCAAGAAGAAGACAAGAATCAAGAAACCAAATAAGCATGCTAAGGATTGGTTTAAAATTCTCTTAGGATCATCAAATGCAATTTCTGCAAATGACCATATTTTTTGAGACCCATATGTTTTTGTTCGAGATGTCGAATGCCTTAGAGTGACTGGTTATGATATTTTTATGTACTTTAATCAAAATAGAATAGAAAATGTGCCAATGTGTAACCCATGGAACAAAAATATGGTGAAATTGATATTTCCAAAAGTTTTCATTGATGTTGATTTGTTAAAGGCCCTAATGAATTCCTACAATCCAATAACTAGAACATTCCATAGGCATAATGGGAGTGTATTATGCACATTGGATAGAACTTCTTTTGTTGAAGCCTTTGGATTAATAGGACAAATGGATGTACCTATTGACATTGCAGATTTGCAAGGAAAGTTTGACAGGAATAAAACCTATTTTGTGAACAATGTTATGCTACCACATATTCCTTATAGGGTTAAAAAGGTAGGGTTACTTCCAAAAAAGGTGGGAGATTTTTTAGCTCTAAGTAGGTTTAAGAATTATTTCAAAAACATAGTGTATGGGTTGCATAAGGTGTTGGGAAGTGATGGTGCAGAACATCATGTGTATGGTTCTCTTTTTTTGATGGCATGTGATATACAAGACCCTTTCCACCATAAGGAGTATGATTATGTGGCCTTCATCATTGACTGGTATACACATGCAGATTTTGTGATGCAAAGAAGTGAGAGTTGAAAGACTTCAAGTTCCACCATTATTCATTTCTGATTCACCTTATCTTATATAAAAACATTGGATACATCAGTGGGGACTTCATTGATCAAACTTCTGATGAATTTGGTGAGTTACCTATGCAACTCTTGACTCATATTTGGCATAAGAATTTCTATTATTCAAATGCCCTTGTGTTCTTTAATTTGTTTAGTTCAGCTATTATGAGGCAAATAGATCATACTTTCTTTAGGGCACCATATGTTTTGAAGACTTTTCTTAGGCCCTCATTCTTAGATGAAAAGACCAAATTAGATCATAACTAGGGGAGTATCTTTTTATTTAAGGAGTGCACTTTAAGTAGAGTGTTTGCATGCCCACAACCTCCTCATCTTCTGCCTAAATATTTACCCCCTAGATTGGATATTATTGAATTCTTTTGGCAATTTTTATTGATGAATAAAGAAATGATCCCTCCCTCTTTGCATAAGCCTACTTTTGTCTATAGAACCTTTAAAGTAGGAGATTTTGAAATAGGCAAGAATGAATTTGAGGAATTAAGTGAGTATTTAGGCCAATACAAATTTGCTACTAGGCCCTATAAGATGTATGACCCTAACAATTACATTACCAATGAGGTCAAGGCCATTAGGGGTTACATTCTACCTCCAAGCAAGCCAATCCTTGTAGAGGACCTAATTTCCAACATAGTAGCAATAGGGGAGGTAGATGAGCTATTAAGGAAATATGAGGAAACAAGGAGAGTAGAAGAGGCTTTGAAGAGGACCAACCCTAATTTTAAGGGTTTTTATACAAAGATTCCATATCCTAATAAATTGAGAAGAATGGTGGATAATTTTGACCACATTATGTCTCAAATGCCTCATGAGCCAGACGGAGAGGAAGCCATTGTAAATAGAGAATCCCCTGAGCCAGATACACAATTGGAGATTGAGTTATAAGAGGAGCAACCATCAGCTTCAACTTGGGTGCCAAAAGGAAATAAGAGACAAAAGACAATGGAAATCCCAGAAAAGGTGGTTAGCAGAGCTCTACAAGTAATGTCAAGGAGTAGTGAGTATTTTTCTGATATTAAGCAAAATTATTCACACCAAAGGGCTACAGAAGTAGGGAAGGCCTCTACTGATCTTTAGGTCACAACATCAAGATTGGATGACAGGCTCATTCAATCTGAAAATTTCATGGAAGATGATGATTTCATGAAATCATCAGAGTTTAAAAGTTTTCTTTATAAAATTAAACAAAATGAGCTCACATTGAGTCTCATGCCAGGAGAGAATCCGAAGAAGAATAAGGAATTAGTTGAAAAACTATTGGCCTATTGGAATATTGAGAAGGCCTTTATTCTGGATCAAATAAGAAGACAAGACAAGGCCATCAGTTATGAAGCCACTAGAAGTGAAGGTTTTAAAGGAGGGTTAGGTTTTAATGTAGACACAAAAACCCTAGCAGTATGGAGTGTGGGCCCTGACACTAAGAAGCCCAAAATGATGGATATAGAGGAGATTGCGTAGGGTAATATGATTATGTGGACATTAGAGAGCACTACTGGGAAAGAGATTTCTAGTTTGGTTAAACACTTTTCTCTCATGAATGAGGAAAAGGTTGATGAAGCTGAGGATAAGCTAGTTGCAATGTGCAATGAGTGCCTTGACATTAGAAAGATGTATGAAGAAGAGCTCAAAATGAGCCATGTACAGAAGTAGAGAATAGAAGAGCTAGAGGAGAAAATTAAGAATCTGGAAACATAAATAATATCCCTCAAAAAACAACTCAAGACAACACCAGAGGAAAAACATGGACCAAGGCAAGAGGAAGAAAGAAGGCACAATGTAGAAGAAGAGGCCCAAATAGAAGAAATACCTATAAAAGTAACAGTGCCAGTGCCTATGATTAGTGTGGAGATAGAAGTTTCTCAATTTGACAGTTCCACCAAGAAAAATGATTTGATAAATGTATTATATCATAGAATAAGCATTCTGAAAAGAATATCTCAAGATGTTTATAATGCATTCATCAATCTACAATCTGCAGAATAGGTATGCATGGATGCAATTAGATGGCTTGAGCCTATTTTTCAACAATGGGGGCCATATATGCAATTCTTTGACAGATTGATACTCATGTTAGCCAAGAAGCCATATCTCCCAAATAGAGTTATTACTATGAAGGAAGGTATGGATAAAGTAAAAGACTTATTGCAAATCTTCATAGGGAAGCTGGCAGCAATTCAAAGAAAATTGAAAGTGCTGATAAATGGTTTCTATTCTTTAATTTTTTCTGTTATTAATTCTGATGACAAAATAAAGGATTTTAGTGAGTGGTCTAGTTCTTTTGATCACATTATAGACTTGCCACGAGTGGTATCCATTTTCCAAGATGGTATTGATGAGTGTCTTTTCAATGAACTAATTGATACCATATTCAAGATTGAAACTGAAATGAATAGTTTTACCATAGAAGGAAGGGTGATTACTAATGCCAGGTGGTAGAAAACTATTGATGAAATAATAACAGTCAAGGAATGTGAATGGCCCACCAAAAGGGAAGTATTTGTTTGGGAAGCAATTGCAGAAATCAAAGCTTTACCAACAAGGAGCAGTTAGAGAAAAAGGCAAAGTTAAAGATTTTATGCTCCACTTGTCATCTGCAGTTGTTTCTATTGTTTCTTTTTGAGTTAAGGTGTCTGGATATTTTGTAAAGGGGTATTATTTTCATTTTTGTAAAAGGACACCTATCAATCACATTTTCCTTTTTCTTGTTGCAACTCATGTGTGTATAAGTGAGTTTTCAAGGCAATGTGATGGTCTGAAATTTGTAAAATTTTGGTGCTTCTCAAGAAAAGTACATTCAGTTAGTCCAATAGTATGCAGGTGTTTGGAGTTTGCCTCCAATTGTACTCTTTGATAACATACTGAAATGATAGAAAATGCAATCTATTCTAGGTTTTCAATTGGTTTCTATTGGTCATTGTATTAGTCATCTGAAAGGATAATACAAAGGGGCATTTACACTATATTTGTGTCATCAATTTTTGTCTCCTTTTTATGGGTTTGTTTACTTTGAAGTCATTTTAAAAAAAGTTTAATTTGGTTGAATGCAATCTGGATGGGTTGTATGTTGATATCATTGTTGCTTTTAATTCAAGGAATTATGGAAATGCTTCAATGAATCAATAGGGTTTATGAGTTTATAGAAAAGATATTTCATAAGAATGGAAATGGGTGATTACAATTGATTAATTCATTTACAAGTTAATTGAATTAGATCTCCCACCAATAGTTAATTTTTTGCCCAATGGATAAGGCACTCATCATATAAGTTAGAAGTGAACAAGGATAAATTCTGCTACTGCATATCATAACAATTATAAAATCAAAATCATTTTTCATTCAATATTGTTCAAAGTTATAAATGTTGATCAATACTCATTTATATCTATTCTCTGAATCTTAGGTAGTTGCTATTGTCAGGAATATTTGTAAATTCAAGGAGAATGATGACCAGATCTGCTGATAAGGGATGCATACAAGTTTGAGAACATTAAAAGAAGTGAAGTAAACTGCTCATGTGTTAGTAGGTTATAGATGAGAATCAGAATGAAACTAAAAAAATCTCTACACAGCAGT
This sequence comes from Cupressus sempervirens, assembly GCA_028749045.1. NCBI lineage: Eukaryota > Viridiplantae > Streptophyta > Pinopsida > Cupressales > Cupressaceae > Cupressus > Cupressus sempervirens. Next base: position 304,675,747 of record CM053792.1, on the reverse strand, counting down.
TTGCACTAAGAATCATCCTTAGGTATACCCACCTTGGCTTGGTAGAGCCAAAAGAGTAGGAAACCATTCTTTGATTTTGTTGAAGTTGGGTCCAAATGGTTTACTCATGTAGCTAATTATAGGAATTAGCTGATTCTTAAGTTATATAAGTTTTATCATTCTAGTATTGAACATATTGTTGTTCAATAGTTTTCAAACCCCAACAACTACAACACAAGCTTATTTCACCAATGGATAACCCTCATCCCTATGATCCACAACCATGTCCACCATGGTGGAATGAAACCTCATTCTATGAGTATCACCAAAATAAGGGACACAAAACTAGAAACTGCATAAACTTGTGCAATAAAGTCCAGGACATGATTGACGCTAGTGATCTTGTGGTAGATGGACATAACAAAAACTCGAATCACAAGGCATTTAAAGAACCTTTCCTAGCTTATGAAAAAAGAGAGACTTCAAAACCACAACCCTACAATAAGGTCAACTATGCATATTCCAATGATGACAATGTCATTCACATGGTTGAACCTGTAGATTCTGAATACTGCAATGTTATTACCATTATGGGCAAACAAGATAACAAAAAACCCAAGATACCATTTGTCTTGAGGGGCTTTATTCTCAACGCAATGGATAATACACCCTTGCAACACTATGCTAATGATGTCACTCATTCTCATGCCAAGTTGGTGCTCAAAGGCCCTGTGCCTCTGACTTTTGATCTTGAACAATACAAAGACAAAGCCCTTATTGGTCCATCTCGCAAAGGTGAAAAACCCACAAAAAACTTGACAACAACTAGATATAGTGTTCTCGATCAATTGAAATGAACCAATACTCAGATTTCCATCTTTGAGCTACTTAAAATCTTGCTTGCTCATTGACAAATTTTGGACAAAGCCCTTGCTAAGGAAAATGTTCCTTAAGATCTTGATCTTGAGCAATTTCAATCCATGGTAGGTCAACTAACCTCACCTTATCTTATGACCTTCTCTAAGGAGGATGATAACTCGCTGAGTCACCCACACAATCAACCTCTACACATCAAGGTTATGATCCATTAGACACGTGTTTGTCAGGTACTCATTGATAATGACACTAGCCTAAATATTGTCTCTGTTGCTCTGCTTAGACAATTGAATTATTTTGAGGACTCTATTGATCCTCAATGAAAGATCACTATCAAAGCATATGACGAAGTGGAATGAAAGTCTCTAGGTCTTGTGGTTTTACCCATTTGTGTTGGTCCTATAGAAAGGGATGTCACCTGTCAGGTGCTTGAAATTCCCTTGGCTTACAACATCTTGTTAGGATGGCCATGGATACATGAGATGCATGTTGTACAATCCACATACCACCAATGCATCAAGTTCCCATTTCATGGCTCTGAAGTTACTATTCCTGCCACCACTAGCTATACCTACAATATGCTCAAGGCTGCTAAAACTTTCATCCCTACTAATTGTGAATCCACTAATTATCATGACAATAAGCTGAAACAAATTGAATAGTCATTCAAATTGAAAGAAATTGGCATGGGAGAGTACCACATTGAACTAGTGTTGTCATTAACATCTCTCCCAGAGTCTCTCGACATTATGGGAGTTCTTCAAAGAAAAAGAAGTCATTCATGCTAACACCCCAGACCAAGTATAATGGTGCTTTTTTCAAGGCTATAGTGCCCTTAGAAGATGGAAGTGAAAATAGAGCCATTGCAGCATGGATTTATAGAGAAGAGGCTCCAGTGGACCTAATAGAAGAAGCTCAAGAAATCACTCTTGAGAAATATGGGCTTGGTCTTAGGCTTATGAAGCATTTTGGTTACAAGGGAGCTGGCCCTATTGGGTGCAATAATAATGGCCTAATTGATCCTATCAAAGAAAGAGCTCGAAGCAACAATAATACAATTGGCCTAGGATTTAAAAAGGTTCCTTTTCATTTCAGACCAAATAAATTCATACCAACACCTAACAGTTCATTTGAAAATGAGTCACAAGCTAAGTCAAATACTCAAAAGGAAGAATCCATTGATGAGAATTCTTATCCTTATCCTATTCCTCATGATCTTTCTAAATTCTTTGTTGAGCCAGATGACTTTGTGCCACGTGTTAGCACTGTGGATGATACTAGTGATTCTTCTGAGGACAATATTGAACAACTCAAATATCACTCAGAAAAGGGAGAATCTAGTCAGTCATTCCATACTGAGTATTTGTGTAAGAAGCTAGAGGATGAAGGTGAGTATGTCCTTTTCACTATTGGGGAGTTCTATAGTCTCTCGCCATGTAGCACTGATTCTAAGGAATATGAGTTTGACTCTCTTTTAGAAGCAACTACTAATAAAGACATTGACCAAGTGCATGTCTATGAAAACCAAATCGAAGTGGGAAAAACATCTAGGGTTAGGCCACATGGGTTTGATCCAACTAGTGTCCTAGAGTCATCAATTACTGACATTCATACTCTGAGGTGTTTGAAAACACCTATGGACGAGGTCACCATAGGTCTTAAATTGCTGGTCCAAGCACTTAATGACTATACTATGAACACAATTGAACCAACCACTACTCTCTCACTCACACATCCTGAGCTTATAGACAAGAACCCTAATGCATCTAGCGAAGTCCCCACATTCTAGAATGATTATGCTCTTACCTGTTACCTAAATGCTAATGAACTTGTAACATCTTCCACCAATGAGAAGAGTGTCAACATGACTGAGGCTGACATCAAATATCTCAGTCATAAAATTAAAAAGAAAAAATGCAAAAGGTCCGATGGTAAAAACCACATTGTGGCAGTGTTGGAACCTAAAAAGGTAAAAACAAAAGACGTATCCAAGGGTGAAAACCTCTCTAAGGTGCCTATAGATGAGATATTTGATGCACTTCCTAGTCACTTTCAGGAGAGATCATCAGTGTTGATAGAGCCAACATAGCCAATTAATCTAGGCACAGTAGAACATCTTCATATGATATGTTTGGCACAATCAGTGTCACCTGAAGAGAAGGAATAATTCATTTCTTTTTTCAAAGAAAAGAAAATAAATTTTTCTTGGACATACTCTGACATGCCAAGATTGGATCCTGATCTTATCATGCATCACTTGTCCATAGCGCCAGGCATCAAACTAGTTAAACAAAAGCTTCGAAAAATGCATCCTCACGTTGCATTTCTTATCAAAGTAGAATTGGAGAAACTTCTAAAAGCTAGTTTCATCTATGCAATTGATTATGCTGAATGGATATCCAATATTGTTCCAATTTCCAAGCACGATAAATCTATTAGGGTTTGTATAGACTTCTGTGATCTTAACTTGGCATGTCCTAAAGATGACTTTCTACTCCCTAATATTGATATGATCGTGGACATGATGGATGGCTATGAGATGTACCCACTTATGGATGGTTTTTCTAGATACAATCAAATAAAAATTGCACCAGAAGACTAGGAGAAAATGGCTTTCACATGTGCATGGGGAACCTTTTGTTAGAATGTGATGCCATTTGGCTTGAATAACACTGGTGCTATATATCAATAGGTTGTTACTATAATTTTCCATGATATGATGCATAAGACCATGGAAGACTATGTTGATGATACCTTGGTCAAAAGTGCTAAATGCAATACTCATCTGCAAGATTTGGGGCCCATCCTAGATCGTATGGAAAAATTCAGTCTTCGACTCAATCCTAAGAAATGCACGTTTGGAGTCACATCAAGGAAGTTGTTGGGATACATTGTTTCTGCAAAAGGAATTGAGGTAGATCTAGAGAAAGTACAAGCAATAATGGATATGCCACCACCTCAAAACATCAGCCAGATGAGAGGACTATAGGGAAGGCTCCAATCTATTCGTAGGCTTATGTCACAATTAGCAAATATATCACAACCCTTCACAAAGACCTTACATAAGGGTGTAAAATATAATTGGACCCAAGATTGCGAGTAAAGCTTAATACAAATCAAACAATATCTTGTCAATCCACCAATCTTGATGCCTTCTATTCATGGGAAGCCTTTGCTTTTATACATTTTAGCCACTGAAACATCTCTGGGAATCCTGTTGGCTCAGGAAGATAATGACAACAAAGAAAGAGTTATTTACTACTTGAGCTGAACACTAGTCTCTTATGAGAAGAACTACAACATTATTGAGAAAGCTTGCTTGGCAGTTGTCTTTACTTACCAAAAGTTGAGACACTACATGCTTGCCCACACTACGTGGCTCATGGCTAAAATAGACCCACTAAAGTACTTGCTAAGTAAAGTAGCTCTCACTAGAAGATTGGCTAAATGGGTTATGATACTCAGTGAGTTTGACATTCAATATGTTGAATGCAAGGCTATCAAGGGACAAGCAATTGTAGATCAACTGGCCGATGCACACATACAGAGTCTTCTGCTAATAAACATTGATTTCCCAGATGAGTTGATTTTGATAGTCACGCACCACACATGGGTTATGTTCTTTGATGGGTCCTTCACACAACAAGGATCAAGTGCTAGATTACTCTTTATTACACCATAGAGATACTCACTACCCAAAGCATACAAGATGATATTTCCTTGTACAAACAACATTATTGAATATGAGGCTTTGATCAATGGCATGAAAATTGTAGTTGAATAGAGAGTGGAACAACTAGATATCTTTGGTGACTCTCAGCTTGTCATCAACTAGGTTAATGATGTGTACCAAAAAAAAGATGAGAAACTAATTCCTTACAAGTGCATGGTTGATGACTTAAAGAAGTATTTTGCACACATCACCTTCCAGTAAGTTCCACGATTAGATAATAAAGTGGTTGATGCCATGGCCACTGTGGCCTCCCTACTAAAAATGCCTAAAAATGATCTCTGACATGAGTTCTTGGTGGAAGTGTTACGCTACCTAACCTATGACACCCCTAATTCTAAGATGATTTGTTCTATTATAGGACAAGAATCATGCTGCTACCATCACATTTATTCCTACCTTCACAATCAAACCATTCCAGAAGGTCTGACCCAGAATGAGAAACATTACCTAATCTATAATGCTTCACATTATGTCATTATTGCTGATGATCTATATAGGAGAGGTTTCGACAGAACACTCCTTAGGTGTTTATAACTTGAAGAGTCAAAACATGCACTAATTGATGTTCACGAGGGCATTTGCTGATCTCATTCCAATGGCCTGACACTAGCTCACAAACTCCTTTGTGCTGGTTACTATTGGTCCAAAATGGAGCAAGAAGCTATCAAGTATGCTAGGTCCTACAAGCAGTTTAGCTACACAAAAATTTGATTCACACTCTAGCAAGAGAGTTGATTCCTTATACTACAACATGGCCATTTCAACAAAGGGCCTTCGACTTGGTGGGATAGATCCACCCAACCTCCTCTAATGGACATAAGTTCATTATCATGGCTACAGATTACTTCACAAAGTGGGTAGAGGTAGTACCTCTCACAGTTACCAATGGAAAAATCGTAGCACTTTTTATCACAAACACATCATTTGCAGATATGGTGCACCATCCTCAATCATTACTGACAATGGAGGACAATTTAAGAAAAAAGACCTCAAGGAACTATGCAAGAAATTCAAAATCACACAATATTGGTCTTCTATTTATTACTCCCAGGGTAATGGCTAGGTTGAAGCATCCAATAAGACGATCCTCAAAATCCTCCATCATATAGTCAAAAAATCAGGGAGAGACTGGCATCTCTAGATCAATCCAGCCCTGTGGGCATATAGGAAAAACATTAGGACCCCAACGGGCATGACTCCCTTTGCTTTGGTCTATGGCATGGATGCTATGCTTCCAATAGAGGTCAAGATTCCTATGTTGAGAATCTCTATGAAAGGCCTTATCACTGATGATGACTATAGGATAGCTTAGCTTCAAGAGCTTGTGTTACTGGATGAATTTCGACAAGTGGCATGTGATCATCTATGAGCATATCAACAACGGATGACAAGAAGCTATAATTGAAGGATCAAGCCACGTGATTTCTAGCTGGGTGATCTCGTCCTCCAAGAGAACCCTAAGAATCAACAACAACAAGTACAAAAGGGAAAGTTTGAACCAAACTAGCTTGGTCCTTACATCATTGCTGTAGTATATGGATCTAGTGCCTATCAACTTTCCACAACTAAACGAGAAGTTCTAAAAGAACCTGTCAATAGTCTTCACCTGAAGCGGTTTTATAATTGATCTAATATCAGTAAGCTCTTCACACGTATCTATATGTCTTGAAAAAAGTCATAAAAATTAGAAAAAGTCCTAAAAAAAATTGTTACCCTGGTGACAACCTAGCAATAGGCACTTTGGTAATACCAAGAAAAAAAGAAGTGAAAAATAAAAAATACAAAAAAAATTCGAAAAGAGAAAAATACAAAAAAATTGAAAAAACAAAAAAAGTGCCATTGGTGAAAACTTGGAAATAGGCATTATGTTACAAAAAAGTTAAAATCCTACCAAGAAGGTGAAAACCTGGTAAATAGGCACCTCTTGTTCCCAATGCTCCATATTGCAGTGCATCTTTTGGCTATTCTGTATAGTCACTTTCATGCTTCCGCTTTCCTATTTGTTTTCCTACTTTTCGCTCATGTATCCATGGATTGAGTCACTAGTGGTCCTCACTGTGTCTACCTACTATCGCTAGTGTCACTATTTTTGAGATTCTCCTCATAGAATCTCCTTCACAATAGTCACCAGTGGTCCTCACTGCATCTGTCTACTATTGCCACTATACCTCATTTTCAAGATTCTCCTCATAGAATCTCTTTTGCAATAGTCACTAGTTGTTTCAGCTATGTCTGCCTACTATTGCTTGGGTCACGTCTCCAGATTCCTTTATGGAAGATCTCTCTTGCATCAGTCACCAATCATTTTGGCTATGTTTGTCTACTATCACTTAGTCCTCCTAGGTTCTTCACCTCAAAGATTCCTCTTTGACCTCAGTCACTAGTCATTTTGACAACGTCTATCTATTGTTGTCACCCTACTGAAGAGATTTCTTTCAAACATGTTCTGGACACTAACACTTGACATCAATTTTATGACACAAAAATGAACCCAAAATGATGAATTTTTTTGGATATGCTAAGCATTTTCTTTGTTTGCTTTTTTTTTTTCTTTATCATGTCCCCTTAAGAAACTTGATGATGTCATTTCTGATTAGAGAGGTAATGCCTAGCAGCATGATCTTTTCTTTGCTTTTTGTTTGCGGTTTAGTTCCAATTAGTTGACATATTCCTATAACATGGGTGTCCACTATAAGAGCCTCCATCTCGCATTGGATGGATGGGTGTACCTCGACTCCTTTTATATGAGTACATAAATAATGTTGGTACTTCTCCTTATTTGTTGGAGTGAACTCTTCATGCTACAACATATATTGATACTCATCCTATTAAGTGAATGTACGAGTCACTATGAGTATACCTAGCACACTTCTATCTTAGGTTACGAATGCAAGGGTCATTGTGGACATAATACTTATTGAATACTTAGCATAAGATGGATCTCTTGTGTGTTTGATGTGCCTATCATGCAAGAAACATTTTAGTCATCCTAGCATTTATGCTTTGATGCTTATGTTAACTTGCTAAATTAAAAGGGATAAATGTTTTGGTCATTCTAGCTTCTTGTGCCTCAAATGCTTACATTTAATCTCGACAAACTTATAACATATGTCCTATTCATATTCTCATGATTGCAATGTCAGTGGGAATTGTATGACATATGGGATTTTTTCCTATGCTCAATGATGATAAATGGTCGAGGCTTGGTAATCAGACCTAGGGTTGCATTTAACATAGTCCTGCATTGCATACTTCACTTGCATAAGCACATGATTCAATTGCAACTTTGTTCCCATCCTTTGTGACAAGGAATTGTTGGCTTCTTCAAAGCATCGTGTTCTTCACAACTGCACAAATGATTGATTAATCACTCTCTTGGCTACTTTGGCTGCTTTGAATTCATTTTTGGAATTGAATTCAAAATCTGACACACCTAAGTCGCTCAAAAATGCATTTTAAAATTTTGGGACCAATGCAATCAAACACTTGTGTAGTCTAATTTTTTTCTCACACTTTGCAATTCTTGGAATCTTTTCAACTCAAAATTCTTCAAATTTTCAAATTACTTCCCAAAAAAGTCAACTTTGGTCAACTATAGGTCAAACTTGGTCTTTTGGACCTCAAAATCACTTGGATTGACTTCCAATATTCTTCAAATCATTCTAATCTCTTCATATTTCTTCAAATCATTCTGATCTCTTCATATTTTCTTTTGATCATTCTGATCCTTTCTACACTCTACTACATCTCAAATTTCTTTTGTATCGCGTTATATATTGCTTTACGTCATATTTTTGGTGTGTCATCTTTTGATTTCACTCCCGAGGGGGTAGGATGATTACATCATTGAATTTGAATTTCAAATCAATTTGAATCTTCATCACTTGGGGCATCTTGTTCCTATCTTATGTCCTCATCATTCGAGGTATCTCACCACTAGGGGCATCTTTTTTCCCCCTTTCTGGCATCTTTGTCATCTATTTCATTTTTTCATCATTTGATTACAGGTATCGAGACAATCTAAACCTCGATTCCTGAGGATCAAGTCTCGTTCAAGGGATGGTTCTATGACTTATAATTTGATCTCACTATATGTTATCAATATCAGGTATCTAGGTGTTCTATTTAGATCCTTAAAGATTAAGCTCTATTCTAGAGATAGTCTTTTAAATGCCTATCAATCTTAGGTATCTAGACGTTCTATTTGGATCCTTAAAGGTTAAGCTCTGTTATGGAGATAATCTTTTCAATGCTATCAATTTTAGGTATCTAGATGTTCTGTCTGGATCCTTAAAGATTAAGCTTTGTTCTAGAGATGATCTTTTAAATGCTATCAATTTCAAATATCTAGACATTCTGTCTAGATCCTTAAAGGTTAAGCTCCATTCTAGAGATAATCTTTTAAATGCTATGAATTTTAGGTATCTAGATGTTCTGTCTAGATCCTTAAAGGTTAAGCTTCATTATGGAGATGATCTTTTAAATGCTATCAATCTCGGGTATCTAGATGTTCTATTTGGATCCTTAAAGGTTAAACTTTTTTCTGAAGGAAACCTTTAAAATGCTTATCAATTTTGGGTATCTAGGTATTCTGCTTGGATTCCTTGGGATTAAACTCTGTTCTAGAGATGATTCTTAAAAGCTTATCAATTGGTCTCCATATCATCAACTTTGGAACCAATCTCATCTTTGCATCATGCTTTCTAATTTTTCTTTGAATTGAACATGTTGCTCGCACATTCATTCAAAGAGGGGCAAAATGTAATACCCCAAAATTGGCTCATTGCCATTATACCAATTCTGCTCTATTCTAATCAATCCTAAGAGCTATTCTAATAGGTAATTATTATTTTTCTACTCGCTACTTGAATTAATTGTCAAATGCTTAAAACCCTAATCTACATTAATCAGACTCTTTATTTAATTTCTATAGTATTGACTCATATTAGTCACATTAAACCTATTGATTAAGATTTAATTTAATTATTAAGTATTTATACTTTAATTAAATTAAATCGTCACCTAAGGCTAATATACTAAGGAATTACAAATATTTAATTTAATAATTATGTTCACTTTAATTAATTGAATGTGATTATTTAATTAAATGACAAAGGCATTTATGAGGTCATATCTCACTTTATTAAATTAAATAATATCTTCAAAATCTTCTCTTCAGTTCCAAAATGGAAACTCTGAGTGAACTATCTCTCGAATTGGAATTAATCTAGTTAACTTGTTGTCACACGTGAAAAGCTTAGTTAACTCTCCTTTCTTAAGGAAGTTTCCATTTTAACTGAATCTTGCTTCAATCCTGACCGTTGATCCGAGTTGATCTCAACCGTTGATGGATTTTAGGAATTCTATTTAAGAGACTCCTAATTCCTTATCAAAGAGGATGAATTGAATTTCTATTGAAGTGCTGTTGAAATTCATACTCACATTTTCTCACATTTGCTCACATTTTGCGTACACTTGCATCCTTAGTTTAATTTCATTTAGCTTAATTATGCATATGTTAATCTAGTTTTGTTTTTTTTTTCTTGGATTACATTGCATATGTCATTTAAAATAATTTGCACATTCATCTAGACTAGCTGCATTCATCAAATGTTTCATTCTTAGAGGGTTTGGTTGCCCACACCTCGATTCTGAGGATATTAACAGGAAAAATCTCTCTAGATAGAAGGCAACAAGACACCTTGCCGAACGATTCTTGGGTTAGAGGCCACATTTCATAGGTACATAGAGTTAGGAAAGTTTTGAAGAAGATGGATTTAGAGAGAAAAACTGAAAGTAAGAATTTTTAGTTGGATTTTTGAATGTGAATGTATTTGTATTTGACCGTAACCTAGAAGGCCTTATAGCTGGGCATGTATGAAGTTGTTTTGATGAATCAATAAAAGTATTTCCCTTTTCTTCCTCCTTTGGTTGTTGTTCCTTATGTTTGCTTCCATTGTGTTAACTCTTGTAGGGTGGTTTGGATAGCTAGGTGAGCCTTTGGCCCTAGTTATTCATCCTTTGCCTACATCAAGATATCCCAAAGTTGTTAAAATTTGGCTTTGATAGAAATTGTTAAAAACAATAGTCCACCAAGATAACTGGGGGGGTGAATCAGTTATCCAATAATTAATCCACTTATCTTCAGTAAACAACCTTAACCATTCAACCAAAGTAAAGAAAAACCATACAAAGATGCATATAGACAATTACACTAGATGTGTTGACTAGGGAAACCCTTGATTAGAGGGAAAATTCAAGTGGGGATGATGCCCACAAGATGATGTACTAATATAAATATTTCTTGTTAGATGATAGACCTTGTTAGGAGTCTGTTACAACATTTAGTACAATTTATCCTTGTTAGGAGATTTTGAATCCCTATTAGGAGATTCTAACCCTATTAGGAGTTGTGCCAACCTTGTTAGGAGTTGTATGATAATGTATGCAAGAAGAGCCTACTGCCCAAACATACAATCTTAACTACAAGAAGAGCTCATTGCTCAAACAAGTAATTTACTACTATCTTCTTTTTTCCTTTATACTTTCCTCTATCCTATGAATGAACCAATTACTAGCAGACCTTGTACACTAGGTCATGAACCTTGAATCCAAATACCAAACCTTGGATCATTCAACAAATCCTTGGCAATAAAGTTTCCTTCACTTCCACACTACTCTAGTCAACTTTGCATTCTGCACGCTCTATTGCTTTTTAGAAATTCATAATTCATATATTCTCATATCTACATATGTCGTGATAAAGAAAAATGTCCTTCCTTTATACTAAGTTCATAAAACAATTCCAGAGTTGGTTGTTAGTCCTTTTCAATTAATTATTATAGGACCTCACTAATAACATGTTACACTTAGTGATAACACAAATCTTCTGCCTTGCAATTTGAATAGCTTTTTGTACACATAATATTATGATGAGTGAGCTTAGCCACATCATCCTTAACATGTCTTCTCCATGTCCTCAACTTCAGTCCTCAAGATATCAACTCTACTAAGAGATATAAGAATTTTATAAGAACATGCCTTTGTAAACTCTATCTTAGATACCAAAACTTACATAACTTCTTCTAGAATTATCCTTTCCACTTCCAATGTTAACTGCCTATGCTAGATACTCCAAAGTATCTCTCATAACCTTGGGTGGGTATTATGCTCAACTAGCTATCCATACCAACATAATCTTTCCAATATTCTTCTGTCAAATACCATATAATACATCAATCATGCTATGTTGACATCAATGGAAAAATCAATCATGAATGTAACATATCATCATTAAAATAATCTTCCAATCTTTCCAATGTTCCAACAAAACTTTCACCATAATCAATACCTTTTTCTTGAGAATACCCTTTATAAACTAACTTTTCTTTGTTTCTTGAAACTTTTCCATCTTCATTAAACTTATTTCTGAAAACCAACTTTGTGCTAATCACATTCTTATCCTTGGGTCTAGGAACAAGAGTCTATGCCTTATTCCTTTCTATTTGTTCTATTTCTTCATTCATTGCTTCAATCCAACTTTTATTATCTAAAGCATGTTTAGCATTTCTAGGTTTAAATTCAGTAAGATAACATGTACCTTTCAATTTGTTTCTTGTCATTATTCCATTTGACTTGTCTCCAATGATTTGATTCGGTGCATGTGGCCTTCTAACATATGTACTTTGGATTTAGAATTTTTTCCACTAACCTCACCATGATCTTCTATATTAACCTTGGGTCCCACTATCTATGACTTGGGTCCATCAGACTAATTTTTCTCTAACAATAACTCAGTAGCTTTTGATTGTGACTCTAGTCCTTTAGACTGTGACTCATATTGTACTAGTTGCAACTCAATAGATTTTGGATATTTTAGGGACTTGGAAGGTGAAGCTTCCTATCTTCTAATTAGATTTAGCAATGTATTAGGTTCATAATACACAAATCTTCTATAATCCTAAAGTTCTTTGTTGCTTTCTTCTTCACTCCTTTTTGCAAACTCATCAATTTTTACATGTGCACTTTCTATGATTTGATGAGTAGTTAGATTCAAATACTTATATGCTTTACTTCTATAGAAGTATCCTAGGAATATGCCTTTATCACCTTTGACATCAAATTTTCCTTTCCTAGATTCTTTTAGGATATAACATTTGCTACCAAATACTTTCAAGTAACTTACATTAGGTTTGTAGCCATACCATTGTTCATAAGGAGTTGGATTTGAGTCTTTCCTCAGTTGTACTCTATTCAAGGTATGTATTTCATTACTGATTGCTTCCTTCTAGTATTTGATTGCAACACTCTTTTCTATCGTTAAAGTTTTTGCACAATCCATGATGGATCTATTCCTTCTTTTAGCTATACCATTCTACTATGGTGTACCAGGGGATGATACTTGTCTCTTAATTCCTTTTTCAATGTAGAATTTATTGAACTCATTGGAAATGAATTCACCACCTTTGTCTGATCTCAAACATTTTAGCTTTTCTCCAGTTTCTTTCTCTACTCTTGCTAGATACCAGTTAAATTTTTGAAATGCTTCAGACTTTCCTTTTAGATACATTATAGTCATCATTCTAGAATAATCATAAAAAAAAAGAATAAAATGCTTATCTCTACCATAACTCTCTATTCTAATAGGTCCACAAAGGTCTTTATGAACCAACTCCAAGACTTCTTCAGAACAACAGTCCTTACTTTTGAAACTAGTCTTTCCCAACTTTCCAATTTGACAATTTTTGCATAGACCCATATCAAGTTTCCTCAAACTAGGAATAGCTCATACTCTTTTATTTTTTCTTATCTTGGCTACATTATCAAAGTTCACATGACACAACCTTTTGTGCAATAACCAGTTTTATTCTACTTGAGAAATAAAACATGAACTTTCCCTAATATCTACGTAGAATAGGTTACCTTTTGTTTATTTGTTAGACCCAACCAAATTTTATTTTCCATCTAGAAGTTTGGCCTTCCTATTGATGAAATCTACCTTGAATCCAATGTTATTCAACTATATCGCACTCAATAGATTATGCGTTAGTCCTTCAACTAAATAAGCTTTATCACATCTATGTTCATTAGTTAGTAAGATACAACCTTTTCCTTTTATTCAACAAGGTTCATTATTTCCAAATCTAACACTTCCACTATCATAGTGTTCCATATGTTCAAAATTTGATTTGTTATTAGTCATATCATGAGAGAAACCACTATCAATAATCCAAATATCTTTTTTACTAACATGAGAAATAAGTGTCATTTTATGTGTCTCATCATTTGATTCATCTTTTATAGCTATATAGACCATTTCATCATTATCAATGCTATTAGAATTTGTAATGTTCCAGTTCCCATACATGAATAAATGTCTCCTCAAATTCTTTGATGCTAGGTAGTCAGGGAATGCATACAGAATAGAGGGCTAACTACATGCCTTGTGGAGATGTGCAGTGGCAAAACTAGGGTCATATGAAGAGGAGTACAAATGGCTATATGCTAATATGAATTACAAGAGGCCATATGGTCAAATTGAGGGATCTATATGGTGGAGAGATATGTTTGTACACTAAGATGGGAGATAGTTGTACGATGGAGATTTTTGGCCTTATGGTGACAAGGGGAGTGTATGGTGTTCTTAGGAAAGCTATACAGTGTGCAGGGTGAAGGAAGGGGCACGAAGGGGTGAAAGGCCATATGGGAGAAAAGAAGGTCATATAGTAATCAAGTGAAGTCCATACATAGGTCAGAATTGTAGAATAGTGGTGGGTTGTGATGATGTGTATGGTATGGATGCAAAGGCATTCAACAATATGATTTAGGATACTAATGAAATATATTGAATACAATAACTTATAGATAATTAGAGACCAAATAGATACACACTTATGCCAAATAATAATAAAATTCCACATACAAATGATGCTCCAATTTTACTAGATTCGAGCCAAACAATACAAAGATATAATAGGGTGAGGGTTGAATCCCATCAAAACTGAATGAAAGAAAATAGGGAAGGTCTTTCACTTCTGAAATGGCCAATGATAGATAACTCTAGCAGGAATTCATAGTATAAAGAAATAATCTAAAATGCATGCCTAATGACAACCTACAAGCCATGCTTAAAAACTAGTCAGGGAAATTTTTTTGAGCGTGTACAAAAATAGACGACAACAACAAAAAATACAGAAAAAAAAGGGTTTTTGATATATTAAATCAATTGGCCCATTAACAATAGATTAATGATTTATTTTATAATGGAAACAATACAATCCTCCCATTCCAAACTTTTCTTTTCTTCAAGCAAACACAATACTAGGTGCTGGAGAATGTGCTCACCCTCCCATGTTACATTGTCCAATGGCAAGTGTCTTCAATGCACCAAGTATTCCTTCATCGTGTAGCTCTGCAGAGTCTTCTCACATACTTTAATGATCTCAACTGGTTCCAATATGATCTTTCCTTCTTCATTGAGTGGTGTAAGTTCTATGGCTACTTTGATGTTTTGCCCTATGGCCTTCTCAAGGCATGAAACATGAAAGACATTATGAATACAACTTCCTTCCAGAAGTTCCAGCTCGTAAGAGACTTTCATGTAGTCACTTGCAAGCTACAACTTCTAAAAGGGAGCCTTGGTTTAGTCACCTTGATGAAGTCACTTATGAGATGGAACTTCTAGAAGGAAGTTGTATTTATAACATCTTTTATGTTTCATGGCTAAAGAATGCCATAGGGAAGAACGTCATGGTAGCCACAAACCTTCCACAACTCAATAAAGAAGGAAAGCTCATATTAGAACTAGTTAAGATCATTGAATTACATGAGAAGACTTTGTGGAACCACATGATGAAGGAATATTTGATGCGTTGAAGACATTTGTCATTAGATGATGTAACGTCGAAGGGTGAGCACATTCTCTAGCACTTGACATTACATTTTCTTCAGAACAATAAAAATTTGGGATGGGAGGACTATAATATTACCATTATAAAATAAATCATTAATCTATTGTTAATGGGTCGATTGGTTTAATATATCATGGACCCATTTTTATTTTGTTTACATAGTTTGTGTTGCTGTTGGCTATATTTGTACACCCTTAAAAAGTTTTCCTAGATAGGTATTTAAGCGTGGCTTATAGTTTGTCATTAGGCATGCATTTTGGATTATTTCTTTGTACTGTGAATTCTTGTTGGAGTTCTCTATCATTGGCCATTTCAAAAGTGAAAGACCTTCCCTATTTGGTTTCGTTCAATTTTGGTGGGACTCAACCCTCACCCTATTCTGTCTATGTATTGTTTGGTTCGGATTTGGAAAAATTGGAGCACCATTTGTATGTGGAATTTTATTATTATCTGGAAAAAATGTGTATCTATTTGGTCTCTGATTATTTGTAAGTTATTGTATTCAATATATTTTATTTAGTTTTCAATATATTTTATTAGTATCCTAAATCACATTGCTAAACACCTCTACATTTGTCCTCACTATACACATCATCCCAACCCACCACTATACCACAATTGTGACCCTTGTATGGCCTTCCCTTGAATTTCATATGACCTTTTACCCCTCCATACCCCTTCCTTCACCTTGTATACCATACAACTTGCCTAAGAACACCATACACTCCCCTTGTCACTATACGACCAAACATCTCTACCATACAACTATCTTCCATCTTAGCGTATAGATATATCTCTCCACCATATGGATTCCTTAATTTGGCTATACTACCTCCTACAATTCATATCACTATACAACCATTTGTATTCCTCTTTTTATGGCCCTTGTTTTTCCACTGTACATCTCCACAAGGCCTATAGTTACCCCTCTATTCCATATGCATTCCCTAACTACTTGGCATCAAAGAATTTGAGTAGACATTTATTTGTGTATAGGGACTAGAACATTACAAAATCTTTTGCCATAAAAAAAGATTTCTTACTTTTGTTCTTGTAGTCCTTGTAGCTCTTGAATTACTTCTTGCCTTTGAACTTACTATTTTTCTTTTCATCTTTTCCTTCTTTGTTGGGACATCTTACAGCGATGTGGCCAACTTCTTCACATGAATTTTTTTTTAGAGGAATATTAACTTTGTACTTTCCTCTACCTTTGGAATATTTCTTTGTAAGTAGGGCTTCAAAAACTTCAAGATCACTACCTAAACTTTCTTCCTCTTCTTCACTTTTTGATTTTTTAGCTTTTGATTTTCCACCCTTTTTCTTAAGTGAAATCTTGGCTTCAAATACAAACTCAATATCTTTGGACATATGTAATGGGAACCTACTAGTTATAACTTTGTGAAACACTTTGCAAGCAAGCTCTGATACCACTATAATGGGCAGCTTTGATACCACTATAATGGGCTCTCTAGAAATGCCCAAAAATTGAACCAATTGTTGAAATAGATTTTTTATTTAAATTGAAGATTTGAACCAATGCTGAAATTACATTAGTTCTCAAATTGATAAAATCAAGTACAAAGCAATGTATTCCAAAGGCCAAACCCCAAGGGAATGACATCTAGAATGTTATAAGAGAGGATGAATGTCCTCTATTGTCAATAAAGATATGTGACTCACACATCCAAGCTCTTATCAAATGTCATTCACAAAAATCCCATGCTCAACAATGAGACTCTCACCCTTATTTATCCTTTTCCTTCACCCTTCTAGAAGGAACTAAAACATTAATCAATTGCAAGCACTAGAAGCTTTCCCCTTCCAATAATTAATGCACTCTCTAGAAACTCCTCCCTTGCAATACAATAATTAATTGTGCTTCTAGAAAATTAAATTACTAGAGGCTTCCATCTTTCCAATAATTTATACACACTCTAGAAGCTTCTCCCTTGTAATACAATAGTTAATTAAATTAATTAAATATAAAGTTACCTTTTAATTTTTAATTTTAATTTATTTAATGACTTTATAAGAAATTAATTTAATTTCCTCTTATGCTCCACTTAGACTTTGGAGAACATGAAGGCTAAAAGATGGGGTCATTATAGTCTACCCTCCTTGAAATTGCTTGTCCTCAAGCAATCTTAGTCTTGTTTGTTGTAGCACCTGCTCACTCTCTTGAGTAGCATCTTCCTGTAGTAGATATCTCCAATTGACTAAATATTCTTTAGTCAACCTACTTTGTAGAGTCCTTTCCCTAGTATCTAGAATAGCCTCAAGAATTAATATGATCTTTCCCTCCTTATCTAATGGTGGTAATTTTGTTGAAGGCACAACTCTCTAATCGATGGCTTTCTTAAGCCTTGACACATGGAGAACATTATGCACCTAACTACCCTCTGGAAGCTCAATCTCATAAGAAACCTTGTCCACCTTGTGAATCACTCTGTAATCCCATAAAACCTAGGCTTCAACTTCTGAGCTCTGCTTTTCTTGAGTGATGACCATCTGTATGGTTATAGCCTCATGTAAACCATATCCCTAACCTCAAAACTATGCTCTATCTAGTACTGGTTAGCATACACTTTTTGCTGATTTTGGGCTTGTTGTATATTCTCCTTCAGCACCCTCAAGATATCCTAAATATCTTGCAAGAAGTGTTTTTCTTTGGGCACTCTACTATTCCCCAAAACCAAATCCATGAAACTAGGTGCTTCATAACTATATAGTGCCATGAATGGATTCATCTTGATGGACATATGATAAGTGGTGTTATAATAGTACTATCCCATATGTATCCATTTGACCCAAACCCTCTATTGTGTAGTCGAATACTTCCTCAAATATTCTTCCACCCATTTATTCACAATCTCTATCTACCCATCTGTCTATGGATGATAACTAGTGCTAGGAGTAAGATCTATGCCACACAATAGTTCTTTCCAAAAAGTATTCATGAATTTACTATCCCAATCACTGATAATGAAACTAGGTAGCCCATGTAACCTTAATATCTCTCTAAAAAAAAGGTTGGCCACTTATGCTACTGTGTAAGTGAATGGAATAAAAAAGAAGTGAGAAAACTTTGTTAGTCAGTCAACTATCACATAGATGCAATCTTTCCCTTGTACTCATGGTAACTCGGTGATGAAGTCCATAGAAATACTTTCCCATTTCTTATCTAGAATGGGCAAAGGCTGTAATAAACCTATAGGATATATGTGCTCTCCCTTATTTTGCTGGCAAATTACACACTCCCTAACATGCTTCTAAACATCATCCTTGAGCCTTTTTCATGTGAACCGCTCATAGATCTACCTATAGGTCTTAAAGACCCCTGGATGTCTAGCTATAGGTGCATCATGAAATGCCTTTATTATTACCTCCCTAAATTGTGATGAAGGAATCAAATATATCCTACCCTGAAAATTTATCAATCCATCCATCACCACATAATGATCATCATATATGGTGCCTGCAATTACTCTAGAAGCCCAAGTGTCCCTTGCATACTCTTCTATGATCTTGTTTCTCCAATCTCCTATAATCTTAGCTAGAGCACAAATATGAGGTCTCCTAGATAAAGCATCCACCGCCACATTCTTCTTACCTTTGACAAACTCAATGTCAAAGTCATAGGCTTGTAACTTCGTAATCCACTTCTATTATCTATCATTCAAATCATGTTGTCTCATGAAGTATTTGATGGTATTATGATTAGTTTTGGTAACAAACTTTCCCCCAACTAGGTGGAACCAAAGTTTAGCCAATGCATGCATTATAGCCAACATCTCCCAATCATAGATGACATAGCTCCTCTCCACTCCATGGAGCTTCTTGCTCTCAAAAACAATGGGATGCTTTTCCTACATCAAGACTGCCCTGATTCCATCTCTTGATGCATCACAATGAAGCTCAAATGGCTTTGTAAAATCTAGTAGAGCTAGTATTAGAAATGATGACATTACCTTCTTGAAATGGTCAAATCTTCTCTAAGCCACCTCTTTCCTGATAAGGTCTGTCAAGTGGTGCAATGACTATGAAAATATTTTAACAAATCTCTTGTAAAATTTGTAGAGACCAAGGAATCCTTAAGCTATGTAAGATTCGTAGGAGTAGGCCAATCAACAATAGCACTAATATTTTTAGGATCTACCCAAACTCCATTTTTGCTGATGATATGCCCAAGCTATAGTAGCTCAGTCATCTCAAACTCGCACTTAGATTCTTTGGCATATAATGACTCTTTCTCCAAAGTGGACATCACCATCTCAAGATGTTTTAAATGCTCCTCCCAAGTCTTACTAAAGACTGAAATGTCATCAAAGAAAATTAAGAAAAATCTCCTAAGTTGCTCCATAAATACCTAATTCATGCAACTTTGGAACATAGTAGGGGTGTTGGTTAGCCCAAATGGCATAACCAAAAACTCAAAGTAGCCGTACTGACATCAAAAAGCTATCTTCTCAATGTCTTCCTCCATCATCCTAATCTAATGATATTCTAACTGTAGATCAATCTTTGTAAAAAAGCATGTACCATGTAACTCATCAATCAACTAATCTATTCATGGGATGTGATATCTATTCTTAATGGTCTTCTTATTTAATGCCCTATAATTGATGCACATGTGCATCATCCCATCCTTCTTCTTTACCAACACTACTGCTGAAGCAAAGGTTCTCTTACTAGGCTTGATATGCCCTATTTCCAAGAAATCCTTAATTACCTTCTCTATCTCATCCTTACATTTCTTAGGATGATGATAGGGAGTAATAATGACTGGTTTGGCTCCCTCCTTGAGCTCAATAACATGCTATATCCCTCTGTCAGGAGGAACCCCATGAAGAATCTTGCCAAATACCATAGTGTGCCTATCAAGTATCTCCTAGATATCTAGTGGATGACTCTTCACCTATAGCTCTTGTGAAGTTGGCATAGTAAAATATTTTGCTGCCCACTCTATGTTATTATGCCAAAAAAGTCTCTGCATTCTCATCTGGGAAACTACTCTACAACTCCCATTTGAAAGTCCTCTAAGTACAACAATTCTTCCCTCATGTTGAAACTTCATCTCCAATTTTGCTAGGTTAAGTATGAACTCTACTATTGAGGCCATCCATACCATGTCAAGGATGACATCATAGTCTCCCATTTCTACCACATAGAACTCATCTTCCAACTCATAGCCATCTCCAAACCTGATGTGGAGATTAGATATCTTCTGAGTGCAAAATAGTTTATCACCATTAGCTACCATAACTTTAAATTCGGCATGCTCCTCAGTCTGTAGACCTCTCTTGGCTACCAATTGTGCATTTATAAAATTATGTGTAGCCCTAGTGTTAATGAGTGAGATCACTTTATGCCCTTGGATAGTACCTCTAACCTTAAATGTGATTGCCTTCTAAGCCCTCGTTAATTGTGCAAATGACTTATCATCCTTAGGAATGCTACTCTTCTTTGTAGTGCTATCCTCATCTGAATTAGAGTGTTGATCCTCCTCTCTAACAGTGACTCTTCTACTAATAAATACTCAATTTGATTTGCCTTAGCCTTGAGAGGACACTTATGAGATAAATCCCAAGGTTCTTTGGAATGAAAACATAACTTCTTCTTTCTTAAATCATTCAAGGTGTCATTATCCAACTTATCTCTTTTTGGCTAAGCATCCTTGTGAATTTTTTTTTGTCCTTCTCCTTGTCCTTTTTCATATAAGAATTCCTATGCTGAAATCTACTCCTTAATGAAGAAGGTGCTAATTCATGAGCCCTTTTAGTGGCCTCCTACAATGTAGCTGGGTCATGCCCCTTGACCCATCCTCGCAAGTG
Organism: Cupressus sempervirens; assembly: GCA_028749045.1. Classification (NCBI taxonomy): domain Eukaryota; kingdom Viridiplantae; phylum Streptophyta; class Pinopsida; order Cupressales; family Cupressaceae; genus Cupressus; species Cupressus sempervirens. The sequence goes on along the minus strand of CM053792.1, from coordinate 304,654,418 downwards.
TTCTGAGAGTCCATCCATAAACAACACTACCAACTTCCTCTCTAAAATATTTGTGACCAACACCGTTAACCTCTAAAACTCACTAATATACATCTCAACTAATCCCCACTGCTTGAGTTGTGCTAACTCCTTAAATTGTAATTCAAGATCCCTTGTATCAAATATCTCTATGAGCTTCTTAGTGAACTCCTCGTAAGATGTGATTTGATTATGTCCCAAGGTTACCATGCCATGGTGCCACCACTCATGTGCCAATCCATCCAAGTGAATAGCTACATACTTTATAGCCTCCTCTTTAGGCATATGATTCAGCTACGAGTATGTATCCATCTTCTACACCCAAGCTTGTGTGATCATCTTCCTTAAAGCATCATAATAAGGTAAAGAAAGTTTCCCAACTTTATTTCTTAGCTCAAGATTTTGACTTCTTCCTCCTAATCTGTGCATGTGTCTCATCCTCAAGTCCAAGTAATCTCTGAGAGAAATGTCTAGCTGAAACTTTGGTCCACTAGCCTCCCAATCCCTCTTGAACTGATCCTATAACTCTATAATCTGTACTTCATTAACTAGTTGAATTGGATCTCTAGGTGGAAAGGTGGGCAGAAGAGGTCTCGAGCTTACTATTCAAGCTGGGCATGCAACATGTCTAAAGTTATCAGCCTCATTCTCATTGTTGTCATGTCCATTATTACCATTAATGTTGCCTTATCCTCCATTATCATTGCCCCTATTATTGTTGTTTCTATTGTTGGCATCACCTGGATTAATATTAATGCCTATCTGTCTAGCAATTAGCTACAACATCATATCCATTCTCCTATTCTGCTCATATTGCATCTTTTGCCCCTCCTCTAATGTATCCAATAACTTAAATATTACATTTTCCTAATCTGGACCCATATTCCTATCATCTCAATCACCCATACTATTGTCTTATTCAAAGAATATCTCCTCTGGGTTTGTATGACTAGATTGAATGTCTCTCTATATAGATAAACTACCCTATTCATTCTGCAAGTCTAAACTCCTACTTTATCTTGCCCTGGTATTGCAAAAATTATAAAATCTTTGTCACATGCTCAAACATAGATGCTGAAGATCTCTATAGGATGGCAGGACTTATAACTCTGATACCACTATAATGAGCACCTACCGGTTATAATTTCATGAAACACTTTACAAGCAATCTCTGATACCACTACAATGGGCTCTCTGGAAATGCCCAAAAACTAAACCAACTACTGAAATAGATTTTTTATGTAAACTAAAGACTTGAACTGATGCTAAAATTATATTAGTTCTCAAAGTGATAAAATCAAGTACAAAGAAATGTATTCCAAAGGCCAAACCCCAAGGGAATGACATCTAGAATGTTACAAGAGAGGATGAACATCCTCTATTGCCAAGAAAGATATGTGACTCACACATCTAAGGTCTTATCAAATGTCATTTACAAAAATCCCATGCTCAACAATGAGACTCTTACCCCTATTTATCCTTTTCTTTCACCCTTCTAGAAGGAACTAAAATATTCATTAATTGCAAGTGCTAGAAGCTTCCCCCTTCCAATAATTACTGCACTTTTTAGAAACTCCTCCCTTGCAATACAATAATTAATTGTGCTCCTAGAAAATTAAATTACTAGAGGCTCCCACCTTTCCAATAATTAATACACTCTAGAAGCTTCTCCTTTGTAATACAAAAATTAATTAAATATAAAGTCACCTTTTAATTTTTAATTTAAATTTATTTAATGAATTTATAAGAAATGAACTTAATTTTCTCTTATGCTCCACTTAGACTTTGGAGAATGTGAAGGCTAAAAGATGGGGTCATTACAAAATAGGGACATAGTTATCATAGTTATCCAACTCAAAAGCTATCAATCTTCCTACTAGAGAATCCAGATTTATCTTATTATTTGGATCACATCTCATCTCTTGATTAGTAGACATTCTAAATGTATAGATAGGAAGAAGGGTTCTCAGAACCTTGCTTACAACTATTTTTTCATTAATGTCTCTTGTAGATGTTTTGATTACACTCACACTTTCTTTAATTTGCTCAACATATTTTGTAGTGTTTTCATCCTCTATCATCTTCATTTGATCAAATTGGCCTCTAACACTTTCTGCTTTGGCTCTCCTTACATTCTCATCACCTCCATAGATGATGAAGGCATAACTTGAGACAAAAATGAACACAATAAGGAAAAGGGGAATATTATTATCAAAAGTGATATGATATTACATTTAGTACAATAAAAACAGACTCAATGATGTGCCCTAGGGGCTTACAATGTTGTCTAATTCTAGAAGAAAACACTCCTCACATTACCTTCTCCCAAAGTCCACCAAAACTACATTTACAATGCTAGAAATGACCTTAAGTAACCTGAATTGGGTTTAGGGTTAGGAATACATTTTAGAATATTCCATTTGGCATCCACTACAAAAATAGAAGGTTCTAGAAAACACGTCAGAAGTTCATGTGAAATTAGAAGAATCCAGAAATGGTAGTCCAACTTCTGAGAGGTATAACTTCTGATCCAGGACTCCGATTAATGAACCATTTACATTATCCAAAACTCTCCAAGCGTTCTATTGCCCTATGGGCTAGCTTTTCTTGTCCCCCATTTTTTGGGCTCACACAAGGTTGTTTAGGGCCTCAAATCTAACTTTGAAGCTCTCTTAGGGGGTTTCTGAGAAAATTAAAATTGCAATAACTTTCAAATCGTAAAGCCTTTTGACCAGATTCTTTTTCAAGAGTGCTTTAAACTAAAATTATAATCATCCATCTAACTTAAACCCTCTAACTCATCATAATTATGGCTCAATTACAAAATAATCTATGTTTTACATTGACATGTATCCTAAGGTGCTCAAAAACACTAACCCATAAAACCAATAGTGGAACTATGAGAGTTGGAATATCTATTTGACCCAAATGGGTATCTAGAAATAAAGACACATTACACAAAAACTAACACTAAGCATAGTTTTGGGTTATATAGGATTGCCCTTATATGACTGGATGCTCCTATATAAGACACCCAGGGTAAATTGAAAAGTGACCCTCTCACTTTATAGCTAGTAGAGGAAAGCCCAAATGGGAAACCTCCACTATAGATATCCAAGTTGAATCTTCCACTGGTCGTCCTTTCCACTTCACTAGGTATTATTCATATTGCATTTCTAGTACTCCAACCCACACAAATATCTAGAATTTCTTCAATCTCTTCCTTTTTAGAAGATGGAATTGGACATGGCTCCAGCATCAACTACTCCTTTGCACCATCATCATGATATTCTATCAAGTCTGCAATATTAAAAATAGGAGAAATGGGAATCCCATATGGCAACTCCACCTCATATGCATTTCCTGAATCATATTTCTTCAAAATTTTGCAGGCACCAAATTTCTTCATCTTCAACTTGTTGTAGGTACCTATTGGAAATTATTCCTTTCTCAAGTCTGCCATAGCCAAATCCCCAACTTGGAACTCCTTATATCTACTCTTTTAATCTACTCTAGCCTTATATAGAAGGTTCATCTTGGCAATATGTGCATGTATCTCCCCATGTAGGTTCTTGACATGTTCAACAAAGTCTTCTACCTTAGCACTTGTCCTCTCCTCTTTCTCTATGTTCCTCAACTATGGTTCATTCCTTAGACTACTCCCATACACAATTTGGAATGGAGATGTACTAGTACTTCTATTCATAGAACTTTTGTAAGAAAATTCTATTTTTGGTAGAATCAAATCCCATCTTTTAGGCTTATCTCCTAGTAAACACCTTAGAAAATTACCTAAGATTCTATTCACTACTTCTATTTGTCCATTCATTTGTGGATGATGTGGAAAATTGAACTTCAATTATATCTTCAACTTCTTCCCTAAAGTCCTCTAGAAATACCCAACAAATTTAGTATCTCTATTAGAAGCAATACTTTTTGGGAGACCATGTAGCCTCACCACCTTTTTGAAAAACAAATTTGCAATATGCATTGCATTATGAGTCTTGTGGCATGGAATGAAATGTGCCATCTTGGAGAACCTATCAACCACCACAAATATTGAGTCATTACTCCTTTGTGTCCTCAACAATCCAAGAACAAAATCCATACTTATGTCCTCCCATGGCTTTTATGGAACAACCAATAGATGATAGAGTCCAATATTTTGACTAAACCCTTTGGTTATTTGACATACTTGACAACTCTGCACAAACTTCTTCACATCCTATGACAATTGAAGCCAAAATTAATGTTTACTAATAATAGAAATGGTCTTATCTCGACCAAAGTGTCCTATAATCCCTCCATCATATTTCTCCTTGATCAAGTTCTCCCTCATGGAACTCCTTGGAATACACAATTGACTTCCTTTAAACAACATACCATCCTAGATCATGTAATCTAGCCACTTGGTCTTGTCTAGAGTAATAGGTTATTTACAAGCCTTCTAAGCCTCTACAAAGTTAGGATCCTCAAGGTATAGATTCTTGAGTTCATCAAACCCAACTAATTCAACCTATATTTTTGTTAGCAAAAATTGTCTCCCACTTAATGCATCTGCAACCCTATTAGACCTTCTACTTCTATGTTTCAATACAAATTTATATTTTTACATGAACTCTACCCATTTCAAATGTCTTTGATTCAATTTGCCTTTGCTATTTAGCTACTACAATGCCTAATGATAAGTATATAAGAAAAATTCTCTTAACAACAAATACTAGTGCATAGAACTCTTGATCATAAATAGAATACTTCTTCTTTACATCATTCAATTTTTCACTAAAATAGGTAATAGGCTTACCTTCTTGGCTCAACATAGCCCCAATAGCACTACCACTAGCATTGCAATCCACCTGGAATACTTTGTTGAATTTAGGAAGTGCCAATACAAGCTACTCTATCACCTTTTTCTTCAACAATCAAAACTCCTTGCAAATCCTATAGTCCACTTGAACTTTTTTCTATCCCCCCTCATTGTTTCAGTTAGGGGTGCACATATACTACTAAAATTCCTAATGGATTTCCTGTAAAAAATAGCTAGACCATGGAATGACCTCACCTCAATGGTAGACATTGGAGTAGGCAATTCCAAGATGACCTTCACCTTCTCTAGGCCCATTTTGAGCCCTTTAGCTAATACAGAAAACCCCAGATAGACTAACTCCCTTTTGACAAAGATTCACTTCTTCAAATTAATCAATAATTTCTCTTCCCTCAACCTTTTAAGGACACTATATATTTTCAATAAATGTTCATCCAAATACTTACTAAAAATAAAAATATCATCCAAATAGACAATAACAAATTTTCCCCAAAATTTCTTTAGTACCTCATTCATAAGCTGCATGAAGGTTCTTGGCACATTGGTTAGTCCAAAGGGCATGACTAACCACTCATATAGACCCTCCTTGGTATTGTGTGTAGTCTTCCACTCATCTCCCTCTCATATCCATATCTCATGATAGCCACTCTTCAGATCTATCTTTGTGAAGTATTGAGCTCCACTCAAGCAATCCATAAGATCATCCATCCTTGGCAAAGGAAATATGCACTTGATGATTATTTTATTTACAGCTCAAGAGTCTATACAAATTCTCCACTCTCCATCCTTCTTTGGTGCCAACACTACAAGTACTATATATGGACTTATACTCTCTCAAATTAAACCTTTCCTTAATAGCTCCTGAACTTGACTATTTAGCTCCTTAGTCTCAGTAGGAGTCATCCTATGAGCAGCCTTGTTAGGAAAACTAGCTCTAGGGACTAAATCAATTTGATGACTGATTTACATTATTGGTGGCAACCCTTTTGGAACATTATCAAAGATGACATCTCTATACTCACTTAATAGACCAAAAATTTCAAGTAGAACTTCACTACTACTTTTCTTATTCTTTCTAAGAATTAAAGCCTAACACATGTGCTACTATTTCATGCCATCTACAAGTTTTCTTCCATCAACAAGACATACCCTAGCACTACTGCATACATTTTCACCCTCCTTTATCAAGGGCTTTGATTTGTGGAAAACTCCATCCTTTGTTAGAGAGTATGTATTTGCATGACCATCATGTATAACATGCCTATTAAACTTCCATGGCCTTCCCAACAATAAATCATAGACATCCATTGAGATGACATCATAGAGAGCCTTATCATGGTAACTCCCAATCTTGAACTTTACCAAGCATTGCTCACTAACTAGGACCTTGTGATCATCCTTCACCCAAGAAATTCAATAGGGATGGGGGAATTTCTCCCTTTTGAGATTTAGCTTTGAGACTATCTCCTCTGACACCAAGTTGTCAATGCTCCCACCTTCAAAAATCAAATCACAACATTTACCCTCACACCTGCACCTAGTATGAAACAAACACCTCCTTTTTCTAGGTTTAGTCTCACCATTCAACAAGACCCTTTCATTAACCAGAACCTCTCCTCTTTTTGCATCCTCTAAATGTGATGACTATGTATCATCATCCACATGAGAAACCATTGCTTGACCATCAAATCTCCTATCTATCCTTCCTTAGCACAGATGGCATTCATAGGCACAATGACCTTCTTCATTGCAATGAAGATAGGTACCACAAAAGCCTCCTTTTCCTAAACCTTGTCCACATCCTCTACCTTTTCCTCTCTAATCTCTAAAGTTTTGATCATGAGAGTGGTTGAAACCCTCATTCCTCTAGTTTTGGCTAGTACCCACATCTTCACTTTTCTTCTGGTTCTCATTTTAGCCTCCAAATGACCTGCCACCACCACTTCCTCTTTGATTGTACCCTCTTTTCCTTCCATCAAACTTTTTTTTTAACTTCTCCTCAACTTGCAAGGAAAACTAGTATGTCTCTTCAATGCTAGTCATTCTAACCAGAGTTATCTCCTCCTAAATGCTAGGTCTTAACCCATTAAGGTAACAAACAACCTTCTCCTTGTTTGCTTCTACATGCCCCACCCTAATAAGGACTTGATAAAACTCCTCTGTGTACTCCTTGGCAAATTTTCCTATTTTCTTTAACCCTTGCATCTTCTTGAACAAATCAAGCTTGTAATCAATAGGAATGAACTTTTTCTTTAGTTTGTCCACCATGTGATCCCATCTTGTGATTTTATCCTTTCCTCTTCTATTTATTTCCAAGCGAATCTCTTGCTACCAAATTTTGGCATGGCCTTTCATTTTGGCCTTTGCAAACTTAACCCTATTAGGGTCCTTGATATCCTCATACTCAAAATATTCCTCTAGCTCATTGATCCAATCAATCAACTCACCCATTTTGAGATTTCTTGAAAACATACCAATGTCAATTTGAGGTCTTTTTTTCCATCTTGGCAATGTCCCTAAAAAGCTCCTCCTCTGCTTGGTTTAGGACTTCTCTATCTCCTTCCCCTCCTACACAATATTTTCTTCTTCTTCATTTTCCTCCTCACTTTTTTTGCCTATGACAATATTCATTCCTTTATGGATCTCCTCTTGCAATACTTGAATCCCTTCATGGAGGCATCTTCTCACTATATCAAAACCCACAACCACATAGTCCTGGTGCAAATTGCCTCATAATCGATGCTTTGTCTACAAACTCAGGAAAAGTAGGCTCTAAGGAAAAGAAGAATATTAGTATCATTAGTGGTATGATATTACATACATTACAATGAAACATACTCAATGACATGCCCTAGGGGCTTACAATGTTGTCTGATTCTAGAGAAAAACCCTCCTCACAATACCTTCTCCCAAACTCCACCAAAACTATTTTTACAATGCTAGAAATGACTTTAAGTAAAATGAATTAGGTTTAGAGTTAGGAATAAATTATAGAATATTCCATTTAGCATCCACCACCAAAATAGAAGGTTTTAGAGAACATGTCAGAAGTTGATGCAAAATTAGAAGAATCCAAAAATGGTAGTCCAACTTTCGAGAGGCATAACTTTTGATCTAGGACTCTGATTGATGAACCATTTAAATTTTTAGAAATCTCTCCAAGTGCTCTATATTCTTATGGACCAAATTTTTTCATTCCCCATTTTTAGGGCTTGTACAAGGGCATTTAGTGCCCTGAATCTAACTTTGAAGCACTCTTAGGGGGTCTTTAGGCAAGTAAAACTGCAATAACTTTCAAATTGTAAAGCCTTTTGACCTTTTTTTTTCTAGAGTGCTTTAAATTACAATTTTAGTCATCCCTCCAACTTACACCCTCCAACTCATCATAATTATGGCTCAATTACAAAATTACCTATTTTCTACATTAACAGATATCCCAAGGTGCTAAAATACACTAACTTAGAAAACCAATAGGGGAACTATGAGGTTTGGGGTCTCTATTTGACCCAAATGGGTATCCAAAAATAAAGAGACATTAAATAGAAACTAACATTAAGCATATTTTTGGGTGATACAAGACTATCCTTACACTACTGGATGCTCCTACATACATAGATATCTTTCATTTTGGTCCACATTTCGTGAGTAGTAGTGCAACTTTTGAGCTCATCAAATTCAACATAATTAAGAGTAGATGTAATTTCAATCATCGTGATGTTATAATTTTTCTTTTCAACAATCTCTTCAACTATCAATGTTCCAGTAGGAGCCTTGTATTTATTATCAAGATATTTACAACTTGAATCATTGATAGTTGCCAAGTGTGAGCTCATAAGTTCTTATCATGCTACAAAGTTGTCTCTATTCAACTTGGGAATCTCTCTTCTATTAGACATCTTGATGTTTAGTTTAGGTCCTTGAAACCTTATTTACAAGCACCAAAAGATCTGATACCAATTGTTAGAAATATTAGAGGAATAACTAAGAGGGGAGGGGTGAATTAGGTACTACAAATAAATCCTAGATCCCTTAGATGTCAATACAAATCAAAACATAAACTCTGATTAAATTGTATTCTACTATTACTTGAAAAACACATAGGCACTAAACTAACACTAGCTAATACTGCAACTCGGCAAGTACTAATAATTAACTTTAACTTGGCAATATCTGAATATATTGATCTTAATGTGATTATTTGTGATTAACTTTAATTTAACTTAGTTGCATACACATAAGATAAATAGCATGAACACAAGTGACACCAATTTTTAATGTGGAAACCCAATTTGGGAAAAATCACCAATTGTAACTAGTTACTATTTTCACTCTTCTAATGTAAGTTGTGTTAGGAGCCAACCCTATTACAGGTTACAAAACACACTATTAGGTGTGACCCTATTAGAGGATTTAGTCACCCTGCTAGCAGTGGTGTTATTAGAGGTCTTCAAGACACTTCAAATAGAAATTCCACTTTATTAGAGGATTTACAACTCACTGTTAAGCCAACTCTATAAAGAGATTTAGATCACAACTGCAATGGTTAAAAGGTAACAATGAGATAACCTAATTTTTGATGCAATTGAACTTCTAATTATAGATCTTAATTCTAGCTTTAATACTTGATCCTTCTTGATCAAATGTATCTTTTGTAGCTCCACAAGGGTACTCTTCTTATCCTTCAAATTCACTTCCTCTAAGCATCTTCAAAACTTCTATTATGTGCATATATTCAATCCTCAACTTGACCTTATATTTATATCTTACACATTGTGAAGCTGGCTTGAATACAACTTTGAATACTTAACATTCATCTCCTTAGTCAACTAGAACTAACAAACAAATCAATTGAACTCAATATGCCAAAACAAGAAAATTCTTTGTTAGTTGACCCTGCTCAATAAACACTAACCAAAAATAGATTTTCTTTCATTAACCAAGTGAGCTCGATTAACACTAGCTCTCATGCCAATTTTCCTTGTCTCCTGAGTGAACTCATTAGACACTACCTTTTGTGAATTCTCTTTCATAATCAAGTGAGCTCGGTTAACACTCATTATCTTCCAACTTCCTTTTGTCTCCTGAGTGAACTTGATAGACATTGACTTCTAAACTTGGCATATAGAGGAATACTTGGCAAACATAGGGAACTATATTTGTTGCATGAGTGAGCTTGACATACACTGACTGGCAATGATATGACATTTTGTGTAACATTAAAGACAATATACAATTGATCAATTATTTTCAACAAGAAATTCATATAGTTGCATTGATAAATTGCATTCATCATCAAATAGTAAATACAAAAAATATATCTCTTTTGTGGTTATTTTTCAAAATAGAAGATCAAACATCTTATCCAAAATTGGTTGGAACTAGCAAAGGCCTCTTTGTGAACATACACATTTATCTTCAATTGAGCAGATTCTAGTAGGTTGCAAGATCACCCGAAACCTTGGAGTTGATCCTAGATTAACTTTTCAAGAGAGGATTTTGAAAGGATTCCTACCATTAAGCTTCATGAAAAACAAAATCTCAATAGGTTCCAATGTAGATTTGGAATATCATTACAAATCACCTATGAATTTTTAAAGCCAATTATAACCTTTGGATGTAATAAACATATTGTATTGGAAAAATTTCCTAATGATTCTAAAGGGACCATAACACCAATCAAGGATTTTTAGGATTGATTAATAATTTAATAAGATACATTTAGAAACCTTATTAATAGGTAGAAAATATTAGGAATTCATTAGTAAAGGATTTCAAGTTTGAATATTCAAATCCTAATGGTTAGTTAGGTATTGGTAGGATTAGAGAAAATAAATTATTTTAAGGAGTTTATTGAATCAAAATGATTGGAATTGGTTTGAAAAATATATAATAAATCCTATAAAGTCTCTAAGAGGCATTTGATGTAAGTGTGTTTGGTTAAATGGAAAGGCAAGTTGAAATGTAATAAAAGTGTTATTTTTTTGCAAATTTGGCTTTGCTTTAAAATTTCTCATATTTAATTTGGCCATTTAAATTTTGGGGAATGAAATAAACATTATTGTAATCTCTATTTTATTTTTTGAATTCATTGGTGATATTAATTGATCAAATTTATCTTCGTCCACTTGACTAATTTGATCAATAAGGAAATTACATTGTTTTGAGGGTCTTAATGTGTTAAAGGTACATTCTATGGATTTTTGATCATTTTTCCCTATAGAATAGACCTCATATAGTATAAACATGATGTTACCAACCTTTAGGAATTTAGGGAAAGCATTTAACTAATGATCACTATGGTGTTTGGTTGGAAATGGGTGGAAAAGTGTTGCTATGGGAATATTAGTAGAAGTTCTACCTAAATAAGAAAATGATTTCATGTTTGAGGGAGTTAGGGCATGCCTTAAACATGGTTTTAAAACTTGGTTTGGGTTCAGAAATCATTGGAAAGCATGAGAACTAGAATCTCCTAATTTTGGATCCATTTAAGTGAGGGTTTGGTAAAAAAAACTAAGAAGTGGTCATATGGGGAAAATGGTTTGATAATCCTTGGTTTGAGAACATATTAGAAGAATATATAAATTGGGAGTGTTGGATCTTAAAACTATAACAAACTTCCTTTGTAAGAGTGGATTAAATTTGGTGCGATCAACACTAGTCTATACAATTGGTCTAAAAAACCATAACAAAGTTTGACATATGTCAGAGTACTTCCAAGAGTGTTTAAAAGTGTAGTTTTTTGGCTAATGTTTTGGATAGTTTTTTTGGAAAATGAAAAAATAGTGAAATGTGACCTAGTTGGGAAATAGGCCTAGTTGAGTACCGAGAGAGGGTTTTCTGCAAGATATATTTGTTGGGTTATATAAGCAACAGGAATAATTTTTCTTTTAAACAAGGAAACATAACAAGGGGTTGGAACAAGAAATAAAATTTAAGATCAAGATTTAGTACCATTGAGGGTATTTGAAGGGTTTGGGAAAATATAAAAATTTGAGCATTATTCTAAAGTTTGGTATTCCTATTTATATGTAAATTTTAATTTTCTTGTCTTTGCATTAGAATCTAAAGAGGTGATAAGGATGGGGGTCTATAGGAGAACCATAAACCTCTTAGTGATGACTAGGAGAGGAATGTGAATCCCCATCATCACAATCACCATCTAAAGTGGAGGAATAAAAATCCTCATCAACATTAGGATGATTAACATACTCCAAGTAAGTATCATGATAATGCATTTTCTACAATGTAATGGTGGAGGGAGAAACAATACAAGAAGAAATAATATTCTTCTCAATCAAGAACTTCTCTCAATAAAAAACTCATGAGTAGTGGGTTGGAGAACTCTATAGCCTTTAAGATCATCGAGATTACCAACAAACATACAAGGAATTCTCTACTCATATATCCTTTCATTTCTTAGTTTGAATGTGGTTACACATAAGATAACCAAAAAATATTAAATGTATAACTATGGGTTTCTAACCAGTCCAAGCATGAAAATAAGTTCTCCACTTCAGAACTTTGTGAGGAAACTGGTTTTGTATATAAAAAGAAAAATTGGTCACATTTTTCATAGTACCAAGGTGTCTAAAAATTGGAATGAATCATACAATCAAAAATCTCCTTTAAGGACTTGTTATTGCATTATACTACACAAATTTTTTGCTGGTTGTATAAAAGTATGTGTTGCTTGCTGATAACTTCAAAAGGGAATTTATTTTTAAACTAATTTCTAACATATTCTTCCCCGTTATTTACATGAAAAATCTTAATGAAATTTCTGAATTATATATTGACCAAAGATTTAAAATCTAGAGAACTCTCAAAGTTCTCCAAATTTGGTTTTAAAAAGTAAACACGTGTCTCTAAAAAATGTCATTGATGAATGTCAAGAGATATCTAACTTCTCTAGAAGATGGTTCTACAAATGTTCTTACCAAGTTGCTATGTCTAACTCTAATATTTGTGTATCTCTCTCATGCTTTAACTTTATCATATTTCTCTGAATGATGCTTAACAATAATGCATCCTTGGAAAAATTCATCTAGAGAATCAAATAGAAGGAAAACTCGAGACCATGTCATATTGCTTGAGTGATTGCAAGTAAAGGTAGTTCAAGTGTACAAAATTTTGACACTACAAAAATATAACTTCATTCATGAGAGTAATACTATTGAATGAGAGTTGGGGCAAAAGTGTTCCTCAATTTTGTAATCATGAAATTGTACAACCCTATGCAAATTCTTATCAATTTGTACTTCAAATTCTCTAAGTTGGGAATTCTTGATGTTGTTTCATGAAGGAAATCAATTACACCTTGAATCATCCTAAGTCTTATGCTCTACAAATTCCATTTTTGAGGGTTTTCTTTGAGTTTTTCCTTGTCTCTCTCTTGAAAAAATGGGTTTTTCTTTCATGATTGCAAGTATGAATTTTTAGTAATCTTCAACTCCTTGATTGATTTTTGTTGATTATTTTGTTTGATTTTGATTTTTTTCTTATCTTAGGTTTATTTCTTTTTGAATTCCACTTGTTTTGAGTCATTTGTAGGTCTAATTTAGGTCTATTTTATTAGAGATTGATTTAGAGCTATATTCTAAGAGATAATAAGGAATTAAGATACTTATAGGTGAGCTTTATAAGCCTAACCACAAGTATTTTCCTTTGTTTAAAAGTCTATGGTGTGGAATAAGAATTCTACCAAGGTCTTTTAAGTTGTGAAAAAAGATCATTTTGTGAGTCATTACAATGTGTTTTGAGAAACATTCACTTGTAATGGTAAGATAAAAGTCCATCACTACATTTGAAATAATATTTTCAAATGAGAAATTAATTTTGTTAATGAAAATGTTATAATCTAAGTGGTCTTTTAAAATCCATTTGCATGCATCCATTGAACTTAAAAATGATTCTAGAGATACATTTAAAACCCACTATTATATTTTAGTTAATTTTTTGAAAGTTTATGTTAAAAAATTTATACATGTAAGTGGACTTTTAAATCCCAATTTCATGACTTCATTTAGAACATAAAAATTGCAAAGCATTATTAAAAAATAGATGTTTTGATTATGTAAAAATAGGTTTTAAAGGACTCCAAACCTATAACAAAGTATCAATGAAGAACTAACATAAGAGTTTAGAAAATCAAAGGCCATAGAGAAAAAGAAAAAAACATAGAAACATGAAAGACAACAAAAGGAAAGCAAAAGGACATCACCTGGATAGCTATAGAGTTTTCAACAAGTTTGCAGCTTGGTCTACTAGAATGTTCATATTTCCATAGAAGCTTTCATTTCATCTAGCTTTTTCACTTCCACTCCTTTATTCTTCTTGGAATTTTCCCTTGAACATTTGCTCAGTCCTTGGTCTTCATTCACAATAGAGGAGTCAAGTCCTTTAGCCTGGTCCATCTTGTTCAACAATGTATTGAAGTTATTAGCCATAGTCTTCAAAATGCTACAATTTTGGTCAACCAATTTCTTGATCATTTTTTCCATATTACTAACTCTAGCATCTAGGCTCTCCATGCTTTTTTGAATATCTTTATTTTCTTATTCTAGGTTCCTTTTTTTGGTTTTAATTGGTGATACCCATTTCATTAAGTTTTTAACTTCTTCTACATTGCCAATGGCTTCAGATAGCCTATCAATATGTGGCCCAATATTCCCCCTTTCCATCCTACCAAAAATCCTTTGAAATCTCCTACATTTGTTGTTTAAGGGTCCCAACATCCTTCAAAATTGACCTTGGATTACCCATGAAACCCTTTAGGGGCCCCTTCTAACCCTCTTCCCTATTATGCTCAAAATAATGCTCTTGCTCCCCTTGTTTTTTTAAAATCCAATTCCACCTCCTTGGGAACATTTTTATCACCTAAGCATCCTGAACTAACACCATTTTTCTTTTTCTTTCCATACTTTTGATTAAAGGTTCATCATTAGAGGGTACAAAGACCTTATCCACATTCTAACTCCTATTTCCTGAGACCTTCCCTATAGTTCCTCTCTTTTGAAAGCCCTTTCTCATCTCCTCCTCATAATCACTATCTTGATCCAACTCACTCTCCTTACCCTTCCTTTTCTTCTTGTAAGTGCTACTAAAATCCCCTTTCATGTTCTACTTTACATCCACCTCATCCTCTTTATCCTTGACATCCTTATCAAAGTCCTCCTCCAAACCACTACCCTCCATCTCATCATCAATCACTTTCTTACTCTTCTTGGGTCTATCCACCTATTTTACTTCAAAAGGTTCATAATGAGAATCATTAACCCCTCATGGCATGCATGGTCTCTTTTAGGGTCATTTTGAAAGGCCAGAATTGAATTACCTAGAGATTGTCTAAGATAAAAAGGCAAATTATCCTAATCCCATGTCTAAAATGATTGACTAACATGAAATAGTGACCATAAATCTTAGTGAAGCACCCATCCTAAGTAAGAGACTCAATAACCACAAACACAAAAAATCTCCAAGGGCACAAAATGAATGCTAGTTTAAAGTAGGAATTACCTATTTTAACCAGTTTGTTGCATTCTTTGGCTGAATCTACAAACTCATCAACCACCCTATCTGAGAGGTTCCTATCCCAGTAAAAATTAATGCTCTTCATCTCCAGTCCTGTAGCTTCAACTATGATGTCTTCAGACACCTCCATCCTTTGATTTCCCACTATAACAATCCCATCTTTCCAAGTCTTAATGAACTATTGGGTAATAACAAGGTTGTTTCCTTTTAACTTTTCCATAAAACCAGTAAAGTTCCCTTTCTCAAGAATTTCCCAAATTTCCCTCTTCTTCCTCCACTCTTTACAACTAGCCAATTCAATTATTATTTTCCTTCCTCGCATCTTCTTGTCTCAAAAATGAATTTCCTCTCTTCTCAGAAAAACCCTCTACATTTGAATATTGTAGTTGATATCGCAGCCAAGGAATAGAGTGGCAAATAAAACCCACAATCCATGTGATATTAAATGGTAATATGTTTTCCTTCTCATAATAGCCCACTTCTTCCCAATTCTATCCATATAATGATTACTTTTTCCTAACATAATCATCATTAATGAAGCACTTTTTCTTACTTCTAACTTTTTCATGTTCGATTAGTAAGCTCCCCTCAATAGATATTATATCATTATCGTTCCATATTACCTTTTCAACACTCTTCCATGCCACACTAGCTACCTAGTTAGTAACTTGATTCATTTATTTATAATTATGAGTGATAACACAAATTTCAAAGGAATTGATAAGATCTATGGCTTGACTAATAATATTATTAATAGTCCAGGAAGAATTGGTAACTTTATTAACGCAATTAATTAGATTAAGGGGGTCCCCTTGAAGCAATATCTTATTCAAATTCAAACTCTTTGCATAGATAAGACCATAGAGGAAAGAACTAACCTCTACAACATGGTTAGTTTGAATTCCAATAGGAATGGCCATTCCACCCATTCTATCTACATTTGCATTCCTAATAATGATACCACAACCATTAATTCTTGGGTTGTCTTTTGAGGCCCCATCAAAATTTATCTTATACCAGTCCATCAGGGGACAATCTCATCTAGCTAAATCCCTAAGGTTAGGACACTTTTGCATCAAAATAATACCATTTAGATTCCAATTCTGAATCATGAATTCTTTCCATTCATTTTGAGGTTGTTGACCTTTTCCATTGGATTTGATATTCTTAGTCACCATATTCTTAATCTTATAGAAAATCTAATCTAGTTTAGATTCAACACCCTTAAACATCCTATCATTACTTTCATTCCAAATGCCCCAAAAAAGGAATGGGAGAATAAAATCCCACAATCTCAAAACTAAGACATTATTAGAAGGTGGCTTCCAACCATTGAAAAAATGTTGAATGGTAGTAGGGAAAACTCACACAATATTTAGTAAACCACAGACCCTTTCCCAAACCCTTTTAATATAAGAGCAGTGCATAGTCATATGGTTAACTGACTCAACATCATTCTTACAAAGGTAACATCTATTAACAATGTTGAACCCTATCTTCAATAAGTCATCCATGGTAAAAAAAAAATTCCTGCAAAAGAATACAAAATAATATGTTAACTTTGGGGGTCATATCTTTAAACCATACTTTACCCCCAATAAGGCTCAGAATGCTCTTCAAAAGCATTAGCATACACCAAGGACACAAAAAAGAGCCCATTAGGATTATATTTCTAGATTAGCACATCCTCCTCATTGCTTAAAAAGAAAACATTTAGAATCTTATTGAGATCAATCAGGTTTCTATCCACCCTCTTGAAATCTAGCCATTTATTCTCCTCCCAATAGTCTTCAACAAAAATCTCAAAGAGATTCTTACATTGCTCCATAAAACCATTCTACCTTTGATAATTATTGAAATGATAATCAAGAATCCAAATATCATCCCAAAAAGGAACAATCCTCCCATTTCCCACCTTCCATCTGACCCCTTTCTTAATAATATATTTATATTTTTGAGCATTTTTCCAAATCATAGAACCCCCTTGCACTGACTCATTATTAAGAAAGTCTCTAAGATATTGGTTCTCCCTATTATACTTATTGGTCCAAATAGCATGCCATTTACCTTCCTCTTTGTGCCAACTCCATAACAACTTGGTAAGCAAACAATCATTCATAGTTGTAACTCTTCTCAATCAAAGTCCACCTTTATTAAAAGGCATACAAACCTTTTCCCAAGCAATCAAGGGAAATATTTTTTTTTTCCATACCCGTCCATAAGAAAAGCTTCTAAATTTTGTCAATTACTAGTGCAAACTTTCTAGGGATCTTAAAAACACTCAAAGAATATAGAAAAACATTTTGTAAAATAGATTTGAGAAAAATAACCTTACTAGCCTAACTAAGGAGGGAACCTTTCCACACTGCTAATTTTGAATGAATTTTATCAATCATTGAACTCCAAAACATTTCAGGTGGGTCCAACCTAGTAAGGTGCATTAAAAAATAGATGTTTTAGTATATCTTCATTTTGGTTTTTGAAACACAAGTTTTGAACTTTCTTTGTGAGACCAAAAACCCATCTTTATAACTCTATTGAATTTTAAAATATTGACATGCTTGCAAAGACACTACAAAGTCTTGTCTACATTTATGTTATCTTTACATGCTTTCAAACATCATCCAAAATTCTATCATTGGGAATTTACAACAAATAAATGTTAATGAAAGATATTTCCATTAGTGTTTGTAGTCACATTACCATCTATAGAGCCCATCTAGAGCACTGAATGCATTATTTTAAAGAAAAAACACTTCTAGCACTTACAGTGTCAGTTCAAAAGCTCATCTAGGGCATTTGTTGATGATTTTAAAAGGAAAAATTAATTGTCAACACTTAAGATGTCTATTTGGACTTGCAATGATTTCATTAAAAGTGTATCCTTCATCAAACACTTGTAAAACAACTTCCAAAATGCATCTTAAGTGATCTCTATTTATATACCAAGATAAAAGCCCATTTTGGGCATTGGAGGCATTTTTTAAGAGGAAAATAATATTTCCAAGTTTGAGTGTTGGTGAGAAATTTTTTCCTAGGGCATAACATGTAAGTCTAAAAGCATTTGCAACTTATTTTTTTTGATTGAAAACCACATAAATTCTTTGTAGATTTGATTATCTCCTATCATTAAAAATTGGTTTTTAGTTCCAAGTATAAACTCTATTTATTGTGTTTGTAAAAGTCTTTTCAACTATTTTTCTCAATTTTTTTGGTTCACATTAATGGTCATTTTTCAAGGAGTTGTCATGGGCTGAAAATGTATTGATTTGGTCAAGTTTTGTTGCCTATTTAGCCAAGATATCATTTCCTCTTCACAAAATAGGCCAGGTTTTGAATGATTGTTTTGTTTTCATTGTGTAAATACTTGTGTCTTGGATTTTATTTTTTATCTTTTATTTTTTCAAATAATTTTCAGATTTATATGGCTTTTTTTTTGGAAGTATTATTTTTTTTAAAAAAGAAAGTAAAAGTACTAGATTTTTCCAAAAAGAAAGAACTTCAAAAGTGCATATTTTCCCACTTGTATCTGGAATTAAAATGTCATTTGTGAGTTTATTTATATTTTTAAATGCAAGTTTTCTCCCAATAAAAGTGTTATCTCTCATATGTATACCCTATGTTAATTTGCACAAAACTAGACATATCTAGAGAAATATGGGATTATTTCATGGCTTTGAGTGACCTATAGCTGAAATGAGTGACCTATAGCTGAAATATAACTCTGAAGAAGGTCAATGTCCCTATGCATCACCTAAAACTAAGTCTCTTATGAAGAGAAAGGGTAAGATGTAAAAAATGATAAAATAACAACTTCAAACAACTTGAGCAAAAACATAGATACTAGTATAGAAGGTGATCACCAAAATACTTAAAGTTGCACAAATGTAGTGAACTACATTAATAACCCTCATATGGATTTAGATATGACACAAATCATAATTTCATGTTTGTGCATTAATTAATGTAATTGATTTATTTAATTAAGTTTTTATTATGTTTAAGGAAATTGACTAATTGAGGTGAAAAATAATAAAAGAGCATATATGGAGACAAGATGCATGAAAGGAGTAGATTTAAAACATAAAAATAAATGATATGAAATGAAAAATGTGAATATAAAAAATAAGCTTAAAAGCTAATGTTGGAAATCTATTGGGAAAGTAAGATTCTAAGAGGGGAGGTGAATCAAGATCTATAAACTTTTAACTCCTTGACACAAATCAAATGCATTCACTATTAACCCATCTCATATTAGCATCATGAATCATATAACCATAAAATGAAATAGATCTAACTATGCATCACATCCATAAACATGAAAGTAAATGTAAACACATAACACAAAGATTTCTTACCCAAAAATCCTCCAAGGCAAAGGAAAAATGGGTGTGGGGATGACACCCACAAATCTTCACTATAGAAGCACTGAAGTGTGCCTGTTAAGGCTACAATATTTTGATCACTTCCAATGATCTACCTTGTGAGGAGTGTGCCTTGCTAAGAGCTTACAAGATGTATTCAATCTACATTGATTAAAGGATTTAAACTTAAAACTAAGTAAGCACTTTATTAGGAGATTCAAATAGGCCTTTTAACACCACTTTATTAAGAGATTTACCCCAATTCACTTGCTAGAATGTATTAGTACTTGATCCTTTAGTTAACACTCTGATGTTGGATTATAGATCTTCTCTTTTTAGTTCTAATTTGATCTCCTTATTTGATATACTATGTTATGTCCTCCACTGCTAGGCTTCTCTATATGATCTATGCTTCTAAACATCAAAACATAACCTTCCTTTGTTCATACACTTGAATCTTCAATCTCTCCTTCATCTCTCACACACATACACATGATCTAGGGGTCAAACTCTTCTTGAATAAACATCTAGAGAAGGTTATAGATCATGATCAATAATTTATATTTATTCCTTTTTCTTCTGAGTCCTTCCAATTTTTTGATTGGTTGATCACTTGCATAGGGTTCAATGTTCTCTGACAAAATGTGTAAACAAGTCCTTAGCTATCTCTACAATAATTCAATCATATTTAGAAGTCAGCCAAAATGTTTTACGTAAGTGTTTGTGTCATTTCAAATACATATAAAAAAACTAATTTACTCAGCACTTGAAATAGCTCGACACTCAGTCATAACAGATAATCATGTTGTCCCTTGGATTCTATATGCTTGACACTATTTGTGAAGCTCAACATGAACTAACTCTTCTTTTCTCAATCTTTGCAAACTTTTAACTTACTTTGCATAAGCTAGCACTCAGTTATATAGGGGCTTTCGACAACTTAAGACTTGCTTGGCTCACACTGAGATGTAAACAAGACCATAATCATTCGGCCTTCATTGGGTGGGTTACTCCTAGTGAGGACCAACCAACTCTTCCTAGGAAATGACTAAGTGTTTGACATTGATAGTCAACATGACTTACATATACACAATCTCCCCTTTTGACATTAGTGACAAAAACACTTTGTCATGACTGATCATTCCATTCAAAATTATCAAATAACACTCCCCTTAGACTATGACTTGATCTATATACATCATATATACATCTCTCTATAAATGAGTAATATTACATTGTCATAACTTTGATCTTTCAGCTTCATCTTGTCCTACTTCCTTGATCTTGTTGTTGACAATTGGCTAATGAAGATATGCAATATTTGTCATTTATGGCAACACATAATGTTCATGCTTACGAGAAATGTTGGAGATAAAGATACTTAGCTTTTGGTACTTAGAAAATTTCCTAAGTATTAATTTTGTATACAACAATGTATTATTTAAATGTAACTTGTTACTCACATCATATTATGACTAGCAAAGTTAGTTGGAGATAGTATACATGTTGATGATGATGCGTATAACCTTGGAATTTAGTACACAATATACGAAAAAAGATATATTCATGTTTTAGCCATAAAGAAGTATAGCATAATTAAAGGAAAATAATTTTTTTTTTTACAAAATAATTACTTGTCCAATTGGGGCCAACATCCTAGATGTTTACTCTAAGTTGGAAAAGTGTATTATGGTCATAACTAAACTAGCAACAATTTTTGTAAAGGCGTGGTATTTATGCAAAAGATATCTTGCAAATTCAGGTGTGGAATCATGGTAGAAGTTGTGATATGTTTTATGAAATTTTTTGTGAAAGTGATATATGCAAAGCAAGGTGTTTTTTAGTGGCTAATAATTTGGCTAATAATTTAAGATTTGATACAATTTAGTTCTAGAATATTTAAAATCACTCAATAATTTATTTTATTGAAAAATTTAAACTCAAATATTTGGCAAAATATTCGTTACATGATTAGATTTAAGTCACCTAAATATAATATATTACTAGAGAAATTAAATTGAGCTCACCAATAATTATCAAAATTATTAGTTACTTTAGGGACATATCGCCAATATTTAGTTTTCACTATTGATTTAAAGTATATGTAACATCCTCATAATATTCCATGAGGTAAAAAAATGTTAAATTTTGATTTGTAATATTCATGGTGATTAATGAGCTTCCTATTATTATTATTATTGAGATTCATCAATATTTTATAATAAAAATTATGATTCAAAAATAATCACTAATATTAATCATATTTAGTATAAAAAATTAAGAGATTCGCAAATAGAAACTTGTAATTTTCTAAGATAATGAAATATTCGCCAATATTTTATATCCTTTTTTGGAGGTAGCTTTCTTAAAATTTACCTTGATGTGAAGTTTTGTAAAGCTATTTTGTTATCCAAGATCGAGTTTAAGATCAGAGATCAGTTAAGAAAGAAGTTACAGAATCTATATTCTAGATGTCTAATTACTTGTTTGGGTAGTGAGCTCTTCTTGTAATTGGAAGTGCATGTTTGGGTAGTGGGCTCATCTTGCATCTACTATACTATGACTCTTAATAGAGTTGGTACAACTCCTAACAGGCTTGGAATCTCCTAATAGGGATTCAAAGTCTCCTAATAGGGACTCTTTATATAGAATTTTCTCGTTGACTCCTAAGAGGGTCCATCCTTTAATAAGGAACTTATTAATTAGTATATTATCTCTAGTGGGTGTCATTCCCACTGGGGTTTTCCCTTGGCTAGGGTTTCCCTAGTTAACAAAATATGGTGTTATGAGTTATCTTTGTGCGTGGTTACTATTATTGTTCAATTTTACATTATTACTTTATTATGTATGGTTTAAAGTAACAAATAATATCTAGTTGGCAACTAAAGTTTGTAGATTATTGATTCACACCCCTCCAAGTAATTCCTATTTCTAACACTTGTTGCCCCTTGAATATATGACATGATTATACTATTTCCCCCTTATTTTTTTCACAGGTGGCTTTGGGGTTGTTGGGGTCAAATTATACTTGTCCATTTTTTTTTTATGAATTTGTAAAATCATGGCCAATGTGTGGTCCCAACTGGACATGACAAATTCCAAAAATTGTATCTTGATTTCTAGTCAAGTATCTAGATCCACTCAATTGTTCACTATTAAGAGATGTGAATCTCTCTAGATTAAATTATTTATAGCTATTAGTTGTTTTTGCATCACCTCCAAATGAGGTATCAACATAGATTGGACAGAAATAATTTTTTCTCTAATGTTGTAATCTTTAGCCATCAACTTGACTAATCTACCTTGTGCAAAAGTCAATCTAATGAAATGAATGGAGCTTGAACTTGCATCCATGCTTAAAGAATGTATGATTGACTTCAAATCTAACTGAAGCTTATAAATAGATTGCTAATTCTCCTTGGTGGATAACTCAACATCACAAATATTTTTATAGAAAGAATGAACATTTTTTATAGCTTCCTCTACATTATGTACAAGGGTGGAAAGTTCAACTTGTTCAATAGTAATTTTAGTTGAAACTTTGTCCAAAACTTTGGTCTCAAACTTATTTTCAAACCACCTCATGAGCTTTTCATTTTCCTCAATATCATGATTTTTGACCTTCTCAACAATATGAACTTATTTATCTATGATAGGTGTCTTCTCATTAACATTATGAATCTCAAATGCATCAACCAAAATGTGTTTTATTTCATACAATACCTATCTTTGTTAATGTTCTCTTCTTAGTTCCTCTTACATTCTCTTCCTCTTCAATCATTCTTACAATATTTGCATTTGGTCAAAGGTTATTGTCTATAGGTCAAACCTAGGAATTATGATGACCTCATCTAGTGTCACTAGCTTTCTAGGTGACTTGACCTTTTTCTTCATCTTCTTTGACCTAGGTGTGCTAACACTTGACAATGTGATCTGTAATGGTGTCTCTTTAGCACTTGGCCTTGAAATCTCTTGGTATGCTGTAGTAATCTATTTTCAAGTAGATAAAACTTATTGTTTAGGTGTAGCAGTTGATATGGGCACAACACTTGGAAATTGCACTAATGCTTGGATTACCTCTTGTTTTTTTGGCTGCTAAAACTCCTCATTCTTTTGTATCTCAACCTCCTTTTCTCCCTCAATGTGAGGTCATGATGCATCAATTGTAGAGTTATCTTCTTTTTATTACTCTTCTACTTATTCTTTGTCAATGACAATATTATTTGTGGGTGTTGGATGTAGAAGTGTAATTAGTGCCTGCCCTTTTCCTTGAAAACTTAAATTTTGTTGACCCTTCTCCTCAACTATGACTGTCGTATGAACATGTGTTGAATCCATAGTTGGTGAAATCTCAATCCTTGGATTATCATGAATTTTTATCAGTATTGGATAGATGCATGGTAGAGGGGTGTCTAAAGTTTCCATGATAACTATACCATTTTTTACATTAGCTTTGTTCAAGACATTGATATTTTTTTGTGTTTCCTTAGGCACAACTTCTATAGTGACAACATATTGTGTTCACTTTCCTCTACCTTTCTACTTATTTCTTCCTCAATATTATCTAGATTATATCATAATCTTCTTTATTAGCTAGTTATTTTTCTACTTCTTCTTTGTCCTTTTCTTCAGTTGTTGTTAAGGTCAACAACCCAAATGCATTCTTCAAAACTAAGGTGCTCTCTTGCACTACATCTTCTACTTTATTTTTTTAAATTTTATAATCCCTTGTCTTAGGCATAAAATTCTTGGTGAAGTCCCTCAAGACTATAGACATGTGTGTCTTCCCAAAATCTGGCATAGTCTAGGCTAATGTGGCTTCTCTTATTTTCCTTTTAATAGACAATGGCAATTTCCACTTTGTATCCATCTTATTGTATAATTCTTCAAGGATTGACTTTCCTAACTCTATAGGAGTATACTTAAAATTTATCATCATATCCAATCCTACTTGCTTTACCTTTTATATATCAATCCTCTCTAAAGAATAATATTTAGCTTGTTTAAAACCTAAAATTATTGTTGAATTTTGGATATTTTCATATACCTTATCAATATCTTAAGAAGGTTTCTTGAGAAAAATTTGAAACATGTTCATATCATATGATTCAATTGTTTTTCCTTCATCCTCTTCATCATTAGGCATGACTACTAATTTCCTCCTTGACTTCTTCTTTTGACCCTACTCAGTCCCTTTGGTTATTGGTTTCCTCTTTTTTAGGGACTTTCCCTTAACTAACTTAGTTATCTCTGATGCCCCTTTCTTTGGCTTATAAATTTCAAGAGACAGTTCCCTAGATCCTTGTTTTGTTACTCTTCTATGAGGTCTAGAGGTGGGAAGTGTAACACCTTTCTTCGGATTCCTCTTTACCTTAGGCTCTATAGTTACTAACTTCTTCTATTATGTTACCTTAGGTTTGTCAACCACTAACTCTTTTCCTTTTAATTCATCTTCTTCCTTGTCATTTTCCTCATCTTCCCCTTTGCCTTCTGTAATATGTAGGGGTCCCTTACCAAGTTTGTTTTCAAGATCTATGAACATCTTCTTCCTTTTCCTATAGAACTTGGGAAATTTTCTTTGCATAAGCATCTTGAAATTGGCTAACTCATAGGTACTAAATGGATCAACACTATTTTCTATCTCCTTTGATGGCAAGGCTATTGCTTCTATAGATATCTCATCAATGTTTACCTCATATTGGATAGGCCTTAACCATGCACCCTTGGCAAGATAAATTGTGCATAGATATAGTTAGTTTCTACCATGAAAAAAATTTCATCATAATATTCATCAAAAAGTGACTTTGGGATCCTCATTATGTTCTTCATTTTACATCTAAACTCATCAAATCATTCATCCAAAATAATTTCAAAATTTCTCCCAATTATTCAATGAAATCATCAATTTTCTCAATTACTAGTTTGGTCTTATCCCACACAACTTCTTCAATAGTAAGGGATGACTTTTGCACATAGAAGAATATACACATTAAGAGTGATCCAAACTTACATGAATTATTTTTAGCCTTTCTGATGGCTTGAATATTCTCATCTAATTGGACCAATTGTAGCTCGGCAAGGTCATAATTATGACCCTTCTTCACAATCTTATATCCCAGGTCTATTGCAATCCATGACACACTATTCAGTTGGCTTGATAAATAGAATTTGTGTGCAATCAAATGGACTACATACAATAATAGGATTAGTGATTCCATCTATAGACATCTCTCAATTATTCCATTTGGCCTTTGTTTGTTCTTTGTTAATGTTCTTGCCTGAGTATCGCATGGTGTTTACTTGATCTAACCTATTACTCGATGTATTATTGTCTTGTTTATTTTTACTATCCCATTCTATAGCCACATTTTCATGTCATGCACCCTATTCAAAATAATCTATATCCACTAAAATTTGAAAACCTTTGGAAAAACTAGGGCATGAGTAAGCCCTTTCTTGGCAACAATTTTATTCTCCACTTTTACTAGTCCATTCTCACACAATTTTTCATAAGCATTTCTAAGTTCAAAATCTCCAATATCTCCTATCTTTCAATATAACATGACCGCAAGTCATGAACCATGATAACTCTAGAAGAAATTGATGACAAAGTGTCAAATGGGTCACCAATAATTTCAATCTTTGGATATGCCCTAAATTTTGGTGGGGGTCATTAATTGTTACTATTGAGATAATGAGTGTTGCACACATTACATAATATTATTGTATTGTATTATTTTATTTTAGTATATAATGTTGCACCTAGAAGCACCTAGATGGTTGTGCAACATGGAGAGATTCCAATGGAATATTCTTGATGAGTTGTATTGTAACATTGTGATAATATCTGATGTAATTATATAATATTGGGGAAAAAAATTAAATATCCACTATTGAATGTGGGGTCAATTGGTGAGGTAGCACGTGGTTTATGTCATACCACTTGGTGGTTTTGTGGGACTTGCTACTAGATAAGGAATCATAAGGGTAGTTGTAGAGACAAGAGAAAAGGGAAAAAAGGAAAAAAGGGAGAGTCAAGCAAGACAAGGCTTGATAGGTTAGTGAAGGAAGCATTTGTGAAGGTTGGAAGCATGGCACAGGATGATTCATGTTTTTTCACATGGATTTCTCAATTGTGCCTTTGGCTTTGAAGGCTTCTATGGTTGTATTACAATGGTATTTTTATTGAATAATACACGGTGATGGCTGCTTTTGGAGGTTGGCTTTCTTTTCCCTCAATGAGGGTTTCCAAGGGTACATCTTGTGTCACATTTTTATGGGTATGTTGTTTATTCTATTGCATGTGGATTTAAATTACATATTATTTCATATCTATTTTGGAATATGTGGAAACAATTATATTTTTGGTTGCAAGTTTCATTACAGTTCCTCAAAATATGTGCATTATTATCTTTCAAAACTTCCTTTCCACTTCTAGATGGTGATGCCATTTTGAACTATAAATTGTGAAAATAATTCAACAACTTCAAAAAAAAATTGAAATTGGCTCACAAACTTTACTTACTTCTCTTTGCAATTTATTGATGGCACATTGTAGAATCACACAAATTTTTGCACAAATCACTCTTTCAATCATCATTGAATCTCTTTATAGGCTCTTTAATTGCTTGGTAAGAAACATGATCTTCAAAATTCTCTATATAGATGGAAATGGTCAAATTGGATCTTCAATAAATGCTTCATACTATGGTGGGTGCAATACAATTATCTCATATTCAACATACAATTTGATTTACACAATATCTTCCTTCCATCACTTGGTTACCATTACCATTTCCATGTTTGGCTTAGTCTACATATCAACTCAATCTATATGGGAGCTCAGTTCACATAGAGATACTTAGTTATCATAGACACTAATACGTATACTCGACATCAATTGTGCATATGATCTCTTTGCTCATTTCTTGCCTAAAATCTATCCTAGTGCATCTTATTTCATATAGATATGGACTTTTAATATAACTTATGTTAGGAATTGGTGTATAATTTTAGCATTCAAATGTATAATTCCTTACATACCTTCTTTTCTTAGTTAGTGATAGTGTGATCACCCAATCCATTAGATGTAGTGATCTCAACTTTATTGGTTCTATTGTTTCCCTTTATTTCATTCTTTCTCCAAGTTTGATTCATCTCACTCCTTGTTTATTGTGCATCAACTTTTCCTTTTCTTTTGTTGTGCTCATTTCTAGGTGCTGGTGTTTGGGTCATGTAGTTCTTTCCTACATGTTAAATCTTATCAAAACTAAAACAAACCAAACTTTCATTCATATAACTCTTGTATTTGCCTCTAAAATGTGTCCTAATGTAGGTTTCTACAATATGTCCATATTTAAAACAACAATGACAACTATACCATGTTTTGTGTTGGAAACTACAATTGAAACAATTATTGTTTTATCATTGATGTCAAATCTACTGAGGAGACATGTTGCTATCTAATCTAAATGTCATATCTATTTGATAGTTATGAAAAGGATTTGAGAGTTTTCTAATAACAAAAGCACCTAGAGGAAAGGTTGAGTTATGAAAAGGAAGTTGTAATGGACATTTGATTAGTTAGACTTTGATAAGAAAATGTGATTTTTTATATCATTATGATGTTCAAGTCTTTACAGTACAAGTCAAAATATATCACTTATGTAATACTTGACCAAGTAATAGATTAAAAAACTAAGGAATGTCAAGTGGTGCTAGTGCCAACTGAGCCATAGTAAAAGCTAAGAAAATTTAGTGTTGATTGAGCATTAGTATCAACCAAGTGATAGTGTTGATTTCAATCTCTACAATGATTGAGCAATTTAGTGATGAACAAGTGCCAAAACTTAGTTATGGCCAAGTAACAATATTTTGAATGCATTTGAGGAATTGTGATTTCCAACTAACTCAGTTGATTTCTTGGGATATGGAAACCATGTTGAAGATAAGATTTATGAGTTGGATCATTTAATTCTAGGAGAGGATTAGGTATTATACCTAATTAGACAACCAAAAAGGAAAAAAAATGCACCCAAACAAGATAACTCATATAACTAGGATTCTAAAACTATTAGAATGTTTAGAATTACTGGGGGGGTGAATCAGTTAGCCAAGGTCCATAAGTACCATTTCAGCTAAGAGGATTAGGTAGTATACTTAATTTCAAGGACAATTATTACAGTGACCTTCAAATGTGGGTGCAATTAGTGTATTTCTAGCCTTTTACTTGCATTTATTTGTTTGATGTTCTTGCTTCTTGTAGTTAAAACAATATCCATTAAATTTTGGTTTAGGGTTCTTCTTACCATTCTTTCTTCTATAGATATTTGTTGTATGTCCTAGTTTTTCGCAATGGTGACAAATAGGTTTTTTTTGTTTTGGCTTTGTATTCCTTTGTTCTCCACTCTTTGATAATTCTCCTTCCTCAAATAGGTTCATAGTATAGCCTAGACTAGATATGTTATGAGGTTTTATTTGTGATCTCATTAGCTCTCCATAGTATCTCACAACTTCTTGAGATTTGTTCAACCTTTCAATAATTCCTTTTCATGTTTCAGTTCATTCTTTAAATTCTCATTCTTAGATTTCAAATTAGCAATCTCCACATCTTTTCTACTAAACCCTTGAGTGTAAGGAGTAGTCCATTGGCCATATCAAACTAATTTTGAGTAAGCCTTTGAACTTCACTATTTATTTCATCAATTCTTATAGATAGATGATTTTTATCCTCTTCAACTTTCTTTTTCTACTTAGTTACTTCACACAATATTACTGACTAGATTTCATGTTCTCTCTTTATTTCTCTTACCTCATCATGCAATGTGTTGTTTCTTTCCAACAGGTCTTCTATTAGTACATCACTTTCACTAGAATTTCCATTTTCAAGTAGTACTTCAATGTTTTCTTCTTGATATAGAGTGTCATTTTGTTGGATATCCAATTTCTTTCTTCTCTTCAAGCATTCTTCAACTCCTCTCTTGGTGCTTCAAGCTATTGTAGTATGATCTATATGTCAAGATTTAATTCACCAAAATCTTTCCCAACTTGTAAGCATCCATTTCCAAGATCTCAACTCTCAAGTTGTTAGACTTCTTCTGAGAGAACTAAGCTCTAACACTAATTTTTGGAAGTTTACTGGGAAGGTAATATACTTTGGGGGGGGCCTGAATTAGGATACATAATTTTTTTAACTCTTTGAAACAAATTAAATGCATTCACCATTAACCCTTCTCATATCAACATCATTAGTCATATAACCATAAAATAAAATAGATCTAACTATGCATCACATCCATAAACATGAAAGTAAATGTAAACACATAACACAAAGATTGGATACTTGAAAACCCTCCAAGGTGAAGGTAAAACTGGGGCGGGGATGACACCCACAAATCTTCACTACTATAGCAATAAAATGTGCATGTTAAGGCTACAATGTTTGATCACTTCTAGTGATCTACCCTATGAGGGGTCTTCCTTTCTAAGAGCTTACAAGGCTTATTTAGCCTACTATGATTAAAGGATTTAAACTTACAACTAAGTATGCACTTTTTTAGGTGATTTGAGTAGGCCTGTTAAGACCACTTTGTTAAGAGATTCACCACGATTCACTTGCTAGAATATATTAATACCTAATCCTTTGATTAGAGCTCTGATGCAAGAAAAAAAATCTTCTCTTTTCAATTATGATCTGATCTCCTTATCTGATATATACTATTATATCCTTTATTACAAGTCATTTTGTTTGATCTATGCTTCTAAACATCAAAACATAGTCTTCCTTCATTCATACACTTGACTCTTCAATCTCTCCTTTGTCTCTCATGCACATACACATGATTTAGGGTTCAACCTCTTTTGAAATAAATTGTTGGTCTCAAACTGGTTTTGACAATTGAGTATCATCACACTTAACTAATTTCTAAGTTGATGTTCATGTATAATATAGATATTGAGCTATAGTATGTGCTGAGCTAGGAATTCAGCAGGTGGCAAGTGAACTTTAGGTGTCAAGCAAGATTCAAGTGCTAAGTGATAAGTGATGCCAAGTCACTATAGGTGCCAAGTAGAGTATAGATGCTAAGCAAGATAGAGTTACTACAGATGCCAAGTGAGATAGATTTCCTATATGTGCCAAGCATCAACAATTAGTGAGTACCAAGTAACACAGAAAAAACATATGAGTTTTTGTCTTCACAAACCTAGATGTAAATCATTTTTGAGTTGACTTAGGATGAATCTCAAAGGATCTTAAAGATAAGATTGAATCTTGTACATTCCCTATGTAATCAGCATGCAACCAATAAGAAAAATGGAGAAAGCATGCAACCAATAAGAAAAGTGAAAGAATTGAGCAGGAAAAGAAGAATGAATATTGATTGTAGATTCATACCTAACCCTAAGTCTTCAAAACCTTTAAAAGGAGGATGAAACCCCATTATTTGAGTGAGAGTGAGAGTTTATGGGAGAATGCTAGCTAAGTGTAGAGGGGTGTAAAGACTTTGAAAAGGAAGAATAATGTTGCAGAATTTAGTTGAATAGAATAGAGCATCAAAATGTCAAGGAGAGACATATCAAATCAAGGAAGGATCAAAACAAAGAAAGCAGAACAAGGATCTAGAATCAACAATTGAAGATTGCAAGTCATTAGGTCAAGACTTTCTAATACTCTCTAGCCATTATATTAGGACTAAAAATCCTATAACGATAGGTTGGTCTAATAGCCATGTTGTAAGCCTTTCAACAAGGTGCTAAATCCTTTAACAAGA
This sequence comes from Cupressus sempervirens, assembly GCA_028749045.1. Classification (NCBI taxonomy): domain Eukaryota; kingdom Viridiplantae; phylum Streptophyta; class Pinopsida; order Cupressales; family Cupressaceae; genus Cupressus; species Cupressus sempervirens. The sequence goes on along the minus strand of CM053792.1, from coordinate 304,622,910 downwards.
TAACATTTGAAGTGAGTGTTTGTAAATCCTTTAACTAGGTCACTTTTAATAGGGTGTAAAGCCTTTAACAGGACATGCCTTTCATAGGACAAACCACTAGAAGTGGTCAAACTTTGTAACCTTAAATAGTTACAAATTTCTACAATGATAATTTGTGGGTGTCATCTCCACACTAGTTTTACCTTCTCATTTTGGAGGGTTTTTGGGTAACCAAAATCTTGTGTTATCTATTTTCATGCATATCTTTAATTTTCATATTAAGTAGATATGTTAGATGCATGTGAGTGATCTTAGCTAAAGGTTTTAAAAAGGTTAAAGTTACTTACTTTTGATTAAACCCCCCCGCCCTCTCGTAAATTCCAACAATTAGTATCAAAACTTAGTTCTCATAAGGAGGAGCCTTACAACTTGGAGAAAAGATCTGAAAATGGAAGTCTACAAACTTGGGAAGGTCATAGAAAACTAGGTGATTGATATAAAACTTTCTCTACATACTTTGGAAGAAGCTAGGGAAGAGTTGAGAAAATCTTTAAAGAGAAGAAGAGAGATTGCCATAGCTAAGAATGATACACAATACAAGGAGATTGATGCCTCAAAAATTTTTGCAAATGGATATTCCAAAGAGTTTGATGTAGAAATAGCATACCTAACGGAGAAGAATAGAGCTCAAGTAGAAGAGATTAGAACTCTCAAGATTGAACAAGAATCACAAGTCATGATGCTTTGTGAAGTAACTGAACAGAAGAAAAGAGCCATTGAAGATAAAGCTATGCTAGAAGATGAAAAGAGAAACCTTGGTAATAGATTGGAAGAAAAGTCAATTGAACTTGCAAGAATTTCAAACATGTAGCTAGACACCCTAAGTAAGATGATGAATGCACATCATGAACTAAATATCAAGGATATTGAAATCTCCACACTAAAGATGCAAAATGACTTGAAAAGAGAGAAGGACATTACAAAGAGCTTTAATAAACCAAATGAGGCCATCAAGTACTTTGAATAGCTACTAAAATCACCAAGAGCCAGAAATGATACTTCAAGACTAGGATATACTAGCACTAAAAAAGGAGATTCATCTAAGACTGCAGAAGAAAGAAGTAACAAAGGTAAGAACACTAAACCTACTTGTCATTTTTGTGGTAAAAAGGACATATGTCTAATGTGTGCAGGAGCAAGAATGCCCATCAGCGTGACAAACCTAAGAATGTGGGTCATTATCACAAGTGCAACAACCAAGGACATCAAGTACATGATTGCAGGACTAGAACTATTGGAACACCAAGATTTGAAGGTTATTGCTACAATTGCAAGAAGTATGGACATAGAGCTTTTTAGTGCAGGTCAAAGCCTATGTGGACACCCAATCAGACAACAAGGAGAATTAATCATGGACATCACTAGAATTGGGACTACAACACCAGATATAGCTGCCATTACTATCAAGAATATGGACACATCCATGAAAATTGCATAAGAACACATTTCAATGGAAACTACAGTAGATGGCTTAGCTAGACTACATGCTTCAGTTGTTTGAAGACTGCTCATATTAGCAAAAATTTCCCAACAAGGTCAAAGGCACCCAACTTAGAGTTCAACAAAGGAAAAGAGAAGGTAGATGTTGAACACATCAAAGGAGAAATAAATAAGACTTGGAAGAAGAAAGATAGAAGAATCACATCAAATGAAGGGATCACTTCACCTAAAAGGTCAAGTGGTCACACTTCATCCAACTAAGCAAATGAAGGTATGTGGAATTGATATACAAAGCTTTATCATACATCAATTCCTAAACAAGAAAGTATTGCAATGGAAATATCAACATGAATAGAGATGTAAAGCTAAAACTTCAAGTTTTCACCAATATTGTGGAATAAGAAAAGTTTCCTTTAGATGCTAAGTAAAATTCCAATACATCCTAAGTTGATTGCCAAAGTTAGTAGAAGCTAAATGATTAGTTGCAACCAAGCTAGTAGTGGAAGTCAAGTGAAGAGAAATTTTAGTTAAAGCTGAGTGAGGGATAGTTTAGTGGATGCCAAGTAGTGGAAAGATAATGGAAGCCAAGTAATGCAAAAATGCTTAAGAAATCGAGTGGATAGCTATAAACACACTAAGCATTAAATGCTATGAAATAGGGTATATAATCAAATTTTGAACCATTTTTCTTCATCATGAAAAAAGAGCTAAGATGAAGAAGAGTGTAGAAAAAATTCAAAGCACAAAATATAGCATTTGAGATGATTTCAATAGTGATTCAACACAGTTTCATCGATTAAAGGTATTTATACTAGTGTCAAGCTATACAGTTTCACATTTTCTTCATGTTTAAAACCCTAGATAGAAGAAAATGGCCTCCCATTCTAGGAAACCATAGGAGAAAGATCCTTTTAAATTCCAACTCATATCAAATGAAGTTAAACAACCTAATTTCTGGCCAATCCTTGAAGTGGCATACAAAGATGACATAGCTGGAGCCCTATCTATTATTCCTCCTAAGGTAGTTATAGTCCAAGATGTTAGGAGATGTTATAATTGCAAGATAGGAGGCATTGGAGACATGGAGATGAGTGAAGCATATGATAAGTTGTGTGAAAATGGAGTTTTGAAGGAAGAGTATCAAATTGTTGAAAGGAAGGGTTTGACTCATGCCCTAGAATTTCCCACTATCTTCAAAACAAAATGGTTTAGAATTGTACTTAGCAGGATTCATGATGGAAGTTTGTGGTTAGAAGATGGCCCAAGGAAGATAAAAAAAGATAATCATTCATAGAGTAATAGGGTATCCAACCCTAGATTGGCCAAAGACTCTCAAAAGTGATTCTAAGGAAGCTATTGAGAAGAAAACAAGTGCCAAATGGAACAAGAGAGGAATGACTATTGATACTATCTAAGACCCTCTTGTTGACTTTGTTATTAGGGATATTTCACATAAATTTTATCAATCTAGCAGACTTAACAGTGTACCTTGCATTGTAATGGATGTTGGTTACAAACTAGTGAAAAAGGATCATACTTATGATCTTGCAGAATTGCAATTGCAACAAATCAGTGAAAATCTAGCAATAATAAGGAGAACCAAGGGAGCACAGTGAAATTTTTTTGTAATTTTGATTTGCATATTTTTCTATGTACAAAATGAATTTCCATCCTTTGGAAAAGTAAGCTAGAAAACCAATAGGTCCATAATAGCTGAAGTAAATGAATATATTGAACAAATGGGAGCTAATTTTGAAACTCTTATGACAAGCTATTTTGAAGATTTCAAGAAGACAATGAAATAGAGATTAAGGATAACAGTTTCATTGGTAGAAAAACATGTAAACAATGTATGTTTTCTTGTAGATGTTGATTATACTTATATACAAGTGGCCATATGAAGGGTTAGATGGCTAAGACCTCTTGGATATGAAATTAACATAGATGAGACATTTGTAGGTATAATTGCATTATTAACAAAGGAAGGAGACAAGAGTGCACCACATTTTGAGACTTATGATGTGGTGAGATCAAAGGTGGACATGGAATTGAAGACTACCTCCACACTGAAGAAGGACAAATTGGTAAAGAAGTTAAAAGAAAAATTTGGTGAAGCTACTATTAAAGAAGAAGAAGAAGAAGAGGCTAAAGATGATGAAGAAGAACAAGGTCAAGAACCATTAGCATTGACCCAAGGAATGGGTGAAGATGTAGAGGAAGAAGAAGGTGCTGAGTAGGAAGCACCCAAGGTTGAACCTAAGAAGAGAAAAGCATAAAATAGCCTATTGTACAATGCAAAGGGAAGAAGAAAGTAGCTAAGCTGAGCCTAGCCAAACCTACTACAAGGGTAGACATAAGGGCAACAACAAAAGTGGCTAAGGAACAGGAGAAGAAACAAGCCACAAAGCAAGGAGGGCTTGTAGAAAAGAAAAGAAGAAAATATGTTGTACCCCTAGAGTCAGATGAAGAAAGGATAGAACCTGACAATGATCAATTCAGAGTGGTAAGACACTCTACCAAATATAACTTGGATAATGTTTGTTATAACATTAGGGATAATGTAAATTTAATTGGTTTAAAGACCATTGATTTTAATAAATTTTCAATGGAAGAAAAAAACATAGTGGAAGAATCTATCTACACTATGATGGCCAAGTTCAAGACTAGTCCACTTGAACTAGACAATTCTATACCTAAGGAGCTAAGCTCCATTGTTGAAAATAAATGGCATTACTACCTAAATATAAAGAAGGAAATAAGGGTGTCAACATTGGCTCGTGTAATGCCAGACCTTACAAAAGGTCAAATAAGTAAGGCTATGTTAGAATAATTTTTATTTTGAGGTGTACTAGCTGGGCATTTAATGCATACTCCAGATCTTTCTACTTGCCTCATGAAGCTTCTCTCTTTGTGCAATATGTGAATTTAAAAATATATAGAAATCTCTAGATTGCTTCCTTTTTTGAAGCTTCTCAAGAAGCCTCTAGAAATATGTATAAGCTCTAGAAATAGAGCATTCCTCTTAGCTATAAAAGCATGAAGAAAAATTATAGTGCTTCAATGATAAAGTGTGCATATTGCATATATTGAATCTTGTTTTTCTTCTCTATTTTATTTAGCTCTATTTTTACTTTTTATGCTACTATTTTTAATTAATTCACCATGGTATTGGGCTGTGTATATATGGTGTTTTTGGTATGAGTGAATACTTGCAAGTGTAAAATTTGGGAGTGAGCAATACCAACATTTCTTGTGACAAAGGAAGAATATTACAGCAAGAGAAAAGAGTTTTTTCTTCAAAAAATTGGTGAGGTTTTTTCAATTTTAAGTCTGGGTGATCAAGTTTTTTAAATATCTTTCATTCTCATCCAAAAAGGAGAGAATTTAACAATGGGATCACTTGGTGTTACACTACCCACAGTTAAAATAAATGGAAAAAATTATTATGACTGGGTATGTCATGTTGAAATCACTCTAACTCTTCAAAATTGTTATGATATTGTGACTGGTAGTGAAAAGAGGCCCACAAATCTAGGAAAGAATCAAGATAATTGGGATAAAAATGACAAGAAGGCAGCAACACTAATCAAGCTTACACTTTCAGAAAAGGTTTTTCTAGAAGTTCATAATGAGAGAAGTTGAGTCAAGTTATGGGAGATTTTGAAGGATCTATATACAAATTCAAGTGATGTATGGGTATGTGCAGGATTATGGTGTCCTAAAAAGTGGTGATCTGAAAAATTTGTAGTTTTGAAAAATCTCAAACCATTTCAAAATCTATTACAACATTTTTCCCACCCACCCTGATACTAAATGAAAATAATTAATATCTTTATAAGGTCTATTATATTTTTTGATACCAAACCTATATGGTCAACTTTAAAAACATCCAAAAAAATGTGCTTTTGGCTTGTTTTTATGTATTTTTACTTCAAACATGTAGCTGATGACTTTTTTTCACCAAAATTTGATGAAATGAAAAGAGTTTCTTAAGAATGTTCTTATCTTTCTAGAAATGTAAGGTTTATCAAATTATGAGTTTAATAAGTCATTATTTGTTATTTTCTAATGGAGTTACGTATAAAGTGCTGACTGGCACACTACTTGAAAAACAACTATAACTTTCAAATGGTATAACATTTTTTAAATCCAAAAGATGCATCATATTATATGTTTCTTCTACTATATGGAAATAAAATGAAAAATTGAATTTTATAGAGTTTTGAATTAGTTAAGGTGGTTAGACACGAGAGTTTTTTTAATTTCTAAAATACTAAAGTCAAAAATTAATTATTTATTATTTATTTCGAATAAAAATATACAAAAATATGTATCACATCTAGGCATGAGTCTACTAATTATATCTAGAATATTATTAAAAAATATTATCGTTTGATTTTGATTAAAGTGGTTAGACATACATCTACTTATTTTTATTCTGAAATTTTTGTAATATTGCATTACAATTCAAAATTTTGACCAATAAATTTTTATTTTTTTGAGATAAGTCCTAGTAATTTAGAAACTAGATTAAATTTTCTAGATATTCTTTTCTCACAACTTTTTGATATAAAGTTAATAACAAGTAGAAAATTGCACATCAAGTTGACATAACCCTGATTTTCTAATTTTTTATTGCCACTTAAGGGCATAGTTTGGTTGACCATGATCTTGCACATACCTGTATGTATTTTATCTCTCACTACTGAGTTATATAATATGAAATTATCAAGCTCACAAGAGATAGTCCCACATTTAAGTAAGTTAGAGGAAAATAAAAATGAGCTTCCTTCTCTTGGAAAAGATATAGATGATGGAGATTTTGTGCAAATTATATTACAAAGTCTTATAGGATCTTATCAATCATATATAAGGGGCTTAGATACTGTGGATAAATTAAAAAGTATTAAATCTAAAGAATTGTGTGCTAAGTTAGTTCAAGAAGAGAAAATACAAGTTAAAGAAAAATAATCATTTGATGGTGAATCTCAAGCATTTTTAATGAAAGGAAAACAATATTATAAGAAGTTACAAGATAACCAATTTAAAGAAAAAAATTGGAAGTATGAAAATAAGAGTGTTTCATCTATAGATCATAATAGAAGTAAATGGAAATGTCATTATTGTGGTAAAATAGTGAAATTTCCCTTTACTGATTTTATATGATATTTCACACCTCTAATCATATTTTCAAGATCAAACAACTAATATCACAAAGATCCACCAAATTTCTCAAGAAACCCCAAATCGGGTATGCCAGAAATAGTGCCAAAAGCTTCACAACTTCACCTATTATTAATAAATCTAAAAGTGAAATTTTTTACAGAAATTTGAGCAGCATAACAGCCTATAAAATTAAATTTCCAGATCTATATAACATGCACACAATAGCTCCCAAACGGAGGACAAAAACAATGCTCATCGGGCTCCCGAAAATAGCACAAAATAGCCTGGAATCACCACAAAAACTTAATAATCTATCATAGAAGTATAATCATATCCAACTAAATATTTTCAGCTCTATTTTAACATTTAAAATTTTTATATACAGCAGCAACCCAAACTGATATGAAATACTCAACCAGAAACACCAAACTCTTACAAAAAATACACTTGATAAGTCACAAATCTGCACTGTTCAGCACAAAGGAAAACTCTGCATGAGAATGCACATGGAATGGCTTCAAACTCCCATCCTTAGCCTTCCTAAAGACCTAAAAACTTTCATTCTTGGGTCTCCCTAGAAACCTGCAAACTCCCGTTCTTGGGTCTCCTTCTCCACAAGTTTGGCAGCCTCTGAAGTATAACAAAGAAATGAGCAAAAATCAAGTTTTGGAATGAGCCCAAAATGCCTCCAAACACCTTAAAAGAGGGCATAACCCTAACTCACGTCCAAGAGGGGTTAATAAAACATATTTTAATAATAATTTTCATTTATTAGTCCATTCGCTTCCAAATATTATCCCCTTTTGTTAAAACTTTTCCTTTTTGGGTCTGCCTGCCTTAGCAAAGATTATTATTTTTTAATTATTTGAAAAGGGGACATGAAAAGTCCTCCCCTCCCAAATACTGCTTGTCCTCAAGCAATGGCTAAACAATAAACCAATCAATCCACCTAGATCCCAAATGTAGTCATGAACTATACTACTACCAATTAACATAGGCTCCTTCAATATCCTTTGCAATATGACCAAGAGGAATGCATAATCAAACTGACAACTATAGCTCAACCAAACTCCAAAATCACTACTGCCACAGTCAGAAACCCAACAGACACAAACTCTTAGAATATCAAAACCCAAGTAAAGTGGACAAATCAAACTACCAACACAATAAATACCATCAATGCATCCCACTAGCCTATACAGAATGTACAATCCAACTTTGTAACAATGGTGAATGCTCCCGAATGAAACTGTACCAAGTATGGAGAATCCACACACTGTACAACTCCTACTGTCAATCCAACTCTACAGATCATCGGCCACTATCTCATAACCATAACTCCCATGCACTCCTAATGGTGAAAAGCCATCACAAGATAAACAGTAAGAAATAGAACCCAAACCAAATTTTCTTTCCATCAACTCCTCAACACAAGGATCAAATGCTAACTAATGTACATAACCTGCAATATAATGTTGATAAAGAAAACCAACCTCAGTCAAAATCTCACCATGAATAAGTGATACAACCCACTGTGAGTGATCACTAGCTAAGTTAGGAGATGTCATAGCCAAAGGAGTAGAATCAATAAAAACACCCATTGAAGCATCACTCTGAAACTCCTGCTCTAAGTCATGTATTATCAAGCTGTAAACTGTAGAACCTATCACCATGTCATGCCCATCACAACTCTCATCCCAAGGCATCAAACCATCCCATAACTAATGATAAGCACTAGGAACCAAAGTACATCTCTGTATCATCATCTCATCAACATGGTCATAAAAGGTAAATTGATGAACATACCTCACAATGTAATGCTGATAGAATGTACCAATCTTAGTCAGTGGCTCAAATTGCAATCTAGATGAAACTAACTAAAATCGATCACTAACCAAGTTGGAATTGACTACTACCTCTGAAGACATTGCCAAGGGAGTAATATTACTAGTAGGAACCATGCCAATTGCTGGCTCACCAACATCACACATGATCTTTGATACAACATCTCTAGTCTCTGTGCCTTTAGTACTAGAGGCCACCACCATGTCAGGCATACCACAACAATTTTTTGCAGCACCCAACTCAACTAAACTTGACTCTAGTGGGAATGAACCCAATATGCCAATGTTAGTATCAAGGATGGATGCATCCCCATCTCCACTTTCTTTGACAATCTTGACCATGGATATCCTCAGATCACTAGATACCATAGCTTGTGACTATATAGAATCTGGTAAAGACTGTAGTTTCTCTAACTCCATGGTCACCTTAGACAAATGAAACTGTGACTCCTTGAAATCCAACTGTGTACTCTCAAGAATCTCAGAAGTCACCTCAAGCTACTCAGTAAGCTCACTAACCTCATCTTCCTTGGCCAACAATGCATCATATGTTGTATTGCCCCACTCCATAAGATAATCTCTGTCGGCTACCAACTGTATATAATCCTATCTCAGAATCTGGATAGCCTCCCATAAAGAGTGGAACTTTTTCAAGGAAAGATAATTGCTTCCTTGCTCATCACTAGTAGGAGAACCCCATCCATAAATTGCTAACAATTGACGAGCATCATCGAAATGTTGGCAAGCGATAGCAATGTCTCGCTCACTAACTCTCAACTGATTAGACACATGATGGTACTAGCTTGACTGTCTCCTACAAACCTCCTCTGATGCACTATCTAAAGGAGTATCCTCAAAGTTACTAGTCTCTAGATTATTACCATCCATATCCTGTTGATCAACTCTAAAGCTCATATCAACAAATGGAGTGTTAAAAACTATAGCACTGCTGTCCAACTCCTTTATACCCAAGGAAACTAAGTCTTCAAAACTGCCCACTGCATCCTCCTGCATGTCATCAATGACAATATGATCCTAGGACTCATCTGTACACACTGCCAAATATGAAAGATCATCAACACATTCTAGCAAGTATGGTCGACTAGATATATGAACAAAGCCTAACACCGATGTATAAAAACTAATACCAACATCGAACAAGCTACTAGCACAAGAAAAGACAACACCATGCAATCTGCTAATCAAATCCATGATAGCACCCAAAAAAACACTGCTACCAAAAAGTTTTAAAGATCTCCAGTCAACTGAATTCCAAATGCCAATATAACAATCTCGAGTCCATATCTGTAAACTAGAATCAGCTGGTAACTCAAGAAAAATCCTCACTTGAGTAATATGACCAATACCAACTAACTCCACATACCTATCATGATGAGATAATGAAGTCACAATACTGTCTTTGTTCACTTTCAGCTAGCTGGACAAATCATGTGAAGTACTACCAATCTCAACCTCATGTGTCAAAGCATCTAACTATGCCTGATACTCTCTCTCAAAAAATTCATGAATGCTCAATGTCTACTCATCTCTACCAGGTATCTCACCATCATGCACAACAACATCCTCATAATCATCATCCTTGAGGTCAAATCCATCTATCACTCTTTGACTAAAATCATCAAATGTAGTTACCCGATCATGACCTTGAGTAGTCATTCCATGATACCACCAATCATAGGTAGCATCTTCCAAGTGTAGACTTGCAATTTGAATAGCATCACTCTCCTTCATGGGGTTAAGTGTGAAGAAGGTCTATAATTTTTGTAGCCATGCTCTAGTTGAATTTTTTTTTGTTCCATCAAAAGTAGGTGCTATAAACTTGCTTATTTTATTTTTGAGCTCTCTTCCACTTATGTCATGCTCCCTTCTGTACTCTTTCTTGGGCATCAAAGTGTTCATCATATCCACATATTCTCTAAAATGAACTAAACTATGAAAGTCATCATCTAAACCATTGTAAGTAGCTCTTAATGCAATCAAGTTACCTATAACCTCTTCCATGGGATTAAGGGCTGGATTTGGCACTGGTGGCTCATCTGCATGTAGAAAAATAGTTTTTGTTGATTGAGAGGGTGTGAGTTTCAGATTTTTTGACTCCTCTAAAGTGCTTCCTTTCTCATTAATAGATGCAACTCCTTGCAATTTTTCTATCAATATTCGTAAAGCCTCTCTAGTTTCTGCACAACTATCCACTGTTTGCTTCTAAGTATTTTGGATGTCTTGGAAGAATTTCTTTGCCATCTCATCTAGATTAGCCATACTTTTTCCTTCCTTGGATTTTATACTTTTACTTTCAATTGGAGGTTTGGTCAAAATTTCTTTATTCTTTTCTCACTATAAATATCTCTTTTCTCTTTCACTTAGTAGCATGCAACCATAAATTTTGACATGCAGCTAATTAGAAGCAACATGCAACCACCAAATTTACCAAGAACTAACATGCAAATGATTAGAAGTAGAATGCATCCATAAATTTTGAGATCCAATTGATTGGAAGCAACATGTAACCATAAATTATGACATGCAAGATTTGGGTAGTTATCAAAACTAACATGCAAGATCTGGGTAGTTGTCAAAACTGACATGCAAACTTCTACAAACCCTCAGGCTAGCAAGATCATGGATTTGATACCACTAAAATTTCCCTTTACTGATTTTATATGATATTTCATGCCTCTAATCATATTTTCAAGATCAAACAACTAATATCACAAAGATCCACCAAATTTCTCAAGAAACCCCAAATCGGGTATGCCAGAAATAGTGCCAAAAGCTTCACAGCTTCACCTATTATTAATAAATCTAAAAGTGGAATTTTTATAAAAATTTGAGCAGCATAACAGCCTATAAAATGACATTTCCAGATCTATATAACATGCACACAATAGCTCCCAAACGGAGGACAAAAACAATGCACATCGGGCTCCCGAAAATAGCACAAAATAGCCTGGAATCACCACAAAAACTTAATAATCTATCATATAAGTATAATCATATTCAAATAAATATTTTCAGCTCTATTTTAACATTTAAAAGTTTTATATACAGAAGCAACCCAAACTGATAGGAAATACTCAACCAGAAACACCAAACTCTTACAAAAAATACACTTGATAAGTCACAAATCTGCACTGTTCAGCACAAAGAAAAACTTTGCATGAGCATGCACATGGAATGGCTTCAAACTCCCATCCTTATCCTTCCTAAAGACCTAAAAACTTCCATTCTTGGGTCTCCCTAGAAACCTGCAAACTCCCATTCTTGGGTCTCCTTCTCCACAGGTTTGGCAGCTTCTGAAGTATAACAAAGAAATGAGCAAAAATCAAGTTCTGGAATGAGCCCAAAATGCCTCCAAACCCCTTAAAAGAGGGAATAACCCTAACTCACTTCCAAGAGGGGTTAATAAAACATATTTTAATAATAATTTTCATTTATTAGTCCATTCGCTTCCAAAGATTATCCCCTTTTGTTGAAACTTCGCCTTTTTGGGCCTGCCTGCCTTAGCAAAGATTATTATTTTTTAATTATTTGAAAAGGGGACATGAAAAATAGATCATAAGGCAAATGAATTTTTCAAGAAGATGAGAGATACAGAGAAAAAGACAAAATATTCAATTCACACTAGAGGTTCTTGTCCCTTTAACAAGGTGTATTTTCCATCTTGTCTCCCCAACAAAGTTGCCATTTTGTTGGTGTTTTGAAACTTCATAGTTTCAAATTACCCTAATGAGAACAAGATACATCTAGGAGCATCTACTTCCAATTTTCAACATACCCTTTTAGACACTGGGACAACTATAAGGTTAGACCCTTCTTCTACTTCAGGCTCTGCAAAACCTAGATAGGTGGACCTTAGATTCACTTATATGGTACCTGTGCTAAAACATACACTTAAATCTAAAAAAGCATATAAAAAACCTAGATCTTCTAATACTTATGCAAAGATCTTAGACATGGAATAGCTAATAACATGGCCAAAGAAATTGCCAAGCTAAGTGAGAGTATCACCTTTCAGTTCTTCAACATTAAAGGAAAAATACTTGATTAATGATGTTGATTTTTAGCAAAGAACATGACATGAACAACATAACACTTTGATCATAAAACTAATCAATGCCTTATCTATTAGTAAATCCCACAAAACCCTAACATGCATCTCTAAAAGTCATTGACATATCCCATGCATTAGGACCTCTTAATCTATCTATTCAGCTTGTGAATTAGACATCTACATCTTTCTAAATCTCATACTCGATCTGTCCCTTCATGAGATCTAAAATCCTATGATGATGAATCAAGAATACAATAAGATGCATGAAAATGAAATGTAAAATTTCCTAATAGATTAGAACTATCTATATTCTTATTTTTTGTTGTTCATTAAAAAGGAAATTACTAAAGAATGTGGCATCACAGTAGTGAAATATGCTCAAAACTGGAACCCATGGTCTCACAGTGAAAACTATCAACATGGTATCACAATAGTGAGAGATTTCTCCAAAACTGAAACCCCTACAATGGATGAGAAAAAGAAAGATATAGAAGAAGAATGGAATATTGCATCTAATCTCAAAATGACATGTGTCCACTTGAATATCCATTCCTTGCAATTCTAAAAAATCTCTCATCTTTCTACTTGTTAGTAAATAGTTTTTCCCTTCAACAAGAATTACAAAACATGACTCAATACACCCGACAAGAAGGACAAAATGTACTACTAGTTGGATCAGTTATCATTGATTGATAACTATCCTTTGAATTAAGAGGTACAACTCCCTCATAAAAGATATACAATGAATGGGACAAACTAATTATGTGTTTAACCTGAAGACACGAAGGGTTTTCTTACATTCATCCATAGACAAGAAATGAATGCAATTTTAAGATTTAAAAATTGGATAGAAAGAGAAAGATGAATAAGCAACCATAGGACAACCTAAACAATCTTTCAAATTGCATATGTGAGAGAAAGGAAGCTGAAAATATGTTTATGCAAAAACATGAGTACATAATTGCAAGATTACATACATCACATTCAATATAGTAATAAAGGACTTCATCTAAAGTAGAAATATAAATGTACAAATCACAAGAGTAAGCACATGTACATTCCTCTTTATTTCAGAAACATGATAAAACAACAATAGTGTTGTCTCATTCATCTATTGCAATCAAATTACATAAAATAAAACTCCTTCCCCTATTACCAAAATAGAAGTGTCTTCTCTCTGAAGCCGTTGTAGAACTTGTAGACTAGAAAAGAAGAATAACATGTTACAATTCCTTTTCAACCCTTAAATAATTTTTGCCAAGAAGTTTGGCAACTTCTCAACTTCTTACCGAAATCTTCTTTTAACTTCTTGGGTACATTACTATAATAATTAATTCCATTAAATAATTAATTATTTTACATTCTTTTGTTATATCCCCCATTTTAATTTCACAAACCTTTATGCACACTATAATAATAATCAATTCTATTAAGAATTAAATATTTTTATTCCTCTCCAAATTTTAATCCACTCTTGTCAACTCGCCTGATTTATTTCTTTTCACATTATGATAATTAATTCTAAAAGAATTATTATGTGAGAGGTTAATGTTCCTTTTAAATTAATTTGGCATTTAATTATCTTGCATTTGAATATATTAATATTTAATTCTTTTAGGAATTAAATATTATATAAAGAAAAATAATTAATAAATTATTAATTTAAAAAGCTTTCTCTTTCTCTTAAAAAAAAATACCTTTTTACATAGTTGAGTGTGAGAAAAATACTTAGGGTTCCAAAAACCTAGGTAATAGTGGCTCTCTCTGGGGGCTGCATTCTATGCCAGGATGCAAAGAACTCCAAAATCTTTGTTTGCTGCAATCTAGTGTTTGATTCCTTGGGCTGTAGAGTCATTTATCACTATAATCTCATTCTTGGAAAAAACCTACTCTGACATCTTCTTACTTATTCCAATTCTTTAATTATTACCTTAATTTGCAATCTACTCCTTTTAGGTGACCATCCCACTGATAAGCTTTGTTTAAATGCTCATTCTTGATCAATTTTGCTTGTCCAACACTATTATCCATTACAAACATTACAAGATCTTGTCTCATCATGTCAAAGATGACCATATTTGCTCCAAAAGTGCAACTTCTTGCTTGTATCATCCACTAATATTTATAAGATCAAAGTTCTCCTCCTCAAACCTATCAATACCTTCCTAAAAAATTTGAAGGGTACTTGGGAATATTTCAATCTCCTCTAAATGATGACTCTTTTTAACATGGAGCTTCTCCATGAAAGTACAAAAATATTCATAAGTTGATGTCAATGGTGGTCTCCAATATTTAGAAATAAACAATATTCAGAAGTAAACAACTTATGAAAGAGAGGCCTTGCTTCCACTAAAATATTTGGAGCAATTTTCAAATTAAGGACCATTGTTTAATACAACTCTTCTCCAGAGATTATAGATTGCCATGTGGCGACATCACCGGTGTGAGAATATACCCGACTGCAACATAAGAAAATTGTGAAAGCTTTTCCTTAATATTTTCTTCCAAATCCTTTGCACTACAACATATTAGAAGACAAGGTTTCAAACCTAATCCTCAAAATTCTTGGGCTTATGTTGTATTGGCTTTATTTTTAAAAAAAATTTGTTTGCCAACAATACCTAAAATAGGTAGAAGGCCAACACAATGAGAGAGAGCTAGCACAAAGCCTCCCTAAATGGCATCAATTCAATGTCTTCAGTAGTTCTCCCCTAGCTCAATGCACATCACTGACCTTGACAAGTGGAAAAGATATTAAGACATTTTTTAATTCAAGCTCAATCTTCGAACAAAAACTATGACACTATTAGCAAGATCTTGAACATCATTATGCAAAACTTTTTGTGTCACTTGATCATCTGCTTCTACACAAGCCTTCACCACAGGTACAAGAACAACTATACAAACTCATGAAGGATTTGTAGATGTTCATCCAATAGCATTTTTTTGGTAAAGAAAGTTCAAGCTTGTGTAGAATTGCATAAGTAAGAGTAGTAGGAGGCTTGCATCCATTACGAGCTCTCATGACTTCTATTTAAGCTTGAGTAGGAATATCATAACTAGTCTAAGAAATATTTTCGATGCTTCCTTATTTGGTTAAACCAAGTTATGCAACAACAAAAACAAAGTGATTGTGGATATTGGGAGTCCATCATAGTTGGTGTTTTATAACTTCATTTGAAGCATCAGGGAAATTGAGTGTGATATAAGTGTTGGTTTAAAGAATAATTTTGATAGCTGAGTGTCAATACACTTAACCATTTTTCACTATACATACCGAGTGATATCAAGTGCCAATTTTTTCAAGTTCCGAGTAATATCAAGTGTCGAGTTATTCAAGTGTCGAGTGATATCAAGTGCTGAGTTATTCAAGTGCCGAGTGATATCAAGTGCCGAGTTATTCAAGTGCCGAGTGATATCAAGTGTCGAGTAACATAAGGTGCCAAGTGATACAGTTTTGTTTAGGTGTCAAGCTATCCAGGAAACAACATGTGTTGAGCATCAGTAATGCTTCAGGAGCTGAGTAACTCAAGCATAAGAGTTTGTAATTGCACAAACTATGATGTAAACCATTTTTTTTGTAACCGACATAAGGTAAATCTCGAATGATCTAGAGATAAGAAAAAATCTTTTACATTTCCTATGCAATTCGCATGTAGCCAATTAGAAAATTGGAAAGGCATGCAATCAATCAGCAAAAAAGGAAGTATTGAGCGAGAAATTGAGATTCAATGAGGATCGTAGATCCATATCTAACCCTAATCCTCAAATGTCTTTATAAGGAAGACAAAATTTCATTGTAAATGATGTGAGAAGATATACAAGTGTGTATAAGGAAATCTACTTTCAGAACAAGGGTTATCAGATCACAAAGGATCAAGATCAGAGAAAGCAGAACAAGTGCCTGCATTCAGCAATCAAGGATTGCAAACTATTAGGTTCATAATACCTAATACTCTCTTACCATTGTATTAGAAAGGAAATCCTATGTAGATAGGTTGGCTTAACAACTATTTTTAGATCCTTATCAAAAGGTGATTAAATCCTTTAACAGGGTGACACTTCATGTTAAGTGTTTGTAAATCCTTTAACTAGGTCACTATTGACACAGTGTAAAACCTTTAACAGGGCAGACCATCAGAAGTGGTTGAATCATATTACTACAATGAATTTTTGTGGGTATCATCCCCACCCTAGTTTTACCTTCTTATTTCTGGAGGGTTTCTAGGTTACCAAATTCCAGTGTTATGTGTTGTTTTAGTTTCATAATTCATGATGTATTCATATGCATGCAATTTACTTTCAGATAAAAATTTTGTTGGATAAAGTATAATACTTCTGATTCACCCCCCCCCCCCCCCCACTTTTCCATATTTGAATATTCCAACAATTAGTATCAGAGCAGATTAGGTTCTCATAAGAAAAATCCTAATAGCTTGGAGGAAAAGATCTAAAGATGGAAGCTTTCAAACTTGGAAAGATCATTGAAAATCAGGTGATAGATGTGCAACTTGCTTTGCATAGCTTGGAGGAATCTAGACATAAGTTGAGCAACTCATTGAAAAGAAGGAAGGATTTGGCCATAGCCAAAAATGAGATAAACTACAAGGAAATTGATACTACAAATATATTTTTGAATGGAAATACTAAAGAGTTTGATGTAGCAATTTCGGAACTGATGGAGAAAACCAAAGACCAAATAGATGAGATAAGATCTCTCAAGATGGAACATGAATCACAGGCCATAATGTTATGTGAAATCATTGAACAAAAGAAAAGAGTAGTTGAAGATAAAGCTATGATGGAAAATGACAAAACAAATCTTGCAAACAGGCTTGAAGAAAAATGTACTGAATTAACAAGGATCTCAAACATGCAGATGGATACACTTGCCCAAATGATGAACATTCATCATGAACTTAATGTGAAAGACATTGAGATCTCTACACTAAAGATGTAGAATGACTTAAGAAGAGAAAAGAAAACTTTAGAAAACTTCAACAAACCTAGTGAAGCCATCAAGTATTTTGAGCAATTACTGAAATCCCCAAGATCAATCCATGATACATCAGGACTTGGATACAATAGCATTGAAGCTGGAGAATCATCAAAGAGTGCTGAACAAAGAAGCGACAAAGGTAAAAATGTCAAATTTACATGTCATTTCTATGGAAAGAAAGGACATACATCTAATGTATGTAGAAGCAAGAATGCCCATCAGCATGATAAGCCTAAGAATGTAAACTATTGTCATAAGTGCAAGAAGCAAGGTCATCAAGCACATGAATGTAGAACCAAGACTATTAAGACATCAAGATTTGAGGGTCACTGTCATAATTGCAAGAAATATGGACATAGAGCTTTTGAATGTAGATCAAAGCCTATGTGGACATCAAATCAATCAGCAAAGGCATCAAACCATGAATTGTGGGATTACAACACCAGGTACAATTCTCACTATTGTCAAGAATATGGACATATACCCCAAAATTACATAAGAAGACATTTTAGAGGAAACTATAAAAGATGGTTGAGTCAAACCACATGTTTTAGTTGCTTAAAAATTGGTCATATTAGCAGGAATTGCCCAACAAGGTCAAAGGCACCTAGTTCTAAGTTCAACAATGGAAAGGCAAAGATAGATGTTGAACACATCAAAAGTGAGATGAATAAGACATGGAAGAAGAAAGATGAGTGTAGCACATCAAATGCAGAAACCACTTCACCTAACAAGTCAAGTGATCACACTTCATCAAATTAAGCAAGAATGGGTGTGTGGGATTGATAAACTAAGTTACATCATACATCAGTCCCAAAACATAGAAGAAATGCAAAGAAAGAATCAGCATAAGCAAAGATGCAAAACTAAGAGTCTTGCAAAATTTTCCAAAATTGTCTTTAGGTGTCGAGTTGATAATAGCGACCGAGTTGATAGATGATGTCGAGCTGTGAAATATCAATAGGAGCCGAGCGAAGTCAAAATCCTTCAGGTGCTAAGTTGACAGTTGTCAACGTACTAAGCATTAATTACTCTATTTTAAAAGAGTACATAATCCAATTTTTGATCATTTCTTACCATTCAAACATGAAGCAAAAATGAGAAGAGCGTAGAAGATCAAGGCCAGCTTAGAAGCCATTTGTGAAGATTTCCATAGCAATTCAGCATGAGTCTCATCGATTTGAGGTATTTATACTTAAGTTCCGAGCTACGTAGTGTTTATAAACTTGTTTAAACTGTAAACCCTAGTTTGGTAAACAATGGCATCTAGGTTTGGAACCACTAAGAACAAAGAGAGTCATGAGATACAGTTGGTTAGTAATGAAGTTAAGCAACCAGAATTCAAGTCTATCATAGAAGTCGCATATAAGAAGGATCTCACAGGTGCATTATCAGCTATTCCTGATAAAGTTTTTATGGTCCAAGATGTCCGTAGATGCTATAACTACAAAATTGGAGCCAAGGAGATTTAGAAATTCACAATGCATATGGAAAATTAGGTGAGAACAACATACTGAAAGATGAGTTCTCAATAGTTGAGAGAAAAGGATTAACCAAAACCCTAGAATTTTTTACTGTTTTCAAAGTTGAATGGGTACGTATAGTTTTGAACAAAATACATGATGGAGCCTTTTGGTTAGAAATAGGGCCAGTGAAATTCACCAAGAGAACTATTCATAGGGTTACTAGTATTCCAACCCTAGATCGGCCAAAGACCCTGCGTAGTGATAAAAGAGAAATAATAGAGAGAAACACTGGTGCTAAATGGAATAATAGGGGAATGACTATTGATACAATCATAGAACCCCTATTGGATTTTTCTGTGAGAATCACCTCACACAAATTCTATCAGTCAAATAGATTAAACAGTGTGCCTTGTATAGTAGTTGATGTTGCATACAAATTGATTAAAAAGGATCATACTTATGATCTAGCAGAGCTCATGTTTCAATAGATTAATGAGAATCTGGGAGCCAAAGGAAGAGCAAGGGAGCTCAGTGAAAATTTGGATCCATTTTGGTGTGCATGTTTTTCTATCTAATGAAAGAATTTCCTTCTATAGGTAAGGTGAGATGGAGTCTAGAAAAAACAATTGTTGAACAAATCAATGGATATATTGAACAGATGGGTGATAATTTTGATGCCCAAATGACTAGTTACTTTGAGGACTTCAAACAATCCATGAAACAAAGAATGAGAATTCCAATTTCATTGACTGAGAAATATGAAAAAGACATTTTTTTTCTTGTAGATATTGATTATACCTATATACAAGCAATCATACCTAGAGTAAGATGGCTTAGGCCACTAGGTTATGAACTTGACATTGATCAAGCCTCTACAGCAATAACATCCCTCCTTGCAAAAGAAGTTGATAAGAATGCAAAAGCCTTTGGAACATGTGATGTGGTAAAATCAAGGGTAATAATAGATTTGAAAACTGCCTCTGCAGTAAAGAAGAAAGAAAAATTGGTAAGGAAAATTAAACGAAAATTTGGTGTTGGAGAAGAAGGAACAACAAAAGAGAGAGAAGAAGACATTGAAGATGAGGGAGATGAACCACAAGGTCTAACTCAAGGGTTAGGAGAAGATGAAGAGGAAAGTGCTAAGGAAGAAGAAGCCGAGTAAGCACAAGTTGAAACTAAGGTCACAAAAAGGAAGGCCACAACTCCTCCTGCTCCTCAACCCAAGGGAAAGAAAGTAGCTGCTCCAACACCAAAGAGACCTACTATAAGGGTTGCAGCACAAAAAGCCCAAGAGGAGGCAAGAGAGAAGAAGAAAAATTCAAATAATACTGCTACCAAGCCAAAGAAGAAAATAAAATTTGTTGCACAACCTAAAATAGATGGGGAAAAGATTGAGTCAGAGGACAACAACCAATTTCAAGTGGTAAGGCACAAACCTCAGACTACCATTGATAAATTATGTTCAAAGATCAAGAATGATGATTTGAGAGGTTTAAAGAACTTAACTTTTTCTAAGCTCACCAAAGAAGAACAAAATAAATTAGAGGAATCAGTGTATGCTATGATGGCTGAGTATAAGCACACACCTCTAGAATTAGATGAATCAATGCCTAAAGATTTGTACAAAATTGTAGAGGATAAATGGCATTTTTGTTTACAAATGGAAAGGGAGATAAGGGAATCAACATTAGCTAGATTGTTGCCTAATTTGACTAAGGATCAAGTAACAAATGCAGTCAAGAGGCATAAAAATAGATTCACTCCCAAACATAGAGCTTTTAGCATTTTACAAAACAAAATTGAGGAGGTAGTTACAAAATCCACAAGATGGTGGAAGATAGTTTATAAGAAAATAGAAGATGTGTATAATAAAGAATATAAGGCAAAGGCAAGTGTCAAGATAAAGGAAAAGAAGGCATCAGGAATCAAAGAAAAAGAAAAGGAACAAGTGGAGAAGAAAGTTGAAAAAGAAAAGGAAGATGAAAAGGCAAATACAGAAGAAAAAGAGGAAGAGAAAGATACAATAGTGCAACAGGATCAAAGTGTGCAAGACACACAGGTATACCCTCCTAGTCCTCCTCATGCCACTTTCACACCTATAGAGACTATCAAAATCAAGGATGTTATAGACACTTCAAGTCCAAACATCAATCCATTAATTGCAGAGGATTCAGAAATCCTTGACCAATCAACAATAGTAGCAAAATTATGCTCAAATCTTGTATTGGTCAATGTTGATGAATTGCAGAATCCAGTAGTCAAAACAAAGGCAGTCAAGGTGAAAACACAAAAACCACCTTCGATCATATAACCTACTAGTATTCTATTCCTTCCTCCACCACCTCCACCAAGTGTAGTTAGTGACACACTTCAAATGCCGAGTACAGCAGTAGGGGAAACTAAAGTAACAACTGAATAGCTAGCAAGTTCAACCCCACCTAGTGCTCATCAAAAGGATATACAAGCTGAAGAAAAATATGAGACAAGTGAGAAAGAGGAGTCTATACTACAAACATTGGTTGCATTACCCAAATCTGGTACTCCAACATAGACTCTTTAACAGCCGAGCACGGATAGGTTACAATTACAAATTAGGACACCAAGTTCGAGCTCATCAAAGGTAGCCAGGAAACTTCACTATGGAATTCCTAAGCTTGATGAAGAAATAAAAATTCCATATTATGAATCTAGCACTCTCACTGAAGAGAAGATCAATGAAATTCAGAGTACATTGGATAGAAGAAGGAGACAAGAAGCACTAAGAAGAGAACACAAGCACAAGCTTACCTTGAATGAAATCAAAGACATATTCATCGAAGCTTTCTTCTTACAGTCACTAGATGAATCAAAACCAATTATAGAACAACAATCTGATATATTTGACCAGGTGACTAGTGAAGACCAGGAAACAAACACCAAACTACTAGAATGGTCAGAAAGAAAATTTCAATGCAAAGTAAATAAGAAAATATCTAGTGATATAGCACTATCACAAGTAGAGCTGGCTAAGAAAATAGAAAAAGTCAAAATTGTACTTGGAAACATATTTTCCCTATAAAACAAGTTGTGTGACTTTTCCACATTCACACAGGATACTAGCCAGAAGATACTGAGCTTGGAGAAAAATTTGAAGATTTCTAGCATGCAACTCCCTACAAATCTAGCTCAGAGTGAGAAGCATTTTTCCCAATTGCTTCACACACAAAGAGAGTTAGCTATCTTAGCAGCAGAGGAGGCAACTACAAAAGCTAAATTGATGAAAATTCAATCCTCTATCACTCCTCATTTGGAATTACTTCACAAGGAGTAGATGAATGTAGAGAAAGTCCACAAGAAAGGCCCCAATCTTTCTACAACTGATGGACTTGTACACCTAGCAGCAAAGATTGCCATCTAGCATAAGTCATTGGATGTTGCACTAGCAAATTGGGATGCAGCTCTGAAGGTACTCCTTGAAGTAAATAGTACATTTTTGGCCAAGTATGGCATTTCCTTATAAGACCTTTGACATAAGTGTCAAAAAAGGGGGAGAATAAGTATGAAGTGAGTGTTAAGTAGAAATTAAGTATGGGGGAGTTAAGTACAAAATGAAATGGTAAGTATGATGAAAGGGGGAGATAGAACATTTTTGAAAAATCTTGTATAACATATTAGTCAGAATGCAGAAACAAGATAGAAGTCACAAAGTGTATACGGCATAATCAACTCACAGGGAGTCATAAGGTATATTGTTATTTGTTTCTAAATTTTTTTTTTGAAGCGAATAAGAGTATGCATGAAATAATGCCAAGATCACAGGATCTTAGTTAAGTGTTTTTTCCACTCATGTCAAAAGGGGAGATTGTTGGTTTAAAGAATAATTTTGACAGCTAAGTGTCAATAAACTTAACCATTTTTCAATATACATGCCGAGTGATATCAAGTGCCGAGTAATATCAAGTGTCGAGTTATTCAAGTGCCAAGTGATATCAAGTGTTGAGTTATTCATGTACTGAGTGATATCAAGTGCTGAGTTATTCAAATGCCGAGTGATATCAAGTGCCGAGTAACATAAGGTGTCGTGTGATACAATTTTGTTTAGGTGTCAAGCTATCCAGGAAACAGCATGTGCCGAGCATCAGTAATGCTTCAGGAGTCGAGTAACTCAGGCATAAGAGTTTGTAATTGCACAAACTATGATGTAAACCATTTTTTTTGTAACTAACATAAGGTAAACCTCAAATGATCTAGAGATAAGAATGAATCTTTTACATTTTCTATGAAATCTGCATGCAGCCAATTGGAAAATTGGAAAGGCATGCAATCAATCAGCAAAAAAGGAAGTATTGAGGAGGAAATTGAGATTCAATGAGGATTGTAGATCCATATCTAACCCTAAGTCCTCAAATGTCTTTATAAGGAAGATGAAATTTCATTGTAAATGATGCGAGCAGATATACAAGTCTGTATAAGGAAATCTACTTTTAGAACAAGGGTT
The DNA here is from genome assembly GCA_028749045.1 of Cupressus sempervirens. NCBI lineage: Eukaryota > Viridiplantae > Streptophyta > Pinopsida > Cupressales > Cupressaceae > Cupressus > Cupressus sempervirens. The sequence goes on along the minus strand of CM053792.1, from coordinate 304,599,407 downwards.
ATCATATCACAAAGGATCAAGATCAGAGAAAGCAGAACAAGTGCCTACATTCAGCAATCAAGGATTGCAAACTATCAGGTTCATAATACCTAATACTCTCTTACCATTGTATTAGAAAGGAAATCCTATGTAGATAGGTTGGATTAACAACTATTTGTAGATCCTTATCAAAAGGTGATTAAATCCTTTAATAGGGTGACACTTCATGTTAAGTGTTTGTAAATCCTTTAACCAGGTTACTATTGACACAGTGTAAAGCCTTTAACAGGGTAGACCATCAGAAGTGGTTGAATCATATTACTGCAGTGAATTTTTGTGGGTATCATCCCCACCCCAGTTTTACCTTCTTATTTCTGGAGGGTTTTTGGGTTACCAAATTCCATTGTTGTGTTGTTTTAGTTTCATATTTCATGATGTATTCACATGCATGCAATTTACTTTCAGATAAAAGTTTTGTTGTATAAAGTATAATACTTCTGATTCACCCCCCTCCCCTCTCATCAGTATTCTTTCCATATTTGAATATTCCAACAATAAGAACCAATGATTATCTTGTAAGATGGATTAGGTTAGCCTCTCTTATCTTCTACTTGTCACATCACAACCCTAATTAGGATTAGCACATTTTTATTGCTAGACTTAGTGGTTGGAAATGTGCTATGGGTCAAGAATTCTATCAAATTGTGTAAATGCACTGCATGAGCTTCCAAGGTATTGCATAGTTGTCCATGCCACCTGTAATGCTCTCGCCCAAAGATCCTTGGAACAAGAATGAAAAACAAGCCAAAATAATTGTTTTTTATAAAACAAGTGTAAGTGCACATGACAACAACATACACGGATCATACAAATTGCAACAAAAAACTTAACAACCATCCTGGCACCCAACGAATCTGCAAAAATCACCACTAACCAAAACACAAACAAGAAAACATAAGAGATTGACCAAGCTAAAAGATCAAAATAGACTCCTAAAAATTGGCTAAGTCTGAATTTTGAAGCCCTAAAATTTCCTAGAATCTTTATCTTAGCCCGTAGAGGTCTGAAACCCATCTCAAATGAATCGTCGCATATATTAAAATATATCTTAAGTATAAGTTCTTATACTTAAATGATATATTTTAAACCTCGAAGAATGAACTACAAAAAAAAAAAAAAAAAATCAAAATGCACTGCCAAGGGATTGAAGAGCACCTAAGAGGGTAACCCGAACCATCCTTAAAAAGTTCGGATCAGACTGAAAAGTTCTCGCTACCCACCCACCCAGGTTTCATAAAATACGTGCTACACTATATCAGCACTATGTGATACTTCACCAGTGTCGTATGATATTTCTCCAGAAGGAGGGTGACACAATCAGGGTTTGGGAGATACTTCTCAAAAGGGCATGCGATACTAAAATTTTATTGTACGACATTTCTTCTAAGGAGGTGCGATACTTCCCAGTATCACATGACATTTCTCCAAGAGGCATGTGATACTTTCCAGTGTCGCACAACACAGTTTCTATGGGCGTGTGATACACTTTTATGTCACACCATGCTGACAAAGTGTTGCCCAACGAAACACAAGAAAAGCTAAAGAGAACACAAAAAGGGACAAACAGAGCATAAAACCTCCACACCGGGGAGTACCAGATCCACATCTCGAGGCATGAACACTTGAGCTATAATTGAATAATTAAAAGATGAAAAGCTGAAATCTAACCATCTATTAAACAATGAAGGGAAAGTACAGAAGGGGAAAACATCATAATGAGCAAAAAAACCACTAAGTACGTAGTTCCTCCCAATCGTCAATGGCATCATAAGACCATCATGGGTCCTAGCCATCCCCCCATGCATAACGTCCCAACCTACCGATCAAATCATCAATGATATCATAACGGGACATCACTCCTAAACATGCTACAAAAATCATAAGGAAATCTAACATGCTAGTAGTAGTAAAGTGTGAGATAACATACTCTAACATACGCTATTCATTCTCATAAATAAATGCATCAAACTAACATCATCTACACATGATAAACAAGCATCCCAATGAAAGCATAAATCACAAGGAAGCATACTCCAAAGATTGAAGTACCAAGTGAAAACATCCAGTAGCAATCGTACTAGGCTCAAGACCATCTCTGTACATCAATCCCTAGCAGTGGTGAAGGTAGCTATGCCTCCAAACCATGTGGCACCCATAGGTCCACACCTGCCATGCTGATGGAGATAATGATCCAAATACAATCACACGTAAAAAAAAAATCCATGGCTAACACATACACCAAGTAGTATGATGACTAAACCCAAGACAAAGATAATGCATAACTACAGATCCTGGACAGACATCTCAATGGGCTACTATGTAGGGAATGACATCATGGAGAGTCATTTGGTATTGACAAGCCCAAGCTCGAATCATGCGTTTCAACTCCTCGATGGAGGGTCCTACATAAACTTTTTATTATCTTAAATTTTATTACCACCCAATGTTTTATTTAATTATTACTTACTTAAAACTTCCTCTGCCAACCTTGTGGGACTAAGGTCACCAGGCTGCAAGATAGAAGCCCCCTCCATATGCTACCCTATCCTACCCATAATCATCCAGTGATGAGTACCCATAGGCATGCAAACTCCCAACCCAACCCCAATGATCACAACTTTTGAAAGTACCATGGAGGATCGAGCCGCATAGGTCACCTGATAGATGTACATGTGTGTGGCACACCACCATCACATAGATCATACACAGGGATAGGATGAGAATGCAAACAGAATTCAATCAACCAAACCATAATCGGGATGATAGATGCTACACACATCCCAATGTAACAAAAGATGCAAAAGTGTTCCAACTAATATCCAAATAGATCATCCAGGTCCACAAACTATAATGTGCTGAGAAAACTCGAGAAAATAGGGCAGCACACAAAACGAGATAAAAACCCCAACTTTTGGAAAAATTCTAAAATTAAAACCCATTTGGCCTTTGGGTTCAAAAACCCCAAAAATCCAAAAATAAAAGGAATTGGACACCGTATGAAAAAACGGCTAGCATAACGGCCCAAAAACCCAAAACCCCATTTCAAAAAATAGGGAAAACGTTCATACTCGACCAACCAGGCAGAACTAGCAACCAGAAATGGAGAGGAACACTAGTTCTTAACCTCCTAACATATTACTAAAAGAAATGAAAGTAGAAACAGAGAAAAAACATTAAAATGGGAAGGCCCTACTTGACAACAAAAGGGGCCAAAACAGAAACCTATAGAATAAAATAAACAATTTTCCAAAACTACTAAAACTGATAGCAAAGCAAGAACTCCTCGAGCTAAATCCAATGAGACCAACCTCGCAAAGATCCTATGCTCACAACTCCCACAATGAACAAAACAATAATCCTTCAGAAGAGGATTTCCAAAATTGCTCTCCAAATTCAATTTCCAAAATGTGAGAAGTGAATAATGAATTCACTTTTTCAATACTTATTCATTTTGAATGAATAGTTGATTATGGAAAATAGCTAGCTGGAGTAGTTAAACTCTAATTCAACCCAAACGAAAATAGGTTATTATCCGAGAAGTTAAATCCGAAAAGATTTAAAACTTGAAAACCCAAAATCACAGAAAAACACTTAACACTTTCACGATCAATGCGAACTTCTAAATGCACAGACATGCTCACTGGTCTAATCACATAATGCAAATGAGTTCAGATTTACTAATCACCAAAAGGTTTTAATTTAAAACAACTAAATAAGGATATGTCAACCATACAAGAGCAACATTGGTAAAATATGAACAACTGGATCACTATCTCCATGTGCCACTGCCAGGGATATAATTCTTGCACACTAAAACACACAATCAAGTGCAATTTCATCTAACATAATAGCCGAAGCAATTAAAGCATTAAATAATTCATTAATCCATTTACACCACTCACATTCGCATTAATCATAAAAGACAAGAATGAAGTAAATAACCAAAGCATAAGATCCATCACATCACAAAAAACCACAGATGTGTCCAATACATCACATAACTAGATAATTAGATATCATAGATCTACTATCAATTCAAAATAGCATCAACATGCAAGTATGATAAATCTATTAGCATAGCAACAAAGCACCTATGGTATGGAAATCAAAGTATAACATTCGACCCTCAGGTTGTCTCAAGGTACAAATATCAATAAGAGTATCAAGTATCTCCCAAATAAAAAATAGACAAGGTATAGACTGCAAACATGAGAGGCACTACAACACTCTATGTGGAAAATGAGAGCATTGTGGTTGTAATTATCTTCATAACTTAGTTAACCAAATACCTTCATATATATGCTATGATGGATGTTCTTGCTTTTTTCCAAAGCTCTTGCTTAATCACAGGCCATTAGGATGCTGGAGAAGATTATGGAGTTTGACTTCCAATTTTATTTGCTTTAGAATTTTGAAAACCAAGTCAAAAATTATGTTATGGGGATATCCTCCATTTACCCCATTATATGAGACCATATCCCAATAATTATTGCCCTCTTAAACTTATATAGAAACTATGGAGTTTTTGGAGATATCCATCATTTTCTTCAATATATATATATATATATATATATATATATATATATATATATATTCATTTTAACTACAACTTGACCATGTTCCAATGCCATTGTAAAATATTACCATTGAAATTATAGTGCAGCCTACTCATCACAAATTTTTCTCAAGACCCCAACTTCTAAAGATAATGCAAAGAGAAGCATTAAAACCCACTTATGCACGCTCATACTAAAATTGAATTGAATATGAAGCTTGAACTATGCATCTGAATCTGAGCTTTGAAACTGCATGCTGAGATGTAAAATTGAGCCTTGAATTTAAAGTTGGATAGTACAACTCGATGGGTATGGAACATTGCCAATCAATTCATATGGGCCTTTAATTTTGAATTTTTTTTGAAAATAGATTGAAGGGAAGGGAAGGAAAGAAAACAAAATAGGAAACAAGCTCAAGCCAATATTTTCAAAAGAGAAAGAGGATGGTCTTTTACAATGGGGGGGGGGGGTGAAAAAACCTCAAAACTAAACATGACCATTTACAGGCTTGAGAAAGTATGAGCCTTTCTGAATCAATGTTTGGAAAGATAAATGCATATTTGGTTGAAGGGAAAGTAACATGGCCAAATTAAAGCTCATTACATCTATAAAAGATATATGCATGGGAGGAAAAATAAATGCAAAATTACAATCTCCTTCTACATTTTTCAAATCAACATCTTTCACAAAGGTAGATGAAATGCCAATACAGGTTTCCATACCTTGAATTTCTTGAACTTTTGATTTTTCATGTGATGTTTCCTCTACAAATTCTTGCATTGATTCCTTCAAAGGAAGATAGTGAAAAAGACTTGTGGGAGGCTGAAGAATATGTGAATCTTTTTCTTCCTCTTGATTATCCCCTGAATCCTCTTCAAAAGAACTATCTTGTTAATACATCACTTCATCAATTTATTTTTCTTCAAACATTTTCTCTACCTTTCTTAGCTCTTTCATAAGAGATTTTCTTTGCATAGGGACAACACCATAAAAAGGCTTTAGGAATGCTACCGTTTTTGTCAAATCTCCTGTGACTTCAGCTTCCTCAAGACCCTTTGGTGCTTTAGGTTGTACCAATACTTCATTAGTCCCCTAGAGATCAAAAAAGAAAATCTTATAGGAAAAACTATCCAAGCCTTCCTAAACAACATCATTTTCTAGAATATCATCATAAGTCTCAAATACAAAAGAATCAAATTCTGAAGTTTGAAAATCTCCTAATAAGTTTTCATTTAATCTTTCAACCTCTAGGTTTTCTTCAATAGGAGATATATCAAGGCTAGTCATTGAGTCAGCTGCCTATGAAGTATATTCATCATCATAATCGACATGTAGATGGTAGGCTCTAGCTACACTACAGGAAGTACTTTCACTCACCGAAGGGATTTCAAGATCTTCGTCATTGAAAACTATTAGACTTTGACAAAAGAAGGTAGGGGGTGCTGATTTGACTGCTTTTGGAACGAGCCTTTTCTTTTTAGGTCTTACTATTGGAAGATTTTGTTGTTCACAAAGACAAATTCCTGCCTGTGTAGTTTCTTTACACTTTATTCCACTTAGAATCATGTCATCTTCTAAACGAATAGCCTCCCTTTGTGCATCTTGCAATGTTTGCACTTTCTGACGCTTTAATAAAAACTTGATTTTGGTTTGTAAAGTAGTAGCAAAGATACATAGTTGATTATTTTTGCATGGTTGGCTATTTTGGGGAATTTTACCAGCACACCTATTGAACCTATTTACAAAATTCCTCATAGATTCAATCTCTTTCTTTTGAATTTGAAAGAAATTTAACAATAACTTGGCAAAATCAACTACAAGTTTAAATTTTCCAAGAAATTTTACCTCGAGATCACTCCAGCAAGTGATACAACCATTATGCAAATTTTGAAACCAATCAGCAGTGCTCCCAATGAGACTCCCTACAAAAAAAATTGACAAATATGTTCTCTTCTTGCACACCAAGAATCCCACAAGAAATTGTAGTTTCTTTAATGTGATCATTAGGGTCTTGATTTGCATCACTAGAAAACTTTGGCAGATATTCTATTAAACTTTTAGGTAAGGCTGAGTATTGAGACAAAGCAAACAACCCAATCTAAGTCCCCCATGGTTGGGCTACAACCAAAGCCATAACACTAGACTTCTTTCACCAAAATAAATTAGAGTCTCCAACCTTTGTCCTTGGGGAGGTAACCTTCAGATATCTAAGGAAAGAAAATACTAGAACTTCACATTCTTTTCCTAGTAGAGTTGCCAAAAACTGTTAGTAAATAGTTTTGACCTTCAAGAATTACAAAACATGACTCAATACAGCTAACAAGAAGGACAAAATGTACTACCAGTTGGATCAGTTATCATTGATTGATAACTATCCTCTGAATTAAGAGGTACAACTCCCTCATAAAAGATATACAATGAGTGTGACAAACTAATTATGTCTTTAACCTGGAGACATGAAGGGTTTCTTGACATTCATCCATAGACATGAAATGAATGTGATTTTAAGATTTAAAAATTGGATAGAAAGAGCAAGACGAATAAGAAACTATAGGACTAGCTAAACAATCTTTCGAATTATAGAAGGGAGAGAAAGGAAGATAAAAATATGTTTATGTAAAAACATGAGTACATAATTGCAAGATTACATACATCACATTCAATGTAGTAATAAAGGACTGCATCTAAAGTAGAAATAAAAGGACTCAATATCCTTCCAAATCATACATATAAATGTACAAATCACAAGACTAAGCACATGTACATTCCTCTTTATTTCAAAAGCATGGAAAAATAACAATAGTCTCATCCCTCTATTACAATCAAATTGGATAAAATAAAACTCCTTTCCTTATTACCAAAATAGAAGTGTCTTCTCTCTGAAGCCGTTGAGAACTTGTAGACTAGAAAAGAAGAAGAACTTGTTACAATTCCTTTTCAACCCTTAAATAATTTTTGCCAAGAAGTTTGGCAACTTCCCAACTTCTTACCAAACTCTTCTTTTAACTTCCTAGGTACATTACTATAATAATTAATTCCATTAAAGAATTAATTATTTTACATTATTTTGTTATATCCCCCACTTTAATTTCACAAACCTTTATGCACACTATAATAATAATCAATTCTATTAAGAATTAATTATTTTATATTCCTCTCCAAATTTTAATCCACTCCTGTCAACTCACCTAATTTATTTCTTTTCACATTATCATAATTAATTTAAAATAATTAATTATGTGAGAAGTTAATGTTCTTTTAAAATTAATTTGGCATTTAATTATCTTGCATTTGAATATATTAATATTTAATTCTTTTAGGAATTAAATATTATATAAAGAAAAATAATTAACAAATTATTAATTTAAAAAGATTTCTCTTTCTCTTTTTTAAAAAAAAAAAAACCTTTTCACGTAGTTGAGTGGGAGAAAAATACTTAGAGTTCCAAAGCCCTACGTAACACTACCCATATAATCTGATTTGGTTTTCATCATTGTTTTATAACAAACCCAAAATATCTCTTCCTCAATGATGAAAAACCCTTTCTATTACTAAAATATTTGAAATGTATCATGAAATGCTGATAAAACCTCCATTTAACTGACTTAGATATGACAAAACTCACCTATGACTCATTTTTACTGCCCTTTACATTCACTTAGCTCACCATTTCACTGGAAACTAGATCTAAATTGCCCCAACTGAATGAAACTAAAAATTGGGCACCTAAGAAAAATCCTTGCATAGCTATAACCAATGGCCTCCTATGCAAAAACAAACTCCAAAAAATGGAAATTTCATTCTCAATTAATTTTGACGATATATAATAGTGCCATATTCACTTATCGAGAACTCCCAAGATCTTAAAACAAAAAAACATGCTCCTACTAAAGCTCTGAAACTATACTTGGTTACAAATATTAAATATTTTTCATAGTTTGAACTATAGCTTTAAATTCAAATTTATCTAAAATTGACCTTGCACACATTTTTGAGGGAAAATAATAAAAAATACTATTTAATGCAGTTTTGAGTTCTCCAATTTTCCATTTGGGTCAAACTAGTTTGACTGGCCTTGACATGCATCATGCTTTGATTGGATGACTCCCATAGAGTTACCTGACAACCTCCACCTTGGTGCCTCCTATCACTACCTCATTGGTCCACTATTCTACCATGAGGCCACTGCATGATTGCTCCATGCCATTGTCATGTCATCGATTGCTATGTTAGTACCCCAGTCAACATTTTTCCATGTCATTATTGTATATGCTACTTTAGTATGTTAGAAACACCAATTTAAAACAATCAAAAAGAATTTTCATATTAATTTAACATAACTTCATGAGAGACAAAGTGAAGTCCTCAAATGAGAATATGAGCCATGGATAGGCTCTCTCAATGAGGATGATCACTTGATGTAGAGGTGTGTCTAATAGCTAAGATGGCTTGATTATGTATGTATGCTCAAATGCTCAAATGGGCTTCAATGGAGAATTTTTGATAGATTTTGGTGAATGGATTTGATGTAAAAATGGCTTCTCAAAATGGCATTATGGCTTTACTTTCTAGACTGTGTTAAAATGGCTTGGGAGAGGATTCCTTAAATAGGCAAAGGGCTTGAGGGATCAAGAGCTAGAATGCAAGGATGTGAGAAAGCTTATGGAAGGTTTAGATTGAATGAGAGGAGAGCACATGGATTGTGCTTTCTTACAAGAAATCAAGGAGTGACACATGTCACAAGGTCATTGGTTAGAGCAAGAGGGGTTGAGGGGTCAACAAAAGAGGCTCAAAGCTCATAAAGACCCTCATAATGGCTTGTAAGAGCAATGAATGGGCTTGTAAGAGTCATTTATGACTTTGTGGGCTTCATAAAGTTTTATGGTTGGGATATTTTTAGGGGATAGAATTTGGCTTGGCTTAAGAAAGTCTTAAGCTTGACTTAGGAATGTGCAAATGATTAAGGCTTGGGTTAGGCTTGGGTTAAGATTAGATTAGGCTTGTTAGAGATGGGCAACTGGATGTCATTTAATGAGGGTGGGTGAAGGAGGAGATATTTGTTGGCTTTGGCTTGGGTTAGCAAGTCTTAACCCATGTTTAGGGAATGTGACAAGGTTAGGGGGGATTAGGATTAGGGTCAAAGATAAGGATTGACATCTTCTAGAAGAGTCTAGGCTTTGGATGAGGATGAAGACTTTTTAGAAGAGTCTAGAACTTCCTAGGATGAGGATAAATAAGGTTTTTAGGAAATAAATAAAGTTTTATTTATTTCAAGGGTTTGGGTTGAGGAGATATTTATTAAAATATTTTTAATAAACATAAGGATTAATATTTAATCTTAATTAAATATTTTGAGTTGGGATTAGGGGTAGGAAATGATGGGATTAGCCTTTAATCAAAATTAAAGAAGGATTATAAGATTTTGGAAGAGGTTAGTGGTCTTAAGGAAATTGGTCAAGTTTTGGGCAAAAAATAAATAAATTATTTATTTTGGGATTTTTGGTCAATTTATTAATTAAATAATTAATAAATAAAGAAATAATATTTAAATAAGATTTAAATATTTTTGGGAGGGATTCCTTAATTAAATATTTTTAATTAAGATAAAGGGATTTAATGGCATTAAAAAAAAATTAATTAATTAAATAATTAATTAATTAATAAATGATGATGTCATCAGAAATTTTTTTAGAAAATAAAAATACTTTATTTTCTAAAATTTTTTTAGGTGTCTACATTTTGCTCCTCTTTGATGTGATGCCGCAAGTGGCATGGCATCAAAGATAAGAAAATAAGATGCCCAAGGCTAGAGCAGAAGAGGAGAGAATGGACTACGAGATGCCCCCTCAAGAAGGCAACAGGGAGAGAAAGCGAGGCTCAACAACTTCTTGAAAAATACAAGAATTTGAGATAAACAAGGAGACTCAGATTGGCAAAGAGAAGGGGCTGAATTAGCTCAAACTCTCACTATGGGAGAATGATAAAGGAGAATTAGAGGCACAAGAGGAAGCAAGCTTAAGACTTTAGGGAAGGTGGAGGATGAAGGAGCGGAGCGCTATAAAAATGAATCCAGGATAGGGAGATGGATGAGGGGATTATAAAGCTGATGCAACTGGATTTCAAAGAGTCAGATTGATGGAAGATGGGTTTCGGAGATCCCTAGGACTAGGATTGTGGATCTCGAAAGATGAGGCTTGGTGGACTGATTGGATTGGTGGATCCCTAAGACTAGGATTGTGGATCCCTAAAGCTAAGAGTGATGATTGATTCAAAGAGATATTGATGCATAAGCTGGGGTAGGAGAGACAAATGTTGGATATGGATGGGGAATAATGGAGATGAAGGGAATCCATTGAAGCTTTTTGAGTAGGGGGATACTTCAAAGAGAAGTACCACCATGTAGTTGAGCACTAGATTTTCTATAGGACTGTTGGTTAATTGCCAAGGTTACCAAGAACATCAAGGTCATGTCACCAACCATCCAGAGGATTGACGGACTGACTCGAAACAAACACATAAGGATTGCCTTAGCATCACACATGAATCTCGAAAGAATCAAAGTGGAACCGACACTAGGTAACCCACAAGCAGAAAAGAAAAACAAACAAAAGACTTGATCAAGACCTTACATCCAGATTGCCGCATTCATAGTATACCATGATATGGAAGATCGTGGCTACCTTGAGGAGGGAAAAAAAAGATTGTTTGGAAAAGATACTGCAAGACCCAAAAGGGACAATTTCAAATCAAAAGAAAGAAAAAATCCAAAAGAGAACTATTTTTCCAATGAGATGGGTAGGATGAGGTACTAATGGACCAAGATCGGACATGAGGAAAGCTATATCTTGCAAGGATCTATCAAAGAGCACCTAAGCTGGTGGATTTGGATGAGTGATGCGTCTAGCAAGCTGAACTAAGAAGGATAACACTTTGGTGACAAGAGATCTAGCTAAAGGATGCATTGGAATAGCTAACCAAGGGTTGTGCGATGTGTGCAAGATGTTGATCAAGGATGAACTGACAAAAAAGCTAAATAGATACAATGGTACTAAGCTAAAGAGGATGTACAAGTTGTTTTGGACAAGATTGGATATACAAGCTATGATACAAGGTATGATACAAGCATTGGATACAAGATTATTTACAAGCTGTACAAGAGCTTTGAATGATAAGATAGTGGGATGGCTCAAGTTGGTGCAAGATGCAGAAGCTAAGGATGAGGTGATAGCGGAAGATATGGATTTAGCAGGATGCATCCAATGATGATGATAGATGTGTGACCAAAGATGGGGACAATGCTAAGTTTGGTGGTAGCTGAGCTGATAGATGGCGTTAGAGTGAATGGCTAATGAGAAGATGACATTGGATTTGCATGAGGATAGCCTAGAGCGAGATACCAATGACAAGGGAGCATGGAGAAGACAAGATCTCTAAGGAATATAGTGCCCCTAGTTAGAAGATGACATGCGAAAGGAGGTCTTACAATGGATGTGATAGGATTGAAGCTAGGATGGAAAAGCTGAAGGCACTAGGGAGATGGATGATAGCAGGGATGATAGGGTGAGGTTGTAGAAGATAAGTGGATAGTGATAGATAAAAGATGGAGGATGAAAGATAGGTGGATAAATTGGAAGATGGAGCTAGATGGAAATATGTGACCAAAAGCATGAGGATGATAGGCTAAGCTGGGGATGGCTGGATTACACATGATGCTTGTTTGCCAAGTTTTCATCATGGTACTTGTCCAAGGCGCTTGAATTGCCAAGTTTTCACTAGTGGACAATTTATTTTTCTTTATTTTTTTGACTTTTTGACTTTGGACTTAGCTAGAATGATTTTGGCTTTCTTCAGCTATTTTTGGCTTTTTTGGGATTTTTCACTAGCTATTGGAATGTTCAATTTTGTTGCTAGCTATTGGTACACTAGATGTGTGATTTATGCAATAGATCAGATTAGATGGGATTAATGGTAGGAGATGGAGGGATGAAAAGGATGGAAATGAGCATGAGATGGGGATGCTTACAGGATCAACATTGGCACATGTTGGGATGGGTGTGAAAAGAGCATATGGGGGATAGATGGTAGATGCAAGCTTGATGGAGGATTTGTGGAAGCGCGCTTGGGGATATAGGCACCCAAGATGGAGTTAGGAGATGGGGGAAACGAGTCACTGGATGGGGGGTTAGCAATGATGGATGCCATTATGCATTGGGTTTCAACTTTTTTCTTTGGGATCCACATGGTTTTGGATTTTCTTTTCATAGGCTTTTGCATTGTTTTGCATTCTTTGATTGGATTTTTCCTTTTTGGAGTATGTCTTTTAGAATAGACATATTATTGCCTAGGATGTGGATTTTTATCTTTATGCATTTTGAAGATGGCATTCACATTGCTGTGGTAAGCTTTGTGAGATGGAGAGGATATGGAAGAGTGTGTAGGGGGATGATGATGGATGATGTTCCCTGATATGTGCCTTTGTTGATCTTGTGTAGGAATGGATGGAATAGGATTTTTATGATGGCTGATAGGAGGATGGAGGATGGTAGATTTTGGGACATAGGGACCCAAAATGGATTTAGCAGATGAAGGGGGGATATGGTAGGTTGTTTTGGTTTCAAAGATGGTGGAGGGGGGATGATATAAGATTTCTTGAAGGAGTGATGGGAGGCTGGCATGGTGGGCCTAGAGATAGGCTTGGTTTGGGGATGGAATGTATCAACACTTATAGATGGTGAGCCTTTGGATACATATCCAAGACCATGAAATCTTGGATTCTTTTATGCAATAATAGGCTTTCTGATTCCTTGCTCTTGTGGTCCTAAACCTTGACCTTGATAATGCCATCGATTGAGCATTTGAATGAGCTGAGGAAACTTTTTTCTTGTAGAAAATGGTAGAAGTTCTTTATTAGATATACTACAATGGGAAGATACTGTTCTTAATTCTTCTGCTGAGAGGGGGCCACCATGGATGAATGTAAGTGAACCAAGAGGGTAGATTATAGATGGTGGAATAGCTTGGATAGGTGGTAAGATGGAAGCATGGAGCGGAGGAGATGGTAGCATAGGATCTTGATTTAGCTGATGGGATGAAAAGGTATCCTGCAATAGAGGAGGTATGGCTTGAGGTTTTGGAGATGGAGGGGATGGTGACTGCACCATGGATGAAGGACATGGTATGATGATATCTTCATTTATGATTTGGGGGATGTCAACATGCTTTTGGGCAAGATCTTGATAGGATTGGATTGGAGTGGATGGTGCGATAGGAGGTGAAGGGATGGATTCTTCAAAGGAAACAGATGGTTAGATGGGAGATTTGGTAGTGGAGATGGGTGAGTAGAAGATGGATGCATAAGGGTCATTACGGGAGATTTGGGAAATGCTTGGAGATGATGTGGATAGGATTTGGAGGGATTTGATAGGTGGTGGGATTTTTTTGCTTGCGGGAAGTGGAAGGATTTTAAGAAATTTGATGGTTGGTATGGGGATGATAGTTATGGGAGATGGAGGTGATATTATAGATGGGGAAGCTTCATCACTAACTACTTTACATGGTTGGATTAGATGACATGGCTTATCGACTACTGGAGGCGGCTTTTCTTGTATTTCCTCTAGGAGATTCCTAGGAGACTCATGTGTTGGAGGTGGAGGTGGTGGATTGATAGGAATAGTTGGTGTGATGGGGGTGGAAGATTGGAAGCTTGGTTGATTGGGTGATGGAGGAGAAGCTGGGATATGAGATGGCATGACTAGATAGTTTGGAGGAATGCTTGGATTTTGGGGGATGGTTGGCGAAAGGCATTTAAGGCTCTCAAGATACCCATCATAGTCAACAAGATTTTCATCATCATTGGAATAGGATGTAGTGGGAGAAAGGATAATGCGACCAAACTCATCATGATAGGGTTGGGATTTCATGTTTTGATGATGAGTTGGATGGGGATGGGGTCTTGCATATGGATGAACATGGAAGCTCATGGTTGGATTTGGATTAAGCACAGATTTTGGATTGGCTGATGAAATATTTCTTAGGGAGATTCAAAGCTACATGATAGACCTAAGGAGGATTGGTTGGAGATTTTTGGCTTTCCTATGGATGGAAGACTTCAAGGGTATGCTATCAAAAATTGAGATTTTTGCTTTCCTATGTGCAGGATTGGTGGCTTTTGGTGTCAACTTGAGGATAGATAAATGATCCTATGGGCATGACACGAGATTGACCACGTGTGGATCCCAACCTTTAGCTTAAGGTGATGAGGGATGACAAGTGACAAGGCTAGATTACCCTAGACAAAGCTTTGTCAAAGGGATAACCTTGGGGAGATTGAGGGATTTGGATAGATTGATTGGATAACAAACTCTGGCATAGTAACAACAATTCCTTAAAGGCTTGGGTGATTTTGGATTGGGTTGCTAGCTGGATGGGGGGATGATTTTGGTGGACTTTGGATTCAAGATTGTTCTAAAGCAAAGAATTAGATAGATTTGATTGTGGTGGGGGAGCTTGGATGATTTTTTGATGGGGTAGTGACTACACCAAGTATGCCTTGATCTAGGAGATTTTTTCTTTTCTGGGATTTTGACCAAAGTTAGCAAACATTCATTCAAAAGCTATGAACAAACATGCAGACAAAAGTTTGGAGCAAGCATGTCAAAAACACCAACATCCTAGGAAGCTTTCTATAGGGATGAAATTTGGTTTAGCTAAGGATTCCTTGATATACGCAAGGTACGTGAGGCCAAAATCTGTAGATGAAACCAAAAAGATGTAACATAGCCAAGAGGATCAGTAACCCACTTCTCCTCTTTCACTTCTCAAGGGTATAAATTTCCTTGAGGCTTAGCTCGAGTGACAGAATTTTGATCCCAAGAGAAGTGTCTTTGGGTTCACCTCCTAATCTTTATACTCTACCAGAACACTGGAGTTGAGGTCATCCCAAGGGGTGATGAAATCCTTGAGCAGGCCTCTTAAAACTTAAACAAGATTTTGGATCCTAATCTTATGCACCCAAGATGGCCTCGAAAGACGACAAGGGGAAAGAAGACTTGGATGATCTTGGGCTAAAAGACAGAGTTCTTTTCCAACTGACACTTAAGTTTTTTGATCTAGACTTTTTGAAAACACACGTGATTAAGATGCAAAGGTTCAATTCCAATTTGAAATGTGCCAAGAAAAGAGAAGTGATCGAAGAATGAATACACAAAGGAGAGTTAGGGTCAACAAGAAAGTAAACCCGTGCATCTGGAGGCCCTCCACATCAAGTATCAATTAATTTCCTTTAAGGCATTCAAGAGGTTGTGTTTGTTCATTTTAAGGCCAAAAAAAAGATGTGTGTAAAGCTCGATTTCAAGCGCACACCCGGAGGCCCTCCACGTCAAGATTTGTTTAATTTTTATGCCCAAATGAAGTGTTGGCAAGACTAATGTTCATTCAAGAAATTTTCTATCTTAGAAAAACCAATAAAAACTCAAGTGAGTGGAATTTGATTTTTGTGGAGCACTTAACACCTTCTTAGGTAGACCCATCCCCATAAATGGCACTGATATTGCAACCAATGGTTAGAATGATGGGTGATTAAAGAGGGTGAGTCCAACAACAAATTCACTCAAAGTGTCTTTATTTATTTTTATAACTTAGAAAGTTTCTAAAATGTAGATTCTTTTTATGCCCCAAAAGATGAAGTGTGAGATATTGTAATGATTAATTAAGCTTTTGCATTCAAGATTGGATTTGTTTTTTAATCATGCATTCATAAATAAATAAAAATTTGATTTTAATCCATGGAACTCAAGAGTGATTTTAGCAACATGCATTCAAAGACAAGTGATTAAACATTCAATTTTTTTCCTTTGAGCATTCAAGATTGAGATTTTGCGTGTTGTTTTAAGAACTTTGAAGTGCTTTGTTTTAACCTTAGATCATTCAAGATTGTTTTGGACTCAAAAGTGAAAATGACTCTTTGGACTTTGGTTTTCATTCTAGATTTTGTGTTCTAGTTTGCATGTTTTAAGCCCAAAAATGATATTCCTAGATTGTTTTGATGCATCAAAAACCTAAGAAACATTCAAGATTTTGCAACAAGACATTTGTTTGGAACAAATAACAAAGCTTTTTTAAAAAAAAATTGGAAACCATTTAGGACTCTTAGTTTTCATGAGATTTTTAAAAGAACTTTAAAATATTTGCAAATGAAGTTCATTTTATCCTTGATTGATGCTTTGAGTTTGATTTAGATTTTAGTGTGCACTTAGTGTTGATTTTGAACTTTTTGAAATGGAAACTTGAAGTTCTTTTTAAATTCCCAAAAATGAAGTGTTCCTAACTTTGCATGAATGCATCTAAAACCTTGATATTGCAAGGATGCAAATAATTGGATTGGTTTAGTTTCACTTGTTAAAATATTTTTTCTTTTTTTTGCAAATTTTTAGTTTTTAATAGATTTAAGTATGATTTGGGGGTTCATTTTAAGCACTTAAAAAAAAGTGTGTATGATTTTGCTTCCTTAAAAAAAAAAGGCCAAGATCCCTCAAGAAGAAGAAGAAGAAGTAGACGGAATAAAAGAAGAATATAGACAAGAAGAGGAAGAAGAATTCCAAGTGCTTTGTTCACCTATAAGCTTGAAAAATCTGCAAACACTATGAGATAGACTATGAGTTCCTTTGTCTTCTTCATGCTCATGTGGACCTACAAAACCAATTTATACAGTCATACCAATCACAAAAATAAGCAAAATTAGCCAAAATCAGCACATGATATACAAAACTTGACTAAAAAAGCTAATGAAGATGACCCATGCAGGGTCCCATCGGGTGTACGAAAATGTATATGCTACTTTAGTATGTTAGAAACACCAAATTAAAACAATCAAAAAGAATTTGCATACTAATTTAACATAACTTCATGAGAGACAAAGTGAAGTCCTCAAATGAGAATATGAGCCATGGATAGGCTCTCTCAATGAGGATGATCACTTGATGTAGAGGTGTGTCTAATAGCTAAGATGGCTTGATTATGTATTTATGCTCAAATGCTCAAATGGGCTTCAATGGTGAATTTTTGATAGATTTTGGTGAATGGATTTGATGTAAAAATGGTTTCTCAAAATGGCATTATGGCTTTACTTTCTAGATTGTGTTAAAATGGCTTGGGAGAGGATTCCTTAAATAGGCAAAGGGCTTGCAGGATCAAGGGCTAGGATGCAAAGATGGGAGAAAGCTTATGGAAGGTTTAGATTGAATGAGAGGAGAGCACATGGATTGTGCTTTCTTACAGGCAATCAGGGAGTGACACATGTCATAGGGTCATTGGTTAGAGCAAGAGGGGTTGAGGGGTCAACAAAGGAGGCTCAAAGCTCATAAAGACCCTCATAATGGCTTGTAAGAGCAATGAATGGGCTTGTAAGAGTCATCTATGGCTTTGTGGGCTTCATAAAGTTTTATGGTTGGGATATTTTGAGAGGATAGACTTTGGCTTGGCTTAGAAAAGTCTTAAGCTTGACTTTAGGAATGTGCAAATGATTAAGGCTTGGATTAGGCTTGGGTTAAGATTAGATTAGGCTTGTTAGAGATGGTCAAGTGGATGGCATTTAATGAGGGTGGGTGAAGGAGGAGATATTTGTTGGCTTTGGCTTGGGTTAGCAAGTCTTAACCCATGTTTAGGGAATGTGACAAAGTTGGGGGAGGGATTAGGATTAGGGTCAAAGATAAGGATTGACATCTTTTAGAAGAGTCTAGGCTTTGGATGAGGATGAAGACTTTCTAGAAGAGTCTAAAACTTCCTAGGATGAGGATAAATAAGGTTTTTAGGAAATAAATAAAGTTTCATTTATTTCAAGGGTTTGGGTTGAGGAGATATTTATTAAAATATTTTTAATAAACATGAGGATTAATATTTAATCTTAATTAAATATTTTGAGTTGGGATTAGGGGTAGGAAATGATGGGATTAGCCTTTAATCAAAATTAAAGAAGGATTAGAAGATTTTGGAAGAGGTCAATGGTCTTAAAGAAATTGGCCAAGTTTTGGGCAAAAAATAAATAAATTATTTATTTTGGGATTTTTGGTCAATTTATTAATTAAATAATTAATAAATAAGGAAATAATGTTTAAATACGATTCAAACATTTTTGGGAGGGATTCCTTAATTAAATATTCTTAATTAAGATAAAGGGATTTAATGGCATAAAAAATAAATTAATTAATTAATAAATGATGATGTCATCGAAGATTTTTTTAGAAAATAAAAATACTTTATTTTTTAAAGGATTTTTAGGTGTCTACATTTTGCCCCTCTTTGATATGATGCTGTAAGTGGCATGGCATCAAAGATAAGAAAATAAGATGCCCAAGGCTAGAGCAGAAGAGGAGAGAATGGATTGCGAGATGCCCCCTCAAGAAGGCGACGAGGAGAGAAAGCGAGGCTCAACAGCTTCTTGAAAAATACAAGAATTCGAGATAAGCAAGGAGATTAGATTGGCAAAGAGAAGGGGTTGAATTAGCTCAAACTCTCACTATGGGAGAATGATAAAGGAGAATTAGAGGCACAAGAGGAAGCAAGCTTAAGACTTTAGGGAAGGTGGAGGATGAAGGAGCGGAGCGCTATAAAAAGAAATCTAGGATAGGGAGATGGATGAGGGGATTATAAAGCTGATGCAACTGGATTTCAAAGAGTCAGATTGATGGAAGATGGGTTTTGGAGATCCCTGGGACTAGCATTGTGGTTCTCGAAAGACGAGGCTTGATGGATTGATTGGATTGGTGGATCCCTAAGACTAGGATTGTGGATCCCTAAAGCTAAGAGTGATGATTGATTCAAAGATATAATGATTCATAAACCGAGGTAGGAGAGACAGATGCTGTATATGGATGGGGAATAATGAAGATGAAGGGAATCCATTGAAGCTTTTTGAGTAGGGGGATACTTCAAAGAGAAGTACCACCATGTAGTTGAGCACTAGATTTTCTATAGGACTGTTGGTTAATTGCCAAGGTTACCAAGAACATCAAGGCCATGTCACCAACCGTCCAGAGGACTAATGGACTAACTCAAAACAAACACACAAGGATTGCCCTAGCATTACACATGAATCTCAAAAGAATTAGAGTTGAACCGACACTGGGTATCCTCCTTGCATCTTTTTTGGAGTTAGTATGATCATATGATCATATACAAATATTATGTCAAGTATGAAATATCATCACTCCCAAAAGGAAGTTAAACTACAACACAATGAAAGAAAGACATGTAATAGTTACAAAGAAGCATGTTTTTATATTTATACCATAGATACCAAAAAGAAATAGTGCTACCATGGTGCCAATCCAAGCATACAACACAAGGATACAAGCACAGACAATAGAACATGTACAACATAATATAGATAGATAAATAAAAGAAGTAAGGTACAAATAGATGAATGGTACCATGTATTGATTTTTTATCACCTTGATCCAATAGAGCAATAAGGATCATTTAAATAAATCTAAACAAATATTAAGGAAACATGACACATGAAAACCACAAAACAAAAAAAAAACACACAAAATGCAATTATGTTAGAGCAATCACTTCAAGCATGCTTTCATCCTCCCTTATCTTGGTCAATAGTAATAAGAGAAGGTGGTTAACTTGCAAGAGGATCTATATCCAATATAGTAGGAATAATAGGTAAATCTAAAGAAGAACTCCTGGGAGAGTCACTATGCTTAGTTGGAGATGTAATTGTAAGCTACATAAAAAATATGTTAGGTAAATCAACATCAAGATCAATAATCTCATGCTCATCATCATCTAAAGTATCCTCTTCATCTAAATTCATATCAATAGGATCCAAAATAGGAATATGCTTTTCATGATTAAATTTCTCAATAGAAATGGGGTGATCTAAAATATTCATATGAGATTTAGCATGATCTTGATAGTTCTTTTGACCTTCTTGAGCATGTTGATTACACTTATTTTCATTAGAGACTTGTTGAGAATACAAAGGAGGATTAATAACTATAGGTTCCTTACCTGTTGATTACACAAGAGAAGGAACAATAGGAGGTTGAGATGTAGAGGGAGGAAACACACTAGTAGAAGGATCCACTATAGAAGAAGGAACCACACTAGAAGAACACTAGGAGGATCAGTAGATGCAAGAGGTGGATAACCATTAGAAATAAAAGAATCAAACAAAATAGGTGTAGGTAGAAGAACATGATAAATACCACTAAGCATTATTTAACTCAACAGTCTTTCAACATCTATGAGCTTGATAAGTACAAAAAATATAATTTAGACAAGTAGGTGTAGTAGGAATAAAAGGCCAAAATAAAACTAGAGTAGCTCAATGTTGAGGTCTAGAAGGATGATAAATACTATAATTGATCATCTTAATCTTACTATCATAAGGAAATTTAATGCATTGATTAATATGGAAACAACAACTTGCATGCAAGTCAACCAAGGTAAACCAAAATTCACTTAGAACTAATTGGAAATGGGAATAATGACAAAGGTACCATTATTCACTTTACCACAAAGCTCAATGAGAAAATAAACAAAACCTCGCAGAGGATACAAGAAATCATTACAAGTTGTGATCCAAGTATCAACTGAGTCATAGAAATCACAATGTTTTTTCTTAGAATATAAATTTTCCTCAGTAATAATGTTAACCATAGAAATAGGATAAAAAAGACACCCATAAGAAGGATATCTAGCAATCTAAGTAGTTATATAGAGAGGACCATCTAGATCCTTGAACTTATCAGCATCAATGAATGAGATAATAAGAGCTCCAAATTGCTTAAGATTTGGTTTAGGTTTAGGTTGATCATTAGATGTAGAGGGAATGTCTTCTTTAATTGATTGTAGAGGTTGAACTAAAAATTCCACAACATTAACAATATTATCATATCTCATCATAATCTACCATAAGAAACATTTACTTCAAGAGGAGAAGAAGAAGGATGTTGAACAATAATATTAGTATCCTAAGGTAAATAACTAGTGTATATTTGAAGATTTTGATTAGCAGGTGCCAAAAATTTATTCTCCTTATCTTGACTATTAAAAGATAATGTGTTAGAATCAATCAAATCCCAAATCTTATGCTTCAAAGAATAAGAAGCCTTAGTATCATGTCTAAGCTAGCAATGAAATTGACCAAAAGTTTTAGGATTAAAATGTGGGCTCAATGTAGTAGAAGGGAGAATAAGTTTAACAAGAGGAAGTGTAATCATATTAGCACTAACCAACCTAGTCATAATAAAATGTAAATACATAGAAAGAGGAGTAAAACTACAATTCACTTGAAAAACTATAGGAAGAAGTAGCAACACTTCAAGGTGCAACAACTACTTGATCATCTACTTTATTTGTAGTTTTGTTAATATTGACGTAATTGTTAGGTTTTTGAATTAGGATTAGGTGTGGCATCACTCTTATCAATAGGCATAAGAGCCATTGTAGTGATGCTCTCAAACTAACTCACTTGTAATTGATAATAATGAAGCACTACACAAAGTTGTGAAAAGAAGTGAAATCAACAAGCATAATCTTATCTCTAGTGTACTTTTGGAAATTCACAATAACCATATTTTGAATATAAAGACCAAACATGGGATAAGAAATATAAGCATGAAAATTCTTAAATATCCCAATAAAATTAGTCACTTTCTCCTTAGAAGGATTGGAATATTATTTTAAAACTATTGTATAAAGGAATTAGCAAGTTTATGAAAAGAATAAGGCAGAAAAGATCAACACCATTGCAAATATTTTCCATAGAAATTTAAAGAAAAAAACTTAGCTAAAATCATATAGTCATGAGCATAGTCACTACATATATCTTGGAAAGTCTTAAGATGTGTCATAGGATCACCTTTAGCATTGTAGGTGTCAAGGTGAGGCATATTAGCTTGTTGAAGAGTAGTGGTATAGATAATGTCAGGAGGTAGAGGACTATCCATATCACATGTAGCAATATTAAACTTGGATTGAGTGAAGGAAGAAAGTTTTTGTTCTAAACAAGATATGGTCTAAGAAAGACTAAGGATTGTGGAATAATTAGATGAAATAGGCGGAACAAGAACATTCAACACACTAGTAAGGGTGTACTAATTCATTGGGATAGAAGGAACTATGGGTGGAAACATTGGGAACCACAGTAGGATAAGTGAAAGTAACATTATTAAATGATGGTTGTGAATTTGGCAAAGAAATAGATGAAATACTCATAGGAAAAGAAGGAATATGAAGACTACTAAAGAGACTAGACACCTAAACATAAGTAGTCAAAATAGGAGAAATATAAATAGAAATGGTAGAGATAGGTACAAAAATAGACAAGCCAAGCTGAAGAATAGAAATAGGTGGAGCCATCCTTTCTTTATAAGTAACTTGATTGAAAGGTTTAACATGAGTATGGACAAGGTGAGTAAGACCACACAAAATACTAACACCATGTTCATCATTATGGATCAATTTCTTAAGTGCATCAAAAGTGGAAAGACTCTTGGTATTGTGATTTTCTTGTAAAAGCCAATCATGTATTTTATCAATCTTAGAAGCAAGTTTATTTGTTTGTTTAGGAGAAACCCTTAAAGCATCATCCTCATCATGAGATGAGTGGGAAGAGTCATGATTCATAGAAGGATTAGGATCATGAGAAACCATATGGTCACTAAGGTTTTGAAGAAGAGGACAAGATGAATCTAGAGCAAAGAGAGCCATGAGTCTATGACTTCTCTGAGCGTGAATGCTATAAGTAGGACTAAAATTTGTAAAGCTCATATACCAAACAAGGCAAGAGGAAAGAAAGAGATCTAACCTTATGATATGAACCAAATCCAATGTAATTTAGAGAAAAATATAAATCATACAAAATAGATCACAAGATAGTACAAGAGAATACAAATATCTACCTTTGAACAAGAAATCTAACACCAAATTAGAAGTGGAAGTGTCATAAGTCAGGTTCACCAATAAATGTATGGTTGGAAATGTGAGTTAAGGATAAAATCATAAGTTCATCACATAACCTATTTATACATATAGAGGGAGGGAAATCAAGGAAAACAATCCTTTCAGTTCCAATTCTAGAGAATTGAGACTTGAAATATTAGTGTTAACTATTGTGGTTTCACAATGCACATCCCATTTCTCCTAGAAATGGGGACCCCATAGTAAATTTTTGTCTCCTAGACCCTTAACATAGGGCATAGGATAATTTTTGGAACTCCACCTAGAGTTTGGGTCAAGCCCTAGTCCTCTACTAAAGAAACCTAGGTGACATAATTGATAAATTTTGAGAGAAAAAGGCTTTTTAGTGCTAAAAGGTGCACTAGCAAACCTAGCTCAAATGCACACCCTCTTGGGGTGCACTTCCAAAGGGTGCACACTACCCTAGGCCTATAAAATCCTAGGATCCCCTCCCCTCTATTGGCATTCATTATATTCTCTATGCTCCTTGATATTGCACATCCACACATCTCAAGGTGCACTTCCACCTATAAACAACACAAAAAAATTATTCACCAAAGGTGTGCACATGCACACTTGTTCAAGGTGTGTATGTGCACATCATTAATCACACCTAAAAAACCTAAAAAGCTAAAAGAGAAAAGAAAACACTAAGGAAATGTGCGCATGTGTGCACCTCCCTAAAGTGCACACATGCACACATTTTTACAAAAGCTAAAAATACCTAAGTAATGATTTGAAATTGCACATCTTGCCATTTTTTATACATTAAGCTACTTATGAGTATAAGGGTGCACACATTTTCACCCCACTAAGGTGCACACAATTAGCAGGTTTAAATATAACACTAAGTCCCCCTATTGCACATGCCTTTTGCAATGTGCATAGTAGCACACATGTGCATGTGTGCACCCCATTAGGGTGCACACTTGTGCATGTGTGAAATTATACATAAAATGACTTTGTATGAGTCATTAAGTGCACCTACTACACCTATAAAGGTGTACAAGGTGCACTAAATTGCATTCTAGAGCTATTAAGGGGGATTTTAAGTGGTTTTACTAGGTTTTGGTATTTTGGTTTTTTTTTTAGCAATTAGGGTTTGTTTAGGGTTTAATTTTCACTTCTTTATTTTAATAATTTTATGTTTTGTGTAGATAAAATGGCTTCCACATCATCCTTTATTATTGAAAAGATTGCTGCGAAACTTCTTGTCTTCAAGTTTCAAGGTGCACCAAAGAAGTCACATTTTCAGGATGGACATTCAAAGATTAGAGATACTGAGTTGGGACACATAGACTAGAACAAAATCCTTGTACTCTATAATAAGCCTAAAGAGAGTTCCCTAATTGTGTCAGCACTTACCAAATCAAGAGTGGTGAATACTGCATCACATTCCACATCCATATAGTCTTCTAAGCTTATTATGACTATGGACAAAAACTATGTGTTTGAAGAAAGAGTTGTTAAAAGTGTCACACCGGAGATACTCCTAGACCTTAGACCTAGGAACATTGAGAAAGTATTCAATCTCCCTAGAACTGATCAATATCTAAAGATAACTTATCATCAAGTAGAAAGATGGTATAGGGAGAATGAAAAGAAGGCCACAAAGATCATACAATCATCATTTTTTATTGATAGAACACTAATGGGACACAGAGCTTGAAAGGTAGACATGACTAGGGGATATATGAAAGATGATTTCAAATATGCTATTGTACTCTTCAGTAGAATTACGGGTCTATCAATAGCTGGGCATCTTCACATCTAGATGGTCCATTTCATAGAGACCATCAAAATAACCAAAATGCCAATTGATTGGGCTATTATACTAAGTGAAAACTTAGATGAAAAACTTGTAGGAGTTAAAGCCATCCCCAAGTTTTAAATGACATCATATTTGGTGTACTTATTGATGACAAGGACAACTGACTATCCAAGACTATACAAGAAGGGAAGCATGCAATATGCTAATGGTTGGCCCTATGCGGTATATCTTCAGTTGGTAAAGAAGAAGCTCTTATATTAGAGCAAGGAATTCTATATAGTGAATGATTCTTTCATATTTTCAATCATTTGATTCATAGAGGGTGATTATGCTAAGAGGATGTTAGTAGAAGTAGCAACAAGGATAACTGAGATAGGTGCCTACTACATCCAATTTAACACATTCACATACCTAAGGGTAGTTGGAACTGTGGTAAATCTAAAGAAACTCCTGAGATACCCATTGGATAGGCTCATCTTATTGAATATTGTAAGACAAATCACATCTACATATGATAGAGTGAGAAAACAACATAAGAAGACATGGATATGGCCTATTACTATAGGCACATTTTAGGTAAAGCAGAAGAAAGATATTATGACCTTTGACTCAAAGTGGGATCAATATCCCTTAGAAGATTACAACTCCCCTTGCCCTTATTTTGATGATATTGGAAGAGTTCAACATTTGGCAAGGAAGTAGTTTGTGCGTGAAGATGCTATAGAAGATCATTGGATGAATACAATAGATGACTATGAAATCTAGATAAGGAATTATTGTACAATGACTCTATATCTAGCAAGAAGCACCTTAAAAATAAAGGTCTTGCTCAAGATTTTTAACAAGATACTTTAGATGTCTTAGATCCCTTATACAACTATGACAAGATATATGATATGCCAATTATGAATTTAGAGATTGATAGGGATGAGATGTTAGAAATAGATAATATTAAGAGGAGGGGTGAATCCATATGGTACAAACTTTTTCCCACAACTAAATATTGTTAATTACTTTATAACTTGCATATGAAAGTAAACCAATAATGTCTAAAAGTAAATATAACCATACACATAGAGAAATAATAAAATCAATATTTGTTAACTAGGGAAACCCTGGCCAAGGGAAAACCCTGGTGGGGATGATACCCACTAGATGATTCATTGAACAATAAGATCCTGTTAAGGATATTGACCTTGTTAGGAGTCTATGAAGTACATATAGTGTCTTAAGTCCTTTTTATAAGCCTCAACCCTATTAGGAGTTTCTAGATCAATTAAAATGTATGCAAGAAGAGCCTACTGCAGTCACATGCAATTATACAATTTAGTTCCTTCACAGAATATATATACATACAATACTTGCTTACTGCTATAACTTGCACTGTCTTTGATCTTACATTAGATTATGAATCACATAAGAATTGTACATGATTCTCTCAATAGTTCACATGTTACATATACTCATGCAACTTCCATGGTATCTACGCATTACACACATTTACTATGCAACACACTTTTTTGCACTATTTGCACAACATAAGATCTTTACTTATACCTTGCGCATTCACAAATTATTGCTCATTCGGATTCCATGTCTTCACACAATTGAAATAATATAAATTAATATTCACATAGTCATATTAACATGAATTAGTAATTATTTTGAAATCGAAACAATTCCTAAAGTTGTACAACTCTATTTTTTGCTATGCTTTGTTCTACATTGTTAAATACGATCACAGTTAAACTTAATGTGACTTGTGTTGTACTAATCATACATACATGTGCACTAGTACACATCATCATGATGATGTTAAAAGCCTTCCTCAATTGTGCATAAGCTTAGATCTCTTCACATCATTTGTACTGTTAAGATCTATTCACTGTACTCTTGCAAACAATCTAATTCTTAGACAATTTTCTATCTCTAAATGCATAAATGAAATGTTGAGTCTATGTTTCCATAAATGAAAACCAACAAGACATCTAACTGATAATATTTTTAATAATTTCCCCCTTTTTCATTGATGGAAACATTTGGGAAAATTGGCTAAGTCCCAAAATGATGTCATACAAAACAAAAGTAAATAAAATAACTACACAAAAATTACCTTCAAAACATAACAATTTTATTGATGTTTTGATGGAACATTAAATTCCTTATCATTCATTTATATTTACACATATCTAAGCTCCCCCATACATATACATTTACATCTATACAATTTTTTTCTAATAAAACTCCCCCTTTGACATCAATGGCAAAGGTGTCAAAAACTATATCACAAAAACTTGTTGCCTGCTGTTGATGAGCTTGTCATTCTGGATATGCAATATGAAAAATCAATCTTTAGTCTATAAAATTCCTTCTTCCAATTGACTTTGATTGTATCTAATATATTTATGAGTGTGCAAAATGCATAGGATGCCACTTCAACTACACTTAAGTCAATATAGGCAAAATTGTCATAGGAATTCTTTGCTAAAAGACTTTCCTCCAATCACCTCTACAAAATTATGACCATGGGTGCTAGATATTCTATAAGAATAGTGAATATTCTTATTAACTTATCCTTTTCATATTCAATGCTTTTGACATCATTGTGAATCTTCTCAATCTCATTCTCAGTATCTTCAATTTTGATCTCGGGTTGCTACAATTTTGTAGTGAGTAACTAAAGCTCACTCATATGGCCTTTGATTTTTAGATCAAAATTAGATAAGTATAGGACATTACATGCTATCCATACAACTTCTTACCTTTAATGATGCATTGTATCAACTCCTTGATGTTTCCATCAAGTGCCTTCAAATCATTGTGCACATTAGTGCATACTATTTTGAATAGTGCTGCATCATGATTACTATGTGCTTGCACTATTGCTACTTTAGCTAAAATTAGCAATTCCCCATTAAAAGTCTTCACCAACTCTTTTTCTTTAGATTGCAAGTCTAGATTAGCTATAGTTGTAGAAACTATCTTCTACATGCACTCCAAGGCTTCAGCAAGTGTCTTCTCCAAAGACTTTATAGATTTGTTTTTCTCAAACAATTTTCTCAAAGTGCCCAATAGCTCTTTCTAGTCTTCATCATCAGATGGAATAGGTACTATTGCTAATATTCTAGCTACTAATAGTACTGAAGATATTATAGTATTTTTCATCTATTCCTCTACACTCTTCTTTTCCTCATCTTCTTTTTGATTCTTTTCTTTGTGTTCCTTTCTCTTCTCTTCTTCTTTTTCTCTTCCTCTTCATCATCAGAGCTAGTATAAGCAACGATATTGCCAACAATATTTTCCCCATATGCTACAAATGGATTCTCCTTTGTGTCCATAGTTATGTGCATACTTTCCACTTGCATGGATTCAATACCCATAACAATGGGAGGTGGAGATAGTACTTGTTGTGTCTCTTTTTCCTCTTCCTCTTCACTGAAAGGTGTACCTACCTATACATATACTAGACTATTAGCCTTTTCTTTTGCACTCTCCTTAGGTACTGATGACATGTATTTCACTATTTCCTCCTTTGTTTCTTGCCTTACTTCCTCATAATTGCTTCTCATCAGAAGAATTTCTCTTCTTTTGTTCCTCATCAAGGGATCAATACCCTTCAACATTATCTCAAACTCCTCTTTTAATCCAACATCATATAACTTATTTAAGGATGTGATCCTCATATCTAGATCTTGTTCTACTACCCTTCTCTTTCTATTGATCAACCTATTGTATAGTTCTCCAAGAATATTATTATGAATTCTATCAAATCTTTTATTCCTTAAAATCATATTTCTTATTATGGAATTCTCTATTTGCCTCCTATCCATACTGCTATACATTCTATAAAATTTATTCAACTGAACAAAATTGTCATAATTTATAATCTGCATGTTTAGATTCTCTACCTTTGGTTTACATGCCTTCTTTCCTATGGCTATCTTGGCTTTCTACATGCCTTGCTCAATAGGTTTATCTTCATCATCATCCTCTAAGCTTTCAGAACTACTTACTTGCATGGTTTTCCTCCCTTTTCTAGGTCAACTGCTAATCCACTTTACTCTTTTCTTTTCTTGAGGTGTTGGTTCTTGCTTAACCTTCACCAGTCTTCCTGAATTTCTTTGCGCAGTAGGTGCTCCCACCTCTAACTACCTCCTAGGTTACTCATAGCTTGGTCTTACAAGTTGCACTTGTATAATTGTTGCATATATTGATATGGGAGCTTGCACACATGGTTGTGTTACTATTACTCCTTTGGAAGGTCCTACTATTGTAATAGGTGTTGCTGCTAACACTTCTATATGCCCACTGGCCTTCATCTCTAGTGCTATTACCTTTATGGGATCTTGTACACATGGTTGTGTTACTATTACTCCTTTAGAAGGTCCTAATATTGCAATAGGTGTTTCTGCTAACACTTCTATATGCCCACTAGCCTTCATCTCTAGTGCTATTCCCTTTCTTTTCTTGAGTTGCTGGTTCTTGCTTAACCTTCACTAGTCTTCCTAAATTTCTTTGTGCAGTAGGTGCTTCCACCTCTAACTACCTCCTAGGTTACTCATAGCTTGTTCTTAAAAGTTGCACTTGTATAATTGTTGCATATATTGATATGGGAGCTTGCACACATGGTTGTGTTACTATTACTCCTTTGGAAGGTCCTACTATTGCAATAGGTGTTGTTGCTAACACTTCTATATGCCCACTGGCCTTCATCTCTAGTGCTATTACACTTGCAACAAACAATTTTCTTGTCCTTACCATCAAGATTCTTTCCATCATTAGATCTTCTCTATGATCTACTTCTTCCATTACCTATAGGGTTAGTATTCCTAAACATTCTACTATTCTTATTATCATCAATAAACTTAGGTTTCTTACATTCTACTATCTTATGTCCATAACCATAACAATTTTAACAATAGAAATTAGTAATAGGTTTAAAAGACTTACTTGTACAATCTCTCTTCATATGTCCAACTTCATTGTATATGAAACATCTACCTTTGAATTCATGTCTTACCTCTTTGGATGAATCATCTTGCTTAGGTTCTTCAATTTTCTCTATTGTTCTAAGTTCATCAAATTTCTTTGCCAATTCAGTTTACCATTTGAACTTTTCTTTAGGGATTTCTACTATAGAATTTGGTTCTATCCTAATCTCATCTTTCTTCTTTGACTTTTCTCCAAGAATTAATCCCAAGCATAGCTTATTATAAGAAGGTCTTTGATGAAATATTTGTTCATCAATTTTCTTGGAACTTGTGTAAAATTTCTTTAATTGTTTTTTAGCTTGTGTCAACTCTCCTTTCACAATGATGTTGTATTTTTTCAGATTTGCATGCTTTATCTTAATAGAATCTAATTTAGATGTCACTTGAATTAACTAGGATCTAAGGTCTACATTCTTAAATTTCGAATCAAGTTCACTCTTGTTGCTATTAGTCTTAAGACTTAACTTCAGTGCAACAAATTTCAACTCATGTTTCAAGGTCTCATTCTCTTTCTTGAGATTTTTTGTATCATCATTAAAACTAATTTACACAAAAGTTTCCTTTCTAGATTATAGATCATCAATTTCATCTTTTAGTTTACAAATGTAAACTTTTACATCTTTGTATCTATCTTTCAAGTTATCTCTCTCTTCAATAAGAAGATCAATATGTTCAAGAGCTTCTTCAAGATTCCTTTTCAACTATCCCATGTTCACTAGGATCTTACTTAAGCTATTAAGCCTCTTCAAAGTAATTTTTCTCTGATACCAATTGTTCAAAATGAATAATACTAAGGGTGGGGGGGGGGGGGGGGGGTGTTGAATCAATATTCTACAAACTTTTTCTCACAACTGGATATTGTTAATTACTTTTTAAATTGCATATGAAAGTAAGCCAACAATGCTAAATAGTAAATATAACCATACACATAAAGAACTCATAACACTATTATTTTTTAACAAGGAAAACTTTGGCCAAGGGAAAACTCCAGTGGGGATGACACTCACTAGATGATTCACTAAACAATAGGATATTATTAAGGATATTGACCTTGTTAGGAGTCTATGAAGTACATATAGTATCTTGAGTCCTTGTTAGAAGTCTCAACCCTATTAGGAGTTTCTAGATCGATTAAAATGTATGCAAGAATAGCCCATTACCCTATCATACAATTATACAATTTAGTTATTTCATATAATAGATATACATACAATACTTGCTTGCTACTGTAACTCACACTTGCTCTAATCTTACATCAAATTTCACATCACATAAGGATCACACATATTTCTCACAATAGTTCACATGTCACATATAATCATTCAACTTCCACAGTATCTATGCATTACACATATTCACTGTGCAACATACTTTTCCACACTATTTGTGCGACATAAGATCTTTATTTATGCCTTGCACATTGATAAATTATTGCTTAGTCAGGTTCTATTTCTTCACATGCTTGACATAGTATAAAATAATACCCACATAGTTTGCTTAACATGACTTAGTAATTATTTTGAAATCAAAACAATTCCTTAAGTTATACAACTCTATTTTCTATTATTCTTTGTTTTGCACTGTTAAATACTAGCATAGTTAAACTTACTCTAACTTGTGCTATACTGACCAGACATACATGTGCACTGGTACACATCATCATCATGATATTACAAAACTTCCTCAACTACACATAAACTTAAATCTCTATGCATCATCTGTACTATTAATATTTGTTTAGTGTACTCCTACAAATTATCTAATACTTAGACAATTTTCTATCTTTGAATGTGTAAATGAAATGCTGATATATGTTTCCATAAATGACAACCAACAAGACATCTAATTGACCATATTTACAACAAGATAATGTATATATTAACCATAGGGCTAGGCACACAATTTAGTTAATGATGTAATGGATCAAGAAGCAATTTAACCTTGACCCAACTCCATAGGCTATTATCTTTCAAGCCACAAGACACCCAATTAGGGGTAAAGGTGCAAAAGTTATAGTACCAACTTTCCCTACTCAATCCCTAGTTAGGCTAGAAATGGTATATCAACATGAGAGGGATGTTGGGGACTTCAGGGTAGATAAAGGAAGGAATAAGAGGAATGAGAGGAAAAGATATAAATTTGAGCCTGAAACTGAAGAGCCTCAAGATGAAGAGGTGACTTAAGCTCAAAGATACTACACAAGTGCCCCCATAGGAATAGGAGTAGGAACCGAAGAAGGAAGCATAAGAGGTTTCATGACTTGGTCAAGAGGAAGAAGCCACTCCTTTAACTACTATGAAGGCTAAGGCTAAGGCTGGGCCTACTGTGAAAAGGACACGAAGGGGAAAGTTACAAAAGAAAGTTATTCCCATCCCTCAAGTTCCTAAAACCATCCCTAAGGCAGAAAATGAAGAATCTAAAGAAGATAATCTTCCCTTGAGTCAGAGGACTCACTTGGCTTGGGCTTCTCAAGAAGAGAGAAGAAGAAGTTCCACTATAATGCCACCATTTATTCCTAAGGAACCTATTCAGGTTACCATTTTTGAAGATGGGCAGTAACATTAGTGGATTGATGATTAGGAAGGGAAAGAAATAGATATTTTCAACATTTTTGATCTTGATTTTATGCCCTTGGGAACTAAAATGGTAGGTGATAATATACAGGATACACCAATGAACCATTTTTGTGAGAGGATTGGAACCAAATGCCACCTCTACCACAAGGGTCTCTAGGTACACCACCACCACCACTTTAGGACTTGTCTTTCTTGGAAAAAGGCTCAACAACTCCTCTCCCTCTTGTCACTAAAGAAGAATGAGTAGTGCATGAAGAAGAGCCTAAACAAATGCCAACCAATGAAGTATCAAAGGAGGGATAGATATCTAAAGAACTTCATCAAACTCTTAGGATACAGAGGAAAGGACTTTGGCTAAAATAGATATAGGGACTCCCAATGTATATCTCTCTTAGAAGGAGAAGACTCTAGAAAGGAGTGATAAGGGAAAAGGTCCAGCAATGCAAACCTTCTCTTTAACCAAATATATATCTCCCATGGGCACTACACTAGCATGGCTAAAGAGGGAGCTTATGGTTTGGTGAAAGAGACAACTAGACATGGCTATCAAGGAGAATATGG
Source organism: Cupressus sempervirens (assembly GCA_028749045.1). Taxonomy (NCBI): domain Eukaryota; kingdom Viridiplantae; phylum Streptophyta; class Pinopsida; order Cupressales; family Cupressaceae; genus Cupressus; species Cupressus sempervirens. Next base: position 304,565,941 of record CM053792.1, on the reverse strand, counting down.
ATGAGCTGGTAAAAGTGATCAAGAAGCTTGAGCCACCTATGGGTAATGCACAACCATTGGCCTTTATAATGTAGAATAAAGATCAGGACTTACTTTCCCATATAGCCATCCCTCCTCCACATGTTGATATGAAAGATTTTACTCCTAAGGGCTATCGGATAAAAGAAGTCCTATTAGGAAAGCCCATGGTAGACATGCCTAAAGTAACGATAACTACGAGCATCAAGCAGGTGTTCAGGTAGTTAGATGGAAATGAGTTTGAATTGGTGATGCTACACAAATAGTGTGAGCTTCTAAGAGGCTATAAGCATGAAATTGTAGGCCCTTTGGACCAAGATCACCCAAAATTTACTCTTGTTGTAGCATTGGAGAAGAAGGATAAAAGGAATGTACAATTTGATTCATTTTTGGAAGCATTTCATTAATGGCATGAAAATTTTGAGTATAAAGGTGTAGAGATAATATAGGGTAATCTGAACCTATTACAATACATTCAGTCTAGTGTGGAGAAATTGGTATCTATAGTGAACTAGGATTTTGGTTTGATGGACAAAGTGCAGACCTTAAAGTTTTCATAGTAATAAAGGGTCAAAGATATTGCACTCATGGATGTATATATGGTAGAAGAGCTGGATAAACTAGAAGATTGGATTAAGAAGATAGATGTAGGAAATAAGTCATGGAAGGACTTCATGAAGATATTAGAAGTTAAAAGACTAGACTCAAGAGAAAATTTTAGAAGCAGAGAGGTATTATGATGATATTTCCCTTGAGATTTTTGAAGATGAGTCAAAAATAAAGCTCAAGTTAGTGCAACTAGTAGTCAAAAAATTTCAAATAACTTTTGAGGATGCTTCATTTGATAAAGATATTAGGTGAGCATTCAAGACTGAAGAGGTATTATTGGAACTAGACACTAGACTTGATGATTTTGCAAAGACTTAAATGGATTTTAGTAATTATTGACAAATAGTAAAGCATAAATATGAGGCTTTATATTTTATAGATGATACCCAAGTGATGAAGATAATAAATAAATTCAAGAGCAAACATCTAGACATAGCTCCGGCATAAAGGGGAAGAAAACCCAAAAGCTAGAATTTTAGTTTTAACACTTGGAAAAATTTTGGATTTTTTGAACTTGCCACCAAGGTGAACTTTTCATAGAGGTGTGCCAACAATTTTGAAGAAGTGATAGTGCACCAATAATTAACTACCAGTTGCTAATTTAGAGCTTTCCATTCACTAGAAACACATTTTGATGATAGTTTGACTCCTACAAATGCTTAGAGAAGGTCAAGCTTATATTTTTAGAGCCTCTAGTAACTCTCAGATCCTCTTACAACTTCTTCTTATCTACTCCTTTTATTTTTTTAAGTCATGTAAAGGTGCATGCACCCATTAATTGATATAAACAAAGGTGAAGTCCTACTTAGCACCATTTAGAGAGTTAGTTTGTACATAATTAGATTTCTTTTATTAGTTTAGAAGCATATGCTTGCATTTAAGATATCTCTCACTCTCAACACAAATTGAGGAGATTATTTCTTATAAATTGAGGAATGTAAAATGTATTCTAGGCCATTATTTTTTTGCAATAATATATGCTATTGGTGCTCTCATTCTATGTGTAGTTATTCCTGCCAAAATGTGTTATTTTTGTGAATTCTTATTCATAAATAATAATGGAGCCAACATTTTTGTTGTGTTCATTTGATTGTGCGATCTTTTAATTCTAGTGTTTTTTGCATGTTGATGAATTTTGCTTATGTACCAAGTTGGATAAGATATCACCATATTGTTCCTACATAGCTTCTTGTCTCGCATGAGCACACTTTCCATGGCCTTGCAATTCAATGAGAAGTGAAACATCTTTCATTTTTTAGTAAGTTCCCATCGACTATTACATTAGTGGATGTGAGGAAGCACTACTCCTATTTACGTTGGTTTCCTACCTAATATTTTCAGCGATTTAACTCGTAGACATGTTGTTACCATGGTTATGTCTATTAGGAATTTCCGTTTCATGTTATTTTCTTTTATCTCTCATTACCTTATCTTAATTATTTTCTTTTCTAACACTTGGTTAAATTAAGAATTCATATAATTGCATTGTTAAATTGCATTTCATCATAAAACAAAAAATAACAAAAATATATCTCTTTTGTGGTTACTTTTTGAAATATCAAGCAGATTGAACATCTTATTGGAAATTGGTTAGAACTAGAAAATGCCTCCCTATGAAGAAATACATTTATCTTCAATTAAGCAGATTCTAGTACGTCACAAGATCACCTAGAACCTTAGAGTTGATCCCAAATTAGCTTTTCAAGAGAGGAGTTTGAAAGGATTCATGTCATTAAGGATCATACAAAATGACAACTCAACATTAACCAAATAAGAAAGGAGCTCTAATGCAAACAAGGTCTAGGAAGAATAGGGGAAAAGTATCTAAATCCTTGAAAATACTAGGTGAATGAAAGGAGATAGAGCTTTATATAAGTAAATGTGATAAAAGGACAAATAGTCATAAAGAAAAACATGTTCAAAGTCTATTTCATGCTTGTTATTTTGATTAGAACAAGTGGGAATTATCAGATCTAGGTTTGAAATTGTGCAACAGATAAAACCCAAAAAATATATTGGTGATCTATCAAGGGCAAACTGGATCTTTAGGGGAAAAATAATAGATTGTCAAGGCTCCAGTGCACTCCTGATTTACTATGTATGATGTTGATTCTAATTTTTATAGTTCTAAAGAAAGGTAAAATGTGTACTCAGATATGTAACTTGTCCATCAATTTGATCTTTGTAACCAAAAATAAAAGAGGGATTTTATTGTTGATACTAGTTTTTGCTTGGTCAAACCCCACTTTAGGAATTAAACTTGATTTGAAATAGCATTGATGTAAATTAAATATACAAAATCACCTTACAATATGCAGATCTATTGAATCAAATACAACATGCTTACTTTACCAATTCATTTGGACCAAGAAGATGAAGATGAATGGATGGAGAAGATGTAACAAAGGATCTTGAATGGATTGAAGATGACAGTAAGGATAAAATCCTTCAATTGATTAAATAATTGATCTTCAATGAAGGAACACTTGAATGAATTCTTGAAGACTGGAAGGCTTGAAAACTTGAACACATGAGAAATTGAGTGCTAGAGTCATTACTTGATATGATATACAATGAGAAATGGAGAAAATGGAAGGGTTTATATAGGGTTCAAAATTGAATAAATCCCATAGGCTGACCTTCCTAGGAATTAATACACTGAATGTTTCTGGATATGGGACTTAAAGAGGAGAACCAATATAGGTCCCAATTAGGGACACACTATACACCTAAAAACTAGGTCTTAGGGACCTCCAACATCCTCTTAGGATCCCAAAATAGGTCTTGAATCTCTAGAATCAGGTGGAGAGTCTATGATATAGTTGTTATAGTGCAAGGAGTAGATTCCAAGTGGATATATGAAGGGAAGAGAGGACCTAGGAGGAATAGATCCTACCTCGAGATTAATGCTATGAAAATAAGATCTTTGAAAAGGATTTATTATGTTATACCCCAATTCCATCTAGGAGGAAGGATAGAAAAAGGGAAGAAAGAATAGAAGACACAAGGAGATTGATGATCTCACATTAAATAGGTGTTAAAGCTTCACTAAATTTGAGGGTTTCCAATTGAAGACGATAACTACCAATAATATATATTAATCTTATAAGACATTTTATGATGATTTGACTTAATGATTTAATGGTAAAGTGTTATGTTATTTTTTATTGGTATTATTACATTATGTTTTAGTTAGAAAATTGGTTGTATATAATTGATCCTTTAGTATATAAGAAAAAGTTGCCTTTTTCCTTGTAGTTAGGGTGTATATTTAAGATACAATTTTTAAAGTGTTTTTATAAAAAAAGAATTGGTATGTAAATGGGTACATCTTGAAAAGTGTTAAATGAAGTTGTTTAATTAAGTTCTTAAGTGTGTTAGATTGATTCCAAAAGGTGTTGAAAATTGTTTCTTTATTTCATTAATGTATTGTTCTTCTAATGATGCTCAAGATTTGTGATTTCTTTATGTTTTCTTTAGATTTCTTGGTAGCGATTGTGATTTCTTAATGTTTTCTTTAGATTTCTTGGTAGTGATCCTATATGTGATTTCTTAATGATACAGTTGCGCTCTTATTCCTTATTTGGTGGTATATGTGATTAGTTTGGATTTGACACTATGTGATGAATTTTTTATGTTCTAGGGAATTGATTTTATATGTGTCATTTTAATCAAGATCCTTTCTTTTATACATTTTTGGGATATTTTTGGGATTTAACCCATTGCCAGAGGTATGGGTTTTTTGGGTGTTTCATCTTTACTTACTCTTTCTATTAGTTTTATGTAATAATCTTATGGACTTTATTTATTATATTAACTAATATTTTCATGAAGATTCCCTTGTTGTATGATTTGGGCCTAATTTCATAATTAAGGCCTCAGTGACCCATGATCTTTTGGGACATGGGCTTGGACCTGTAAATTTTAGGGGTCCATTTGCACATTTGGCATCTAGGAAACTTGGATAACTTCTACACCTTATGATCCTAACTCATATAATAACATCTACTCTATCCTTCACTAATTTGAAATGATAATATGACAAGATATATAATAATTAATGTTACTTACTATATGGATAATAAGAGAAGGTAGTGATGTTATGAAGGAGGGGTTTGTATAAGTCCAAGAAATTGGATCTTTCTCCCAAGATAGAGTAGGGGTCAGCGACCTATGATCCCTTTGAGACACGAGCTTAGATTTATAAACTTTTAGGGAATCCATTTCACATTTGACATTTAGGAAACTTGGATAACATCAAATCCTTCCATATTTTAAGGTTTGTATGAGTGCTAAAAGATGAAAAAATTAATTCTATTAGAGAATTGGCTTGGAGTGATATCATCTCTCACTTCTAGTGAACTAAAAGATGTTAATCAAGAATGCATGTATTATGTATCTATATCATGTTTGCTTCATGTTTTCATGCATTCATGTGTCTATGTTGTATTTTCATGTTCCTACTTAATGTTCTAATGCATTCACATGTCTACTTTGTGTTTTCATGCATTAAGATATATACTTCATAAATCCTTTAGGTCTTCTTGCATCCAAATATATGCTTTATGTGTTGGATTCTTGAGAAAGGTTATGAATGATCTTTTTTTGAGGACAAGAAAATTTGAGAAGGAAGGACTGTGATACCCCCACCTTGAGATAAGATTAAGTAATAACTAAATACTAGATATTAAACTTATAATATTAAAATTATAAAGAATATAATATAGTATAGTATTAAGATGAAACATAAATTATAATATGATAATGTTATCATACCAATATAGACACATAACTATTAATTAAATAATAATACTATAGAGGCAAGTATATCAACTATTAACACTATAATTAATAGAATAAATAAATAATATTACATTAGAAATATCAATGATAATCTCATTGATTAATAATTATTAATACTAAATACTAATGGTAACATTATTAATAATACTGATTATAATAATATTATGTTTTAATATATAATAATAAATATTAATCGAGAAATAAAACACACATTCACACATACACATATATAGTATTATTTTATATATATATATATATATATATATATATATATTAAGACCATTATAACTATATAAAGAGTTATGACATTTGGAAAGTCTCTTCTTCCATCCCAACTATATAAAGGAGAGATTTTACTTTTTATAGGATAAATAGAACACAAATAAAATATTTTAAGGCATATTATGGAAGGTCCAAATAAGGGACACTATAGTCTTCTTGGTACCATAAGTACTGACATTAGCTCCAGATTTTGGGGCATCCTTCTTCTTCTTGTTATCCTTTTCAGTTAAAGAGTGACTGCTCTATTTTTTTTTTGTGACCTAGGTAGAGGATGAATAACTAGGGACAAAGGCTCACCTAACTATCCAAACCACCCTACAAGAGTTAACAAAATGGAAGAAAACATAAGGAACAACAACCAAAGGAGGAATAAGAGTGAAATACTTTTATTGATATATCAAAACATCTTCATACATGCCTAGCTATAAGGCCTTCTAGGTTACGACCAATTACAATGCATTCACTTACTAAGTTCCAACAACAAATTTGCACCTTCAGTTCTGCTCTAAAATCTTCTTCTCTTAAAACTTGCGTAGCTCTAAGCCTAAATACTCTATATATACTTGCCAAAATGGCTTACATATTATTCTAGAACATTACATAAGAGGAGGGTAGACCCAAAAATGGTCTGGACACATCACAAGAAAAGATCTTAACATAAATGTCACAATCAAAAATAAATCCCACAAGTCAACTAGCAAAAATCACATCCAAATACTAAGACTCGGCATACACTGGGTAACTCGACACGTGAAGAGTCACTTGACATACACAAGGTAACTCGACACATGAAGGAGTGCTATAGTAACTTGACACCAACTAAGTGCTATAGTAACTTGGCACATGAAGAGTGCTACAGTAACTCGACACATGAAGAATGCTACAATAACTCAGCACATGAAGAGTGCTATAGTAACTTGGCACCAACTAAGTGCTATAGTAAGTCAACACATGAAGAGTGCTATAGGAACTTGACACCAACTAAGTGCTACAGTAACTTGGAACCAACTAAGTGTTATAGTAACTCAGCACATGAAGAGTGCTACAGTAATGCATCACCAACTAAGTGCTACAGTAACTCAACACATGAAGAGTGCTATAGTAACTTGGCCCTGACTAAGTACTATAGTAACTTGACACCAACTGAGTGCTACAGTAACTCAACACCAACTTGTAAAATGAGCAAAATTGAGTAGGATAACAAGGCAACCCAAGATGCTCTTGCATCAGACAACCAAGGTTGAAAGGAATGATTCTCTTGAATCATTGAGATGTCCCAACTTGAGATGAATCCAACTCAAATTGAGAAATCCATAAAGCATCTTCAATAGGTTTGCTCTTCCACTTCACCAAATATTCATAGTAATCTTTTCCTCTTGTGCTCTTGCCAACTCTCTGATCCAATATCTATTCAACTTCTTCAATATGCTTCTTAGGATAATCATCTGATACAACAACTTCATCCTCTTACTCATGATACTTATACATATTAGTGATATTGAGTATAGAAAATATATCCATGTCATCAGGTAACTCAACTTCATAAGCATTACCACTATCAAACTTCTTCAAGATCTTAAAAGGTCCAAATTTCTTCATCTTCAGCTTATTGTATGTTCCAACTAGGAATCTTCCTTTCTTTAGATGAACCATCACCTCATCACCAACTTGAAAATCATGGTGTCTTCTAGACTGATCAATATTCTCCTTATATTTCTAATTACTTTGTTCCAACCTCAACTTCACTTCCTTATGCAAAGACTCCATAAAATCAACAAATTCTTCTCCTGCAGTGCTTCTCTTTTCTTCACTAGCAACATCTCTCAAATCTAATATACCTCTAGGATGCATTCTAGTAACAATCTCAAAAGGTGTCTTCCTTGTACTCCTATTCATAGAATTATTATATGCAAATTCAACTTGTGCCAATGCCATCTCCCAATTACTTGGCTTATTCCCAACTAAACATCTTAGCAAATTTCTTAAGCTTCTATTCACAAACTTTTTTTGTCCATCTGTTTGTGGATGGAATGTAGAACTAAACTTCATTTCAGTACCCATCTTCATCCACAAAGTCTTCCAAAAATAACCAAAAACTTACTGTCTCTGTTAGAAAAAAGACTTCTTGGTAATCCATGCAATCTTACAATCTCCTTAAAGAAAAGTTCAACAAAATGCTCAGCATCTGATGTCTTCTTACATGGTATGAAATGAGCCATCTTAGAAAATCTGTCCACTAAAGCAAATATAGAATCATACCCTTTCACTATCTTAGGAAATCCAAGAAAAAAATCTATATTGATGTCAGTCCAAGGTTTCTCAGGAATAGTAATAGGTGTATACAAACCAGTATTTTGACTCACTCCCTTTGCAACTTAACAAACTCCACAACTCTTTAAAAAATTTTGAACATCCTTATACATTTGTGGCCAATAATACTTCTCTTTTAGAAAACTTAATGTCTTATCAATTCCAAAATGTCCAGCTAATCTACCACTATGCTTTTCCTTAATTAGATTCAACCTCATAGAACTTCTAGGAATACACAACTGAATACCTTTGAACAACATACCTTCTTGAATGAAATACTCATCATACTTACTTATGTGATTTGTTAGATTTGGTGCTTTGCACTCTCTCCATGCCTCAGAAAAATTAGGATTAACATCATATAACTCCTTCATCTCATCAAAACCAAGAACTTCAACCTTCATTTTAGTCAACAAAGAATGTCTCCTACTCAATGCATTAGCAACTCTGTTAGTAGCTCCACTCTTATGCTTAATGACAAATTTAAAACTCTATAAATATTCAACCCACTTCATATGTCTTTGATTCAATTTATGTTGACTTCCCAAGTATTGTAAAGCTTTATGATCAGTATACAACACAAAATCCTTAGGCATGAAATAATGTCTCCACTTATTCAATTCTTGAACCATAGCATAAAACTCTTGATCATACACAACATATTTCCTTTTAGCATCATTCAACTTTTCACTAAATAAAGCAACAAGCTTACCTTCTTGACTTAATATAGCTCCTATTGCATTACCACTTGCATCACATTCAACTTGAAATACTTTATTGAAATCAGGCAAAGCCAACATAGGTAATTCAACAACCTTTTTTTTTAAAGTCTCAAAACCCTTATCAGCCCCATGTGTCCACTTGAATTCCATTTTATCTCCCCTCATTGTCTCAATCATAGCATTACAAATAGCAGTAAAATTCCTTATAAACTTTTTATAAAAACTAGCCAAACCATGAAATGATCTTACCTCACCCACATTCTCAGGTGTAGGCCACTCCAAAATTGCTTTAACCTTCTTAGGATCCATCTTTAATCCATCAACTAAAATCACAAATCCCAAATACACAATCTCCTCTTGCATAAAAGAACACTTTTTCAGATTAATTAGCAACTTTTCCTCTTTCAACCTCTGCAATGCTTGTCTAATATGCTCAAGATATTCTTCCTTAGTCTTGCTAAATATAAAAATATCATCAAAATAAACAATCACAAACTTACCCAAAAATATTTTCAGAACTTCATTCATGAACCTCATGAAAGTACTCGGTGCATTAGTCAAATCAAAAGGCATAACCAACCATTCATACAAATCAGCTTTTGTCTTGAAAGCAGTCTTCCATTCATCACTGTCTCTATTTCTAATCTGATGATAGCCACTCTTCAAATCAATCTTGGTAAAATACTTTGCTCCACTCAAACAATCCATTATGTCATCTATCCTTGGCATAGGAAACCTATATCTCACTATGATCTTGTTAATAGCTCTAGAATTAGTACACATTCTCCATTCTCCATTCTTTTTAAGTGCTAATATAGTAGGTACAACACATGGACTCAAACTTTCTTTGATCAAACCTTTCTACAACAACTCATGCACTTTTCTATTAAGTTCTTCATTCTTTGTAGGTGTCAATCTATATGGTGCTTTTTTTGGTAAACTAGCTCCAGGAATCAGATCCATACAATGGCTTATACTTCTTACAAGAGGTAAACCATCAGGGATATCATCAACAATAATGTCTTTATACTCATTTAGCAAATTTGCAATTTCTTCTAGCACTCGGTCAATACTACCATCTATCACTCGGTCACCACTGACTGGCACTTGGTTAACACTATTTTCTTGTACTCGGTCTCCATTGACAAAACTCTATTTTCTTGGAATTATAGCAAAATTGACTTGATTCTTTTTTTTTTCCTTTTCAAATTGTTTTCCATGAACTATGTAAATTTTTACAGCAGTACAATTAACTTAATCTAGACTTTCTATCAAAGACGACAATGTTTGTTTCTTCCCATTTACCCAGAGAGTATATTGATTCAATCTTCCATAATGTACAACATATCTATCATATTTCCAAGGTCTACCCAACAAAATATAACAACAATCCATGGGCATAATATCACACAAAACTTCATCAAAGTAATGTCCAATTTTAAACTTCACAAGGCATTGCTCACTTACCAATATCTTATGCTCATCTTTGATCCATGAAACATGATAGGGTTTGGGATTTTTCAACCTCTACAACTACAACTTGGTAACCAACTCTTCTGATGCTAGATTTGTAGAACTTCAATTGTCAATGATCACTTTACAACATTTTTCAGCCATCTTACATCTTGTCTTGAAAAGAATTCTCCTTAAAATAGGTTCCTCATCACATCCCTTATTACATTAGGTTCTTCTCACCATCAGATTTTCTCCAGTCTTAGGTCCACTTGGTGAACCCTCATCATCTGCTTGAATCACATCATTTCTATTATTTTTCCCACTTTTAGAGGATCTACATTCAAAAGATCTACGCCCTTCTTTGTCACATCTAAAATAATTACCATGAAATCCACCTCTAGAAAAAGAATTAACTCTTCCTTGGTAAGAATTAGTGCCTTGTTGATAAGAATTTCCACTTTTCCATTCTATCTTGCCTTTTTCATCATTCTTCCATTTAGATTTTCCTTTATCCTACATAGAATTGTTAGATCTACCACTTTCTCCATAAAATCTACCTCTGCCTGTCTAGAATCTGCCACCTCTACCTCTTTGTCATTGTTCATGCTTCTTTGTCAAGATCTCATCAGCCTTTAAGGCATACTGGTATGCTTCTTCCACATTTTCCAACTTCAAAAAACTTATTTCATCTTGAATTCTAGATCTCAATCCATTAATGTACCTTGCAATTTTCTCAACATCATCATCAACATGTCCAGATTTGATGTCCAATCTATAGAATTCCTTGGTATATTCTTTCATAGTCATGTCCTTTTGTTTCAAATTTTGCATCTTTCTCAACAAGCTAACTTGGTAATCAGTAGGGAAGAATTTGTTCTTTACCTTGTTCACCATCTTTGGCCAAGTTTTGATCTTCTCCTTCCCTCTCCTTTGTCTATTAGTTTGCAAGTGCTCCCACCATAGTGATGCATGATCTTACAACTTAGTGACTGCAATCTTCAACTTTCTATTATCAGGAGTGTTTTCATACTCAAAGAACTTCTCCATATCAAAGATCCAATCCAACACAACATTGGTATCCAATTTTCCATCATAAGGAATAAATTCTATAGCAGGATTTGAATTTTCCCTAGACAACACTCACAACAATCTTTCCTCATCTTGATTTTCTTCAGGTTTTGGATTATGGTTTGGTACTGCTACTTCATCATCACTTACATCATCAAAATGTGCTCCTCTCCTCTGGGCTATCTCCAAAGCATCTAATCTAGCTACAATTTGTCTTAACTAATCTAATATAGCATCATCATCATTTCTTCTACCACAAACCATCTTTACAAATCAAGTTCCTGCAAGATCGTAACCCTCTACAAGTTATAGGTCAAATCCAGAGATCTACAACCCTACAACCAAATCCAAATCAAGGTTTTACATGATCTAATCTCCATAAGGATAAACCTCAAGCTCTGATACCAAATGACATAGGCAGAGGATGAATAACTAGGGCCAAAGGCTCACCCAACTTCATACATGCCCAATTGTAAGGCCTCTTGGGTTATAGCCAATTACATTACATTCACTTACGAAGTTCCAACAACAAATTTGCACCTTCAGTTCTACTCTAAAATCTTCTTCTCTTAAAACTTGCCTAACTCTAAGCCTAAATACTCTATATATACTTTCCAAAATGGCTTACAAATTATTCTAGAACATTACATAAGAGGAAGGCTGACCCAAAAATGGTCTAGACACATCACAAGAAAAGATCTTAACATAAATGTCACAATCAAAAATAAATCTCACAAGTCAGCTCGTAGAAATCATGTCCAAATACTAACACTTGGCATACACTGGGTAACTTGACACATGGAGAGTTACTTGGCATACACTGGGTAACTCGGCACATGAAGGAGTGCTACAATAACTTGGCTCCAACTAAGTGCTATAGTAACTCGACACATGATGAGTTCTATAGTAACTCAGCACATGAAAAGTGCTACAGTAACTTGGCACATGAAAAGTGCTATAGTAACTCAACACCAACTAAGTGCTATAGTAACTTGGCACATCAAGAGTGCTATAGTAACTTAGCACCAACTAAGTGCTATAGTAACTCAGCACATGAAGAGTGCTACAACAATTTAACACCAACTAAGTGCTTCAGTAACTTGGCACATGAAGAGTGCTATAGTAACTCGGCACCAACTAAGTGCTACAGTAACTCGGCACAACCTGAGTGCTACAATAACTTGGCCCCAACTTGCAAAATGAAAAAAATTGAGTAGGATATCAAGGAAACCCAAGATGCTCCTACATCATTTTGACTCACAAGATCCTCCCTATCAATCTTCATATCATATTCGTCTTCATCATAATCATCATAAGAGAAGATGATGACCTTGGTATTTTTGCATCTACAATCACCATATTCACAATTTTTTTTGGAAGAAGAGCCTTTTCCTTTGCCATTAATATGAAACATCATCATCCTCTAAGTGCAATTCTTCACTATACTTAGTCTTTATTAACTCAATTAATGATTCAAAACCCCTAGACTCATCCCCGAACACACTTTTTTCCTCAATGAGAATTCCAGCATAATTCATCTTAATATGCTCATAAATTAACAACATAAGACAATCATGCAGGGGATCTTATGCCATTAATGCTATTATTAAACAAGGAATACATTTAAAAAGGAATGGAAATCTTCATTTTGTTTTTGAATTGGTTCAAAACAAATAAATGATGTGTACAAATATGAGAAAAATAACCATCCAAAGAGATGTAGGATATAATGTCTATAAGCACACAAAACCATAACATCTTGATAGATATTGGGGGGATGGGGAGGGGGGTAATAGGTTTTACCATCTTCACTAGGGCTTCACATTCATCATCCTCTAGAAAATCCTCCACCATAGCTTTTGAAATCTTTCTATATTTGTAGAATTTCTTTCCCACAATTAGAAAACATGTCACATGAGAAATCAGGTCCTCTATAATAGTAACCTTTTGACATGTAAATATAGAGTCCCCTCATCCCAATTTTTATGAAATTTTTTGGTGACATTAGGGTTTCCCCTATGCAAACCCTCCAAAAATAGAGTTGTTATGCATTTACTGAGCTATTTCAGTGTTTACCAAGTTATAGCATTTTTTTGTGTGTTTTTCAAGTATCATTAGAGTTAAGTTTCAATAGAGTTGTTTCTTACTAACATCTAAGGGATCTGGGATTTATTTTTGTAGTAATTGATTCACCTCTCCCCCCTTAATTGCTCCTTTTATATTTCTAATAGGTTGATCTTGTGGAGCTGATTGATATTTTTGATTTTTGGATTTATTACTTTGGGATTGCAATAATCTTGGAAGATTCCTCCAAGAAGATTGGACCCTAAGGCACTTGATGATCTTAGTGATCATGTGCAATAAAGAAACTCAAATAAGATTAAAGAAAAATTTAGATCTAAGATAGCATTGATGCAGAGTAATATGATAGATAAGATCATAACTAGTATAGGTGGTGTACCTTGGCATGTGGGTACTGAACATGATTGTGAGGAATTTTTTGAAGACTTTGAAGTTACTAGATCAAGTGGTGAGGATAGAATTGATTGTGTGGAGAGACCTATGGGAAATAGGGCTAGTTAGTTTGCTAGGCCTGGATCTTAGTTGAAGTTGAAACATAAGATGGAGGTTTCTAATTTCTTAGGTATGTTGAATCCTGAAGACCTTATTAATTTGATTGGTGAATTGGAAGACTAATTTGAGCTTGGGATATTAGGGATCCACTTAGAGTAAGGTCGGCATAGACTAATTTGAAAGGACAAGCTACTCTTTGGTGGAAAGAAGTACAAAGAGATAGAGAGCAAGAAAGTGAAACAAAGAACAATAGATGGAGGTTGATGGTAACTAAGTTGAAGGTTAAGTTCATTCCTATTGATTATGAACTTGAGTTGTTCAAAAGATTACATAATTTGAAGTAGAAAAATATGTCTATGAAATATTATACCAAGGAGTTCTACAAGCTGACTATTTGGTCCAGACATAGAGAATTATCGAAGGAGAAGGTAGCTCATTACATTAATGGTTTGAGATTCAATATCCAAGATGAGGCTGGTATATTGAAGATTGATTCAGTTGAGGATGCTTATTAGTATGCCCTGAAGGTAGAAGATAAGTTGAAGAGGAAAAGTCAAGGTAATTCTAGATGGAAGGAAAAGAAAGATAGCTCAAAAAAAGCTAAATTGAATGTAGAAGATGAACCAAAACCTATTGATCAGATGAGAAGGATAGATAGAGGTGGATTTAAGGGTACTCTCTATAGATGTAGTGAAGTATGACACAAATCTTATGAATTTCTTAAGGCTAGTGATAGAAGAGTTGTTGTTGTGAATGAGGTTAGAGACCATGATAGTCAACCTAAGAAAGGAGAGAGTCTTCTAGTTTGATGAGTACTAATTTGTTAGAGGATATTGGAATCTTGTTAGAGGATTAGTTTGGTTAGGACTTGTTGTTAGTATGGTGGTAAAGTTTGCACGGTGATTTTGGATGGTGGTAGTACAAATAACCTTGTTGCTAAGGAGATGGTTTAGAAACTTGATTTGAAAAGAATGAGACATCATTATCCTTATAGGATTGCTAATTACAAGGTGAGCATGCTTTGGAAGTGAGGGAGCAATGCCTTATTGATTTCTAGATTGGTTATTATAAGGATCAAGTGTTGTGTGATACTGTAGACATGAACAGTTGTCATTTTTTGCTTAGTAGACCTTAGCAATATGATTACAGGGTTGTGCATGATTATACAAAGAATGTGTTTACAAGTGTGAAAGGTAATTTCTTGATTCCTTTGTATAATGAAGAGCTCGATAGGAGGAACCTGAATATTGGCAGCCAAGGATTTTGGGAGGGTTAGAGACTAGTGTGGAAGGCAGTATTGGCTCCTAATATAACAACTTTTATTAATAATCAAATAAATGAACCAAAGCACACGTAAGGGTAGCTAACTCCTAAGATGAATGAATTTGAACAAAACTTGGGCTAGCTATAAGGAAAACTCCTTCTTCAGACTCTAGATGACCTAGCCAAGTAAACCTTAAACTCCATAATGTGACCAGTGCAAAACCATAATTTTGAGTCTATATAAAGTAGATAAAAATCCAAATCCTTCTATACTTATACAATAAGAGAGGTATACAATAGCTAATAACATGACCTATGCATTCACAAGCTAAGTGAAGGTTAATCTTTTAAGATCTTCAACATAAAAGGGAAAAGACTTTGATTAATATGTTGATTTTAGCATAACCAAGATATTAGCAAAAAACCATATAGATCTTGTAGCTGATCAGTGTCTTATCTATTGGGAAAGTCCACAAACCACAAACATACATCCTTGGATATCAATGATATATCTCATATATCAAGACTTCAAATCTATCCTATCACTTTGTGAATCAGATATCTGCATCAAAATTGAATCTCATACTTGACCAATCATGAAATTTTCAACCTTATGATGATCAATCAAGCATTTACATGACTCCTTGAATCACAAGTAAAATATTCCAAACATAAAATGTAAAATAGGATACAACAAGGGTTGTTCTCTTAATTCACAAACCATAAAAGATTACAAACAACATAAACAAGAGACAAGAATTAGGCTAAAGATAAATTCATTGGTACATTTTTATTTATTTCTTTGACACAAATACATAATATATGGATGAAAACAACACATGAAACAACCAATAGATTAGGATAGATTAGAACTTTCTCTAAAACTCCATTAATGATGTTCTTACAAAGAGAAAATATGCTCAAGATGTGGTCTACATAGCTAGAGCTATGCTCAATAGTCTGGAACCAAACAACAATCCTAAAGAAAGAGAAAAGAAGAGAAAAAATAGATAGGAAGAATTCCCAGATCTAGTCAAAAAATGCCACTTGTCAACAAGAAAATCTTTGACTTGTTATTGCAAAACCTCTTTCTTCTCACTTCCTTCAACTAAAAATTAGATCCCATTATTTTACCTCTACCATGTGATCAAAATATCTTCAAACTAATGGAAACTACAATTGATTTGCAAGAAGACACAAATGTCACTAAAATTCATGACAAAACACATGCCAAATATTTTTAGAGGCATAACAAGACACCTAGGAATATTTTCCCCCAAATATGGAGCCAAAAATCTTCTCTATTAGCCTTTTAATTGAATCTAAAGCTCCATAATGAAAAACGCTTGCTTTGTTAAGAATTCCCATGTTTTCACAAATCTAACCATAACTCCTACCTAGTTAAACATGCATACATTCTAACTATGAAATCATAAATTTCATCTTCTCCCCTTTTGTTGATATATGAAACTTGATATTTTGGCAAAAAAAGGCCATTGATGTGTTGGAAATTCTAGCCCTTGGCCATGAACAAGACATTTTAATGTTGAAAAATATTTGAAATCTCCTAAGTCTAATCATTACATTATAAACTCTCCACAAATTTTTTTAAAAAGTAACCTCAGGTTGCACATCCATGTTGGAGATATTATTTTAAATATTTTAATATTTCAAACTTTGCATATCTCACCAACTCTACCTTGGTCAAACCTCCAGTTAACTACTTAGTAAGTGCCAAGTGTCACTACCTAATAGTCTGGACCCACCACCTCATCACCCTATCAGCACCTCCTTGCCATATGTAAAGTTTTCTCTATATCTCCACCTTAGCATTCACCTAGCCTCTAACCATTGAGATGTGGAGATAACCTCCTATCTCCACCTTCAAGGTGGTTGCATGCTTAATTATCAAGAAGTTGTGAGTTCTTTTCATCTCCACTTCTCTACCCTTTGACTTAACCACATGACTTAATTGAAGATGTTTTGATTAAGAATTTTCTCCACCACTTAGTCATTATTAGCTTCCATGTATCCATGTTAATGATGCCATCGAATATCATTTCCAAGCTCTCACATTTCACACATATGTTTGATCAAAATTACTCTATCCATTTTAATTTTCCCTAGGTGGACTGCACATGAGCTCTATTTTTTCTAAAAGAGTGCATTGCTTGAGATATTTACCATATGTGGGATTCCATATAAAAATAATGAAAATATCTTTCCCGCTATCAATGTGGGATACATGGTGACACTTTCTTCTACATATTCCTCCAAGCTGAGGGACACTGCCTGAGAGTATTAGACATCACAATAAACTAAGTGCATTGTCTTACAATTTGGACATGATGCATTACCAATCTCTTTTCTTTCAAATATAGTTCCATCCCCTCATGCTAGAATAGTATATGAGTCCCCTCATACCTTATCTCTTGACTATCCCTCATCAACTACCTATCCTAAAAGCTAATAATAGTTGGAGGGAGAATGAATGGATCAATAAAATGATTTGATCAACTATCTGATCTTGGTTCACTACATCAGAAGGAGAATTCTCTTCACTTAATTTTCTAAGTGAGCCATCCATTCCAGGACCTATTCTCAATTGGAAGTAGTTGATAAAAAAGAATATGTGGCTGGTCTTGCACTAGCCCTATTGTCTGTAGGGGAAGGTGTTGAGGGATTAACTCTAGAGTTGGCTCGTCAAGTCAAGGAGTCTAAATAAGAGGAATGAAGACCCGCACCCTTCTATTTCACAACCAATAATATATTAAAGATTTGATGTGTTAGGTGGAAATAAGAAGATCTTCCACTATGTCTCCTTCAGTTGGGACTTTAGTAGATCGATCAGCAGAACCATGAAGGAAGCAAAAGAAGGGGAAGTGCCATGAAAAGAAAAACAATGTAAATCAAGTCAAGCTCCTAAATAAGATTTCCATTCATATCTTATTCAATTTTTTAATTTCAATACATTCACATGGAAATCATTCTATCACCTCCTTATATCCCACTTATTAAATTTCACATGATTATGTATATGCCAATTCATATGTTGGATTGTGCGCAAATTAAAGCTAAGGAAATAGTAAAACAATCCATTAGTTAGCTCATCTTTGTGCAAGCATATTTAGGATATCATTGCTATGTTAAAATTTCCTTCTTTACTTGTTAATTATGTGTAGCAATACATATTCAATTGATATCTAATGATGATAAGTGCATATTATATGGCATCCCTTTGACCAAGAAGATTCCATCCCCTTTAGTGATCTGATGAATTTAGTCAGACCCCAAAGTGGGTCTAGCTAAAAAAAAATACATTTTCAAATAACTAACATTTCAAAGTGATCTTTTAATATCTGGCACTAATTATATTCAAATTCAAATTATTGAATCTTCATTTAAAACTCATTTTACCTCCTTTTGCAAACTATAAATCTCTTTTAGGAAGCATATGAAAATAGCTTTAAAAATTGACTAAATCAAACAATCTGACCCTAAAATACGACATATTTGTTCTCTAGTTCACATTGTTTTACCCTATTAGATTTCACCTCATGATGACATTTGGGTCAAAAGATATTGACCATCAAAGTTACTCCCTTGAAACTGCCTACAAACAAACATGTAAGAAAATAATAAAGTGTGTTTGGTTTTGGCTTTGAAAATAAGGGAATTAGTTTGTTGTCATGTAGATATTACAATTCTCTTATTTGGACTCATGATGAAGAACTAGGAACATTTGGTAGGTGTTCAAAGTTAGGTACTTTGAATTGCAAACTTGGGAATACTAGCAAAATAACGATTTTCAAAAATAGAATGGACCTAGGAAAGTGCATAGACAGATTGGTTAGTACTTGAAAACTGGTACACTTAAAATAATTTTAAGAGTAGAACACATTGGTGTAATCCATTTGGTCTCATTTATCATGGATCCAAATTTATGACATCCCAAATAGGGCTACTAATCAATCTGCAATTTTAGACACTAGTAGAACATCAAAAATTGCATTTGGAATCATGTTTGAAAACTATTCAAATGGATTTTTCATAGGCTCAAATCTAGACCATAGCAATTTTCTAACCCCTAGAATGTAATTCAAAAGGAATCTTTTCAATTTAGTCAACTGGGTGAAAGTTATAACTGGTCAAACAAGGCTTCCTGGAATTCTGAGAAATATGCATTAGCATGACAATAGTAAACAACCAACTTCGAGGGATTCAAACCCTAGACAAAACATATCAAAATCAATTGAAATATGGAACATAGGTTCTTCAATATACATATTAAACACTCCCAAGGTGGTGATTTATGAAACTTAATCGGTGTAAGATATTCGATTGCAAACTAGGCTTCTTGTTGTTGTTTGATACTTTGGAAAAAATACTGACTTAAGCAATGCTCAAAATAATGCTTCATGAAATGATTTGGAAAGAAAATTTATCATTATGGTACATGTGTATATACTAAATGCAAGGTGTTAGAAACATGAAACAATCCATGAGCCTCAAAATGATAGTGGGTTACATATGCATTAAAAGCTCTTATAGGGGCTAATTTAGACACAAAATTTAGAATGGTACTCAAAATCAAGGCTTCAATTTTGAGTCCCAATAGTGGCTCTATTTGGGAATGCATATCCCTTATGGCATGGCAAGGATTTAGATCTCTAGAAGAAGCAAACCAGTCCATAACTTTCTCTCGAACAACTTTATTAAAAGAAAGAAAACTACTCCTAAACTATACAAACAATGGCTCTAGTATACTAAACTTCAACAAAACTTCAATCCTCTATCATATACCTAATTCTCATTTCAATTTTCATGAGGTAAGATGAGAATATCAGTTTCATCAGTTTCACCAATCAGATTAGCATTATGCCTCATCACATTTGGTAAAACAAAATCTATATCTTTGTGTTTATAGTGGTTATACAAACTAGGAACTATTTCAAAAAAATGCTAACTACAAACATATAAATCAATATACTCAAATATATCAAAAAAAAACTAAAAATCATCTTCAATACATGATTCATGCATGCTATCAACTTTGACTAAAAAAGTTTCATACTCAAATTGGTGAAGTGGACCACACATACCCTAAATTTGTGTCTCTTCATGTGTAACTAGTTGGCACTCAAATGAACAATGATATTTATACTCACAAATTTCATCCATGTCAATGTATGAAACTAATTTTGGGTTCTCCAAAGATTCTTCATAATCAATAAATGGATTTGCAATCATATTAGAGCATTCGCCATAACACTCATTGTAAGGTGTAGGTTGATCTTCAACAATAGCTTCATCTAACACCTTGTTATCGACATCATAAGATGCAACATCATCACCATAATCGATGTCACATCTAGAAGAGAAAGAATTTGATCTCTTACATCAGTATGATATTATATCATCATCAATATTAGTATTAACCAAATCTAAAAATTCCATGTGCTCTTCCAAAAGCATGTTGATAATTCCATGCAAAGGTCCCTTGTAAGAATTGTAACAAGTGATGGGTTGATCAACATCAAACTCTTCATAATACAATGGATTACTGAAAACCTTGAAACCATTTCCAACATCATTGATATGAATACTTTTAGCATGTGAAGAAGAAAGATCATAATCATTACATGAAGACACAATGTCCACTTCATCAATCAAACATGTGGAATATAGATCAATATTACTTGCATTGTCTTCTCTAAAATGAATTAAATGGATTAACCACCAATCATCCCTTAACTTATCAATAGGCATTGATATATCAACCTTAGGATCACTTGCATACTAATGATTACAACTACATGCAGCGTCATGGTATTCTTCTACACAACTAGGTAATTCATCCTTGTATGTGATGCATTCACCAATAATATCTTTATCTTCATATTGTGTAGACAATTATTCTTCAAAACTTTGAACTACATGTTGATTCACACAAATACAAAGATGAAACTTCATTTTTTAGTTTTAGGAAGGGATCTCATACCTTTACTTGCAAAATAATATTCCCTTTCATCATTGCTCTCTTCCTCCCAATTTGCATTAGACTCATATGAACATGAGTATTCATTGCCATTATCCTCACCTTGACTTGAGTTATAACTTTTAGCCTCTTCATCCTTATAAAAATGAGATGAACAATCTATAACTTTGTGAATAATGATATGCTCAACATCATAAGAATTGTCACTAGGAGAAGTAACTTCTAAAACCATTTCACATTTTTGGAACTCACTCAGTGAATTAACTTTATCATCTACTATTGTAGCACTATCAACACACGTATTCCCCTCAACAATATTAGGAATATTTCTATGTTTGTAACAAGGAAACCTCAACAACACAATCTTTGAAATATGAATTATCAACATGGTTAGTTAAAACAATAGGGATACTTACATGCTGATTTGAATTTGAACACTTGACATGACATTGGTTTCTCTTCTCAACTTCATCTTGCTAGCAAACCTTTCTAGAGAAATGACACTTGGTTAGTCCATGCTTTATATTGTCTTCAAACTCTATTGTTGTCATGAATTCTTGATGAAAAGTCTTGGGTTCTTTATCTCTCAATAGATAGCTCATTTGTTCATTAAATGCATCAAGATAAACTAAAAAAGACATTTGATCGTCTGGTCTACAATTTTTAGGAATTCTATTCATGGCTCTTGCAAATATGATGTTAAATTTAGGAATAAGTTCATCATTCCTAATTTGGATCTTCAAGAACTTGTCCAAATAATTAGAGATACTTATTCTTTCCCAAAATTTCTCCATGAAGGATGAATGTAATTCACTCCAAGATGAAATATAACATGCTAGCAGGAAGGAAAACCAATCTCTAGCATCACCTTCCAAATTTTTACCAAACAACTTCATATGCATGTCTTCATGAGAAATCTCAAAGTCACCCATCAAATCACTAAACATTTGAATATGATGGTTGGCTGAATTCAAATGGCTCCCATTGAGCTTAGATAAATACTTTCTGAGATCATATGACATGGTATTTGGGAAACCATGAATACCATCAAAGTGTAATGGCAAGTATGTCTTGGTAGAAATAGATCTACAATTTTCATCAATGGACTACATACTAGGTGAAAAGAAATTTTACATTCTTTGTAAACTTACAACTCATTCACCAAGTTAACTTTCTAAATTTGTAACTTGTAGAAGATCTAAAAACTTTTCCACCAATTGAACGTCCAAATAGACTCCAACATGTAAACACATTTCTTGAATCTATCTTTCATAAAGTATGTGGAGATGCATCAAGAAACTCTCCTACTTAGTGCTAGAAACATCACTTGATGGAGAAGCTTTTTTATAACTTACTTTCATGGAAAAGAAATTTGATGAAAGTAAAAAATACTGTAATATGAACTACTTCAATATTGCAAAAAATAGCAGATTCAAATCCTATCCCGATTTAGTACTTTTGCATAACATCTCACATAATCTTTTTAACCATTGCCAAGAACTTCATATCATTTTTCAAATATGCCTTCCAATTATTGTATCCTTCATCATACCTTCAACTTCACAATGCACTGGTAAAGAGATATAACTTTGAGTTGCAACTCACTTAGTGAGAAAAGATTTACTCAACTTGCACAATATAACAAGTTGGTCCAAAATTTATAGTAGGTATTTGAAAAACTTTATACAACAACTTTGGAATTTCATATTCTTGACAAAGTGACAGAAACTTAACATAAACTTTGAATTCTACTAGTAACTTTGTAAAACTTTCAAGTGACCTCAATGTAAGAATTATTGCAATTCCTTAAAACTTCTATTATCAATGAATAAGGTAACTGGGATGCATTATTTTTTACTAAGAAACTAGAAATCAAATCATAAAACTTAATGCTACAAATTTTTTCATGCACTTCTTTCCATTGTATTAAATCTCTTTTTAGATTCTCAAGGTTTGTCTAGTATATAGAATCAACACCTCCCTAGTAGAGTCATCATTTTGTGGCTCCTGATTTAAAAAATTTTCAAAAACCAAATAAATGAAGCAAAGTTCACCTAAGGGTAGCTAACTCCTATAATGAATGCATTTGAATAGAACTTGGACCAACTATAAGGTAAACTCCTTCTTCTTCTTCAGACTCTACAAGACCTAGGCAAGTAAACCTTAAACTCTGTAATGTGATTAGTCTAAAACCATAATCTTGAGTCTATATAAAGTAGAGAAAACTCCAAATCCTTCTGTACTCATGCAATAATAGAGGTATGAAATAGCTAATAACATGACCTATGAATTCAAAATATAAGTGAGGGTTAACCTTTTGAGAACTTCAACATAAAAGGGAAAATGCTTTGATTAATATGTTGATTTCAACATAACTAAGATATGAGAAACAAAACATATAGATCCTATAGGTAATTAGTGCCATATCTATTGGAAAATTCCACAAACCAAAAACATACATCCTTGGATATTAGTGATATATCTCATATATCAAGACTCCAAATCTATCCTATCACTTTGTGAATGAGACATCTGCATCAACACTGAATCTCATACTTGACCAATCCCTTCATGAAATATTTAACCCTATGATGATAAATCAACCTTAACATGACTCCTTGAATCAGAAGAAAAATATACCAAAACTTACAACCTAAAAAAAATTTCAACTAGGGTTGTTCTCTTTATTCACAAACCATAAAAAATTACAAAAAACATAAACAGGAGACAAGAATTAGGTTGAAGATGAACTCATTGCTACATTTTTATTTATTTCTTTGAAAAAAATACAGAAAAGATGGATGAAAATAACTCATGAAACAACCAATAAATCAAAACCTTCTCTAAAACTATATTAATGTTGTTCCTACAAAGAGAAAATATGTTGAGGATGTGGTATACATAGCTAGAGCTTTTCTCAGTAGTCTGGAACCAACCGACAACCCTAAAGAAAGATATAAAGAAGAGAAAAATAAGATAGGAAGAATTCTCAGATCTAGTTTGAAATTGCCACTTGTCCACTTTAAAATCTTCCACTTGCTATTGCAGAACCACTCTCTTCTCACTTCCTTCAACTAAAAATCAGATCATATCATTTTGCCTCTACCATGTGATCAAAATATCTTCAAACTAATGGAAAATACAAATAATTTGTAAGAAGACATAAATGTCAAGTAAATTCATTCCAAATATTTTTAGAGGCATAAAAATACACCTAGGAATATTTTCCCCCAAATTTGGAGCCAACAAACTTCTCTATTTTCCTTTTAACTAGATTTGAAGCTCCATCATGAAGAACACTTACTCTGTTGAGAATGCCCCTATTTTTACAAATTTTCCCATAACTTCTACCTAGTTGAACTTGCACACATTCTAACTATAAAATTTGAAAGTTCATCTTCTCCCTTTTCCATTGATATATGACACTTGATATTTTGGAAAAAAATAAGGCCCCTGGTATGCATTTGAAAATGCTAGCCCTTAGCCATGAACATGGCATTTTAATGTTGAAAAATATTTAAAATATCATAAGTCTAAACATTACATTATAAACTCTCCCAATTTAAAACATATTAACCTTGGGATGCACATCCATGTTGGAGATATTATTTTAAATATTTTAATATTTCAAACTTTTCATATCTCCCCAACTCTACCTTGGCCAAACCTCCAGTTAACTACCCAAGTAGTACCAGGTGTCTTAATTTGATAGACTAGATTTGCCACCTCATTGCCCTATTAGCACCTCCTTCTCATATGTCATGTTTTCCCTGTATCTCCACCTTAGTCTTCACCTAGCCTCTAACTACCAAGATATGGAGATAACCTCCTATCTCCACATCTCCACCTTCAAGATAACTTCGTACTTAATTTTTGAGAAGTTGCAAATTCCTTTCATCTACACATCTTTGACCTTTGTCTTAACCACATGACTTAACCAAAGATGTCATGATCAATCTTTTTCTCCACTCCTCAATTTTTTTACTAATGGAAAATTCTACCTTGTGAAGTCATGATTAGCCAACACATGTCCATGTTGATGATGTGATCAAAAATCATTTCCAATTTCTCACATTTTGCACATGTGTTTGATCAAAATTATTCCATGTGCTCTAATTTGCCACAGGTAGACCCCACATGAGCTCTTCCTTGTCTACAAGCATGGACTTCTTGAGATATTTACCATACATCAGCTTCCATATAAAAACAATGGAATTATATTTCTCACTATCAATGTGGGATATATGGTGACACTTTCCTTTACATATTCCTCAAAGTTGAGGGACAACACCTTAGAGTATGAAACCTCATGATAAACTAAGCACATTCTCTTGCAATTTGGACATGATGCATTACCAATCCCTTTTCCTTCAAAAATGGATACTTTCCCCCTCATATTGATATAGTATATGATTCCCCTCATGCTCTATCCCTAGACTAGCTTGCATCGACTCCTTATCCCAAAAGATGATGTTGGGTGGGAGGGAGAATGAATGGTACAATAGAATGATTTGATCAACTATCTGATCCAAGTTCACTACATTAGAAGGAGAACTATCTTCCACTCAATCTTTTGAGTAATCCATTCATGTTGGGCCCTATTCTAAATTTGCAAAAGCTGATCAAGAATAATATGTGGTTGTTCTTACATCAACCCTATTTTCTGGAGGGGAAGGTGTCAAGGGATTGAGTCCAGAGTGGGTTTGTCGAGTCAAGGAGTTCAAATGGGAGGAATGAAGACCCACACCCTTCCATTGCTCACCCCACCGTGGATCAAAGATTTGATGTGCAAGGTGGGAATAAGAAGATCTTCCACCATGTCTCCTTTAGCTGGGATTTTAGTAGATTGATCAATAGAACCATGAAAGAAGCATAAAAATGAGGAAGTGCTAGGAAAACAAAAATAATGTAAATCAAG
Organism: Cupressus sempervirens; assembly: GCA_028749045.1. NCBI lineage: Eukaryota > Viridiplantae > Streptophyta > Pinopsida > Cupressales > Cupressaceae > Cupressus > Cupressus sempervirens. The sequence continues at coordinate 304,539,921 of CM053792.1, read as the reverse complement.
TTGGGCTCCTAAATAAGATTCCATTCATATCTTCTTCATTTTTTGCATTTTAATACATTCACACGGAAAATCAATGTATCACCTCTTTATATCCCACTTATTAAATTTCACATGATTATGTATATGCCAATTCATATATTGGATTAAGCACAAAGCTAAGGCAATAGTAAAAGAATCCATTTATTTGCTCATCTCTATGCAAACATATTTAGGATCTCTTTGCCATGTTAAAGTGGCCTTCTTTGCTTGTTCATTGTGTGTAGCAATACATATTCAATTGATATCTAATGATGATAAGTTCATATTAGATGACATCCCTCTGACCAAGAACATTTCATCCCCCACAGTGATTTGATGAATTTAGTCAAGCCCCAAAGTGGTTCCAAATAAAAGAAAATTATTTTCAAACAACTAATATTTCAAACTAATCTATAAATCATCTAAAACTAATTAGATTCAAATTTAAATTACTAAATCATCTTTTAAAAATCATTTTACTTCCTTTTGCATATGGTAACTCTATGTTAGGAAGCCTATGAAACTGGCTTTAAAAATTGACTAAATTAAATGATTTGATCCTAAAATTTGATATATCTATTCTCTAGTTCACATTCTTTTACCCTATCATATTTCACCTCATGAAGACATATGGGTCAATTGAAATTGACTATCAAAGTTGCTCACTTGAAACTACTTGCAAACAAACATGTCAGAAGACAATAAAGTGAGTTTGGTTATGGCTTTGAAAATAGGTCAAGAAAACACTTGAGGGATTGAAAATTGGGGTATTATTTTATTGTCATGTGGAGAGTACAATTATGTGATTTGGACTCATGATGAAGAAATTGGTACATTTGGTAGGTGTTCAAAGTTAGGTACTCTAAGTTGCAAAACTTGTAACAGTAGCAAAATAATGATTTTCACAAATGAAATGTGTTAGAAACAATAGTCCACCAAGATAAATGGGTTAGGGGGGGTGGGGGGTGGGGGGTGAATCAATTAGCTAAAAATCAAAACATTTATCTTCTTTAAATAAACTTAACCATTCAACCAAAGTAAACAAAAACCATACAAAGATGCACATAGACAATTACACTAGATATGTTGACTAGGGAAACCCTTGATTAGAGGAAAAATTGCAGTGGGAATGATGCCCACAAGATGATGTACTAATAAAAATATTCCATGTTATAGGATGGACCCTATTAGGAGTCTATTAAAACATTTAGTACATGAGTCCCTATTAGGAGACTTTGAATCATTTTTAGGAGATTCCAACCTTGTTAGAAGTTGTAGTACAATGTATGCAAGATGAGCCCACTTCCCAAACATGAAATCTCAACTACTACTAAAACTATTGGCATTATGTTGTATTTGTCATTAGTGACAACACTTATTTGATTCTGTATGTTCACCGAGCTCATCACCCAATCTATAGTTTATACTAAGCATTCAGTGGTTGTCAAGTAAGTTCATCGCTTAAAGAATTCACACCAAGAATTCTTGAAGCTACTGAGTGAAAATGCAATCCAGCAGTGTTTATTGAGCTTATAGTGTTCACCAAGTAGATAGTGGTCACCGAGCTTCACAGTGTCTACCAAGTCATTAGTTTGTGTGATGTGAAGCCAATGTTTACCAAGTGATGGATGTGTAGTATTTATCGAGTGAATGTAAGGTAAACAAAGGATTCAATAGCTACTGATTAACATTATATTTACTGAGTATCCAATGGTTACCGAGTTTGAAGCTACATTGTGTGATTAGTATGGATCAAGCTTCTACTTCTATCGAGTGTATGATGATGCTGAGTAATGTAGTGGATGCTGAGTATTAGAAGTTCACCAAGTTAGCTTTCAGAACCTGAGTTTGTACTATTTGGCTGACTCAGTAATATTTTGTTTACTTGTGTTTTAGCTGACCTTATAATTGTAAATATTAGAATGGTATATATGTAATGTATTGTATCATTTTCAATATGTATGAGTATGTCAATGGAATGGACATGTAATGTGTTGAGAAGAGTGAATGTGAATCAGCACTAGAGTAGAGTATTCAGCAAGGTCTACAAGGAGTAGTAAAGATATATTAGTCACAAGAGGTGATTTGTACTTTAAGGATCTATTCAGTAATCAAGTTGTAAGTCAGATCTATTATTTCATCCTAATAGGTGAATCAGTTTTCAAAAACCTTTAATAGGATAGACTTAACAGTCTTTGTATAAATATCCTAATAGAGTGCATACTTCATTGTATGTTTGTAAAACCTCTCACAAGGTGGATCTAGTAGTCCAAATTTCTCTTAATAGGGAAAATCATATGTAAGCCCTAATAGGCCAACTTTATACTATAGTAGTGAAGTTTTGTGGGTATCATCCCCACCCCAATTTTACTTTCTATTTGGAAGGTTTCTGGGTCACCAAAATATTGTGTTCATGTGTTATGAATGTTTATCTTTTCTCATGCATGTAGTAGATTAGATGAATGAATGGTGAATGATTTATATTGTTAAGTGCTAAATTGATTTAAAGTTTTTGAGTTTACTGATTCACCCCTCCCCTCTAAGTAACCTAGCTAGTCTTGATTATTTCTAAAATTTGGTATTAGAGCTTTGTGGTTCTCAAGATAAAGTTTGATAGCTTGAGCAAACATCAAGGGTAATGGAGATATTCAACCTTGACAAAGCTATTGATAATGAGAAGCTAGATTTGAAATTGGCCATAGCCCAACTCAAGGAAGCAATAGAGCATCTTTCCCTATCTTTGTAAAGAAGGAAGGAACTTGCAAAAAAAATGAATGACCATTAGTATGTTGAAGAGAAGATTGAAGACTTTTTCCCTCCAAGTAGTTCAGATGAAGCAAATGAGGCAATCATAGAACTCCTAGAAAATAATTGCTTCCTACAAGAAGAGTTAAGAAAATTGAAAAGAGAACAAGAAATTTAGTCAATAAGAATGTGTGAAATCTTGGAACAAAGGAATAAGGAAAGTGAAGACTTGGAGACAAGACATAATGAAACTCAAAGTCAATCCCTTTAGTAAGAAAGTCTTATCAATCAACTCTCCAATGCAAATGATGAAATCATGAATTTGAGATCTGAAAATGAAAGTTTAAAGAATGATCTAATCACTGAAAGACAAATCAATGAAATATTGAAAGCTGATCTAATTTTTGAAAAGTAACTCAATGAAACAATGATGAAATCTCAAGAAAACATGGATCAATTGAATCAGCAAAGTGAGTAGAATCTCTATAGGAAAAAAGGTAAAGTAGGACTTGGATACAAAGAAGAAGGTGAATCTTCCAAAAAAGGTGCCCAAAGGAATCAAAGACCTACTTGCAATCATCATACATCAAAAAAATGTTGGAGCAATGGAAAGGAAAAATTCAATGGAAAATGCTACAATTGTAGTAAACATGGTGATAAAGCTAATGAATGCAAGGAGAAAACAAAATTTAAAGGTAAATATCACAAATGCAAGAAACAAGGTCACAAGGCATCTGATTGTAGATCCAAATCATTCAATCCAGATGAACAAATTGTTAAAGAAATATTTGGTTGGGACTACAATACTTGGTGTAGATTTCACTATTGTGGAGAATATAGACACATTGGCATAGACTGTACAAGACATCACTGGAGAAAGAGGGATAAAATAGTAAGATGTTATACATGCACTAAACTTGGTCATATAGCAGAAAACTGCATGAATATAGGAAGAGTTGAAGATGAAAAGAAAGCTAAAGCTAACAATATTAGGAAGCAGATGAGGTAGTAGTGGATTCCCAAATCTACTAACCAAAATAGTTCAAATCATAGCCATGTCACTCAAGAAGTGGGTGACTCAACCATTTTCAATTAGATTTATGAAGAAGGAATTGGAACTGTATCTTCAAGTTATATCTCAAGTAGTTCCAATTGAAAGAAAGTAGAAGATCCAATTAGTATTTTAGATACAAAAGGATCACATGAAATCTAGTCATATCGAGCAAGGTTAGTCATAGACTCAACTGAGCAAGGTCAAGAGTAATGAAAGTTTGTTCAGTCACTGAGTCACAAGCTTCTACCAAGCTAGTGAGTGGATGACAATCTATCATGCAATACATCATTATGGTACCTAGCCTTAATGGAGATTTTTTCATGAAAAAGGGAAAAATTTGACTTCATTTTTCACCATGACTTTAGAATTCATAGAGTAGAGTGATTTCTAGGTGCACACAAGCAATTTTGAGCGAATTTGCAGCAAAGAATTTGTTCAAAAATTTTCTATCATTTACCATGTAGCCATTGTAGTTAGGAGTAGCAATAGTAGCAAGGCAAAAAGAGGATCTAAAATGTTGGTTAAAGGTGTGGAATGGAAAGTGCCAAATATCAAGCTAGTACCAGCAGTTACAGAATCACTAGACCCTAATGGAGCTCAATCTCAAATTCCTCCAAAGGTACTCCTAATTAACAATATACACACTCATTTTAAGTGTTCTATTCAAGAAATTGGAACCCTAGAGATGGATAGTGCCTTAGGAGAAATGTGTGTTGATGGTTCACTAAAACCCGAGCACAAGCACTTAGAAATCAAAGGGTTGACTCATATCTCACATATGCCAAGTAGCTTCCAGATTAAGTGGATTAGGTATATCCTTAGTCATGTGCATAATGGAGAATTATGGTTGGAATAGCCAGTATTGATCACCAAGAAGATGATACATAAGATTATGGGTCTGCCTATGCTGAGCAAACCCAAATCTACCAAAACCCTAGGTCAGGATGAACTTCAAAAGAAAACCCTAGCTGAGTGGGATGGTAGATGTTTGAACATTAGCACTATTTCTGACATTGAATTAAAGTTTGGTATTTACATCATTTTACACAAGATTTACAGCTCTAGTCAATTGAATAGTTTGTTGTGTGAGGCAGTCAATTTGGCATATAAAGTTGTGAAGAAAAATATGGAATTTGACATGTCAGAGTTATTATTGAAGCAATTGAACAAAAACATGGATAGCATCCAAACATCAAAGAATAACCCCTGCAAATTTGGTTCATTGTTAACATGTCCTTTCTTCTATGTTCAAAAGTTTTTCCCATCAAAAGGTTTAGTCATATGGAGAAAAGATGTTCCTATTTTGTATCAGATTAATGAATTTATTGTAGAAATGGGTATAATTTTGATAGCATTATGGATAACTACCTTGAAGATTTCAAAGAAAAGATGAACAATAGGTTCAGGATTCCTCTTAAGGTTGTTGAGGATTACAAAGATGATGTATGTTTTATGGTTGATATTGATAGAGTGTATATTCACGCAATCAGGCCTAGAATTGCATGGGTGAAACCTCTTCCATATGAGGTCAATATTGATGAAACCAAAGATATCATTGAAGCACTGGTGAATGAGCTAGCTGATCCAAAGCTACCAATTTTTGGAACATATGATGAAGCCAAAGCTAGAATTGAGCTTGAAATCAAGCTACCCCAAGCAATAAGGAAAGGCAAGAGGAAGATAGCCAAGATGAAAACTGAAAGTTGCCCTCTTATGCTTACCAAGGGAAATGGAGAGGATGAAAAAGAAGAAAAAGAAGAAGAAGAAGAAGAATAGGAATCTAAAAAGGAGGTAGAGCCAACAAAGAAGAAAGAAAGGGTAATCATTACCAAACCACCCAAAGCCTCCACAGTTGTATTTACAAGGAGATCAAAGAAGAAAGGTGAGACTAAAGTTGTGTTCATCAAGCCCCCACTTACCTTCTAGGAAAGGTTAAAATAGATGGAAGAAGGAGAAAGCATCACAAACTTCAAAGCCTTAAAGTTTGAGACAAGAACAAATGCTGAGAAGATGCAAATTGAGGAGTTAGTGCTCAATAAAATGGGAAAATGAAAAATTTCCCCATTTCCACAAATTTCAAAAGAATTATTGGCAAGATTGTAGCCTAGGTGGAAATCAATTATATAGATAGCTAAAGACATATATGAAAAATCACTGAAGCAATTACTACCAAGTTTCATAGATGCAAAAGTCAAGGTAGCAATGAAAAAGAATGAAGGTGAAATGGTGATAAGATTCCATAAATGTTTGATTTTGATTAAAGACATTGAGCATGTGGTTAGAGATGTAACAAACATGTGGAAGAACATCTATCATCTACATAAACCCAATGATGATCTAGTAGAGATTAAGGATGATGATGATAGTGATGATGATGAAGAAGATAACACACCTTGTGTTACCATTGATGCTAAGGAATGTCAAGAATTGATGAAGGATGATGATGAAGAGAAAGAGGAAGAATTTGAAGAGGAAGACAAGGAAGAAGATGAAGAAAGTGATCCAATGAGAATAGCAACTCAAGTCATTGCTTCCCTTCCTCATTCTCCACCTAAGACTGCTACATCATCAGGGTTGGAGATAGCTTCAGCAAGTATGATTGCAACTACCTTAGATATATCATCTGCATAATCACTATTTGCTTCCTTACAACTCCAGGTATCTGCAATAGAAGTGTCTACTACTTCATCTATTGAGCTACAACCCTCTTCATCAACTCTTGAGTCAACATCATCAGTAGTGTGTTCAACAACTAGTTCTACAATTTTATCAACTTCTACAGTAGCATGTACAATAAGTTTACCATCATGCTTTACAATTTTGTCTACTATAGCTTTGATAACATCAACTTTTGTTCCATTCAATTCTCTAGTTGTAAGTACTCCAGTTTGTGCTCCACCTATTGTTACTTCATTTTTGGGTAGCACATCTATTTTGAATACAATTAGCACTTCTTTTGGTTTTTCCTTCAGTTGGACCCATTCAAGTTTTTACTGCAAGTCTAGCTATTTCTCTATTGTTTCCATTTCTAAGTCCAAGGAAGTAAGGTCAGAAGTAAAACCAAAGACTTCTCTAAAACTTCTACTTACTGGTAAGGAAATTGATGATGATATTGATTTGGACAAAGAAATTATTATTCCTAAGTTAGATCTAGATACTACTACAACTAATGAGATGATACTGGTTAGTTAGCTTTTGGAACAAAAGGCAAGGCAGAAGTAGCTAAGAGCTGAAAGAGATAAAGAGTTTACAATAATTGAAAATGCTAAGAACATAATAAAAAAGGCTATAGGTGTTGATGTGGATTCATCACAACACATTTTATTAGAATTGGAAGAAGCTATAAATAAGTTCAATGAGAACACCTCTAGCCAAGAAAAGCTTATTGAGAAGGTAGAGAAAAAGTTTGATAATAAGGTGCTTGAGCACATTGCAATAAACTAGGTTGAACTATCTACAATTTTGAGCAATCATGAACATTCTTTTTCCAATGTGACATCACTTTTTGCTAATCTTTGTGATGTTACCAAGTACAACAAGGAGGTAAAGGAGAAATTGAATAAGATTGATGTATATTTGAAGGAAAGTGCTCAAAGGCTACAACTTGACACTAGTTCAAGCTCAAAACATCACATCAAGGTGAGATCTTTGTCAGAAATGCCGACAAAATTGCTAAGAGAGAAAGCCAGGATCAGATCCACACTAATTGATAGACAAAACATGATCCTCCCGATTATGGACTCAATGTAGAAACACATTGCATATTCAAAAACATTGGTCCAAGATAATAATTTTTCCATAGTAGATCATATGATTGAACTTTTTGCAGAAGTTCAAGTGGCACTCTCCACTTGCAAAATTTTGCAAGACAACTGGGAGAAGACATTGGCTCTTATTCTCAAGGTACGCCCCAAATTTCTCTCACATTTTGGTGTCTCTATTTGAATATTTTTCATATCTCTTTGGCATTATTGTCAAAAAGGGGGAGTAAGAGATGATAAGAAACTTGTGGAGAAAATAAGGGAGAAAATAGATTGACATATGTATGTACAGATAAAGGCTATGTATATATTATGCCATATGTATGGGGGAGATAAGTAAGATATGTATATACAATAGCTTTACAAAGATCAATTTTGAAAAATAAAAAATTAGTATGTCAATATACACAAGCCTTGGCTCATAAGTGTTTTTGTCACTAATGCCAAAGGGGGAGATTTTTGGCATTATGTTGTATTTGTCATTAGTGACAACACTTATTCAATTCTATATGTTCACTGAGCTCATCACTCAGTCTACAATTTATATCAAGCATTTAGTGGTTGCAAAGTAAGTTCATCACTTAAGCAGTTCATGCTTAGCATTCCTAAAGCTATCGAGTGAATATGTAGTCCAACAATGTTTATTGAGCTTATAGTGTTCACTGAGCAGATAGTGGTCACTGAGCTTCATAGTGTCTACCAAGTCATTAGTTTGTGTGATGCAATGTGAAGCCAGTGTTTACCAAGTGATAGATGTGTAGTGTTTACCGAGTGAATACAAGGTAAATGAAGGATTCCGTATCTACCGAGTAACATTATATCTACCGAGTCTCCAATGGTTAGCAATTTTGAAGCTATGTTGTGTGATTAGTATGGACTGGGCTTCTTCTTCTATTGAGTGCATGATTATGCAGAGTAATGTAGTGGACACTGAGTATCAGAAGTTCACCAAGTTAGCTTTCAAAACCCAAGTTTCTACTATTTGGCCGACTCAGTAATATTTTGTTTACTTGTGTTTTAGCCGACCTTGTAATTGTAAATATTGGAATGGTATATATTTAATGTATTGTATCATTTGCAATATGTACGAGTATGTTAATGGAGTGGACATGTAATTTTTTGAGAAGAGTGAATGCAAATCAGCAGCACAGTAGAGTATTTAGCAAGGTCTACAAGGAGCAGTAAAGATATATCAGTCACAAGAGGTGATTTTTAATTCAAGGATCTATTTAGCAATCAATTTGTAAGTTAGATCTACTACTTTGTCCTGACAGGTGAATCAATTTTCTAAAACCTTTAGTAGGGTAGACTTAACAGCCTTTGTATAAATCTCCTAATAGAGTGCATACTTCATTGTATGTTTGTAAAACCTCTAACAAGGTGGATCTAGCAGTAGTCCAAATTGCTCTTAACAGGGTAGATCATCAGAAGTGGTCAATGCAAGCCCTAACAAGCCAACTTTATACTGCAGTAGTGAAGTTTTGTGGGTATCATCCCCACCCCAGTTTTACTTTCTATTTGGAAGGTTTTTGTGTCACCAAAATATTGTGTTCATGTGTTATGAATGTTTATCTTTTCTCATGCATATAGTAGATTAGATGAATGAATGGTGAATGATTTATATTTTTAAGTGCTGAATTGATTTAAAGTTTTTGAGGTTACTGATTCAATCCTCCCCTCTCAGTAACCTAGCTAGTCTTGATTATTTCCAACATAAAATATGCAATTTACTATTATGTTCTTCTTTCCTTTGTTTTGTCAACTAAACCAATAATTTTTAGACCTTGTAGACCAAGTCATGAACTTTGAATCCAAATATCAAAACTTAAATAACTCAACAAAACCTTAGCAATTAAGTTTCCTTCAATTCTACACTATTTTTCTCAACTTCACATTTCTCTCTTAGTACTACTTTTTATTAATCATATAACCATACCATGATAAAGTAAAATGTCCTTCCTCGATACCAAGTCCATATAATAATTTCCTAAGTCAGATGTTAGACCTTCTCAATTCATTATTATAGGACCACATTAGGAACACGTTACACTTAGTGATAACATTAATCCTCCACCTTGAAACTTGAATAAATTTCTTTACATGTGTCATCATGACAAGAAAATTTAGCAATGTCATTACCAACATGTCTTCTTCATATCCTTAACCTTGATTTTTGAAATAATATCTCTACTAAGAGATATAACAAGTTTCCCACAACATACCTTATTAAACTCTATCTCAGAGTAGACATCATCAAAACTTACATAACTTATTTTAAACTTTTGATTTCTTCTTTTGACATTTTCTACATATACCAGATACTCAAAAGTATCTCCCATAACCTTGGATAGTTAGAATGCTCAACTAGGCATCCATACCAACTTGATCTTTACATTGTTTTTCTATCAAATACCACATAAAATTGCTATGTTGACATCAATGACAAAATCAATCATGAATGTAACATACCATCATAGAAACATATCTACAGTACTCTCCCATAGTAATATCATCAGCATTCATGATTTCAACAATCTTGCAACAATCTCCCCCTTTGGCATTCATGGAAACATAGATGAAAAACATCTTGGTCCAAGAATACAAACAAAAGACTATTCTTCTACATCAATCATTCACACTTATTGATATACATCAATGTGCTTTCTGTCAAACTATCATGCCATGTTGTATTTCTTTCAAACATACTATACTCATGTCAAACTTCTTCAACTATCATACATACTATTTTTCATGCCAAACTTCTCCCCCATTGACATCAATGTCAAAGGTATTAGTAACCAACTCTACTACATCAAACTCTGCAACAAATGATTTTTTCTTAGCTCGAGTGTCAAAGGACACTATTCAAAATAATCATTGAACAAGAGTCCTAGATGACTTTGTCCATCATAGATACTCCCCCATATAGGAAGCATCAACATTTAGTCCAAAAAAAAATGGTGCTTTGTTACATTGAATTGATGCACTTTGCATCTTCTACTCTCATGTAAGAAGGGGCATAACCCCAAACATACCTCACAAATACTCAAAAGTCTCTTTGGAAAGAGGCTTAGTGAATATATCTACAATTCTCTTTAGTGGTCACATACTCCAATCTTATTTCCTTTTCTACAACTTTCTCTCTCAACATGCGATACTTAATAGAAATGTGCTTAGTTTTTGAATGCAACATTGGATTCTTAGACATATTTACCATACTTGTGTTGTCACAATGTATAACAACAGGTTCACTAATTTCTATCCTTATATCCTTCAACATCTACTTCATCCAAACAAATTGATTGTAATTATTTATTGTTGCAACATATTCTACTTCCATTGTACTTTGTGAGGTACAATCCTACTTCTTACTTAGCCAAGAAACCAATCTTCCTCCAAGAAAGAAGGCTCCACCACTGGTGCTTTTCCAATCATCCATACTACCTACCCAATCAACATCAGTATAATCACTTAGAGTAAAATCATTATATTTGTCATACCATAATCCAAACTTAGATGTTCCCTTCATACATCTAAATATCCTTTTAACTATTGCATATTGTGCTTCTTTGGGATCAGCTTGGAATCTCACAACAATTCCAACTACATTTTCTATATCTAACCTTTTGTGAGTTAGATATTATAATCCTCCAATCATAGATCTATACTTCTTTTGCTCAATAGTAGGTGTCTCATCCTTTGTAGAGAACTTGTGTCCAATTACCATAGGTGTTCCAATGATTTTGCATGTTTCCAAACCAAAACTTTTCACTAAATCCTTTAAGTACTTAGTCTAAGAAATAAACATTCCTTCTCTATTCTATATAATTTTCAATCCTCGAAAATATTTCATTTCTCCTATCATACTCATTTCAAATTCTTTCATCTCTTCTACAATCTTCTTACTTTTTGCAAAATTTCCTCCAAATATGATATCATCAACAAATATTACCAAAATCATGAAACCATCATCAGTTTCTTAGCAATACATATTACTATCTACCATATCTTTGCTATGGCCAAGCTTTGTCAAGTGCTTGTCCAACCTTGCATACTAGGTTCTGGGTACTTGATTCAAGCCATACAATGCTTTCTTCAATTTTCATACTATGTCCTTATCATCTATCAAAGGACATCCTTCAGGCTACTTAATGTACACTTCTTCTTCAAGTTCTCCATTCAATTTTTTTGACTTGACATCCATCTGATACACTTTGAATTTCTTTTGTGTTGCATAGGCTAAGAACAATCTTACTGCTTCTACTCTAGCCACTAGAGTATAGGTCTCATCATTATATATTCCTTCTTGCTATGAGTAACCTTTACATACCAATCTTTCTTTGTTCTTTACAACTTCACCTTGCTCATTCTTCTTGTTTTTGAATACCCATTTAATTCCTATCACATTCTTGTTTGCTAGTCTGGGGACTAATTCCCATGTTTCATTCTTTACTATCTAATCCAAATCCATTTTCATAGTTTGTTTCCAATAATCATATTACACGCTTCATCTAAATTCTTAGGTTCAACTTGAGATATCAAGCATAGTTCTTCACTAACTCTACTTTTTTTCATCACACCTTTGTCTTTCCGATGATTTGCTTGGATGGGTGATTCTTTATCATGTTCTTTATTAAAGTAGGAGTTAGTATCTGAACTCTTGGCTTGACTAAAGGTTTCAAGCTTTGTTCCTAATTTATCTCTCCTTTATTCTAAAAACCATTATTAGTCTCAAGAAATACTTCTTCATTCCTTGGCTTAGTAACAACATCATCATTTGAATTACAATCAACTATTCTCTCTTGTATCCTGAATTTCTCATCAATTCTCATATTTTCACTTTCCATAATAGTCTTAGTTCTCATATTATAATTTATAAAAGCCTTTCTTTTTAGTGAATAACCAAGAAATATACCTTCATTACTTTTGGCATCAAACTTACCAATATCATCATCTCTTTTGATATAACACTTACTCCCAAGAATTCTGAAATACTTAACTGTAGGTGAGTGACCAAACCATAGTTCATATGGGGTTTTTTTTGTGTCTTTCCTGACTTGCACTCTGTTCAGAGTGTACACTACTATATTTGCAGCTTCTCCCCAAAATATCTTGGATACATCATTCTTAGCTAACATAGCTCTTGCCACTTTTGTAGCTGATCTATTCCTTCTCTCTATAATACCATTCCGTTCAGGGGTTCTTAGAGTTGATAACTATATTTTAATTCCATTTTCTTCACAAAATATGTTAAACTCATTGGAAGTAAATTCTCCTCCTCTATCTAATCTTAAATATTTAATATTTATACCAGATTCATTCTCAACTCTATTCTTTAATATCTTAAACTCATCAAATGCCTTAGATTCCTCTTTAAGAAATGCAACCCACGTCATTCTAGAAAAGTCACAAACTAGAATCATAAAATACCTCTCATCGTAGAATCCTTTAGTCTTCGTAGGATCGTTGAGATCTATGTGCAAAATTTCCAACTTTTTGTAATAGTAAACTTTTTAAAGTGAAAAGAAGTTTTGTTATGCTCTACCAACACACATTCCTTGCAAATTGTGTTAGTAGGCTTTATAATCTTTGGAAAATATCTAACCAAAAACATACTACTGGTCTTCACAATACTATCAAATTTTATATGAGAAAATCTCTTATTCCATAACCAATTGTCATCTACCTTTGGAACTAAACATGTCATTTTAGAAGGATTAAACTAAAATACATTAGCTCTAGACCTAATTCCTATTCCAATTACCTTTTCATCTTTGTCTCTGATCATATATGTCTTCTCTATGAACTATAATTGATAACCTTTCTCTACTAGTTGTCCAACACAAGATTTTTCTTCAAACCATGAACAAAATATACATCCTCAATGTTAGTTTTACCATCAAGAGTTATGGATCCAATACCTTTAACATGACATGTTGCATGGTTTCCAACTTTGGAAATGCCTGCATCCTTACTTTTGAAGTCAATGAACTTGTTCATATCACCAGTCATATGATGTTAACAACCATTGTCAATTATCCAATCATATTTCTTTTCAACTTGTGATACCAATGCTATCTTTTTTGGGCTTTCTTCTTTAATTGCCACAAATCCTATCTTATCATCACTAGCACTCACTACTTGATCATAAAAATAATTTCCTTCATTTGCATACAAACACTCTATATTTTCTAGGTTTGTAATTTCCTTTATACATTTTTTTTCTTTTAGGATACTTAGATGAATAATGACCATATTCATTATAAGTCCAACATTTAAAGATTTGTGTACCTCCTTTTTCTCTTCTTACTAGAAGGGCTACTCCTTCTTTAATCTTTCTATCTTCCTCAGATCTACTATTGCTAGAAAAATATCCTCTAGCCCTTGTGCTCCTTGATAAGCTAGGTTGAATATTCAAGGCACTAAAAGTTGTCTTTTTTCTAGTCAATTCTCCAGACATCTAAGCTCATTCTCAACTACTTATAATTTTCCAAGAAATGTTTCCTTTGTGAAATCTTTGGTAAAAGATATCAATAACTATATCATCTAAACTATTAGCTTAAATGGTATTATTAAGCTCTTCAATATCTTCCATATAACCTCATCATCTTCTTTGGTTCATCCATGAGATCTAATATTTACAGTAATTTCTAATATTCTACCTATATATGCTCCTACAAATTCATCTTCCATCATCTTAACATCTTGAAATGTAGAAATGCAACTTTGTAACCTCAATTTCTTAGAATGTTCATCACCTTCAAAACTATTTTTCAATTCTTTCCAAATCAAATGTGAAGTAGCAAGTGATTTTACCTAATTGTATTCAATTTCTAGAAGTGTAGTCAATAGAGCTTCTCTAGCTCTCATGTCACACATACATAGATTTATTTTTGCATTGGTACAAGTTTTCAAATCATTTTCAGCAATAATTGTCTTCACTATTTTTGTCAAGATCCAATATTCTAGACCCATACAAAGTAGTGTCTTCATCATTTCCTTCTAGCTGTTATAATTTGTTCTATCTAACTTTTGACTATATTTCTTGAACATGCTTTCCATGGATCTCCCAAAGTTGTTAAACTTTATCTTCAAGGACTTGATACTCTAATAACAATTGTTAGAAACAATAGTTTACCAAGATAACTAATAGGGGGAAGGGGGGGCGAGGCAAATCAATTATCCAACAATTAAAGCATTTATCTTAAATGAACTTAACCATTCAACCAAAGTAAACAAAAACCATATAAAGATGCACACAGACAATTACACCAGATATGTTGACTAGGGAAACCCTTGATCAAAGACAAAACCCCAGTGGGAATGATGCCCAGAAGATGATGTACTAATATAAATATTTCTTCTTAGAGGATGGACCCTATTAGGACTCTATTAAAACATTTAGTACATATGAGTCCTTGTTAGGAGACTTGGAATCCCTGTTAAGAGATTCCAACCCTACTAGGAGTTGTGCCAACCCTATTAGGAGTTGTGCCAACCCTATTAGGAGTTGTAGTACAATGTATGCAAGATGAGCCCACCACCCAAACATGCAATTTTAATTACAAGAAGAGCTCACTACTCAAACATACAATTTACTATTATGTTCTTCTTTCCTTTGTGTTTTCAACAAAACCAATCATTGTTAGACCTTTTAGACCAGGTCACAAACCTTGGATCCAAATATAAAACCTCGGTAATGAAGTTTTCTTCACTTCCATGCTACTCTGATCAAATTCACATTTTTCTCTTATTTTTGTTTTTCATTAATCCTAAAATCATGCCATGATAAAGGAAAATGTCCTTCCTTTATACTGAGTCCATAAGAAAATTTCATGAGTCAACTGTTAGACCTTCTCAATTAATTATTATAGGATCACATTAGGAACACGTAACACTTAGCGATAACATTAATCTTCTACCTTGAAACTTGAATAAATTTTCATACATATTCCATCATGACTAATGAACTTAGCCATGTCATCACCAACATGCTTCTTCACATCCTCAACCTCGATTCTTAGAATAATAACTCTACTAAGAGATATAACAAGTTTACCAGAACATGCCTTTGTAAACTCTATCTTACAATAAAAATCACCAAAACTCACATAAATTATTCTATAATTATCATCTCTTCTTCCAACATTTACTACATATACTAAATACTCATAAGTATCTCCTATAACCTGGGATAGTCAAAATGCTCAACTAGTCATATGTACCAACTTGATCTTTTTGTTGTTCTTCTATCAGATACCATAGAAAACTACTATGTTGACATCAATGAATAACTCAATCATAAATGTAACATACCATCATAGTAACATAACTATAATACTCCCCCATAGGAAATTCATGTTTTCAACAATCTCGCAATAGAGTAGACCTAGGAAAGTGTGTAGACAGATTGGTTAATACTTGAAAGCTTGCACACTTAAAGAATTTTGAAAGTTAAACATAGTGGTAAAATCCATTTGATCTCATCTATCATAGATCTAGAGTTATGACATCCCAAAGAGGGATACTAATCAATATACACTTTTAGACACTAGTAAAACATCAAAAATTGCATTTAGAATTGCATTTGAAAACTATTCAAATAGATTCATCATATGCTCAAATTTGGAAGGAAGAAAGTTTTTGAACCCTAGAATGCAATGGAAAATGAATCTTTTCAATTAGGTCAACCATGTCAAAGTTATAAGTGGTCAAATAAGGCTTCCTAAAATTTTGAGAGATATGCATCAACATGACAACAGTAAACAACCAACTTTGAGGTATTCAAAACCTAGTCAAAACATATCAAAATGACTTAAATTATGAATGATACACATACTAAATACTTCCAAAGTCATGAGTCATGTAACCTAATTGGGTGCAAGATATTCAATTACAAATGAGGCTTCCTATTGTTGTATGATACTTTAGCAAAAATGCAAATTTAAGCAATGCTTAAAATGACACTTCACGAAATGATTTGGAAAGGAAATTTATTATTATGGGATGCATTCATATACTAAATAAAATCTTTTAGAAACATGAAACATTTCTTAAGCCTCAAAATGATAGTTAGGTACCTATGCATGAAAAGCTCTTATAGGTGCTCAATTGGACTCAAAATTTAGAATGGTACTTAGAATTAGGGCTTTAATTTTGAGTCCCAATAGGTAGACCTTTGGAACACCAAGGATGGGTGTGAAGAAGTAGAAGAAAATCAAGGGAAAGAGTGTACAAGTGTTGGAATTAAAATAGGAAAGGTAAAATTTTTTTTTTTGGGGGGGGGGGGGGGGGGGGGTAGTGAATCAGGAGATTAAACTTCTACTCATAAAAACTTTTCACCACACATTCATCTTATACATTCACTAAGTAAACTTAAATATCATGGAAAGAATGTACATCTAAAATATGATAGCAAGTAAACATTCACACATGTATGAGATGAGATATGATTACTTAGAAAACCTCTAATGAGAAGGTAAAACTAGGGTGGGGATGACAGCCACAAATCTTCACTATTGTAGTAATAAAGTGTATCCAATGAAGGTTACAATGTTTGATCATGACACACGATTTATCCTATGAAGGTCTACCTTGTTAAAGGATTACAAAGACTATTAGGTCTCATCCTGTTAAAGGATTTCAATAACATGTTAGAAGTGTGCCTTATTAAAGGAATTTAACTCACAATTAAGTATCCTATTAAAGGATTTCAATACAACCTGTTAATTAAGAGATTTAACTAATTCACTTGCTAGAATGACTTAGCAATGATCCTGTAGTTAGCACTTGATTGCCTAATGATATATCACCTCTAAACTAATGTATTCTTGATCCTTCTTGATCATATGTCTCTTTGTTGTCTACATTCCTTTCCTCTTTTCTCCTCTAATTGATTCTATAATGTAGTCTTAGATCACAACTCCTTAGCCACCATGAATGCTTTGTTTGTGCATGCAAAATTCTTTTTTTTTTCTCTCCTTCATACACCTTCTTTGCATTATAGATATTTTATGTTTTTTCCTCCTTAAGAAGACTTAGGTGACTTAGGGTTAGGTATGAATTAATGACTATGATTCATCCATTTTGCTTCTTAAACCTTCCCTTTTTCTGATTGGTGACATGTAATACATTGGGAATCCAAATTAGGATTCATCCTTGTCTCCAAATATCGTAATTCAATCTTTAAGTCAACTTAAAAATGATTTACATAGTTGTTTCTGCCATTACAAACAACTATAACAAAACTATCTTACTTGGCATTTGAACTCTCCAATTCTCAACATATATTGTTCTCTATACTTTGACTCAACATCTATATCACTTGGCATGCACTACTTACTCGGCTCCTAAATTACTTGGCATATACTATTTCCTTAGTACTTGAGTGACTTATCACATGAGTGGCTTGGCACTCCCTATGGACTTGGCATGCTCTATTATATACATGTGTTTGGCATGTACTACTTTTTTGGCATGAACTAAGTAAATGACTAAAGTGTGTAGACACTCATTTGTCAAAACCATCTAAGATCAACAATCTCCCCCTCTGACATGAGTGTCAAAAAAACTTGGTCATGCATTAATATCCTTTATTCTTACAAGAATAACATATCTCTTATTCAACTTATATACAAAACTTCAAATTTTCAAAATTTGGTAACAACTTGTACCTCAAAATATGATAACTCTCCCTAAGTTGATAGGTCTATTCTATATCCAAAATTTTGTACTCCTACTAAGTAAATGTGCGTTGATTGATACTTTTTGACTTCATTCTATTTGTGCTTTCTCCCCCATAGCTTATTTTGTCTTTTCTCTGTCCCTTCTCTTACTCTCTTCTCTATATCTTCCTCTTTTTATTTCTCCCCCTTTTTGACACTTATGGCAAATGGGCTATACACTAATTATGTGTTTTTCCAAAAAGGATTTATGGACATCTAGGATATTTTGAGAGCTACATCCCACTTTTCACATGCTACATCAAAAGACTTAATTTGGATAGCTAGCTTAGTAGCAAGGTGGACTAGGGGTCATCTAATATTGAAAGATTTGGGTCTTTCTTCATAAGTGTTTCAACATAGCCTAATTCCTTGTACAAAATCTCCATATGGGGGGTCAATATTGTTTGGATGCTAATCAGTTTAGCCCTTATATTGGCTTCATCTACTAATAATGCAGCTAACTGACTCTGGGTTTGTAGCAAATTTTTGAAGTGCTTCTCACTTTGAGTAGGTGTCATAGGAAGTTTTACACTTGATGCATTAATCTGACTTTCCAAACTTAAAATGTGACTTCTTGTCTCTTGTTTGATGAGTGTTGGATTGTACTATTTATTGTACAGTGAAAATATATTCTCATGTACCTTCTTCACACTTTCTACCTTTGTTGCCAATACAACTTGTGTGAGTGCTATGTCACCTGATATTTTCTCATTTACTTTGGTTTGGAGTTTCTTTTCTAACAATTCTAATGGTTTAGCATTTTTATCTAGGTCTATATCACTAACTGTCTTCACTATTTTTGTTAGTTGTTCAATTAGTGGCTTGGTTTCATCTAGTTTTGGTAGGCTAAATGCATCTAAAAAGACATCTTTGATATACTGTAATGCTTGCTTCTGCTTGTGCTCCATTCTAAGTAGTTCTTGTCTTCTTTTCCCTGCTAGGGCTTCTTGCAATATGCCCATCTAATCAATCATCATTGTGTCAAAGTCATACTTTGGTAATGCAATCTCTTCATCAAGGCTCACATCTCCATATTGTATTACTTCTTTGGCCTTTGATGAGCTTAGACTCAGCACTGAGATTTGCAACTATGTTACATTTGTGCTTGGATTCTAAAGAGGGTGACTAGAAGGATTGTCAGATTTTGGTAAAGTCTCTAGGGCTTGAATTGCTACTTGCTCCTTCATCTTTGGTGCCAGTTTAGTCTCTTCAGGCTTGTCTTGTTTTGCAACACTATTTTGACTTGCACCTTGTGCTTGTGCTATAGGTGTAGATAAGGCTATCTAACTTATTTGACTTTGTGTTTCTGTAGTGGCTTGAGTTCCCTCTGTGTCTTGTGCAATTGTATCAACCTTCTCAGAAGTAACTTTAGGTGTTTTATCCAAAGGTTGTACATTAGTGACTTGAGGGGTGATAGAGGTGGTTCTTGTGTATTCACCTCTTCCCTTTTAGTTTTAGTCATTTGGGTTTGCAATTCATCTACACTTACCAATATTGGATTATCACATAGTTTGGCCTATAGTGTAGAATGATCAAGTGTCTTCTTCAGATATTTCTTTGTTAGGGAATTGATGTTCTAAGCTATAACATCAGATACAACCTTAACTATTACTATTTCAGCACTTGTGTCATGTTGAGGGTTGACATCAGGTAGTTGTGTATCTTGTACACTATGTTCCTCTTGTTGCTCTACTTTAGTTGTTGCCTAGTTGTCTACTTACATCTCTGTATTTCCCTCAATAGTGTCTTTTTCATTATCATCTTCATCATCTTTCACCTCAATATTTTTTCTATACACCTACTTTTACTATTGCTAAACCATATATCACTTTCCACATCTAAGTAGACTTCTTAACTACATCTTCAATATTATTTTTCAATATCTTAAAGGCTCTATATTTAGGTACAAACCCAACTGCATATTTTTTCATAGCCTTAGCAATTTGTGCCTTAGTTCAAGCATGACTTAGGCAAGTGAAGTCTCCCTTATTTTTCTTTCCAAGGTCAAACAATAGTGTCATTTCTGCTCAATTCTCTCATATAGGCTCTTAGGTATTGAATTAGCAATTTCTAGTGGGGCTTTCTTAAAATTTTGCATATGGCATATATAGCTTCCTCCACTTTATTTTTCTCAACTTTAACAAGATTATCAAAATCAACATGAGAAAATCCTGATAAATCTGCACTATTCCTAATATTTTCACATAAATTTTCTAAGTCAAATAGAGGATTGTGACTCACCACTTTGAATTTGCTATTTTCATCTAATTCTATTTTCTCCTCATCAGATTTAGCTTGTGCAATGTATTTTCTCCTTGGCCTTTTTTGCACTTCACCTCCCTGTTCTGTAGGTTTTTTCTTTTATTTTTCCTTTAGTGTAGTGACACATGCACTAGCCCTTGTAGTAGGTATTTTAGGCTTGTCTTGGCTTGGTTTGATAGTTTCTTAGCCCTTGTCACAAGTTGTGCCTTGGCCTTCCTCTTCTTTTGATCAATGGGTGTAGGTTCTTCCTTAGCTTCTTCTCCCTCAATACCTTCAACAACTTTTGTCTTCCCCTCTAGCTGATCTTCACCCATTCCTTTTGTTCAAGCTAGTGGTGCTTGTGCCTATGTGTCTTCTTCCTCTTCTTCTTCTTCTTCTTCCTGCTCAACATTTTCATCAAATTTTTCTTTTAACTTCTCTACCAATTTATCCTTCTTAATAATAGAGGCAATCTTTAGTTCCATGGTGATTTTGAATTTAGCCATTTCATAGTTTCCAAATCTAGTAGAATTTTTTTCTGCCTCTTCTGCTAGTAAAGTTGTAATTGTTGCAAAGGCTTCATCTACATTTATTTCATATCTTAAGGGCCCTAATCATCTTACCCTTGAATTCGTTGCATGAACAAAAGTGTAATCAACATCTACTAGAAAGAAAACATCATTATAATGTTTCTCCACTAAGGATACTAGTATTCTCAATCTTTTCTTCATTGATTGCTTAAAATCCTCAAAATAGTTGGTCATAACTAACTCAAAGTTCTCACCTAATTGTTCAATCAACTCACCAATCTATACTGCCACTAACCTATTGGTTTTCCATGCAACTGTGCCAAATGTAGGAAAAGTATTTTGAACATAAAAGACAATGCATATTGGAATAGAACCAAATTTGCATTTGCGTACTCTTTTTCTTCCTTATTGCTCCTAAATTCTCAATCAATTATTGTAGTTGTAATTCTACAAGATCATATGTGTGATCTTTCTTGAAAATTTTATATCCAAAATCTACTACAATATAGTTAATACTATTCAATCTATTGGATTGGTAAAATTTGTGTGAAATAACCCTTACTATGAAGTCTATCAAAGAATCAGTAATGGTATCAATTGTCATCCCTCTTTTATTCCATACAGCTCCAGTGTTTTTCTTAATAACTTTCTTTGAGTCACTTCTCAAAGTCTTAGGTTGATCTAGGGTTGGATACCCTATTACGCTATGGATTATCCTTTTGGTTATCTTGATGGGTCCATTATCCAACCATAGTGAATTGTCATGAATTCTTCTCAATACTATCCTAATACATTTAGTTTTGAACACATTCAAGAAATCTAGGGCTCATGTTAACCCTTTCTTCTCTACAATTTTTATTCTTCCCTTAGTATACCATTCTTAAAAGGTTTGTCATATTCATTCCTAATCTCCATATCAGAAATACTCCCAATTTTATAGTTGTAGCATTTCCTAACATCTTGCACCATTAAAACATTTTGTGATATCATGGATAGCGCACTCAAGGAGTCTTGTTTGTAACCAATATTAGGTATGGCTTTGAATATTGGTTGCTTTACCTCATTATTAACTAGTTGAACATTCAAAACTTCCTTCTCCTCTACATTCATTGAACTATATGCCATTGTGTAAAACTAGGGTTTACAAAAAAATAAATAGCGTAACTTAGAACTTGATAAATACCTTACAAGATATGACGAAATGATGTAGAATCATTGCTAAAATATTTTGCAATCACTTTGGATGAGTTTTCTAATCACCTTCTACTCTTCTTGATCTTTCTTGATTTCAATATGATGAAAATGAGTTGAAATTGATCAAATACCCTTTTGAAACCCTACAATCAATGTTGAGTTCTTACACAACTGTAAGCTAAACATAAACCAATTTAAAGATCACTTGGCATCTATTATCATTCCATTTTTTCAACAACCATTATGATCTTGGCATCAACTAGCCAATCTATTAGCTCAACATCTTCTCGCATTCCACTCGAAAATCATAGGAAACATTTCATGCTCGAAAATAACATGAAAAACTTGGAGAATTTTCTTGGATTACTAATAACATTTTGCATATTTATTCATGCTTTTATAGTCTTTTCAATACTAAGTCCTTTTGGAACTAATGTATGATAGAACCTTTAAATATCAGTCCCACATACCACTTGATTTCTTAGTTTGGTGAGGTGTGATCACCTGACCCATTAGGTGAAGTGATCCCTTCTCCATTTGATGTGTTGCAACCATCCTTTTTCTTCCATGTCTTGTTCATCTCATCTCTAACATTTTCAACATCTACCTTGCCTTTGCCTTTTTTAAAATTCACAAATTGGTGCCTTTAACCTTGTTGGATAGTAGTGACTAATGTGTCCAATCTTGAAATAGCTAAGACATGTGGTTTGACTCAACCACCTTTTGTAGTCACCTTTGAAGTGTGTCCTAATACAATTTTTAGGAACATACCCATATTCTTGACAGTAATGATAGCTATATCTTGTATTATAATCCCAATTGTAAGAGTTGTTATTGTTCCCTACCTTTGTTTTTCTATTTGATGACCACATGGGTTTGGATCTACACTCAAAAGCTCTATGTCCATACCTTTAATAGTTATAACAATATCCTTCAAATCTTTGTGTGTACATGGTCTTGGTTCTACATTCATTTTCTTGATGTCCTTGTTTGTTGCACTTATGGTAGTGAGCCATGCTCTTATGCTTGACATTTTGATTTACAGTCTTGCTCCTACACATATTAGTAGTATGTCCTTTCTTACTACAATTATGACAAGTAGTTTTAGAGTTTGTACCTTTGTTGTTCCTTTCTTCAGCACTTTTGGTTATTCTCCTTCTTCAATACTTTTCTGTCCTAGTCCATATGTATCATTGTTGGATCCAGGGGATCTCACTAATTTCTCAAACTATTTGATGGCTTCATTTGGTTTGTTGAAATTTTTAAAAAATTCCTTTTCCTTTTTTAGGTCACTCTTCAATTGATCATTCTATAGTTTCAATGTTGTTATTTCAATGTCATTGACATTCAATTCATAGTTGGCATTCATCATTTGACTTAGAGTACCCAATTGCATGTTGGAAATTTTGGTTAGCTCTGATGACTTCTCCTCTAGTCTGTTACTCAAAATTATTTTCTCATTTCAATAATGGCTTTTTCTTCCATAGCTTTCTTTTTTTGTTTAGTCACTTCACATAGTAGCATGGCTTGTGATTCTTGCACTAACTCAATTTTTTTATTTCCTCAACTTGGGCTTTGTTCTTTTCCATTAGATCTGCAATAGCTACATAAAATTCATTCGAGTCTCCATTACCAAATAGCTTAGTAGTGTCTATCTCTCTCTATTGTGTGTCATTCTCCTCAATAAAAATTTCCTTCCTTCTCTTCAAAGATTTCTTTAGTTCTTCTCTTGCTTCATCCAATTGATGTAGAATGAGTTGCATTTCAATTCCCCAATTCTCAATGATCTTTCCTAACTTGTAGACTATTCTCAATGATCTTTCCTAACTTATAGACTTTCATTTTCAAGATCTTTTTTCAAATTTTCAAAACTTCTTTTTCAAAGAACTATGGCTCTGATACCAATTATTGGAATTACAATAGGAAAGGTAAACTTTTGAGAGGGGGGGTGAATTAGTAGTTTAAACTTATACTAATAAAAACTTTCACCACACATTCATTTCATAGTTTCACTAAGTAAACTGATATATCATGTAAAGCATGTACATATAAAACATGACAACAAGTAAACATTCACACATGTATGGCACCAGATATGATTACCTAGAAACCCTCCAATGAGAAGGTAAAAATGGGTTGGGTATGACACTCACAAATCTTCACCATTGTAGTAATAAAGTGTATCCAATGAAGGTTACAATGTTTGATCATGAGACATGATCTACCCTATGAAAGGTCTTCCCTTCAAAGGCTTGCAAAGACTATTAGGTCTCACCCTATTAAATGATTTCAACACCCTATTAGAAGTGTGCCTTGTTAAAGGACTTTAATTCACAATTAAGTAAGTACCCTATTAAAGGATTTCAATATAGCCTATTAGGACTACTCTGTTAAGAGATTTAATTGATTCATCTACTAGAAAGACTCAAAAATGATCTTATAGTTAGCACTTGATTTCCTGATGAAAGATCACCTCTACACTAATGCATTCTTGATCTTTCTTGATTTGTTGTCTCTTTCTTGTATACTTTCCTTTCCTGTGTTCTCCTCTAATTGATTCTACAATGTAGTCTCAGATCACAAATCCTTAGCCACCATAAATGCTCTATTTACACATGCAAACTTTTTGTATTTTACTACTTCATTGTCCTCCTTAAGAAGACTTAGGTGACTTAGGGTTAGGTATGAATCAATAGCCGTGATTCATTCATTTTTCCACTTAAACCTTCCCTTTTTCTAATTAGCTGCATGTAATGCATTGGAAATCCAGTTAGGGTTCATCTTTATCTCTAAATATTATAATTTAATCTTTAAGTCATCTTTAAAATGGTTTACATAGTTGTTTGTTTCATTACAAACAACTATAACAAAACTATCTTACTTGGCATCTAAAGTTTTCGATGCTTGGCATATACTATTCTCTATACTCTAATTCGACATCTGTATCACTCAACATGCACTACTCACTCGGCTCCTAAATTACTTGACATATATTGTTTACTCGACACTTGAGTGACTTGGCACATGAGGGGCTTGGTACTCACTTTGAATTTGGTATGCTCTATTATATACATGTTATGCTCGACATGTACTAGTTATTTGAGATGAACTAAGTAAATGACTAAAGTGTGTAGACACTCACTTGTCAAAACTGATCTAAGATCAACAATAAGTTAAGGAATTGGAGGATATGTATGTTAAAAACCAATTTAAAATTTATGTATGAATCCCAGAATATGTTCTTTCAACTACTAAGAACATATTTTTGAACCTGGGGTGTCTAATGCAAAAGCATCATTAGTTGGCTAGAAATTCTTCATGTTGGTCCAGTTTAACCTTGGAGTTGGAGGAATTGGTTAGTAAAGAGGTAGTACTAGGTTGATATTGAGTTGTTCTTCATTGTTGTGTTAACTAAGTGACTTGGCTAATGAAGGCATTTGGTGATGCTTGGGGCACTTTGTGGATATTGTAACCTTGGTTTACACTAGCAGCTTGACATTATTGTTACCCAATTTTCTTGGTCAATGAAGGGAATTAGTCCATGAAGGAGGAACTTGATGTATACTGTCACTCAGTTTGCACTAGAACTTAGTAGTAGTGTTGCTTGAGTTGGCTCGGTCAATTATAGAGCTTGGTTATTGTTGAGCTGTTATTTTGCATGATGCTTAACAATAGGAATCCTTTCAAACTCCTCTCTTGAAAAGTAAATTTTGGGTATCAACTCCAAGGTTCTAAGTGATCTTGTGACTGTTGAAATTTGATTAAAAAGATCATTGATTAGAAATATTTTTATAAGGGAGATTTTTATGTGTTTGAATCATTATTTTGTCAGTGATGTCAAACTTGCTATTTGTTGGTAAGACAATTGCTTATATATTTCAATTACTATCACATAGTTGATTGATGAGGAGGATTTGATCAACAAGATGTAACAAAAGCACCTAGAGAAAAGGTTGAGTTATGATTATGTAATGAAGTGCAAGGATCAGTTAAGATAGTGATGATATGATGTATTGAGGATCTACTTAAGGTTACAAAATGGTTGGCTACACTTAGAAAGTTTAGAAGAATAAGTTAAACAATATTTATCTACCAAGCTTGACTGAGTGGATAGTATCATATCAAAGCTCTACTATTACTCTAAGAATTGTATCAGTCCATGGTAAATCATTCTGATTAAGGTTGACTTAACAATTATTGGAAAATTCTTTGATAGGGTGGCATTCCAAGTGAATGGCCCAAAGTCCTCTAGCAAGGCTCATTTTTAATAGGGTGATTGAAATCCCTTAACCAAATCACATTTAATAGTGTGTATTGTTGTTGGAAATCTGTTTGAAAAGATCATTGTGAGAAGAAGATTGAAGATCAAAGAGGGAGATTGTTGCAAAGAAGGAATTGGTTGTTAAAAGAATATTTTCAATCATTGTTTTGTCATTGATGTCAAACGTGCTACTTGTAGGAATGGCATTTTCTTATAAGATCCAAGTACTATCACTTAGTTGATTGATGAAGAGGATTTGATCAACAAGATGTAACAAGAGCACCTAAGGGAAAGGTTGAGTTATGGTGTTGTAATAAAGTGTAAGGATCAGTTAAGACAATGGTTAAATGATGTATTGATAACATACTCAAAGATACAAAGGTTGGTCAAACTTAGAAACATTGGAGGAATAAGTTGTAACAAGGTTGACTGCAAAGCTTAAACTAAGTTCATTAGTGGGTGCCAAGCAAGCTAGTTGAAGCCAAGAAAATTCTTAGTTCGAGTCAAGAAAAAGGAAAATCTAGTTTGTGCCAAGTGATCTTTAGGTTCCGAATGAAGTTCAAGTGCTAAGCAGAGTATCAGGTGCCAAGCATTAGAAAATCTAGTTGATGCTGAGTAACACAGTATGTGCTGAGCTCCAGTATTTCAATAGTGCCAAGTTGTTGCATTATTTCAAATGATAAAGAATTACCAAATCTGAGCCAACAAAGTGGTTACCTTGAATTTTGTGAACTAGTTGGAGGATAAGGATGATGAGTTGGTGGCATAGAATTCTATGTAAACCATTTTTGAGTGAATTCAAAAAGATTATTCAAGAAGTTTCTAGAGGAAACATAATATGGGTTAGATATAATGAATCCTACCTAATCCATGCAAATTGAAATTAAAAGAGGAAAGAATCGAGTGGGAAAAGGAGTTCAAGACTTCTATTTAAGAAGTCACAAACCAAGAAGCAAATGTTGCTATTGCTGGAGCGCCAACTTGTGAAGCGGTTAGAAGGGTGTCAAGGGGAAGACATCTAGGCTAAGGAAGAACAGATTACAGAGACTCTACTTCTACAAGTGGTCAAGAAGAGATGTTTGCATTGGTACACTAAGCATGGAGACTCAAGTAGACAAAGCTTGAAAGGAGGGCAAGCTATCGAGAGTTGAAGAGACTAATAGCTAGGCAAAGTTATGAGCTAAATGGTGATCTAAGATCTGCAAGTTGAGTTGTATTTTGTAATCAAGTCAAAAACCCTAATTGTCACTCTCTAAAAATTGTATCAATTAGGATAGAAGGAGAATCCTATGGACTTAGGTTGGCCTAACAACCATTTGTAAATCCTTTAACAGGGTGACATTCCAAGTGAATTTTCTAAAGTCCTCTAACTAGGCTCACTTCTAATAGAGTGGTTAAATCCTCTAACAAGATCACATTTAATAGTTTGTTGTAAGCCTTTAATAGGGTAGGCCTTTCATAGGGCATCACTTTAGAAGAGTGAGAATCGAGTAGCATGTTACTAGTGGTTTTTCCCAAATTGGATTTCCACATAAATCATTGTGTTATGTGTTGATCTTTTATGTGTTATCCTTGCATGTTGATTTATAGTAACTTGTTGAATAGGAAAGTTAAAGCTTGGATGAACGATTAAGTTGAATGGGCTCACTACACTTGGTAAAAAGTTTGAATTGGACATTTGGACCTTGAATAATTGATTCACCCTCCGTCTTAGTTATTCTA
Organism: Cupressus sempervirens; assembly: GCA_028749045.1. Classification (NCBI taxonomy): domain Eukaryota; kingdom Viridiplantae; phylum Streptophyta; class Pinopsida; order Cupressales; family Cupressaceae; genus Cupressus; species Cupressus sempervirens. The sequence continues at coordinate 304,511,671 of CM053792.1, read as the reverse complement.
AAGTATTTCTAACAATTGTGACCTTAAATAGGGTTGGCCATTCATAGGGCATCACTTCAGAAGAGTGAAAAGGAGTAGCATGTTACTAGTGGTTTTTCTCAAATTAGGTTTCTACATTAAATCATTGTCTCAAATATGTTGATGAATGTGTTGTGTTTTATGCTTTACATTTATGCAATTTGATTAGATAGTAACCTGCAAGTTTCAAGTATTAACATATTCATTTGGATGCATGCATGAATATGAAGGTTATATGGGTTCACTAAGTTAAGAAAATTTTATTTTTACATATAGACCTTGAATAATTGATTCAACCCCCTCTTAGTTATTCTAAAAAGGTTTCTAACAATTGGTATTAGAGCCATCTACTTAAGAGGACTATTTTTAATGTACTAGAAGCACAAAGATCAAGATGTCTAAAAGAGAAGTACCCAAGATCAATAGAGATAAATTTCCTACATGGAAAAGTTTGATGAAGCTACACCTTGGAGGACTTGGAGATCATGCATAATCTTCCATTGTAGTGGAACATATTGATCTAGTAGGAGCCCTAACTACTAAAGATATGAAGAAAAAGAAAGAACATAATTAGGTAATGTTGGAGATTACCTTTGCCCTAAGCTATGTTGAATTTGATGATATCAAAGGATGTGATACTACAAAGAATATGTGGGATGCCCTAAATACCATCTATGAAGGAGACAAAAATGTTCAAAGAGACAAGTTTGAGAGTCTCAGAGGTAAGTTTGATGACATGAGAATGGAAGAAGGTGATAATATTCCTCAATATGTTTCTAAGATAAAAATAAGTTGTTAGTGCAATAAAAGGTGCTACTGGTCAAATAGATGATGACACTGTACTAAGTAAAATCTTGACAACATTACTACATGTTTATGCTATTAAAATTTCTACAATCCAAGAGTTAAGATGTATACTAGGAAATAATCTAACCCTTGAAGGTTTGGTAGGTAGACTCACTACTTTTGAGCTATCTAATTTTGACAATTACAAACCAGAAAGTCTTGAATCAGCTTTTAAACCTAAATTGTTATTGAAGGATTCTAAGGAGGTAAAGAAAAAGAAGAAGAAAATAAATATAAAGTACACATCCAATGACAATGATACAGATGAGGAAGACATTGAAAAATTGGAAGCACTACTAGCATGAAGATTTCATAGAGGTAAAGGCAAGTTCAAAGGTAAGTTACCCATCATTTTTTTCAATTGCAATGAAGTTGGTCATATTGTTGCAAGATGCACACAGAAAAAGAACTACAAGGAAGGAAACAAGCACACAAATAGAAGAGAAGATGATGGTAGAGACTACAAATACAAAGGCTAGAAGTCATGCTACATTGTTGATGAACATGACTTTGATGAACATGATGATGAAGTGGTATATGTTGCAATAAAGGATGAATCTAATGAGGATGAAGCAACTACACTTGTGACTTGTGTGAACAAGAATGATAAATGGATCATTGATAGTGGATGCTCACATCACATGACTGGAGACAAAATTAATTTTATTACCTTAACTTGTTATGATGAAAATAGTGTAAGGTTTAGTAATGATGCACCATGATTCATATAAAAAAAAGGGTCTATCAAACTCATAGACAAGATTTCATGTGACAATGCTTAATATATTGAAGGATTAAATTATAACTTGTTAAGTGTGTCATAATTGAATGATTGGGGATGCAAAGTTGAATTTGAAAATAAAATTGCCAAGATATATGATGCAAATGGGAAACTGATTGGAAAAGGTGATCAAACTAGAAGTAATTTGTTCTATTTGGATATAGAGGATGCTACTTGTCTTATTGCAAAATTTGATTATGTATGGCTTTGGCACAAGATATTATGTCATGTTAAATTTGATAATTTGGTTAGTATCAGTAACATGAAAATAGTTAGAGGTTTTCCTAAGTTGAACAAATCAGATACTATAGTATTCAAACAATGTTAGCTAGGCAAAATGTGAAAGTCAAGCTTTAGAAGAAAAGCTTATACCTCTAAAGAAATACTAGAGATTGTACATACTGACTTGTGTGGACAAATTGAAGTGCAAAGCTACAAAGTAGATAAGTATATAATGCTATTTGTTGATGATTACCCTAGGATGATGAGAGTCATGTTTCTAAAATAGAAATTTGATGCTTTTCAAATGTTTAAGTGGTACTTGAAAAGAGTTGAAAAAGCAATAGATAAAAGTTTGAAATGCTTGAGATCAGAAAAAGATGTTCTATAATAATAGAGGAATCAAAAGACACACATTTGCACCTAGGACCCCTCCACAAAATGGAATTGCTAAAAGAAGAAATGGGTCTATAATGGATTGTGCCAGAACACTTATGATGGAGAAGAATGTTGCTCTAAAATACTGCAGAGAAGTTGTAAGTACTACTATATACCTTGAATTGTGTGCAAGTCAAGAAAGATACTCATTCAACACCTTTTAAATTATGGTATGGTTATCCACCAAATGTGAAATACTTTAAGGTATTTGGAAGAAAATTTTATATTCTTAAAGATGTTAGGAATGGAAATCTTGATGAAAAAAGTGAAGAAGGAATATTCCTTAGTTACTCCAAAAGAAGCAAAGCTTATGAGTGTTTGAATACTAACACTAACAAAATTTTGGAAAGTAAAAATGTGAATTTTGATGAATTTACAGAAGTACATGAGGCTAAGCTTATGAAAGAATCAAAAGAATGCAAATGATGTCTATACTTTTATGAAGGAATGCCTATTGAAGAAGATGTTATAAATCAAGTTACAAACCAACAACAAGTCTCAGTAACTACCGAGTCACAACCTATGAATGTCAAGTTGCATCCAGGAATTGAGTTGCATTTAGATGCTGAGTTGCAAAATGAAGAAAATGCACATTTTGATTTTAAGGTTAGTACAAATGAAAGTGATGTTGAAATACCTAATAGATATGTAATCAATGACACTGAAGCAAGAGAAAAAATGTAGCTACAAGAACTAAGCCAAGACTATCCAAATAAGTAAAAAGACATCATCTAGTAGATCAAATCATTGGAAACAAAGATGCAAGGCCAATGAAAAGAAATAGATTGAAAAGTGAATCATGTTTGTTAAGCATGAAGGAACCTAAGATAGTGAAAGATGCATTAGAAGATGATGACTAGTACAAGGCCATGGAAGAAGACATTTAGTAGATAGAGAAGAACAAAACATGGAGTCTGGTTCCTAGATTAAAAAACAAGAATGTGATTGGCACCAAATGGGCATTCATAAAAAAGCTAGATGAGAATGGTGAAGTGACAAGGAATAAAGCAAGATTAGTTTTCAAAAGATATGCATAGGAAGAAGGAATTGACTATGGTAAGACATTTTCCCCTATTGCAAGAATGGAAGGAGTGAGAATTCTACTTTCTTATGCTACATATAAAGGTTTCAAAGTTTATCATATGGATTTTAAATCTACGTTTTTTAATGGCATACTAGAAGAGAAAGTCTACATAGAATAGCCAAAAGGATTTTTTGATAAAAATAATAAGAACATGGTATGTAGACTGCACAAAGCCCTATATGGATTGAAGCAAGTACAAAGAGCATGGTATGACAGACTTCATACTTATCCTGTGAAGATTAGATTTGAAAGGACTGATGATAACAACAATCTGTACATGAAGATAGAAAAGGACAAAGGTATACTATTATCTAAAATATTTTTTGATGATATCATATTTGGAGGACAAGATGCTTTGTGTCAAGACTTTGCAAATTAGATGAAGCAAGAATTTGAAATGTCCATGTTTGGAGAGATCAAATTCTTTGTGGGATTATAAGTATACCAAATGAAGTATGGTATATATATCACTCAGTCAAAGTACATCAAAGAGATATTATAGAAATTTGGATTAGAGGATTTCAAACTAGTAAGTATACCTATGGTGACATGACTCAAGCTATCAAAGAATGATGATTTAGCTAAGGTGAATCAAACATTATATAGATCCACAATTGGAAAATTTCAATATGTAGTACATAACAGACCTGATATTGCATTGTCTACAGGGATAGTTGCAAGATTATCTGCAAATCCTAGAGAGAATTACTTGATGGCTGTGAAGAGAATAATGAGATACTTAAAAGGAATTGAAGAGTTTGGTTTATACTATAATAAGAATGAAAAGTTTGAACTGAGAGCCTACATTGATGCCAATTGGGCTAGAAACATTGATGATAGAAAGATCACTAGTGGAAGAGCATTCTTCTTAGGCAAAAGACTAGTTATATGGACTAGTAAGAAGTAGAGTTGTACTTCCCAATCTACTGCTGAAGTAGAATATGTTGTTGTTGCTATCAACTACACAAACATTGTATGGATCAAACAATTACTTAAGGGAATGAAGGAAGAAATCAAGGAACTGGTGATACTTTATTATGATAATACAATTGCTATCAATATATCAAAGAATCTAGTAATGCATACAAAGACAAAGCACATTTCAATCAAGTATCATTATGTAAGAGAGTTGGTTCAAGATAAAGAGCTGAAGATGGAATATGTTAACACAAAGGAGCAAATTGCTAATATCTTCACAAAAGAATTACCTAAGGATGGTTATGAGTATCAAAGAGGTAAATTAGGGGTGATACCCCTATCAAAGGCTATGTAAGAGATAGAGGGAGTGCCCTACATCAAACAAGCTGATGTTCATATAATACAAATTGATGCAGTGAATCTTACTTTAGGAATTGCCTAAAGTAATCATAGAGTTGGAAACTTCAAATCAGTCACAAGTAAGGTGACAGATGGAGGAATTCAAGAACCTACAAAATCTTTTATCTACATGTATTAAAGATGTCAAGTTTTTGGTATATGTCTTTGGCATTGTTATCAAAGAGGGAGAAATAGTAGAAACTAATCAAAAGATCATAGAGGGAGAAAGAAATCAAAGAAAGGATCAAAACAAAGAGGGAGACATTGATCAAAGAGTTAGAAGCATCATTATTAAAGGAAAAGAAATCAAAGAAAGGATCAGAACAAAGAGGGAGACATTGATCAAAGAGTTGGAAGGATCACTCTCAAAGGGAGATATTCTATTGATCAATTCAATATGAAAGAGAGGCATAAGAAGGAACTCAGAGTGAGTTATATTTTGTAACCTAATTAGAAGATGGAAGTTGTTGATAGAGGGAGAAATTTCAATACAATTTTTCTTTTTGGTATTGTCTTACTGTTTTAACTTGATTAGTTTGGTTGAACAAAATGTTCAACATTTGATTGATTTGGTCGATTAGTTTGGTTTGTCATTAATGCCAAAGAGGGAGATTGTTGAAATATGATTAAAATGGTCATTGATTAGAAAGATTGTTATGTGTTTCAATCATTGTTTTATCATTGATGTCAAACTTACTATTTGTTCATAAGATGATTTCTTATATGTTCCAAGTACTATCATTTAGTTGATTGATGAGGAGGATTTGATCAACAAGATGTAACAAAAGCACCTAGAGAAAAGGTTGAATTATGATTATGTAATGAAGTACAAGGATCAATTAAGACAATGATGATATGATGTATTTAGAATTTACTTAGGGTTACAAAATGTTTGGCTACACTTAGAAAGTTTAGAAGAATAAGTTAAACAAAGTTTATCTGCCAAACTTGACCAAGTGGATAGTAGGTGTTGAGAAAAGTTAGTACAAGCTGAGCAGAAAGTCAATCAGAGCCGAGTGAAAGTGAATTCTAGTGGATGCCAAGCAAGACAGTAGATGTTGAGTGAATTTTAGTTGATGTCAAGCAAAATAAAATCTAGTTGATGCCAAGTGATTTCATAGTTGATGTCAAGTGATGCAGTATGTGTCGAGCATTAGAAGATTGATAATGTCAACCTACAACATTATGACAAAAATCATAGATTCACTAAATAAAAGCTAACAAGTTTTTTTTCTTGAAACTTGTGAACCAAAAGGAAGAAAAGATTGATGAGCTAGTGACATAGAATTTTATGTAAACCATTTTGGAGGTGAATTCAAATGGATTCTAAGAGAAGTTTCTAGAGAAGACAACATATGGGGTAGATACCTTATATCCTACCTAATCCATGAGAAACCCAAATTTAGATGATGGATAATGAGAGAAAAAATATTCTAATTTTATTTATATAGGAATGTCTAGTCATGAAGCAAAAGAGTTAGAGAGATTGGTGTCATCTGCAAGAACCTAAGGAGGAGAAAGAATTAAGGGATTTGCTTCATCAAGTGACCCAAGAGATGTGTTTTGAATGGTGTACTAAGAAAGAGGGCTTAAGAAGATGAATTCTTGAAGGGTGAACAAGTTGTCAAAGCTGCAAATTATGAAAGACAAGTAGAATTAAGGATTGAACATAGATCTATAATCTGCAAGTGAAGTTGTAAGTTGTATCAAATCAAAGCTCTACTATTGCTCTCTAACAATTGTATCAATCTAAGGTAAATTCTTTGGATTAAGGTTGACTTAAAAGTCATTGTAAAATCCTTTAATAGGGTGGCATTCCAAGTGAATGGCCTAAAGTCCTCTAACAAGGCTCACTTTTAATAGGGTGATTGAAATTCCTTGACCGAGCCACATTTAACAATGTGCATTGTGAACTTTAATAGGGTTGGCCTTTCACAAGGCATCACTTTAGAAGAGTGAAAAGGAGTAGCATGTTACTAGTGGTTTTTCCCAAATTGGGTTTCCACATTAAATCATTGTCTCAAATATGTTGATGAATGTGTTGTGTTTTATGCTTTACATTTCTACAATTTGATTAGTAAATAAATTGCAAGTTTCAAGTATTCACATATTCATTTGGATGCATGCATGAATATGAAGGTTGTATGGGTTCACTAAGTTAACAAAAGTTTTATTTGTACATCTAGACCTTGAATAACTGATTCACCTCCCCCGATAGTGCCTCTCCCATTTGAATTTTGTGAGTCATCCTTATGGATGCAACCTTTCTGATCTTTTTTTGTGATAGGATCATGATTGTGACCCTAAGTGGTCTACACCATTGAGGTGTTTGAATTTATGTTTCTATATCAGTTTTTATTATTATTCTTTTGATTGATCTATGAGATTATGATGTGATTTATGGTTCACTATGGTTTGTGCCAGTGGTTACCAGGATCAATGTGGTAACATGAGGTTGTTCCATGATTACCTTGAGGTGTGTGCAAAGATTGCACTATTTACTATTACCATGGTACACTGAACTAGGTTCCTGTAGCAGTGGTTAGTCATGTTTATGACTATGGTTGTTTATGTGTTTTAAATGACTTTTTAATGCAGAGTAATCAACCTTTATTAAATGCTTAAATGATTAGAAATGTACTGTCCATTTGGATTATTTGGTTATGTGTTGTGGACTTTTACCTTGTTATATTTTGATCTGAGAGATATTTTTTACTCATGTTATGATTGCATTTGAGATGACTGGAGGGTTAGATGTTATACCTTGATATTAGTATCATAGATATTAGACTTCTATGCTATTCAGTTAATCATATTGCATGATGATGCCATTTTGAGATGACAGTGTGTTTTATGATGATATCTGGTTATTTGGTATTTGGACATACCTCTTTTTATGTTAGGTGATGGATTTAATACTATCATTATTTACTTCATTCTTGCATTGTTATGCTTTATGTGAACGTGAATGATGTAAATAGATTATTTTAATATAATTAAATGAATGGTTAAATTAGGTGATTTAATACATGTATTGCTTTGGCTATGTTATTATATGTAATTACACTTGATCGTGTTGTTTAGTGTGCAGGATTTATATCCTTGGCAGTGGCACATGGAGTTAGTGATTCAACCATTCATATTTTACCAATGTCATTCTTATATGATTGACGTATCCTTAATTAAATGTTTAATTTAAACCTTTTGGTGATTATTAAATCTGAGCTCATTTGCATTATGTGATTTGACCAATGAGTGTGTCTGTGCATTTAGAGGTTCGTATTGCCATGAAAGTTATTAAGGAAATTTATGTGTTTTTGGGTTTTTGGGCTTTTTAATTGATTTATTTTAATTTTTGGCAGCTTTGCCATAAATGAATTCTTATTTATAAGAATAACCTATTTTTGTTTGGGTTGATTTGAGGTTTAACTAGGTTGGCTGGTTATTTGCCCTAATCGATTATTCACTCGAAAAGTGAATAAGTATCCAAAAAAGAATTTAATTCCTCACTTCTCACTTTTGAATTAGAAATTTGGAGAGTAAAACCCAAAATTCTCTTCATGAGGATTGATTGTTTGTTTGTTGTGGGAGCTACGGGCATGGGATCATCATGAGGTTGGGTACATTAGATCCAGCTTGGAGAAACCTTGGATTGCCACAATTTTTAGCTACTTCTACGAGATATTTATTTTATGGTTCAGATTCTCGTTTTGCCCTTTTGGCTGTGACGTAAGGCTTTCCTATTTTATTGTTTCTGCTCCATTTCTACTTCTATTTCTGGTAGCCATTTGTTTGGAGGCTGAGAACTAGTGTTCCCCTTTGTTTCTGTATGTTAGTTCTACCCAGTTGGGTAGGTACAAACATTTCCCAATTTTTCAAGATGAGGGTTTGGGTTTTTGGGCCATTATGTTGGCCATTTTTGCATACGATGTCTGATTCTTTTTTTTTTTTGGGGGGGGGGGGGGGGGGTTTGAACCCAAAGGCCAAATGGGATTTAATTTTGGAATTTTTCTAAAATTTGGAGTTTTTACCTCATTTTGTGTGCTGCCCTATTTTCTCAAGTTTTCTTGTCACAATGTGGGTCATGGACCTGGATGATCCATTTGGATATCAATTAGACCACTATTGCACTTTTTTTTGCATTGGGATGCATGTCACATTTGTACTCTTGACTTTGATTTCGGTTGAGTGTTTTTCATACCTATTGTTATGGTTTCTTTTGGACCTTTTCTTTTATTTTATGGACACTAGAATTCGTGTAGAATCCATACTCTCGGATTGAGGTCGATGGAGTGAGTTCATGACTTTTGGTCTTGTTACATCATTGGGATTCATGTAGAAACCATACTCCCAGATTGAGGCCGATAGAGTGATTTCATGATGTATGGTTTCATTGGCTTTGGGATTTGTGTAGAATCCATCCTTCCTGTGTTGCTTTTAGTTGGGTGTTATCTTTTGCATTATGTTCTGATCCTATCCTTTTGTTTTGATCTTCGTGATGGTGGTGCACCACACACGAGTACATGCACGTACATTTGTCGGGTGACTTGCGAGGCCCAATCTTCCATGGTACTTCCAAAAGTTATGATCATTGGGGTCGGGATGGGAGTATGCATGCCCACGAGCACTTTTCATAGGATGAGCATGGGTAGGGAAGAGTAGCATATGGAGGGGGCTTCTATCTCATAGCTTGGATATCATGGTGCCATGGGTTGGCAGAGGGAGCTTTATATAAGTGATAACTAAATAAAATGTGTGATTGGTAATAAAAACTTAAGATAATAAAAATGTGGGGTGCTAGAGCCTTTTCATTGAGGGATGTTGAATCTACACAAGTCTGAGCTTGGGCTTTTTGATGCCAAGTGACTCTCCATGATGTCAGTCCCTACTTAGTAGCCTTTTGAGTGTCTGACCAAGACCTGTACTCCTTGCATTATCTTAAGTTCTTGGTTACAACCATCATACTATTTGGCATGAGTGTTAGCCTTGGATATCATGCTTTATGTGTGTTTTTGGTTGGATCTTTATCTCCATTAGCATGGCGGGTGTGGACCTACAGTTTCCATGTGGTTGGGAGGCATAGCTACCTTCACTACTACTAGGGACTGGTGTATAGAGATGGTCTTTTGTCCTAGTACGACCGTTGTTGGATGTTTTCGCTTGGTACTTTAGGTTTCAGAGTATGCTTTCTTGTGATTTATGTTTTCATTGGAATGCTTGGATATCATGTTTAGATGATGTTAGTTTATTTGATGCATTCCCATATTATGATGTTTAGCATATGCCTTGATGATGTGAATTGATGTATTAGTTTCTCTATTTCTTATTGGTTTAGCATGTTAGATTTCCTTATTATTATGTTTAAAATGTAATAGGTGATGTTATCTACTTGTAGGATTATCTGATGCTTTACTAGTAGCATGTTAGATTTCCTTATGCTTATGTTGTTGCTTTTTAGATTCAAGTTGTTTTCTTTCAATCCTTTTTGCATGTTTCTATTGTAGTCCATTAGGGTTTAAAATATATCATTTAAGTATATACAACTTATACTTAAGATATATTTTAATATATGTGATGAATCTTTTGAGATAGGTTTCAGACCTCTTAGAGATAAGATAAAGAATCTAGGAATTTTTCAGAGCTTCAAGATTTTAGGCTTAGCCAAATTTCAGGATTTTGCATTTTACTCCAGCTTGGTGTTTTTTTGATAAGTGGTCATTTCTTGAGCCCTCATCATGTGCATGGTTTTTGTTAGCTTTTGATTGCTTGTGTTAGTTTGGTAGTGGTGTTCAGAGATTCGTTGGTTGCCAGGATTGTGGTGAAGTTTTCCATTGTGGTCATTTTGATCCTTGTATGATGTTGTCATGTGCATTCATACCTGTTAAAAATAATAATCTTGGCTTGTATTTCAACCTCGTTTCCAAGGATCTCTAGGCAGGGCATTGCAACCCCCCTCCTTAGTTATTCTAAAAAGATTTCCAATAGTGACCTATTGGAATCCACTTAGTTGAAGATAGATGTGGGTGTCCATGAGGAGGCCTTTTCTAGTTTCGATGACTTTGGATAAGATGTAAAATTTGTTCACTACTTCAAAAGAATAAAACACACAAAAGAGCTATATTTTTCTGTATTTTTTATTTTATGCAATCTAACAATGCAACTATATGAATTCCTAATTTAATTAAGGGCTAAGTAAATCAAATAACAAAGATAAGGTAATGAGAAGTTTAAGAAAATAACATGGAAAGTGATATCCTAATGGATATAAGCTATAGAAACAACACGTCTGCAAGTTAAGCCTTCAAAGAAATCAATGGTAACCAATGAAAATAGGAGCAATGCTTCCTCAATTCCATCGGTGCAATCATTGATGGAAATTTAGTGACTATAAGATGTTTCACTTTTCATCAAATTACAAGGCCATGGAAAGTGCACTCATGCAAGATGAAAAGCTATGTAGGAACAAAATGGGTGATTTCTTCTCAAACTAGATATGTCAATGGAATCTATAAAACTACAGCAAACACCAAAATTAAAATATCGCACAACCAAAAATAATGCAATAAACTTTTGGCTCAATTACATTCCATGGACATACATCCACAAAATATAACACACTTAGGCAAGAATCACTACACTCCAAATGTGAGTACTAAAAGCATATATTATTGCAAAATAACAGTGACCTTGATTACATATTACAATCCCATATTTATAAGAAATCATCTCCTCCATTTGTATTGAGGGTGAGAGATATCTTTATGCAATCATATGCTTCTAAATTAATAAAACAAATCTAATTATGTACAAATTGACTCTCTAACTAGTGCTTAATAGGACTCCATCCATTTTTATATCATTAATTAGATGCATGAGCCTTTACATGTCTTAAAAAAAGGAAAACATGAGAGAATAAGAAGAAGAGAGTTTTTAGTTGATGTAGGAGTGTTTGGATTGCCAAAAATAGAAGCTATATCTTCACTAGGTGTCCATAGGAGTTGAACTACTATCAAAATGTGTTTCTGATGCATGGAAAGCTCTAATTTTGGTGTTGGTAGTTAACTATCAGTGTACCTTGAACTTCTTCAAAATCTTCCAAAACACTTTTCAAAGAGCACACCAGCACACCTGGTGCACCTATGCACCTAGAAGGCCAAAAATGCAAAATTTCATTAAGTGTCAAAATTGAAATTTTGGCTTTTGGGTTTTGTTCACCTTTATACCAAAGTTATGTCTAGGTAATTTGCCCTTGAATTTCTTAATTATCTCAGTGACTTTAGCTACATTTAGTAAAACTAAGGTATTATATTTATCCTTTACTATTTTCCTATAGTTATCTACTTCTATATAGGTTTTTGCAAAATCCCCACATTTTGTATCAAGCTCTAACAAAGCTTTCTCTATTCTAAATGCCTACCAAATATCTTCATCATTAGAAACTTCATCAAATTTTTTTTGAAATATCTATACTAGTATTAATTTTTCCTATGCATCATCCTCAAAAATGTCTAGACATGCATCACTATAATGTTTCTTAGCTTCCAAAATTTCCTCTTTGACTTGGTCCTTGAGCCTATGAATCTCTGCATGTAATGACACCATTACTTTATTTCCATCTACAATCTTCTTGATCCAATCATCTATTAAATCTAGTTCCTCTATTGTATATACATCTATGAGTATTCAATACCTCTTGCCTTTGATTGCCTGTAAATCTGTCCCCTAGGTATGCACTTCATCCATTAAACCAAAATCTTGATTCAAAAATGCCACTAACTTATTTTCATTCTCTAGCATGACATGTAATAAATTTAAATTCTCTTGAATGATTAATACATCTTTTTCCTCAAAACTTTCCTACCATTACTAACTTGCATTCAAAAATGAGTCCAACTGAACCACACCTCTATCCCTTCTCTGAATTTCTGCATTTAGAGTTTCTTTAGGATTAGTGGGATACAAGGGTCCAACAACTTCACTCAAATATCCCTTAAGGATTTCATTCTATTTCTGAAGAATTATCAATTCCTCTCCATCATGTTCTAGGCTCCTAAAAGCTTCCTTTATCCCTATTGTAACCATCAGCTTTGTAGGTTCTAAGGTTCGCTTTCCAAGCATAACTTCCCGAATTGAATAATCCATAGGAGTTAATTATTCAACATTTTATTTTGAAGGAGGAAGAGCTACATGAGAAAAAATTTCCTAATTATGATCACTCATAATGAAGGCCAATGGTCGTACATTTCTACGAGGTGAATCAAGTTTCCTTAGCACTTCTATCAATTCCTTCCTATCCTCCTCAGTAGTGAATTGTTGCTTCTTGTTTCTTATTACTTCTTTTCTGAGCCTCCTTGGAATATTTTGCATCTATAATTTACCTTTAGAGGATGAAGGTGTTTAATCAACTATACCTTTCCCATTATCACTCCTTTCTAGAGTCTTCTCCCTTTGTGAGAGGTCTGCTCTAGTAGTCTCTATATCTATGGAGCCCACATTTCTCATCTTTGTGTCCTTAGAAGTTTGCTGAGTTTGTTCACTTATCTATCTCTCTTCTAACACTTCATTAGTGGATACTTGTTGTGGCTCTTCTTCATGTTCTGACTAGAATTATTCAACTTCTATACATGGAGGAAGAGAGGTAGTCGATCCCTTGTCTACACAAAATGGGACTTGCAACTGGGACTCTAAAACTATCTTAGTTCCCTGTGATTCAAGGTGCATCTAAGTCTAATCCTCTTGTTGAGGTTGATTGGTGGGTGTGTCTCTAATCTTGTCCCCAACCAACTAGGTACCCACAAGCATAAAGTTAAAATCTGACAACTAAAAGACATAAATGTCCTCCACATACTGCTCATCTATCCACTGATGCATTCCATCTTCTGATGTAGAGGTTTGTAGGGGTTCATCAGGGATAGATGGCAGTGTAACCCTAAAACTTCTCCTTCATTCCTCTTTTGTGGCTTTGGCCAATGAAGTCCTTTGACTCAAGGTTGTATCATCCTCTTCATCTTCATCAACTTTCTCTTCTTTAGCTTCTTATAGGATGGGTTCAGGCATTGATGGAAAAGGGATCACTTTCTTGATCACCTTTTGTCATCTTTTCATTGGAGTCTTAATTTTCCTTCTCTTATATGCTAAGGGGGAGGCTTTCTCTACCTATCAAGGTGGGGAAATCTCTTGTACTTTAGTTTCTATTTCTAGTGACACTTGGGAAACTGGCAAAATTTGGGGATCACCTTGGGCTTGTGTGCCTTCTATATTTTCTAGCCCTATTATTTTTTCATCTCCTTGCTATGGAGGTGCCAAAATTTCTCCCTCTTTAGGTTCATCTTGTTGCAGAGAATTCCTCTTCTTCTTACCCTTACCTTTACCCTTTTAAGCTCGATAATAACCAACTGGCCTATTGAGTTGGTGCACCATCTTTGGTCGTACTAGTGATTGAGCTGTAAATGTAGGGATGGTGACCTTTTTCCCTCTATCTTTGGATAGATGGGCTTGCACATCGAAGATTACAATCTTAGGAATTGGATCAACTTTAAATGGTTTCTTAATCCAATCTTGCATCAATTTGATGATGTGCCTTTCCCTGTGATTAATGTTTGAGTTTTCTTCTTTATCAATCTTGACATTCATAATAGGCATTTCACAAATTTTATCCCTATTGAAAAAATGATCAAGCAACTCTTTCATGTCTTGTTGTACAATCTTTAAGAAAATATTTAAGGCCTTCTCTACTAGATACAAAGTCATCCTATAATAATCTCTTATATGGATATCATAGTCATTTTTTGCATTCATCCAATGATCTTCAATGGCTTCTTCATGTTGAAATGTTTTTCCTGACAAGTACTATACTCTCCTGATATTATCAAAATATGGCCTTAGAGAATTATACTCTTCTAATGGATACTGATCCCATTCATCTTCAAAAGAGGGGATATCTTGCCTCCAGTCTACCTAAAAAGGTCCTATAGTCATAGGCCAGGTCTAACATATTTTATGTTGCTTTCTAACTCCATCATAGGCAGACAAGAGTTGTCAATAAATATCTAGGAGAATCAATCTATCATTGGGATACCTAGGGAGATTCTTAGGGTTAATAGTTGTACCCACTACCCTTAAATATGTAAATGTAAGGAACTAGATGTAATAAGCTCCAACTAATGATATCTGTGTAGCTGCCTCCTTTGATATTCTCTTTGCATAATCTCCTTCTATGAATTGAATTATGGAAAATATGAACACATTATTTACAATTCTATATTCTTTTCTTTTCTCTGAAAGCCTTTTCTTCACCAACTGAGTGTATACAATATATGGCCATGCATTGGCATCTTGCATACTACTCCTTTTGTAGAGTCCTAGATAATTAGTCACTCTTGTGGCTAATAATTACACCAAGTATGATGTCATGTAGAATTTCCTATTGTTCTTTGTTTCCACCAACTATTCACCAAAATTTTGACTAAGAGTACAAGCCCAATCTAGTGACATCTCTTCTTTCTTTAACGTTTCAATAAAATGCACCATAAAAATGTTTAGGTGTTTGGCTATTGACAAACCCATTACTCTACTCAAGAGTATGATTGAGTACCCAATATCTTCCTTCATGTACCCTCTTGTCATGTCCACTTTTCCATTTTTCTTTCCCAGAGGAGTCTTCTAATAAGGTATGAGGACTGGATAATCTCAGAAGCTTCATCAATGTGTTCTTGGTACCATCTCTATGCTTGCCCATGGGTTAGCTAAATGAATTTTGTCTACTCGTGGGAGATGGAATACCTTTTCAATGTTATTGGGTCTAAGATATAGAATGATCTCTCCCACTATGCACTTGACAACCCTCTCCTCAGGAAAAAAATGTTCTACAAGTGTCATGATAAGTTTTCAAGACTACACTAATATCGGTTGTGATGTTGCATTGATGAGCCCTAATTAGATTAGTATGAAGATCATCTAGGACCTCTTAGTTGGTTTGTTGTATATCTTTAAAAATTCTCCCAAGTCTATGTGTCCCAAATCAATATCTCAGATTTTTGAGTTGTCATCTTGAAAGCATGATTTTGTCATAATGCTTTGGAACTTAAACACTACTAGTTTTGGTGCCATTTTCTCACCAAGGGAGATGAAGAAGTCACTATTGTATTTTCAAAAGAAGTACATCCATTAGTCTATAATTGTAGAAAAAATGAATCAATGACACCCTGGATTATCATGATAAAAATCCTTAAAAACTAGATGCTCTAAAAACAGAAAAAACTTAATTTTAACCATAGTTGCAAATAAATTGGCATACCTTCTCATCGCCTGATACACCATTTCTTTTTTGGAAGTTATATAAAGTATTGTGCATCAATGCACCTCATGGGGTGCACTAATGTGCAAACCATTTAAAGGTTGTGCTAAGGGGTTCAAACAATTTAGTTTTTTTTTTTAAGTTATGCTTTTGTTTTTCCATTTTTTCAAAGCAAGATTGGGTGTGCATCAGCATACCTATTTTTAGCTTTATATTTTATGTTTCACATTGTGTTTTGTAGGGGTAGATGATGGAGAGGAACACCTATTGTGCTATGGGGCTGCGGCTATGGAGGTCTCGAGGAGTCAAATGAAAAATAATGGAAATAAGAAGGGTTTTGGGGGCCTTTATAGGCCCTAGCACCCTTAGTGTTGCACAATTGCACATCACCCTTTACACAAATTCCTTTTTAAAATATTTTGGTACACTATCACACCTAGGGAGGTGCACTAGTGCACCTTTTAATTTAAAAAATGACTCATCCAAAATTTCTCCTCAAAATTCTAACTTTTTGACAAGTAGGTTTCTAGTCAAGATTTAGATGTGATCTAGGAAACTAGAAAAGACCAAAAAAGTACTCAAATCCTAAACTAGGGATCTGTAAAGCCAAAAATAATGTTGGGAGGTCCCCATTTCAATCATGAAATGGGGCATGTGTTGTGGAACCACAAAAAATAGCCCTGACAAAAGGAAGAAATAACAAAGTCATTTCTTCATCAGCAAACTTTCATCTGACATGTGTCAAACACCAACTGCACTCCTAATATTATACATGCATTTTGAGTCTCTTTGTAATAAAAAACCTCAAAATTTTGAGCTTAAAGTTTAATGTGTGCTCCATGTATTCTTTTTCTTCATCATCTCAAAATGCAGTCTATCAAAATTTTCCAACAACTCTAAAACAATCTTCCATCCTGTCTAGCTCATTCATCGAGAATCTCCATGAAGTTTGTTTGTCAATCCTTTGTTTGAACAGATGAGAGAATTAGTTTGAGGGCTCTTGGAAAGTCATCACTTTTCATTTGAATTCTTTGGAAATCCTTTGAATGCTTGCTCCATGTAACTTATAATGTCACCATTTGATTCTTTGATGAAGCAATGTTTTGGTATTTGGATAGCATATTTGGAGTGCATATCCATTTATCGGGTTACGCCTTTTTAGACCTTTTAGAATCCTTCATTCTTAACACCATTCCTTTTATTTTCTTTTCTTTCTGTATCCTAACCATGCTTAGATTGTGTGGCCAAGATATTGGTGTCGTTTCTTGGATTGGATCTTTTGTGAACATCCCTTGCATTCCTCTGTAAAGAACTTTTTAGACACTCTCATGCCAAATAATGATCTTAGAAATTCCTTTGAGAAGACCCTTTATTTTAACCAATGGGATTTGGATCATCCCTTGCTATCTTCAACCTTGGTTCAACAATAATTGAGATAATCAATCTCTAAATTTGCAAAGTGTCAAAAACTTGTTGATTTGTAATTCTAAATTCCTAAATAAAAGTCCCCTATTACTGCAAGTAGCATCCATTCCTTAGTTGGTATAATACACAAAATCATCAAAATGTTTTGACAAAGAAATACCTCTTTCTAAAATTAGAACTAAAAGAGTAGTTAATAAGATATGTCAAGAAAAAAATCTCAAGTGCACCTACCCCCTAGATTGATGCAACACTAGTAAATTTGGACCCAATTTTTAAAAAAAATGGTCAAAATTTTGACCTAGATTGATCACTATTTTTTTTGTCAAAATTTTGACCAAGTTGTAGGTTGGTCAAAATTTTGATGAATACATTCATCAAAATGTTTTTGTTTCTATCAAAACAAAAACATTTCAATGAATGTATTCATTGAAATTTTGACCAACCTGCAACTTGGTCAAAATTTTGATGAGAAAAATATCAACAAACCTAGGTCAAAGTTTTGACCAAAATTGGTTGAAAAATGGGTCCAAATTTACTTGTGCAACTTTGAAAACAAACACGTGACTGAAAGAAAATATGTAACTGAAAAGCAAACATGCAACCAAAAAGAAACACACTTGCAGAAATGAAATCTATCTATCTTTTTTTTTTAAATCTTCTAGGCTTCAAAGTAATGTTTTAGAAATTTTCTATAAACTGGTAATGGAACCAATTCCCCCTATATGGAACTTAGCCTAAAAGTATTTTCTCAAAGAATTTTTGCGATCTGATAGGGACCAATCCACAATCATTGAAACTTGGTGTGGTTGCCTGACTTTTCTTTTCCCTTATCCCAAAGTAGAACAAGGTTAGATATTTTGAAGGATTTTATTGTAGCCCTCTTGTCCAACCACCTCTTGATGACTACTTTATGTTTAGCCATGTGTTCTAAAGTAGCTATCCAATTTTCATCCATCTCTAAAAGATTCATCAATCTGATTTGTACTCTGTCAGCATCTTTAGTGTACCTACTCATGAATTTCAAAATAGAAATCCTAAGATTAAGTGGGAATACTAACTCTTGTCCATAAACAAGCAAATATGGAGATGTCCCCAAAGTGTTCTTGACCCTTACTCAATCTATCCATAGCACATATTTGAGTTGTGTATGCCAATCTTTAGGATTCTCCTTTAACAAACATCTTAAATTGTGATCAAGTTCTTGTTCATAGATTTTGCAACACCATTCCCTTATGGATAATAATTTGAAGGGAACTTGATAATAACCTAATTTTTCAATGCCCATTGAGTTAGGAATACTGATGCAAAAGCTGATCTGTTATTACATACCAAATATAATGCCATCCCAAATCTAGTAACAATGTGTTCTTCCAAGAAGTCTATTACCACTATGTCTATGCAATTTTTGAATATCTCTACTTCTATCCATCACACACAATACTCATTAGCTATGAGAATAAAAGTGTGTCTAGTTGATGATGGTGGGTTGGCTAGACCAACAAAATCTAGCCCCCATTTTGTGAAGGGGCATATCTGAAATACTAGTTGTAATGGCATTGCTAGATGTCTTTATTTGTTAGCACTAGTCTGACAAATATGGCGAGTGCATACATGCTCAAAAGTGTCTTTGAATATTGTGGGCCAAAAATAACCTGATCTTAAAATCATATGAGTAGTTGCTTCTACTAAACCATGCCCTATGCCATACTTATTATAATTTTTTTTTGAAACTTCTTTTACTTCTTCACATCCCAAGCATTTTAGGTAGATCCCTTAATAGTTCCTTTTGTACAAATTTCTATCATGCAACATATAGGATTCACACTTCATTTTGAGTCCCCTATGCTCTGAACTATTCATCCATCTAGGGTACTAATTTTGTAAAAGATAGTAAACAATATCTTAGTACTAGACATCTATTATTACTCCCTTATCAATATCAGCTTGAGATACTACAATCTTCTTCTGATCTTCAATATTGATTTCACTGTCAAATCTAAACTTCCTTTCATCTTCAATTTGGTTATCTGCTATAATTTTTGATAATCCTTGACCTATAACTAATCTCATAGGCTAGATCTCTAGATCAAATTCTTTTAGTATTGCCATCCATTCCCTTATCTTTCACCAAGTTCATTTTGCATCAATAATGTCTTCACTACTGGATCAGGTACAATCACATATACCTTTCTTTTGAGTATGTAATGGCGAAACTTCTTTACTACTTTGATTAAAGAAAAAAAACTATTTATCAAGGTTGGAATAATTTAACTCAACATATTTTAGAGGGAAACTCATAAAAGCAATAGGTCTTTCATCTTCCTTTTCCTTCTTCTGTGTTAGAATCCTAACACACGAATGTTCTGAAGAAAAAGAATATATTTCGCAAGGTAGTTCATAGTTAGGACTCATCAATACTAGGGTTGTAGAAATGGCCACTTTGATATCCTTAAATGATTTCTTAATCTCTAGAACCCATTCTATTTTAGCCCCCTTTTTGAGTAAATCATTAAGGGGATGAACAATCTCTACAAATATGCTTATGAATTTTTGTACAAAATTTATCTTTGCAAAGAAAGACTTGAGTTCTTTTTTACTATGAGGAGGTGATAACTTCATAATAGCCTCAATTCTATCAGGATCGATGGAGATTTCACCTTTAGAGATGATATGGCCTAGGAGCTTTCCTTTAGCAACCCCAAATGAACATTTCTTTGGATTGAGAGATATGCCATATTTACGACATCTATTCAATACATGTCTTAGATCAGTTATGTGAGTGCTTTGATCCTTTGAAAAGATAATTAAGTCATCCATGTAGATAACTATATATTTGTTTATTAACCATTTAAAAGCTTCATCCATGGCTTGTTGAAATGTAACCCTACATTAATCAACCCAAAAGGCATTCTTCTGTAGGCAAAAGTTCCCCATTTGGTCGTGAAGGTCATCTTTAGCCTATATTCTTCATCAACCAGTACTTGATTATATCTCGAATATCCATCCAAGAAAGACATCATCTTTGAATCATTTACAATTTGTAAAACCTCATATAATGAAGTCAAAGGATAGTTGTCCTTTTGAGATGCAAGGTTCAAGTTATGAAAATCCACACAAAGAAAAATTTCTCTGGTCTTTTTCTGTATAGGAACCAAATTAGCCACCCATGTAGAATGGTGAATGGGGAAGATGATCTTGGCATCAAGTAACTTTTTAAATTCTTTCATTATTTATGGCCAAATGATAGGATTAATAGGTCTTTTCCTCAGTTGGAAGGGTTTGGCATCTAGTTTTAATGGAATATCATGTGTAATAATCTACAGATCATATGTCTTTAGCTCTTCGTAGCTCTAAGCAATAACATCCTTATACTTTGTTAGTAACATAAGCATGTCTTCCCTATCCTTACCACTCTAGGATCTTCATCAATACCTAAGTTTTATGAGACACATTCTTTGATCCCCTTTTCTTGAGCCATTCTTCTATTAAGTGTTGATTTTTCATGATCAAAAATGCATTCCCATTCAACCATTCTCCCTAGGAATAGTGTTGGTCTTCAAATTTAGGATCCCATCTTCATCTTCAAGTTCATCATCTTTAGGTTTTTTATCTAGAGTGTCATCAATCTCTTGCCCTTTAAAATGGCTATTGCACATGATAAACTTGAGAATATGTTGATCATCCTGAAAGACTTGGAAGGTTTTAATATTGTTTGGAATAGATGGAGTAGCAACCAATTCTACCAAAAATATTTTCAATTCCATTCTCTTGATTGGTTGTAATGCACTTGTTGAGATAGAAAGAGCATTTTCTACCATATTTTTCTTTCTTGGAATAGACTTTATGTTCAAAGCTTCAATATCATCCATTAAATCCCACACTCTTTTCCTATAAGCAATCAACCTCTCATCATTACAAGAGTACAATGATTTCACTTATCCTATAACTAGCTAAGAATCTCCCTTAATTATGAGAGCTATAATAGCTTTCTCTAGTGTGAAAATAAGTCCTTGGATTAATGCTTCATATTCTATAGCATTATTGGTACAATATGTTGTGTAGAAAGACTTACCTTTTGGGTTGATCAACTCAATACCTACATCGGCTCCCAATTTGCATTTGGAACCATCAAAGTGAAGTGTCCAAATTGGATCTTCCTTGGGCTTTCTAAATTTATGATTATTCACCCTCATCTTCTCTTTCACTTGGACCTAGAAGGATTGTCTCTTAGGTACCCATTGTAGTCTTTTGTGGGGTAGACTTAGTGATTTTCCATTGTAATTCCTTGATATCAGGAGTGTATATTTTTCTTGTTTGTCCTAAATTTCCTCTATCAACTCTTTAATTTCATCAACATTGGGTTTAGGATGCATGACTACTAAATTCCACCATTGAACTTTTACGTAGCATCTTCTTCTTTGAATTTTGATCATTCCTGGTTGAGGAGAAGACAAACCTCTACCATCTAAAGAGGTATCACTATATGACATATTTAAATATTCAATTTCCTCTCCAATCTTTTTAATAGATTTAGATATGTTTATGGATCTTTGATTTGCTAAGGGTTCATCCTTTGGGATGTTACCCCCTTTTATTTCCATCATTTGCATTAACACCTTAGCAACTACTTCTTGACACAATGAGCATTCAAAATCTGAATGGCTAACTTTGTGTAATTAGAAAAATTCTAGGAGAAATATGATACTAGGGTCAGCTTCTTCTCCTAAAAATTTTTAATTAGCCACCATGTTATCTATGAATTGTGTCATGATTTTGTCCCTTGGGATTAGAGCTTTGGATTCTTCATCTCAATCATCTAATCTTTTGGTTGAGGTTGTATCAAATGCCATCACTTTGTAAGAACCCAAATCTGATTGTGGGAATGCCACCTCATTTAGAGAATTATATTTTGTAATCATTATTTTTAACTTTAGCTCTGTGTCTATCTTGATTTGACTGTTCAACCCTTTCCATAGTAACCATAACTGAGTGAAATCTATAAAAAACCATCCCCTTAGGAATTTTTTCCATTCTCTGCTTAGAAGTAATCCATATGTTTTTGGGGTATCAACCTCATGTATATTGATGACATCTTGAATCTAGGGGTCAATTGTCAACTGTATCCAAACATCTTTTAGCGCACCTATGACTTTCACCTCTATTTGATCTCGTTGTATCACTATCTAATTAGAAGGCTAAGGAGTGACTCAAAACCTTTGTGCTATTAATAGTGGCATAACATTACATGAGGCTCCTAAATCAATTAGGAAATTGTGAAGATTCTTCCGATATATCTTGATGCTAAGAAAAAATGTGGGCACCTCAACCTTGTCTTTAAACATAGTTGGCACTGCCTCTGAAGCATTAAATTGTTGAGATACAGTCTTTTGAGGAACAATATTTGTATTATGGGGTACATTTGTATGATCCATAGTTTTCATCAAAACTTCTCACTGATGTGGATAGTTTTGTAGCATGTCAAACATGGACATGTTGGCCTTTGTTCATTTCAAAACTTCCACCACACTATACTTTTCAGTAGACCAAGTAGGATTTTTCAAGATTGTTGACACATTCCCTTGGTTATAATTTTGTTCTCCTCCATACGGTGGTCTAATTGGTACCAAATTGTTACTTGCTCTCAAATTAGGAGGAGTTAGTTGTAGTGCTAGAGGAATTTCATTTGTCATAGTTTCTTTTCTACTTCTCAAATTGTATGTATTTTGATTGTCATTGCAAAATGCAAACATCTCTTCAAGTTGAAGGTTTGGTTCTTGGCTAAATGGAAATGAGAATTCTTTGTTGGCTAGTTCTACCTATACATTTTATGTAGAATCATAGGATTCTAGTAGCATAGAATTAAACTATATAGGAGGGACATTATCATTTACTTGTGAATTCTAATTCAACTCTTAGTTCCCATTATGGAATGAACCATCATTGTTAGCCATATTTTGACCATCATCATACTGATTCATATCTATATACTGAACATTATTTTTTTTTTTATCTACAGGAATACTTCCATTATTTGGATGAATTTTCCACTATTGATTCTATCTTTGGAAGCCATTATTACAATTAGGAGGATTAGCATTGATTCCTTCATTGTTATTCCCAATATTGTTGTTCCCACTGTAATTCTTGTTATAATTTTGGCCATACTTGTTGTTGTAAGGACCAATGTTGTTTCTTTGAAAGTTTTTATTATATCCTTGTGACAACCTTAAATGAGTCAATTCATTGTTCATTTGTGACATGGTCTTTTTCATTTGGCCAAATTCAGAGGCAAAATTGTTGTCTACCTAAGTGGAAACTGTTGCCTTTTGTTTGAAGAAATAGCTTTCAAAAGTTCATACCCTAAATATATTAAAGTAGGGTTTTGTGGAGCAGGTGCCTATTGTAATGGAATTGGATTCATGGGTATGAATTCGCTAGGCATCGTGGGTGTTTTGACAGGGTATGTTGGCATTGTTGTGATAGCTTGAGTTGGAAGCATCAATCCTCCTCCATTAGGATTGGCTTGCTTAGTAAAGGTAATCACTTTTGCAAAGACTTTATCCAATGAGTTGATATCCATTTCTAGAAGTCTTCTCAAAAAAATAGCATTAAGATGGTCCATAGTGTTTGGATAAATTTGAAGAGAAACTTCAACCAATATAGTGTATGGTGTTTCCAACTTGTGGTATGCCATGTGAAAGCAATGGTTGAAGTGTGACAGTATCTCAACTGGATTTTTTTGATTGATATAAATTTTTGATGTATCACAACTGGATTGATGAAAGTCTTAAATTGTTCTAAGAATTTTTCTACAAAAGTAGCCCAATCTCTAATACATCCAAGTGGAAAATTAACGTACCAATTAAAAGAAACTTCCCTCAAAGAGTAGGGGAACAAGAGAAGAACCACATTCTCATTAGAAATTTTCTTTCAGTTACAAATTTCCTTGAACACCTTAATGTGATCTTCAGTAGTTCATGTCTCTCCATAGGTAAACCTTGGGAAAAACTTCTCGGAATTCTTAGGAAGATCATTGAGTACACTTGTCAAGTTGATTGGTGAGTCAACAACATTTGCAAAAATGGCCATTAAAGGATTAGTGGATTGAGGGGTGGTTGTTATGGACGTGGAACTATTGGGATATTTGGTGGTCCACTAGATGGTTTTTGTGGAGGTGGAGTTGAAGAAGATGATGAAATGTTAAATGTAAATGGTTGAATTCAAGGTATCCCTTTGTCATTGTAGGGCTTGTGAAAATGGCTAAGCTTGAGGAACTCATGTACGCTTGGTGAATATCTTAAAATTCACTAAAATGGGGATTTTGGATTAAAATCCTCTAGTTTGCATCAACTCTAGAAAAAGCACACCTCTACAAAAGTACACTTTCTCACAAAATGAGGCGCACCTTAGAATTTAGTGCACTAGCGCAGTAGGCACAGGAGCACACCTAGTGCAATAGCACAGCTCAAAATCTTAGAAACTCAAAAAAAATTCAAAACTTGTAAAAAGTGTAGAATTTTGAATTTTTTGGCAAGTTTTTCTTCTATTTTGAAAGTCAAGAGGCCCTCCTTCTAGCACCACTTCTATTGAGCTATTATTTTGCATGATACTTAATGATAGGAATCGTTTTGACCTCCTCTCTTGAATAGTCAATCTTGGGGATCAACTCTAAGGTTTTGGGAAATCTTGCAACCTACTGGAATCTACTCGGTTGAAGATAAATGTAAGTGTTCACAAGGAGGCCTTTGCTGATTTAGATGACTTCAAATAAGATCTAAAAATTTTTTGCTGCTTCAAAAGAATAAAACACACAAAAAGAACTATATTTTTTGTATTTTCTATTTTATGTAATCTAATAATGCAACTACATGAATTCCTAATTTAATCAAGGGGATAGTAAAGAAAATAACAAAGATAAGGTAACAAGAAGTTTAAGCAAATAATATAGAAGGTGAAATCCAAATGGACATAAGCTACATAAACAACATGTCTATGAGTTAAGCCTTCAAAGAGATCGGTGGGTAACCAATGAAAATAGGATCAACACTTCCTCAATTCCACTGATGCAATCATTGATAGGAATTTAGTGACCGTAAGATGTTTCACTTTTCATCAAATCGCAAGGCCATGAAAAGTGCACTCATGCAAGATGAAAAGCTATGTAGGAAAAAATGGGTGATTTCTTCTCGAACTAGATACATCAGCATAATTCATCAAACCATAGAAAACACCATAATCAAAAGATCACATAGCCAAAAATAACACAATAAATTTTTGGCTCAATTACATTCCATGAACATACATCCACAAATTATAACACACTTAGGCAAGAATCACTACACTCCAAATGTCAGCACCAAAAGCATATATTATTGCAAAACAATGACAACCCTGATTACATATTATAATCCCATATTTATAAGAAATCATCTCCAATTTGTGTTGAAACTGAGAGATATCTTTATGCAATCATATGCTTTTAAATTAATAAAAAAAATCTAATTATGTAAAAACTGACTCTCCAACTAGTGCTTAGTAGGACTCCATCCATTTTTATATCATTAATTAGATGCATGAGCCTTTACATGTCTTAAAAAAAAGAAAACATAAGAAAATAAGAAGAAGAGAGCCTTTAATTAATGTATGAGTGTCTAGAAGTGCCAAAAATTAAAGCTATATCTTCATTATGTGTCCATGGGAGTTGAACTGCTGTCAGAATGCATTTCCAATGAATGGAAAGCTCTAATTTTGGAACTAGAAGTTAACTACCAGTGCACCTTTGACTTCTTCAAAATATTCCCAAACACTTTTCAAAAAGTGTACCAATGCACCTGGCGCACTTGGTGTAGCAACACACCTTAGAGGCCAAAAATGCAAAATTTCACCAAGTGCCAAAATTAAAATTCTAGCTTCTGGGTTTTGTTCCCCTTTATACCAGAGTTATGTCAAGGTATTTGTCCTTGAATTTCTCAATTATCTTAGTGAATTTAACCACATCCTAGAAATCTAAGGAATTATATTTATCCTTTACTTTCAACCTATAGTTATCTACTTCTATACATATTTTTGCAAAATCCCTAAGTTTTGCATCAAGCTCTAACAAAGATTCCTCTATTCTAAATGCTTGCCAGATATCTTCATCATTAGAAACTTCATCAAAAAATTTATGAAATATTTGAACTACTATCTCTATTGGTATTTTTTTTTCCATGCATCGTCCTAAAAAATGTCCAGACATGCATCACTATAATGTTTCTCAGCTTCCAAAGTTTTCTCTTAGGCTTGGTCCTTGAGCCTGTTAATCTTTGCATGTAATGATTCTATTACTTAATTAACATCTACAATCTTTTCAATCCAATCATCTATTAAATCTAGTTCCTCCACTATATATACATCCATGAGCATTTGATACCTCTGGCCTTTGATTGCCTATAATGCCTATAAATCTTTCCCCTAGGTATGCACTTCATCCATTAAACCAAAATCTTGATTCAAAATTACCAGTAACTTATTTGAATTCTCTTGCATGACATGTAATAACTTTAAATTCCTTTGAATGATTAATACACCTTTTTCTTCAAAACTTTCCCACCATTGTTGACAGGAATTCAAAAATTGGTCCAACTGAACTGCATCTCTATCCTTTCTCTAAATTGTTACATTTAGAGTTTCTTTGGGGTTAGTCGAATCCAAGGGGAAAAAAAATTCACTCATATATCCCTTAAGGATTTCATTCTATCACCAAAGTGTTATCAATTCCACCTCATCCCATTCTAGGCTCCTAAAAACTTCCTTCATCTCTATCATAACTATCATCTTTACAATTTCCAAGGTTGGCTTTCAAAGCATAACTTCCTCAATCTAATAATCCCTACGAGTTAATTCTTCAACATTTTATTGTGGAGGAAGAACTACATGAGCAAAAAGGTCTTCATTTTGATCACTCATCATGAAGGCTAATGTTCATGCATTGCTAGGAGGTGAATTAGGTTTCCTTAGCACTTCTATCAATTCCATCCTATCTTCCTCCTTAGTAGTGTATTATTGCTTCTTGTTTCTTATTACTTCTTTTCTAAGACACCTTGGAATGTGTTGCATCAAGGATTTACCTTTAGAGGATGAAGGTGTTTTCTCAACTATACCTTTCGCCTCATTGCTCATTTCTAGAGTCTTCTCCCTCTGTGAGAGATATGCACCGATAGTTTCTATATCTGTGGAGCCCATAGTTCTCACGTTTATGTCCTAGGAAGTTTGTTGAGGTTGTTCACTTATCTATCCCTCTTTTGACACTTCATCAATGGATACTTATTGTGGCTCTTCTTCATTTTCTACCTAGACCTATTCAACTTTTTTACCTAGAGGAAGAGGGGTAGTCAATCCCTTGTCTACACAAAATGTGACTTATAGTTGGGATTCTAGAACTATCTCAAGTCCTTGTGATTTGAGGGGCATCTGAGTCCAATCCTCCTATTGAGGTTGATTAGTGAGCATGTCTCTAATCTTGTCCCCAAAAAACTTAGTACCTATGAGCATAAAGTCAAAATATGACATCTAAAAGACATCAGTGCCCTCTACATATTGCTCATCTATCCACTATTACATTTCATCTTCTGATGTAGTGGTCTGTAGGGGTTCATTGGGCATAGATGGTGGCATTTCTATAGAACTTCTCCTTCATTCCTCTCCTATGGTTTTGGCTAGTTGAGTCCTCTGACTCAAGGGTAGATCATCCTCTTCATCCTCATCACCCTATTCTTCTTCAACTTCTTTTGTGATGGGTCTGGGGATTGATGGAAAAGGGATCACTTTCTTGCTCACCTTTTGTCTTCTTTTTATTGGAGTCTTAATTTTCTTTCTCTTAGGCACTGAGGTGGAGGGTTGCTCTACTTTTCAAGGTGGGAAAACCTCTTATACTTTAGTTTTTGTTTCTGGCAGCACTTGGGCAACTAGTAGAATTTGGGGATCACCTTGGGCTTGTGTGCCTTCTATATTTTTTCGCCCTTGTATGTTTTCCTATCCTTGTTGTGGAGGTGCTATAATTTCTCCCTCTTCTAGTTCACCTTGTTCTAAAGAATTCCTCTTCCTCCTACCCTTACCTTTACCCATTCGAGCTTGATAGTAACTAACTGGCCTATCAAGTTGGTGCACTGTCTCTGGCCTTATTGGTGATATAGGTGTAAATGTAGGGATAGTGACCTTTGCTGCTCTACCTTTGGCTAGATGGGATTGCACATGGAAGATCACAATCTTAGGAATTGGATCAAGTTTAAATGGTTTCTTGATCCAATCTTGTGTCAATTTGATGAAGTGTCTTGCCCTATGATTAATGTCTAAGTTTTATTCTTTATCAATCTTGGCCTTCATAATAGGCCTTTCACCAATTTTATCCCTATTGAACACAAGATCAAGCAACTCTTTCATGTCTTGTTATGCAATCTTCAATGGAATCTTTATCTTCAAGGCCTTCTCTACTAGATACAAAGTCATCCTACAATAATCCATTTTATGAACATTGTAGTCATTTGTTGCATTCATCCAATAATCTTCAATGGCTTCTTCATGTTGAAATGTTTTGTCCACCAAGCACTATACTTTCTCGATATTTTCAAAATATGGCCACATAGAATTATACTCTTCTAATATATATTGATCCCATTCACATTCAAAAGAGGGGATATCTTGCCTCTAATCTACCTAAAAAGTTCCTATAGTCATAGGCCATGTCCAACATATTATATGTTTCTTTCTAACTCTATCATAGGTAGACAAGAGTTGTTAGGAAATCTCTAATAGAATCAATCTATCACTAGGATACCGAGGGAGCTTCATAGGGTTAATAATTCTACCCACTACCCTTAAATATGTAAATGTATGAAACTAGATGTAATAAGCTCTGAGTAATGATATCTATGCACCTGCCTCCTCTGATTTTCTTTTTGCATAATCCCCTTCTATGAACCAAATTATGGTGAATATGAATGCATCATTTACAATTCTATATTCTTTGCTTTGCTCTAAAAATATTTTCTTCACCAGCTTAGGGTTAGGGATTGTTTCATTATAGGTGATACAAAAATTGGTTCTTGAAGTGGTATTGAGCTATAAGGGATTATGGATTGTAATCATGTTATAATCATTGTATCATAATAATATTGGACTTGCTATTTGGTGGACGTAGTCCAAGGATTGGGTGAACCATGTTAAATCTTGGTGTCTTGTGTTCTTTTTTGTGTGATCTATAATTTTTTGTTATTGGTTATATTTTCATGTAATTATTATTTTTGTCTATATTTTAATCCTAACATAGCTAAGGGTATACAATATATGGCCATGCATTGGCATCTTGCATACTACCCCTTTTGTAGAGCCCTAGATAATTAGTCACTCTTGTGGTTAACAAGTACACCAAGTATGATGTCATATAGAATTTCTTGTTATTCTTTACCACCACCAACTATTCACCCAAATTCTAACTAAGAGAAGAAGCCCAATCCAATGGCATATTTTCTTTCTTTATTGTTCCAATAAAATGCACCATACAAATGTTTAGGTGTCCGACTACTAGAAAACCCATTACTCTACTCAAGAGTATGATTGAGTACCTAATTTCTTCCTTCATGTACTCTCTTTTCATGTCCACTTTGCCAATTTTATTTCCCATAGGAGCCTTCTCTATAAGGTATGAGGACTGGATAATATCAAAAGCTTCATCAATGTGTTACTGGTACCATCTCTCTGCTTGCTCATAGGTTAGTCAAATGAATTGGTTTCCTCATGGGAGATGGAATACCTTTTCATTGTTCTTGGGTCTAAGATCTAGAAAAATCTCTCCTATTATGCTCTTGACAACCCTCTCCTTAGGAACAAAATGTTTTTCAAGTGTCATGATAAGTCCTAAAGACTACATTGATACTAGGTGTGATGGTGGATTGACGAGCCCTAAATGGATTAGTGCACAAATCATCTAGGACCTCTCAGTTAGTTTGTTGCATATCTTTAAAAATTATCCCAAATTTGTGTGTCCCAAACTAATATCTTGGATTTCTTATTTGTCATCTTGAAAGTGTGATTTTGTCAAAATAGCTTGGAACTTAAACACTATTGGTTTTGGTATCATTTTCTTGCCAAGGGAAGATGAAGAAGATGCCATTGTATCTGCAAAAGAAGTACATCCATTAGTCTAGAATTGGAGAAAAAATGAATCAATGATGTCCTAGATAATCATGATAAAAATCCCTAAAAACCAGATGCTCTAAAAAAAAGAAAAACTTAAATTTTACCCTATTTACAAACAAATTGTGCCATTTATTTTTTGCAAATTATATAAAGTGTTACGCATTAGCACACCTCATGGGGTACACTGATGCATAACCCATTTAAAGGTTGTGCTAAGGGTTTAAAAAAAGTTAGTTTATTTTTTAAGTTTTTTAAGTTAAGCTTTTTCTTTTTCATTTTTTCAAAGCAAAATTAGGTACGCATCAGTGCACCCAGTTAGGTGCACTAATGTGCACCCAATTTTGGGTGTGTGTATATATATTTTAAGTTTTTTTGGAGTTCAAAAATAGGTGCACATTAATGCACCTAGGTAGGTGCACTGAAGCACACCTACTTTTGGGTTTATATTTTATGTTTCACTTTGTGTTTTGCAAGGGTGGATGAAAAAGAGGTGCACCTATTGTGCTACAAGGCTGTGGCTGTGGAGGTCTCAAGGAGTCAAATGAAAAATGATGGAAAGAAGAAGAGTGTGGGGGAGCTTTATAGGCCCCGATGCCCTTAGTGTTGCATAGATGTGTAGCTATGCAGGTGTGCAGATGTGCAACTATGCATCAACCTTTGCACAAATACCTTTTTTAAAGATTTTGGTGCACTAGCACACCTAGGGAGGTACATTAGTGTGCCTTTTAATTTTGAAAATGACTCATCTAAAATTTCTCCTCAAAATTCTAATTTTTTGACAATTGGCTTTTTAGTCAAGATTTGGATGCAATCTAGGAGATTAGAATTGACCTCAAAAGGACTTAGATCCTAGACTAGGGATCTATAAAGCCAAAAAATAAAGTAGGGGGTTCCCATTTCGATCATGAAATAGGGTGTGCATTATGGAACCAGAACAATTATTCTTGGTGGTAGTTTCTAACACTCAATTTGGTCTTGGTCATTATGGTGCTTGAGTTGTCTATGAGCTAACTGTTGGAATTTATTTTGGGTTTTGAGTAGTTGATGAGTGTTGTAGCTGACTTGTGGCTTAGTTGGGTATAAGTAGGGGTGTTTTGTGGAGTCTTAAGTCATGATAATCTAGCATGGAGAAGAGGATCTAGAAGAAGAGAAAATTTTGAGAAGGGCTAGCAACTAAGGCTTGGAAATAAGGAGATTGCTTGGTGGGCTTGCAAGAACAAGTTGAGATCTTCCTTGGAGATTTTTACTAGAGTGTGGATCTAGAATAGCTAGTATTGAGTTGGATATTGAGGGAACTTCCATAACTATTTTGTAATTGATTTTATATTTGGCCTTAACTTGGAAGGCCTTATAGTCAAGCATATTACATGTAAACAATTATTTTATCAATAAGACTTGAGAATTGGTATAAGATCTTGCATTTTTGTTGTGTTTCCACTGTGTGGTTATTTTTTATGGATCTAGAATACCTCTAGTAGGGGTACCCTTAGATCCCTTGCTACAAAAATATGGAACCCACAAAATGATGTATTGATATAGAAGTTCCTTATAATAGGGTGGACCCTTTTAGGAGTCAATGAAATACATTCAGTGCATATCAATCCTTGGAGATGTTGAATCTTTGTTAGAAGATTTGAAACTTGTTTGGAGTTGTATCAACCCTATTAGGAGTTGTACAAGACATAAAAATCCACTAATAAAACAAATTTAGGGAAAAGGCTACCAAACTCACTATCCAACTGGCCTTAGTACTATTCTTCACAGTATAATACAAGTAAACAACTATCCACATCAACTTGTTTTCCAAATAAAGTCTCTTTGTAAGCTCACCATTCCTCAACTACATGAAATACTTATCTAATTAAAATATATTCAATATTAGGTTCATTGGATCTCACAATTAAGTTTGCATTCTTGCAATACACAATATCATCACTTAAATCACACTCTACCACAAGGAAATAATATTCCATATATATCAAGTCCTAGAATAAGTTATTGAGTTGACATTGGGGCTTTCTCAATTTACAATGATAATATAGGACCATCTTAAGATATTACATTTACATGTTATATTATAATATTGCATCTTTTCATAATTATAACCAAATTGTTAGCTCATAGTCTTCATAACTCTTCACATGTGTAACCTCTAACTTTTCTCACTTGAATACATCATCGTTAGCTTGTCTTTAATCTCTATAAAACTCCATTTAACTAGATTATATCTCTATTATGAGATATAATCAAAACATCAACACATGAACTCTATCTTAATGTTATCTTTGATAAATCTTGAATAACTATCCAATGTCTTCATATTTCCACATGCACTCTTAACCACATCATCATGACACTATGTAGAATATGTCCTCAAATGTGCATAGCCTCATCTTCAATCCTCAAACTATATGACCTCAATATTTATCTATTGCACTACCAATCTCACATAATACCATGTATGTTGACATCAATGAAAAACATTTCCATGAATGCAACATATGACCACTATATCATCTCTCCAAAAATGCTAGGATAATCACCCATGGGAATATCATCAAGATTCATGTTAATAATCTAACTACACTATCATCTTAACCTTCATGTCTTTAATGCATAGGTTGGGTTCCAACATACCTATCTAATATAGATCGTATTCATATCCTTATAGTTAATACTAGTGATGATTGTATGATCTTGCAATGTCCCTGGTAAGGCATGATATTAAAAACTAGGAACTAGTTATATAACCCTTGCAATTTTACCTTGCATACTAGCTTGTATTTTAGGTTTCACTCTAGATTAGTTTTATAATTGTGTTTCAAAGGGATCTTCTTTATCTTCCATGGTCATGTCAGTTAACTATGTTCATCTCCTTGATGCTTCTCAACCATGTCTTATGTTTGATCTTGTAATCACATCTCTTTTTATGTCCAAGTCATCCCAGGGAGTTAATCTTATCATCACATCTAATTTATCCAAGTGCTAAATTTTCAAATCATAAGTCCATATCATAACATATCAGTAGACATATGAGATAGATATCAATACATCTACGAGAATATCAACACAAGATGAGCTACATGAACATGAGAAAACATAACAACATCACATGAAAACAAAAACTCAAGTGTTGAAACATAAAGATACATCCATTTACGTAATGCTAAACTCCAATATAGAATCTCATATATATATATATGGTGAAATAAAAAGTATACATCCAACATTAGTACACAATCTAGATCAATGTCACAAAATACATAAAAATTTTAGAATGACATGGAGCCCTATGCTAGGTCTATGATTGGCTCCCTCCCTCTTGGGTCACATGTAGCTAAGGAGGAGGAGCCTAGGTCTTATCCATTCATTATGTCACTCTCTCTGATATGCCTACTCTCTCTAAGTAGTGAGGCACATATCACTGTAGGGAAACTCTAGGGGAAATACTACTATATATGCACCAAAGTAGTAGGTGGCTATGGCCCTATGCCTCTCTCTATCCTATAATGCTCTCTATAGATCCTCTCATAGTAATCTTTCACTGACTTGAATCTCATCTCTTACATCTACAAGAAGCTAGCTTTTAACTACAATAATGATCATGGCCTTCTAGTGTTCTAATCCTTTGATCCCACTCATCTTCTTTGCTTTCTCCCAAAGGTTTTTCTTGTCTTTGATCCCTATCCCTCTTCATGTCCACTCAAGGTTAATTGATCAACCTCTCCTCCTCCTCTAGCTCTTCCTCTTCTCTCACTTTGCTTCAAGTTCTAGTGTTGACATGACTACTAGATAGACCCCTAGACCTATTGTGCATACCTCATCCTTTCCCTCTATCTTCCCCATCATCTCCATCATCTCCCTCTCCTCTTCTATCCACCTTTACTTCATTTGGGACTATGAATCTAGAGAAGGGATACCTCCTCATCTCTCTTATATATCTAGGAAAGGCTCTTGCATATGTCACCACTAGGAGGATATCCCATGAAACTCATTATAACTATTTTGTATCCTCCAAGCATGCCATATAGCTAAGCATTGACAATCACCCCATATCCTCCTACTCATTTTATCTTGAATAGGTGGTTATCTCTATGATCACCCTCTACCTCCTCTTGAACTATTTTCATACTCTACTAATAGAAAATCTTTCTACAATCTCGAGGTGCCCCCCTACCAGCAGCCTACTATAGAACACGTATTATATCTCATTCTATGCCTCTGCCCATACCTCACACTCAACATATAGAATCCACTTACATGAGGCAAAATCATTCAACACCTTCTTATAGTATGTAGTGTCTCCACTGAGTTAATTTTTTATGAACCCTAAGTACCTATATATATATATATATATATATATATATATATATATATATATATTCACTCTAGGTTTCACCACAATGATGTAATCCCAACTCCATATTTTTTCTAAGATAATGCCACATGCCTAGTTGGTTTCCCTCCTATAGGATATATCATGTAGCTCATGATACGTGTTTGCTAGGATGGCGAGACCCCAAGCCATCTTTCTTGGTTCTCCTACTAGATCCATGTCTAGTCTTCCCCATCCACATGGGAAGCCCTTTAGCTACTATCTATGATCAATGCTTGTTCAATCAAAGAGCACATTATGCATGTCATCAATAACTAACCCTATAATTCTCTATCATCTCATCCCATATGATGTATCTATCTAGAATTATGACAACCTCAAACACCTCCTATAATAAAGATCTCCCATACTTAGGAGACTAATTAAAGTACACCTATAACATAAAGCATTCGTATTAGTTATGGTATCAACAAGACTATGTATACATGAACACCAAAGAAAATCAAAAAAAACTTACTGGCTCCCCAATGCAAGGGATCTGAAGAATCCTAAATATGTTCTCTAGTGTAACGATAGCCTTTCTGATTGATAGGTGGAAGGTTTTATGCTCACTATTCAACCGTTGAGATAAGGTTGTCAAGATACCATGGTTTGAACCCAGATATGGTTCAATCCTAGTATCTCTCCAAAACCCATGTCTCTAAGGATAACTCCCCTTGTCGAATGTAGCTAGGGCACAAGTATCAACCCTACAATCTTAGGTACCTTGATAGATAGGTTTGGAAATAACTCTTGCATCATAAATGCACATAAGCATATTAGTACCTATCAGAAAAGAATTAGAATGAAATTAGAACATCACTACTCAGTTACATCAGCAATCAACTAAGTCCTAACAATGCAAATTGACAAACTTCCTAAGTATACTTTATTTTGGGCTAAACAAGTATCATATGGAAATTTTTCCTATACTAGTAAGATTTTTTTTTGGTATGATACCTTGCCTAAGGTCATATGATTAATGGGTGGTTCTGATATGATACCATATTTAATAGTGAGCTAATACAATATTTAAACCAAAGATATCATATGAGACTTTACACTATAGTTTTAATACTTTATAATTATCAAATGAAATTTTGATCTAGCCTACCAAAAACATGAGAAAAAAATGCTCAAAAGAGTCAAAAGAAGCTCAAATGTTAGTTACTAGGGCACCATACTATTAGGGCTAGTTGTGTAGTGGACTAAGCTAAAATTAATGTCTCTCAACTAGAATCCTCCTTGATGCCATCTCTCTCTCTCTCTCTCTCTCTCTCTCTCTCTCTCTCTCTCTCTCTCTCTCTCCTGTAGACTCCAAAAATCAAATAAGACAAATGCTTTAAAAATGACCCCTTGGGCCCCTTACATACCTTTTTGACCTATTTTATAACTAATTTTTAACTACTTTGATTTTCATGAAATTTGCACCCTTACCTTATTTCAACATCCTATATCCATTTTAGGAATTGAAATCAAAATCTAGGTTCATCTTGATGCTCAAAATCATGTTTTAAAATTTCTCCCTCTTCTACATAGTTGATTGACCTTTTGAGGCTAAATCTTTGAATCTTTTTGAGGTAGTCTTCATCTTCTTCATTTATTCATTATTTATACTTTCTTCTACTCTTCTTTTTTAGATCATTTCATTTAATTTCACCTTTCTTCTCATTTTAACCTAAACCTTATGATTCATCTTTCTAGTTAAACTAAAGCATATCTTAATTGCTTGGTGGTCAATCTTTGATTTTAATCTCTTTTATCATATCATGGACTATATATTACCTCAATTTGATCAAATCTATGTCATTTCTACATCTCCTCTACTTCATTTTGATTTCAATCTCGAGGGGGCAAAAACACTCTATCATTTCTTTTTCATCACTACTAATTGATTATGTTATATCTATTTCTTAGGAGCATATGCTTGTTCTCTTGATATATTTATCTCTCTAGGGTAGATTCTTGACCTCCCCATTTTCTCTAGATCTATCTCTCCTAATGTTGAGTCCCACTACTTATCAACTATACATTTAAGATCAACTATCTCTTTGTACTTTGTTCTTCAGAGTCATCTCTATCTGTCAGATCAACATCTTAATTCTTTGACATAATGTCTTCCAAAATTGATCACACATTAGTCAAAGAGAGGAAAATGTAATCACACAATAATGGTCATCTAAACTATGAGCCCTCCTTCTAGCATTTTTGCATAATTTATTAATTACTTATCTTTGATCAAATCATCACTTTTCTAGTTATTTGATTATAACATATGGTTTTACCACTTTATTCTAAGTCTTTTATTTAATTGAAATAACTTGTCCCTTTTTAATTAAATAAAATCCCCAAAGTCCCACTTATCCTAAGTGTGCACATGAAAAAACATTATTCCTATTTTTAAATTAAAATAAAAAGCATTTTTATCTCGGATAATGTGCACACTTTTCAAGGTGGGTGGAATCCTTATTCTCCTCCACACATATTTTTCCTCTTAAAAATATCCCTTGATCTTACTTAGGTGATATTTTTGTGCACATGATCACTGAAGGCTCATTCTTTGCCCTTGATTTTTCCTCTTATTATCTACCATCTATTTCTCTTTAAGAGGAGGCTCTCTACTCACTCTCTCATCTCTTACATACTTAAGATATTGTTATGTTGCATATTTTCTTATAGATTTTGGAGAATTTGGAGCACTCAATTTCAGTCATCTTACACTTTGAATTCTCTTATTTTTATTTATCTTAGTGTTTCTTTCATGCATAGCTTAACTAGGCAGTTCTTGTAACTCTTTATTAGCTTGCATCTCATTCTAGTGTAGCTTTCATTTGAATTGCACTCATCTTGATTCTTGGATATTGGAATTCTTACCTCTACTCTTTGAATCATCGATTCTATGGTGCACCTTGCAAGT
Organism: Cupressus sempervirens; assembly: GCA_028749045.1. NCBI lineage: Eukaryota > Viridiplantae > Streptophyta > Pinopsida > Cupressales > Cupressaceae > Cupressus > Cupressus sempervirens. The sequence goes on along the minus strand of CM053792.1, from coordinate 304,473,779 downwards.
GTTGATTAATCTAGGTTCATTTGAGAGTCACCATCTCATAGCTCTTACACATCATAGATAAGAAGCTATATATATGCCATCTTTTGAGAGGCTCTTCATTATGGGTATTCTCAAGTATAATGGTCTATAGAAATGTACCACATTTTATGCATACATTTTTGGTACCCACTATGTGGTTGAACATCTTTGTTTAGCTCCATTTTGTTATTTTTTTATTTCTTTTTGTACTTGTAGGTTTGAGTTATGTTTTTGGAGCCAAAATTATCATAGGATACTTTCTGTGTGATTATACAATACTTTCTACATTGGAATACAATACATGGATAATTGTTCCATCATACTGGTGATTTATACTTTATTGCACTACTTTTTAGAAATTGGCATACTATTGTGATACAAAGTATCATACTAGGCAAAAGTATCACCTAGGTATATCAGGAAGTATCATATGATACTGTATTAGCCATAAGTTTCACCTTGTCAATTTCATTTGCACATTTTGGATTTTAAATTTCATTTGGCATTTCTAAAATTTCACTTTTTTCTTTATTGTCTTTCTAATAGGTCCTAATAGTGGTTTTTCAAGGTTGTTTTAAATTTAATTTCTCATTTTGATGCCCTAACCTTTTTTTTTTTTAGAGGCCTATCTACTTGATTTTCTTTCTAAGAAAAAAATTTAAAAACAAAAAGACTACTAACATTTTTTCTAGGGCTGCCCAAACAAAAAGAAAAAAAACATTTAATGTGCCTTTCTTTCTGATGCAATGAGATTCTAAGGGTACCCCTACAAGAAGTAATATAGATCACTGCAAATAGCCATGTAATGAAAACACAACATAAGCGACTAAATTTGATACCAATTCTCAATATTTCATTCATAAACTAACTATCTACATGCAATGTGCCCAACTATAAGGCCTTTTGGGTTTCGGCCCAAATACAATAGCAATTACAAAAGTAGTTTTGTAAGATCCCTCAAGATCTAATCCCAACACTAGCTAATCTAGATCCACACTCTGGTAGAAATGTCCAAGGAAGATCTCAACTTGTGCTCACAAGCTCAACAAGTAATCTCCTTGTTCCCCAAGCCTTAGATACTAGTCTTTCTCAAGATTTTCTCTTCTACCACATCCTCTTCTCCAAGCTAGATGAATCTCACTTAAGACTCCACAACAATCCCCTAATTATACCCAACTAAGCCAAAAGTCATCCTAGCCCATTACAAATTAAAATAAACCCTTACATCAAATATATGCATAAGGCACAAGTTGGCTGCAACACTCTATAACTACCCACAACCAAAATTAAATGCCAAAAGTCATCTCACAAACAACTCAGGCAACAAAGAAACCAATACCAAATCAAGTATCAAAGAAAACCATGTTGATTATCAGCATTCCACTAGACATAAATGAGCTCCTCCATTGACCAAGAACCAGAATGTGCCAAGTCCTCCGCAAGCAACTGAGCCCCTTCATTGACCAAGCTACTTGGTCAACACTGTAACGAAGCATAATCAAGCCTTGTAGTATGAACTAAGCTCTTAGTGTACATTAAGTACCATAAGAATCATTGAATATATTCATTAACCAAGGCACTTAGTTAACACAAAAATTACCAACTACCAAGTAATGACTAAGTACCACCATTTCACTGAACGAGTCCTCCAAATCTAAAGCCAGAATACCCCAACATGTAGGATTACTAGCCAACCAAGGATGGTCCTACATCAGACACCCCAAGTTTGGAAAGATTTTATTAATAGATGGAAGAACATCTTCTAGGATTCATCACATAAATCCATAATTGGTTCTTCACATGCATATCCTCCAAGTCTTCAATTTGTACACTGTTTCCCTTAATCTTCTTCTTCTTCTTCACATCTATCCTTAGTGTTCCATGAGTTTTCTTTTTACACTGATCTTTAACCCTCTTAGAATCTACCAACTCAACTTGACTACAAATACTCAGGTTCCTCCTATTGAGCTCTTCATTTTGCAAAGGAATCAAGGAATTCTTCCTATCACCATTTATAATTGTAAACACATTCTTTGCACAATCATGCATAGCCCTATAATCATATTGCCAAGGTCTACCAAGCAAAAAATTGTAATCATTCATGTCCATAATATCACACAATACTTGATCTTTATACTACCCAATCTGGAAATCAACAAGGCACTTCTCCCTCACTTCCAAATCATGCTCACCTTGCAACCAACCAATCCTATAAGGATAAGGATGTCTTACTCTCTTCAATCCAAGTTTATGAGCCATATGCTCAGCAACAAGGTTATCAATACTACAACCATCCATAATCACCTTATAGACTTTGACACTAGACTTATGATGAGTCCTAAACAAATTAGTCCTTTGAAAAGATTTTAGTGTCCTTTGACCAACCAGTACTCACAGAACTAGCAAACTCTCTCCTTGCTCAAGTTGACTACCACAGTCTTCAACCTCATTCACAACAAAAACTCTTCTATCATGAGACTTATGTAGAGACTCATAAGCTATATGTCCCTTTTTATGATATCTAAAATAAGTACCCTTAAACTCACCTCTAGCCATCCTTCTCTTTTGATCAACAAGTTTTGGTTCATCTTCTACACTCAGTTTGGCCTTTATCGAGTAGTCCTACTTTTCCTTTCCTCTGGAATTACGTTGACTTTTCCTTTTCAAATTACCTTCTACCTTCATGGCATACTTATAAGCATTCTCAACCAAATAAATCTTCAACATAACAATCTCATCTTAGATATTGATTCTCAAACCATTAATGTACTGAGCTACCTTCTTCTTTGACAATTCTTTATGCCCAGACCGAATAGTCAACTTCTAGAACTCCTTGGTATAATATTTTATAGTCATGTCTTTCTATTTCAAATTTGGCAATCTATTGAATAACTCAAGTTCATAATCAATAATAATTAACTTAGCCTTTAGCTTAGTTACCATCAACCTCCCTCTAGTGATCTTCATTCAATCTTCCTCATCTCTATCTCTTTGTAGTTCTTACCACCAAAGAGTAGCATGTCCTTTCAACTTAGTTTGTGCCAACCTTACTTTGAGTGGATCCTCAATTTTCTCAATCTCAAAGTACTTAGTCTTTTAATTTACCAATCTAATCAAGTAGGTCTTTAGGATTCAAAATGCCTAAGAAATTAGAAACCTCCATCTTATGCTTCAACTTCAATTAAGATCCAAGCCTAACAAATTGACTAGCCCTATTTCTGATAGGTCTTTTCACATGATTAGTTTTGTCCCCACCACTCAATCTAGAAGCTTCAAAGTCTTCAACAACTTCCTCATAATCATCTTTAGTACCCATATGGTGAGGCACACAACCTATAACACTTATGATTTAAGCTATCATATCACTCTTCATCAACATCATCTTCTCTAAGATCCTTGCTTCCACAACATCACATGGATCATCAATCACCCTAGGGTTCAATATTCTTGGAGGCATCTTCCAAATCTAAAAGATCAATCAGCTCCACAAGATCAACCTTCTCTTCTATCCTTTACCCAACTCTTAGTGCAAACTACCTCTAGTTTGACATTTGGTCTATACACTCAGGAACAACTAGCTCTGATACCATGTGATGCAGCAAGATTCCAAGGGTGCCCATACATGAGGTAATCTGGATCCTGCAAAAAGCCACATGATAGAAACATAATACAAGATACCATATTTGATACCAATTCTTAACACTTTATTCATAAAATAATTATTTACACACAATGCACCCAGTTGTAAGGCCTTTCAAGTTTTGGCCCAAATAGAATAGCAATTACAAAAATAGTTCTAAAGATCCCTCAAGATCAAATCCCAACACTAGCTATTCTAGATCCACACTCTGGTATAAACCTCCAAGGAAGATCTCAACTTGTGTGCACAATCCCAACAAGCAATCTCCTTGTTTCCCAAGCCTCAGTTACTAGCCGTTCTCTTAAATTTTTCTCTTCTTTCTCTAAGCTAGATAAATCTCACTTAAGACTCCACAAAAACCCCCTACTTATACCTAAATAAGCCACAAGTTGGCCTATTCCATTAAAAATTAAAATAAACTCTTATATTAAATATATCCTTAAGCCACAAGTCAATTACAATACTCATTAACTACCTGCAACCCAAATTAAATCCTAAAAGTTGGCTCATAAACAATTTTGGAAACAAAAAATTCAAGACTAAACCAAGTGTCAGTGAAAACCATGTCAAGTGTTAGCATTCCACTAGACATAACTAAGCTCCTTCATTGATCAAACATCAATATGTGTTGAGTCCTCCAAAAATAACCAAGCCCCTTCATTGAGTACCAAGCTCCCAGTGTACACTAAGTACCATAAGCATCACTGAATGTCTTTATTAGGAAAGTCACTCAATTAATATAGCAACTACCAATTATCCAGTAATGATTGAGTACCACCACTTCACTGATTGAGTCCTCCAACTCCAAAGCTAGAACACCCCAACATGAAGGGTTGCTAGCCAACAAGGGATGCTCCTACATCACTTTCATTTCAAGTGTTCGCATCTACTAGTTGCTTTTATTTTATAGGCACATTAAAACCCATTAATAAGGTTCCATTATTGATAGGAGAGTATGATCTTCATCTTCTTGGTAAATTAAAAATCTTGACTCATCATTGGTTCAAGAAAATGGGTCGTATGTTCCAATCTTTTGTTGTTTTAATTAATCCACTTCACATATTTTGGGGGAGCATTAGACAATAGGAAAATATGCTCTTCACCTCTTGGTGAATCAAGAATCTTATCCCCCTTAGTTTGGATCTATTTTGGTCAATCTCCTAGTGATATTTTACCTTTAGAGGGCCTATTAAAAGTGGAAAGATGCCAATAGGAACTACCCAATATTGGAACAAGTAAAACCCAACTAATCTGACCTACTATAATAAAAAACTCTTGACAAAGGTAAAATCCTTAGGGGGCATAATACTTGACTTCACTTAGTGAGATTACTTATGGGATTGTGACCATGAGTAAATTGCTAAGTACATATGCTTCAGATACTATTATGGTCATGAGACCTCCATCCCATTTTTAGTGCAAGAGGGGTGTTATGAATGAAACCTTGGAATTTAGAGACCACCCTATTTTTCCCCTCAATATCTTGGTACAAGGATTGATCCTAGTGGACTACCCAAATCACCCCAAGATTCAACTTACCATATGTATTCCTTTAGATGTCAGTAACCCATTAATGAAAAAGCCAATATCTACTATGGACAACCACTTTATGTGAGGAAAGGGAGCATCAAGTTGTGGGACAATTTATTGAGTAATGAGCCATGTCCTTTAGGTGGATATTTTTTAAATGTATCTTCAAATGTGCTAGACTGATAGAAATAATTTGAACATACACAAAACAATAGTTCATAGGGTTTTTTTCTTTCAAAATTCCCAAGCATTTGTACTAGCAAGGTTTGTTTTTCCCTTGTCCAATTTCTTGAAGATGTGTGTTTATGTCATAACTACTTTCAAAATTTGCTACTTTTCTATCAAAATTGTAACAAAATTCTTCTATCAGAGTCACATTGTCAAATTTGGTCAAAAAGTTTAGTCGTACTTAGGTCTTTTAGGAATGAAAGCTCACAAAATTATCTCTATTGGTTAATTACCATATTTCCTCCATAAGTATAATACAATACTTTGTTAGGATAAACCATGGGCAGAACTAAAAACTACATGCAAATATAACCAATAACAAAAATAATAGATCAACAGAAATGAATAGAAGGCACCAAGATTTAACATGGTTCACCCAATCCCTAGGCTATGTCCACCAAACAACAAGTCTGATCTTATTACAATCCAATGATTACAACCTGATTACAATCCATAATCCCTTGCAGCTCAATACTGCTGCAAGAACCAATTTCACATCATAACATAATAAAAAATACCTAACCCTAAACCCTTTTATACAAGTATTTTATTCATTTTAGGGTTACAACATGTCGGCCATATGTTGGCCATAATATGTTAGCTACCATGTCGGCCACGGCTCAAACCCCACTATTTATGAAGTATGTACAATACTTTCCTGATCAGTCACCATAATCTAACATACTTCTAGTCTCTGCATATTATAATACTACCTCTCAAACTTTTTCATACTTATATATGCATCCTTTTGTATTTCCATTCAAAAAATATTACAAATCATGAAACTATCATATTGCTTCTAATTAGGAACTCTCATATGAAACTCCTAGTTGTTCTACTATCATCCTTCCTCCTAAACTTTGTTTCTTGGTCTTTGAATCTATAATATTTTACTTCGATTTCATTCTTGGATGATTTAGGGATGTCTATACTTGATCATGTTGTGTCTTTAGTCTAAATTTTTCATGTTTAGGTCTATTTTCAGCTTAAAATGATCACTATCTTGGTTCATTTGTTATATAATTGATTTGAAGGGTTAATCACCTATCATCTCTCTTTCTCTATCTAATTGGGTATTTGACTACTTGCCTAGCTCTTGACTTGAGTTTCTGGTTTTGTAAGTTTTATGGATAGTTTTCTTCACAAATCAATCTCTCATTTCTATCTCTATTTGACAAGTGAACATCTTTATTTTATGAGTTTGGACTCTAAGTGCTTTGTCCTATCTTGCTAAGCTGAAAACTATCTCTTACATTTTGGTTACAACTAGGTTCCAACTTGGTCAAGGAAGTCGTGCATCTTTTAGCTTTAAAGAACTACCCTCTCCAACTAAGCATCCATGTAAGATACAATTTGAGGTGGAACCTATTTTTGATGAAGTAGAGGAAGACAAATTTGCCACTTGGTACAATCTTCATAGTCACTTTGGTAGTTCCTAGGATACTCCACTTGATACCCCTAAGGCTGAAAATGGCATGTCTTTCATCATGAATTAGGAAGAGAGAAACCAATGATTAGATAAATTATATTCATATGGAGAAGAATAAATAGAAAGACATAAGAAATCCTACCAAGACAAACAAACAAGAAATACTTGAAAAAGAAAGACAAGTGGTTGCTAGGATGAATTCTCACATCTTTCAGGAAAATAATACTCACAATGCTATTATTGATGGCTTTGGAAATAATCACATTATAGTAACTTTGGAAACCAACATGATAACTCTAATTATAGAAATCCCTTTGCAGACTTTGGTAACAATGGAAACAACACCCCTCCTGGGACCCCAAGGTCTCATCTTGAGGGCTATATGTCTCCACCTAGACATTCCCACCATGAACAACCTTCACATAGGTCACAACATGGGATTGAGATAGACAATGATGTTACTAGTGAAGACCTCATGAAATTCCAATAAGATGACTACCTTCAAAGACTTATGCTTAAGGCTTTGGAATGAAATGGGGATCAATATTCACATACTTAACTTCTAGAGGATGGAAAATACCCAATGACTTTGATGTTCAAAAATTATTCAAAAGAGGGAACCTACTAAAACTGATAGCTTAAGGAAACAATTCCAAGACCAAAAAAAAAAGAGAAAAAGAAAAAGAGAAGCCTAAGTCTTCATTCACCATTGAATCTATATGTTCTCTTCCTTTTGATAGGTTTCTATATCATGCCTTTTCTATGAGATGGTAAGATCCCTAAACATGACCAATGGACTTATGAAGCTAAATTTGTGTCCTACCAGATGTGCCAAAAATTGTTGACACAAAATTATGCACCCTTGCTTGAGGTATGACCCTCAAGAAACCTTGTATACATGGAAACAACCTCTAAGTGTGGGACTTTCTCTTTGAGGCTAAATCTCTAGAGAAGGTTGGCTTCCTTACAATCAAAATGCATCTACACTACCACTTAAGAAGAAAAGGGAGAAGGAAAACATAAATTATAAAAAGTAGAAAGGGAAAGGGGGGGATGCACCAAGATGGAACTGTGGTTACAAATCTACCCATAACTACACAAAACATTAATGAAACACTCCAATACATAGATTTAAACTCTAATCTACCTTCAAAGAACTCACATATAGGTTGGAAATTGATTGGGTGCTAAAAAGAAGGAGAAACATCACAACAAAACACTTCATCAGCAAACTGAACACAACATGAAAACCTTAGAAACTAGAAAAGAAACATTCACTACAAGGATTTAGACATGCACAAATAATAAATGGAAAGAAGAGGTACGAAATGGAGCTATTTCATTAATGGAAGGAAAAAGTTGTAGAGCATGATGCTTCTACAAAATACAAGTAGAGAAGAACCCAGAAAACATATTTACAACTTCCTTTTAAACAATTCAGGCATAACTCTAATTTAACTATGGAGTTCAAACCCCAACCAAGATGGATTTGAGTTACAAAGAAGGAAATAATTGAGAATAAAAAAGAAATGAAGTGCACTTTCTTGTGGAAGTGATAGGAAGAGAAAAAAATGATGAATCCAGCCGTAAGAGATCAAATTCCCAAATATTTGATCATTTCATGCATTTAGGAGGCATGAAGGGCATTGGTGTCATGCAAAAAAGGTCCAAGAAATTACTTAACATTGAGGAATTGGCCCTGGTAGCATACCATAGTCACAAGAAGTCAATTCACATCATTATAGAAAAAATGTAGGGAGGGATAATATGATGTGTTATCCATCCAAAAAGTGTAGGGTTGGCCATGGGGAAAATTTGGTTTTCCTGAAAATAAATATTGGTTGTTAATGTAGATATTCCCTTTGAAATAGATGGCCCAGATGGTGAGAGAATATCCCCAACAAGAGATTTAGTCACCATGGTTAATGTAGATCTTCCCCTCAAGATGAATGGCTTAGATGCATTGAGGAGACTTCTTCTAATGAATGAATATGTTGCAGATGTTGATCAAGATCCTTCCTTCAAAATGGATGGTTGTGATGTCGCATGAAATGAAAACCTCCACCACATGGCATAATTTTGGGTTTCAAAGTATAGAGATAACACTATAGCATGAAGAAATATCAAAATGAAGATGTGTGATAGGGCATCATGTTCTTGTGAGGATGAATAGATATCATGTAAAAATATTGATCTCATCCACATGTGTATGAAACCCTCAACCCCATTAGCTACAAACATGGAGGTGCGTGGACCAATCATGGACAAAAAAACTCTATCACCCATAGACCCATAGAAGTTGAGCTAGCACATGTAGACAAATCAACATTGACATAACTTTGCAAGGAATCTAGACCACTGAAGATCTCCTAGATTGGATATCACTACTTGGTTGAATGGGGGAAAAAATAGAGAACATTCTTGGCAACTCAGAGGGGATGCTTTACTGCTAAGCATAGGATTAGTGGCCCTAAGAGATCCATTGGTCATAGAGTCACCAAAAGAAAAAGACACCATCCCACCTACAACATGACAAAAATTTGCCTCTACAACTAGAAAAATTACAAAAAATTCTATATCCAAGATGGAATAGTTGTGCTCATGCACTTCTTGGAAAGCAAAACAAATACCTACTCTAATATGTACAAGTATTCATAATTAAAAAAATCAAACAAAGCCATTGATTGGCTTGTTGAAGTAGCTTCCTTTCCTTACAAGTTAATTTGTTTTCCCATGCACATGGGAAGCTAGATAGATCAGGAAGTATGAAAATCATATTGTTGCATGTAATACCTTCTTACCAATGCTGAAAATATTGAAGTTTTCTAGCACTGGGGCATTATCCTATTGAGAAAGACTTGCTTGCTCCTTCTTGTGAAACAATTCCTCATGATCTGGAATGACCATGACTGGGGGCAACTTGCATTTTTGCAGAGCTAGATGCCTAATGAGGGCATCCTCTTGATGTTGTTGGAACTAAGCAATCAATCTTGACTATGTGGTACTCTTCAACCTCCAAATCCTTATGGTATAGTTAATGGTGTGTGTGTTTCTTCATGTTGTTGTTACAACATATGTTCCTCTCCAAGCCCATGGGAATCATTTTAAACAAGAAGTTACAGCTCCTAGACTTATGTAGGCTCTTGTGATGTGAAAGAAAGAGATGGATGTGCCTCTTTAGATGTCTTTGTTGTAGAAAATACCATGCTCATCAACTCTTTATTAATCAAGAGTTGCAACTCTTTCCTGCATTCATCCTTTTGTGCATCCAACTCCCTTGCAATAATTTCCCCATGCTCTTGTTATTCCACTTCCAACCATTTTGTAAGCTCTACCTCAAACTACCTCCATTGTACTTCTATTATTGTAACAATATTTCACACTCTAGACTATGTGTTGGCTCATGAGAAAAAACATGTACCTCGTGTACTTGGGGCAGCCTAGGCAATGTTTATTTCTCTACCATATCATGGGAAACCTCCTACTGCAATACATGGTTTGACTTTTCTCCCTTTTATAATAGTCCCTCAAGTTCCACCCTAGGCTCAAAAGACAATTTTTGTTCCTCAAGAATAGGAATAGCCTCATTGTTCTTTTCCTCCATGACCCCTTGGTTCAACACATGCTCTTCAATTAGCAACCTCTCTTGTGTCATCTTTGATGTGGGCAAAGGCATGTTCAGTTCGTCAACAATGAAGAAAAGAAAGTAATCATGTGCATGCTCACCATCATTGACATGTGGAGGTGTCTGAAGAATAGGCTAAGCTTTAGGGACACTTGAAGTGGAAATTTGAGGAGGTTTTTTTTGTCTGAATCTAGAAAATTTTCTCTTTGGAGGATCTTGTGCTTTAGCTTCTTGTATTTGGTAAAGCTTAAGCATTGCCTCCTCCTCAAATTGCCTCTTTCTTATTTCCTCCTCTTGCTACAACCTAAGGAGGGTCTAGTGAGCTTCAACAAAAATATTAAGGGCCTCAGACACCATGCTACAAACATGAGGAGCCTTTTCCCACATCTCCTTCTCATTGCACAAATCATCAAACCAAGAATTTATAATGAGCATAACATAAGCATAATCCCCACAGTCAGCATCCTCATAAGAATTATGAACATATTCAAAAAAATAATCTATGTTAGAAAATCCAAGGGCCAAATTATTTATGTGGTCATAAATCTTTGCTACCTTTAACTTTGGATCATTATAGGGTTCTATGAAAGACTTAGTAGGTTGGTCATTTTATGCCATAGGGGAAGCCAACCTTAAGGAGGAATCAACATATGGGCTTGATTTCTTCTTCCTCTCTTTTTGCTCCTGGAACTCTTGGACTGTGATGAACTTGCAAGGGAAAATCTCAACACATTCATGGCCAAAAATAATATGAAGGTTTGGGGTAAAACAATCCTCTTCATCATATGAGGGAAAATAGGAAGAATCTCTATGAAGTGGGTCCATGATAAAGCATCTAAGAAAATAACTTTATAGAAATCTTGAGGAAACATAAAAATTGAAAATCATACCAACACTTGGTATGTTGAAATTGATAGATTCATAGAGTCACCATGGTGTTATATGAATTCCTGCAAAGGCTGATTGCACTAAGAAAAACACCCAATTTCTCAATGAATAGGTCACATATTGGTTGACTAGCGAACTTATGAAGTTGAATCTATGTCCCACCAAGCATGCCAAAAACTATTGACATAAAAGTCTGCACCCTTACTTGAGGTATGACCCTTAAGATACCTTGTGTAACATGGAAACAACCTCCAAGTGTGGGACTTTCTCTTTAAGGATGAATCTCTAGAGAAGGTTAGCTTCCTTACAATTAGGATTCATCTACACTACCACTTGAGAGGAAAATGGATAAGGAGAACACAAATTTTAAAAAGTAGAAAGGGAAAGGGGGTAATGCACTAAGATAGAACTATAGTTACAACTCTATCCATAACTACACAAAAGTTCAATGAAACACTTAGATACACAAATCTAAACTCTAATCTACCTTCAAAGAGATCACATGTAGGTTAGAAACTGATTGGGTATTGAAAGAAAGGAGAAACTTTACAACACAACATGCAAACCTCCTAAACTAGAAAAGAAACATTCACTATAAGGCAATAGAAATGCACAAATAATGAATGGCAAGAAGAGGTATTAAATATAGCTATTCATGAATGGAAGGAAAAAGTTGTAGAGCATAATATTGTTGCCAAATACAAGTAGAGAAGAACTTGGAAAACATATTTACAACTACCTTTTAAAGATTTTAGGCATAACTTTGATTTAACTATGAAATTCCAACCTCAAACAAGATGGAGTTGAGTTGTAGAGAAGGCAATAATTGAGAATCATAAATAAATTTGATCGTGAAGTGCACTTTCCTATGGAAGTGATAGGAAGAGAAAAAAATGATGCATCTAGTCATAAGAGGTCAAACACCTAAATATTTGATCATTTCATGCATTAGAGAGACATGGAGGGCATTAGCATCATGCAAACCAGGCCCAAGAAGTCACTCAACATTAAATAACTGGCCTTGGTAGTGTGTCGTAGCTGCAAGAAGTTGCTTCATGCCACTTTAGAAAAAATGTGTAGAGGGATAACATGACTTGTTATCTACCCTTAAAATGTAGGGTTGACCATGGAGGGGAATTTGGTTTTCCCAAAAATAAATGCTAGTCATCGATGTAGATCTTCCCTTTGAAATGGATGGCCTAGATCATGAGGAGATCTCCCCAATAAGAGATTAAGTCACAACTATTGATATAGATCTTTCCATTGAGATGGATGACCCAAATGTAGAGAGGAAACTCCTCCCAATGAAGGATTAAGTTACAATCATCAATCAAGATCCTTCTTTCGAAATGGATAGCTAAGATGTCACAAGAAATGGGACCCCCTACCACATGGTGCAATTTTGGGTTCTGCAGCATCAAGGAAATGCTACAGCATAAAGAAATTCCAAAATGGAGACATGTGGCAACATCTCACACTTTCAAGAGGATGGGAAGATAGTACATGAAAATATGAGAGTCATTGATCTAGTAATCATAGTAGAGAAGGAAGTAGATAGCATGAAAGGTGTAACCCCTACCACCAGGCACAATTTTGGACTTTAGAGCCTCGTGGAAACACCATAGTATGAAGAAATGCCAAATTGAAGATGCATGGTAGCATCTTGTGTTTTCATTAGCTTGAGTTATTACTCCACAAAAATACAAGATTTGTTGATGGGCTTTTTTGTTTGACAGAAAAGATAATGATCTTTTAATCTTTCATGGAATCTTCATCATCAATCTATACATGTGCATATTGGGTTGACTTAAACACCATAGATGATACATGACCACCTAAAGACACATGGCATGATTTTAGGTTTTGGAGCATCAGAGAAGTGTTGTGGCATGAAGAAATGCCAGAATGAAGACATGTGGCAGCACCTCATATTCTCATAAGGATGATTAGATATCACATGAAAACATGAGTTTCATTGATCTTTATAGCATGTATATAAAACTTTGGACCCCATCAGCTACTAACATGGAAGTACATGGACCAATCATGGACAACAAAACTCTATCACCCATGGACCTACAAAAGCTAAGCTGGCACACATGGATGAATCAACATTGACATGACTCTGGAAGGAATCCAACACACTAAAGATCTCTTAAATCGAATATCACTACTAGGCTAAATGGGGGAGAAAATAGCCAATAGTAAGCACAAAGTGAATTTATTATAATTTTGAATAATGATGTTTGATGTGTTTGCCAAGCTATTGATCTAAAATTTTATGAAGCTAAATTTGGTATAAAAGTGTTTTAAGGCCTATAGGATAACTAGTTATAATTGAATCACAACCCCCCCCCCCACGACTCTCAGTTATCTAACAAAAGGACTTACAAAACATTGAATAGAATATCACCATGCAATAGATTTACAAATAAAACTTGTTAGGTCTACTTGGTAAAGAGATATTTTTCCACAATGGTTAGAGAGTAATAGTGAAATGATCTATTTAGAATAAAATAACCTTTTCTTATTCAAATCTCTATTTTTTTCATCCTCTTTCCTTTTATCACCATCTTTCTTCCTTTTGTCTCCTTCTAGATGATCCACTCACATATCAACTTGGTGCTTCACTTGTTTGATCTTCACAATGTAGTTCTATTAAGTTATCCTCTTGCTATCAACTTTCTTCTTTAGGTTCATTAGCAAAAATGTACAATGTATTAACCCCTTAGATAGATTTTTTTTCTATTTCATGAGATTCTTCTATGTTTTTCCACTTAGTCACAATCATATGATCTTCATTCAATTAGATTCATTGAATCTAGACACTCAGGTATTCATTCCTTCACTTTGAACTTTATACTTCAATTCAAATCATCACATCCCCTTCATCAGATCTTCTTTGAATTTCTCCAGGTGTAGATCTCATAAATAAATTCATCTTTATCTTTGAAACTCTTGAACAATCTTTATTTACATCAAATGTCAGCCTCAAATTAATTATTTTCCAAACTATTCTTCCTTTCCTTGCTTAGTTAACACTACATCCACTCGGTCAATAATATACTCAGTTAACACTATTTTTTACTTCTTAAACATGTGCTTAGTGAAAACTATAATAGCTTGGTTAATATTGATTTCTTCATTCATTGACCAAACTATCTTACTTATAAATGATCTCAACACTTAATCAAATCATGTAAAACAAGAAAACCAACATTACACTATCCGAGTATAACTCATCAAGTTCCCATTGAATTCCGTACACTTAACAACACCTACATCATCATTATAATTTCTTCAAAACATTTTCATCAATCAATGATATGACACTCTACTAAATTAGCAATATGTCTAACCAATTAAGGATTGACATCAATTACACCATAACAATTGATATGACTCTTTCACATACATTATCAACATTATTAGTTGGGGTTAATAATATTCCCCTTTGGCATTTATGGAAACACGTTATTACATATTACATTAAGACATTATGAAAACATCTTCATCTCTTTGTCTTCATCATGTACTCTATAACTCCATGATCTCTTATCTTTATCAAGTTCTTTTACTTAGTCTGTAACTCATGACTCCACCATTAATATGCTCCCCCTTAGGATATACTTCATTATTCAACAACAACTTCAACTTATTCTTCCCTTTGAAAGCCATAATCATCTGCATACATCATCATCTCTATTTCATCTTACTCCGCCTTTGACATTACATCATTTTCCTTTAACTAATTCTCTTACTATGCACACATCTAATCCTTTAACTATATCTCTTCTTTTGTTTCATACGTTTCATCACTCACCCTTATTGTACTTCTCAATTTTTTTTTACACACATCACTAATCACTTCCCCTTTGACAACAATGTGAAAGGTAACTATAAACTTCAATGAGAAACTTATAAAACCTTGTATTTATAATTTGTACCTTGCATGTACTAATTACATCTACTTCATTAAAAACATTTTCACAACTCTAGGACCTCTACCAAAGAATGAACTCCTCCATTAACTCATTAAAGATATTCTGATGATCCATGAATTGATGCAACATGCATCTTCACTTAGTGAGTCTTGGATAGGGAAAGACCCCTAAATTAACTCTTAGATACTCAAAAGAATCCTTAGTAAATGGATTTGTGAATATATTTTCTATCCTTTCCTTGGACTCCACATACTTTAGTTTGACTTAATTTTTTTTGAACATTCACTCTTAAGAAGTGATAACTGATAGATATGTGTTTTTTCTTTGAAGGTGTCATAGGGGTCTTTGATATGTTAATAGAACTTGTATTGTCATAATATATAGTAACAAGTTTAGTGACTTCCATTTACATACCTTCAAAAAATTTCTTGATCCATACAATATTTGAACAATTAATTTCAGAAACAACATACTCAACTTCAATAGTAGATTTGGGAATACAACTTTGTTTCTTTCTTATCCACATTGTCAATCTTTCTCCTAAAAAAAATCCTCCACATTTTCTCTTTTTTCATCAATATTTCTTACCCAGACAATATCAATTTAAAATATTAGCTTAAAATCACCTTCTTTCTTATAACATAATCCTTAATCTTCTATCCTTTTCATATAACTGAATATTCTTTCTATTTTAGTCATATGTGTCTCCTTAGGATTGGCTGAAAATCTTGCAACTATCCCAATTACATGTGCAATATCAAGTTTGTTGTGAACTACATACTACAAATTTAGAATTATTGATATGTACTATGTCTAATCCACTTTAGCTAAGTTATCTTCCTTACACAATTTACATCCAGTGACCATAGGGGTGCCAACTGGTCTTGACTCATCCATGCCAAATCTTTTCGGAATCTCCTTTATGTATTTAGATCGAGTCACATATATACTCCTCTTTTGTTTGATGAATGTACAAACTAATAAAGAAATTAATCTCACCAAACATAGACATTCCAAATATTTTACTCATTTGATCATAAAATGACTTACACAACAAATCATTACCTCCAAATATTATGTCATCGACAAATATGTCCACTATTAGGACCTTATCTTCAACTTCAATTTTCAATTATAGGATATTTTTATCACTTATTCTAACAAGTCCAATTTTTATATAATATGAATGCAATCTTTCATACCATACTATTGGTACTTGATTCAATCCATAAAGGCCTTTGTTTAGTTTAGATACCAAGTGCTTCTGATTTGGCTCTAAAAGTTTTTCAAGTTGTTCAATTGAGACCTCTTCTTCTAGAATTCCATTTAGAAATAAAGACTTAACATCCATTTGATAGACTTTGAATCTCTTGTAAGAAATATATTCCAATAATGTTCTAACTCCTTCCAATCTTCCAACAAGTGCAAAGGTCTCTTAATATTCAATTCCTTCTTCTAATGCATAACCTTTACAAACAAGTTTGGCCTTATTCCTCACAACTTCTCCTTTCTCATTCATCTTGTTTCTGAATATCCATTTATTTCCAATTGCATTTTGTCTTTAGGTCTCGGTACCAATGTCCATTTAATTTTCTTCTCAATCTGATCTATCTCCTCATTCATAGAATTGATATAATCATCATTATCAATTGCATCTTTTAGAGTTCTAGGCTCAAACTTAGTAATCAAACATGTATTGTCACTCAACTTAATTCTTGTCATGAATCCAACACTCTTGTCTCCAATAATTTCATATTGTAAATGGTTCCTTTTAACATACTTTTCTGAAACAATCTTAGTTCTACATTCACTATAATTATCATCACTCGGTTAGGGCTCAAGATTCTACTCAGGGTGCTCTATATGTGCCTTGGGTAATGCAAATAGTTGCATGGTTACTCTTTGTTGTTTCTCAGTGTACCATTGTAGTGACTTGGTTTTGTTCTTAGGTACTATATTAGGTGCTCCATCTTACACATATACAAATATGTTGTAATTTATTGGCTCTTTCTTTCTCTCCTCATCATTATTATTTGTAAACTCATCAATTCTTATATTTTCACTTTCAATCATGGTGTCAGACACTTTATTCAAATATTTATAGGCCTTGATCCTAGTAGAGTAACCAAGGAATATACCTTCATCTCCTTTTGAATAAAACTTTCAATTTCTTTAATCTTTATGAATATAACACCTGCTTCAAAATATTTTAAAATAACTTTCACTTGGTATGTGACCATACTAGAGTTCACATGGTGTGTTGTTTGTGATTTTCTTTAACTGAACTTGATTGAGGGCATAAAAAAAATTCTTATAGATTCTCTCTAGAATGTTTGTGCAACTAATTTTTCAATTAGTAGTGTTCTAGCACAACTAATAATAGATCTATTCCTCCTCTCTACAATACCATTCCATTGTGGTGTTCTAGGTGTAAATAATTTCCTTCTAATTCCATGATCAATACAATAGTTAGTAAATTCATTAGACATGAACACACCTCCTCTATCAGATCTCAAACATTTCAATTGTTTACCAAATTCCTTTCAAATCATAGCTTTCTACCATTTGAACATATCAAATGCATAAGATTTGAACCTCATAAACATTACAGTCATCATTCTTGAGTAATGATAAACAAACAGAATAAAGTATGTATTACAATAGTAACTCTCAAATTTCATAGGAGCACACAAATTAGTATTAACCAATTATAGAATATCTGTAAGAATTTTCCTAAGGGAAAAATTCACCTAGGAACTAAGAACTCAAACACAAGCACACAGTAGACCAAAGAGAGAGAATATGATCAGAATAACAATGTATTCAATAACTTGTTCATCAAAGTACACTAGGAGTGCTTGAATATAAAGCCCTCATAAGAGCTTCTAGAATGCATAGAAGTTAGCATCACGATGTGTCATACAACCAAGCACATGTCCACCAGATATGGGTTATCCTCCATTAAGCATGGAAGTAAGTGCAGTGATGAGAGGATAAGTCTACAAGGGTGTGACACACAAAACAGTGTTGTAGACACCATGTGCTTAAATAGAGTTGCGTACTCCTATGTTGTCTACATGAAAACTCAAAAGGTGTGCAAACTCCTAAGTGTCTCACAAATAAAAATAATAAAATAATGCAAAAACCTAAGTAAACTTAAGTAAGTGTAAATAGTAAAGTGCATATTTACACCAACACCCCCCTTAAGTGCAACTTAGGGGAATGCCCTTAAGCTTACGAAACTAGGATGAAGATGCATGATGGGTCTCAGCTACTAGGCCATATTAGGTACCCATGTACATAATGAAATGCAAATCTCTCATAAAGCAGGGAAAGAGGGAAAACCTCATGGGAAAAACTCTCCCCCAAAAAGAGAGATAGAGAAGGATGCATCGATGGATGGAGTAATCAAGACCCACCCATTATTACATACATCTAGTATATACATAAGAGAATGAGAGAAGGAAGAGAGACAGAATAGGCTCCCCCCCGAAAAGAAGAATGCAAAGAAGTGAAAGCTACTCCAATAAAGAAGCTGGTACATGAATGTAGAATGGTGTTCCTCCCCTTAGGAAGAAACAATTCCAAAGGTACAATTCTGAAGATATGTGTTGGCCCTAAAACCTGCTCAAGTATCCCTATATTGATGCTGAAGTTCACCTCTTCCAACTATGTTGAAAAGAATGAATGCAAATCTAGCAAGGATGTCTGTTGAACCTGTTCCACTGAACCATCTATCTCCTTAACTGACAAAGAGCTCTCCCCTAATTGCTATTCATAAGGATCCAGAATCACACCAACCTGAGTAGATTGATCATGTAGAGAATGGACATGAGGGTCAAAGTGAGCCCTCGCAACAACTGTAGAAGAATCATCATCAATGAGAAGATGTAAGTCCTCAAGTTTGTCTCCTAATTCAACTAAAGCTGGAGCTGGAAGACAAGATGTACCATGTTGTGATGGACCTTTCACTGTGGCAATATAAGCATGTGGACTTGACTGATGTGACCTCTCACTACAACTATCGATAGAACCCCACATGTCTATACCTGTTGAAGCACTATCGTTGGTGTCACTATCAGTTTCCACTATGTATGAAGTGTGAAGAGGAGTAGAGGATAAGCTTGGTGAACTTTCCTCAAAATGAACATCCTTCTCCAAAAAGATCTCATGAGTCTCTGGATCTAGAAGTTTGTAAGCCTTTGCATTGTCTTCATAACCAATGAAAGTACAAGGCCTAGGTGTCAATGCCTTGCAACTCCTAGAAGAAAGGTTTTCCCATGCTAGACAACCAAAGGCTCTAAGGTGACTCACAACTAGTTTTCTACCGCACCATGCCTCAAAAGGAGTCTTGGCATCTAAGGCTGGATGAGGAGACCTATTAAGTATGTGACTAGTACTGGTAATGGCTTCAACTTCAAGTGTAGGATCAAGAGACTTGGCGTTTATCATGCAACTTGCCATGGTCTTGAGAGTCCTAATCCTCATAGATGCAACATCTGTCTTGTGCGGACTAAATGCTGGTGAGTTCTGAAGATCAATCCCCTCAATTTTGCAAAAGTTCTTGAGTCTTCTGTCAACATATATGTTCTCATTATCCACCCTTAGTACTTTGATGGATTTCCTTGACTTCTGTTCAACATGAGTCTTGAAATCTTGAAGCTTATGAACCACTTTATTCTTATGATGAAGGAAGAAGACCCAAGTGAATCTCGAAAAGTCATCAACAAATATGAGTATGTAGCGGCCTTGGCTGATTGAAGTCACTGCAAAGGGTCCTGCTAACACCATGTGAACTAGTTGAAGAACAACTAGAGCTCGAGAAGACTTCCCTTTATCATACTTCTCCTTGAGATTCATATCCACTAAACAAGATGAACACTCTCCCTTAGAAAAGATAATATTAGGTAGACCTTTGAACATGTGTTTTGAGAAAAGTTGTTGAAGAAATCAAAAGTCAAGGTGACCAAACCTCTCATGCCATAAGTTGATGTTTAAAGTAGAGTGAGTTAACAAGGCTTGGGAAGGACTCTTAGGCACAAAGTGAGAGAAGGAATATAACCTCTTGTCATCATTGACTTTCCCCACTGCTACCAATGAATCATCTTTAAGACTTCACACCATCACTGAATTAGGAAGGAACTCAACCTTATGAGCATCTCCAAGGTGAGTGATTTGGTAAACTGATAGGAGATTGGAGCTTAGATTTGGAATGTAGAGAACATCTTTGAATTCCCCATCTTCCATTTCAACATGTCCTTTCCCTTCAACTTCCATCTTAGTATGATCTCCCACAAAGATGTGTGGTACCTTTGACTGCTTCAATGAAGAAAAATCTTCCCTTGAAGAACCCATGTGGTAAGAGGCACCTGAGTCAAGTATCCATTTCAAAGAAGAATTTGAGTTTACCATAAGTGCTTGACCTTTACCTTTTGAAGAGGTAGGTTTAGTATCCTTGGAAGTACCTAGCACTTGAATCTTGTTCTTCTTGAGTAGATTTTCTAACTCATCGATTCTTTTTGTCTTGCACTGATGCTCGTCATGATTTGGCTTTTTGCAGTATGCACAAAAGAGTTTGTCCTTCTTTTCATTACTTACCTTCTTGTTTGAAGAAGAACCGCCTTGTTGAGAGGAGGATTGTTGTGTCTTAGATTGTGTTTTCTGCTTCCACTATTGCTTTTTGTTGTTGCTTTTTCCCCCTTGACTAGATTTGTCATCATTACTAGCCACTAAGGCTTTGGTCTTAGATGACTTGAGAAGGCCAAAATCCACCAAGTGAGATTGTTCAACAATAAACATGTCTACAAATCCATCAAAGGAAGGCTTCTGGTAAGCAGATCCCATGGTTGACCTGTGAGTATTAAAACTTGAAACAAAGTTGGCGTACTTAGAAGGTAGCTTCTTCAGGATGTGATGAATTAACCTATCATCCTTCATGGGATTTCCACAATCTTTCAAAAAGTGCCCTATACTCATTGACTTTAATGATATAATCCTAAATTGTGTCATAATTCTTAGGATCCAAGAGAAGTAGATCATCTTCAATCTGAAATCCCTTTTCTTCATCAACTTTACCATACAACTGTTCAAGTTTATCCCAAGCTTCCTTAGATTCTAAACAATTTTTAATTTGAAAGAGAAGATCCCCATGTACACAACTCCTAGTTGCACCTAAAGCTTGTCAGTCTTGTCTTTGCCAATCAATGAGTTCTTTAGCATCAGTAGGTTTGGTAATTGTACCATCTAAATAAAGACTATATCCTTTTTCCATTAATCTACTCCATGCAATATCTTTCCATGTAGAATAGTTGTGTGAAGTTAGAGGAGGACATTTAAAACCCATGATGCAGAAATGAAAAGAGCACAATAGAGAGACACAAAAAACACAGTACACACCCCCCCAAAAGAGATGCTTTTGGCACTTTATAAGTAGTGTGTTTACAATGAGCCACTTGTCAAAATGAACAAAGTGGACTTTCTAATTTTTCTTTTACAACTGCCTTATTAGGCTAAAATCTATTACTTAAGCACTGTAGCTTAGTTTTACAACAATTTTGAAAAAGAATCAAATCTTTACAATGCCAAAGAAGGCCTAATTCTGAAAGTGATAAATTGGTCCACACAACCCTAGAATATAACTTCAGATCTAGAAAGTAGACAAAAAAATATGCACTTTCAAAAAAATAAAACCTAAAAAAGTGACTAGATGAGCCTATACGGAGCTTTTGAAGTTGCAAAATGTAGGATTATGTAGGTACAGTCACCAAAACAAGCAATTTTTGCAAAATTTGTGAACTAAAACTAGAAAACAACACCACTACTAGAAAATTTAGGAAATTTTACCCAATTTCAAAAAAAATTGCACCTAAATCGGAGTCCAGATGTCCAAGTTATGGGCTCACAAAGTCCAACTGCCAAACTAAAAAGCAATCTAGAGAGGGGTCTAGAGGAGAAACTGTGAGTCTAAATTTGATGGTCAAATGATAGTCAAAGTAGCTCTAAAATGCCTAGGAATGATGGTCAAACAATCGTCAAATTAAACCTAGCATTCTGATGACATCAACAAAAAAATCAACGCATGGGCTAATGTGGAAGGCTGACTGTATGTTTGTACTGTACGGAGTGACATGTGTCAAAATTGATACTACTGACATGGTGCTGTTGGGTTCCATAGATGATGTGGCAGTCCTAGTTGAGTTGTCACAAATGCGTTGTACACGTGTCAGAACTAGTT
Source organism: Cupressus sempervirens (assembly GCA_028749045.1). NCBI lineage: Eukaryota > Viridiplantae > Streptophyta > Pinopsida > Cupressales > Cupressaceae > Cupressus > Cupressus sempervirens. Next base: position 304,451,243 of record CM053792.1, on the reverse strand, counting down.
GACGTGTCTTTGGCAAGTAGGATACTTTAGCTGTCACTGCTGAGTAGGTAGTCTATGTGTTGTGTCAATGATATGGCAGGTTGTTATAGGTCTGTGTGGCCCTGTTACTGCTAGTGTAGAGGCAGTCGTGGGCAAGAATATTGAAGCTGCCAAAAAAGTAGGTCTTGCCGGATCTTCAATCACTGACGTCAAAAAAGTTTACGCGGATAGGATTCTGGGTGGGAGCAGAGGAAACAGTGGCATCGTGTTTCATTACATTAGTCCCACATTGTCATGGTGAGTTGTGAACAGGCCTTTTAAAATGAAAATGCCGCAATTCATAAAAAAAGAAAGAGCTGCCGAGTGAAGGAAAGTGTCGTCGGCTGAGTGCTTGGGCATCATCGAGAATGTGTGTGGCTTACCCGATTAGGCTTGCCGGTATAATTTGCCATCATTGGAGGATATCGAACTATCGGGAGGCATTATCACAATTTGTACCTGCACAAATTTGGTACAATCGAAAAAAAGCAAGGCTAAACCAAATTAAATATAACCTGCAATTAAATAAATTCCTCCAAATGATAGATCCGGGGGTTGACAGCCCAGGTCTATTAAAAAAAAAATCTCTATTGTGCACCCGAAAGGGAAAAAATAATTCTAAAAATTTGAAAAAAAATATGACGAAAATACAGAGAAAATACAGATTCGAAATAAAATTAAATCACATATCTGTGAAAAATGACCATACCCATACCACAAATTGGGGCCTCCGAGTTTCGATTTGCAAAAAAAATTTTCCTCACAATCGACTTTGAGCCAAAGTAGCCAATTTTATAGTCAATTTTCACCGGTTCAGCATTCTGAATGCAATGGCGACATCAAATTTGATGCTAGACACTCCCAATTTTTGTAGCACTCTAGATTCAGGCTGAGGTGATGAAGCAAGCAAGAGTTCTCGAATGGCTTGTGATGATAAAATCTCCAAGTTGTTCTGATACCATGTAAGAATTTGCCTAAGGGCAAAATTCACCTTGAAACTAAGAACTCAAACACAAGCACACAGTAGACCAAAGAGAGTGAGTATGATTAGAATAACAATGTATTCAATAACTTGTTCATCAAAGTATACTAGGAGTGCTTGAATATAAAGGCCTCAAGAGAGCTTCTAGAATGCATACAAGTTAGCATCATGATGTGTCATACAACCAAGCACATGTCCACCATTTATGGGTTATCCTCCATTAAACACGGAAGTAAGTGTGCTGATGAGAGGATAAGCCTACAAGGGTGTGACACACAAAACAATGTTGTAGACACCATGTGCTTAAATAGAGTTGCATACTCCTGTGTTGTCTACATGACAACTCAAAAGGTGTGCAAACTCCTAAGTGTCTCACAAATAAAAATAATAAAATAATGCAAAAACCTAAGTAAACCTAAGTAAGTGTAAATAGTAAAGTACGTATTTACACCAACAATATCATTAGATGAATATGACTTACTTGAAAAACTAGACTTTGTCATCTTATCAAGTTGACATTGTTACACATAGCATTATCATGTTTATGCAAGTTTGGTAAGCCTCTCACTTTCTTCTTTATACTCACTTGAACCATATTGCCAAATTTTACATAACAAAATATATTATGACATAACCATACATATTCAACTTTAGAAAATAGAAATCTACTTATAGTAGGATCTAGGTAAAATAGGTTACCTCTTATTTGTTTTCCAATTCCAATCAAGTCTCCATCAACGTCATAAATTTTCACTTTCCTATTCTAAAACTCTAATCGACGACCTATATTATTCAACTATGCAAAACTCAAAAATTTATATTGCAGACCCTGAACCCAATAAACATCAGCACATTGTATCTTATCATTCAACATCAATGAACCTTTACCTTTCACATGACATGGGACAACATTTCCAAGCTTAAAAAACCCTCCATCATATTCTTATAAATTATCGAAGTTATCTATATCATCAGTAATGTGATGTGAAAGACCACTATCAATAATCCATGTATTTTTTTTACTAACATGAGAAATAAGGGCTTTATCTTTTTCATACCTTTCCTCCTCAAATTCTTCATTAACAAAAACATACACTACTTCCTCACCTTGATTCTCATCATTAGAATCTGACTCGGTGTGTTCTTCCTCAACAATGTAACATGAGTTCTTTCCTTTGTCTTTGTAGTATTTGTTCCTTCAACATTTGTTCTCCTTCTTGTCATTCTTCTCACCACTACTCTTGTTAGGATAGCTAGCAGTAATATGACCAACTTTATTACATTTGAAATGCATCAAAGGCAATTTACCTTTAATTTTTTCTTTACTTTTGGTAGCCTCCTAGTCAATAGTGCTTCAAGCTCATCCATCTCCTTGTCATATGAATATGAATCACTATCATCCTTCCTACACTTATTTTTCTTCAAACTTATAATAGTTAGTGTCATCTTGAAGTTAATTTTGACTTTAGGTACACTATTACCGAAGTTACTTCATTCAAATATAGTCAATCTACTAACCAAAGCATCAAGAGTAAAGATATTATGAGGCATCAATCCAAATTCTTGAATAGTTGATACTCTAATATCATAGATAGGTAGTAAGGTTCTCAATTCTTTACTTATAATTCCTCCATCACTTATGTATCTTCCTACAACTTTGATAACACTAACCCCTTCCTTAATTTGGTTATTGTATTGGAAAATGTTTTATCCTTCTTTCATCCTTATGTCATCATACTTTCCTCTTAGGCTTCAACTTTAGCTCTCAACACATTATGATCTCCTCCATGGAAAAGTATTAACTTGTTCCACATCTCTTTAGCAGTAGCATAGTCTTTGACATCATTTAGAGAAGAAGCAATCTTGATCATCAAGTTGTTGTCTTCTTTCTTTTGTTTCATCTACTATCCTATCATAGGGTCAAGTGGTGGTGACCGATACTAGTTTTCTAGATAATGTAGTGCATAATCTCCAATTTTTGATAGGTACAATCTCATCCTACTTTTGTATGATGAAAAGTTATCCTTATTCAACTTCGGTACCTTTGTCTTATACATCTTCAAATCTTTGGCTTAAGGTCCTTCAAACTCTCTCCTTCAAGAACTCAAATTTGATATCCATTGTTACATAATTGAAAGGAGTGGATGAATCAATTATAACCAGTTATCCTATAGACATTCAAACACTTTTCATCAAAAGTAACATTTTAGACTTTCAAATTACTAGCTCGGTAAACAAGCTAATATTCACAATTTAAACTGATATAAACTTTGCACCAATATATTAACTTCATATACTAAGTATCAAAGTAACTTTTTGTATAAACTAAGTTGCAACAATAAACAATAAACATGAAAATTAGATGCAGCACAATAAGCATCCACACAATTTGACACAAGCATTTTAACATGGAAACCTTATTAAGGGAAAAAACACCTAAGACCAACAACCAAAAAATTTCAATCTTTTGAAGTGAGCTTTGTTAGGATTCAACCTTGTTAAAGGTTACATACACATTATTAATGTGACCTTATTAGAGGATTTTGACCAAAGATCATCTATACCTTATCCCTCATGAAATAACTATAGAGTGGCCTACTCTAAAGGAAATGCAAAACATTCAACAAAATGTCACCATAGAATGATTTACAAATAAGACTTCTTAGTTCCACCTGGTTAAGATATTTTCTACTACAATTAATGTTAAAGAGTGATAGTTAAACAATCTATTTAGAATAGAACTATCTTTTCTTGTTCATATCTCTATTTTGATCATCCTCTTTCCTCTATTCCTCCTCTTTCTTCCTTTTATCTCCTTTTGGATGATCCACTCACTTACACATCAACATAGCACATCACTTGCTTGATCTTCACAATGCAATTATACTTAGTTATCCTCTGGTTGTCAACTTTTTCTTCATCTTGATTAGCAATAATGAATAATGTGTTCATCCCTTAAATATAAAATTTTTTGTTGCTTGACTAGATTCTTCTATGTTTTTTCATTTAATCACAATCATCTGATCTTAATCTAGATCAAATTCATTAAATCTCGACACTCAAGTATCACTCCTTCACCTTGAAATTTTTTCTTTAATTCAAATCATCAAATCTTTTTTGAGTTTCTCTAGCTATAGGTCTCATAACTAACTTCATCTTATCTTTGAGAGTTCTTGAACAATCTTTATCTACATCAAATGTCAGCCTCAGATTAATTCTTTTCCAAACTATTATTCCTTTCCTTTCTTGGTTAACACTATTTTTCATTTCCTTAAAATATGCTTGGTGCAGAAAACTATAGTAGCTCGATTAATATTGATTTTTTCATTGACAAAGTTTTCTTTCTTATACATGAGCTCAAAACTTAATCAAATCAACATTATATTGTCAGTCTTGCTCATCAAGTGATATAACACTCTACTGAATTAGCATAATGTCTAACAATTAAGGCTTGACATCAATGACAACTTAGCAACTAATGTGAATCTTTCACATACATTAAAAATATTATCATTTGGGGTTAATAGCTTCCACTATCACATTTAGACACAAGGAAAACATACCTCCACTAGTGCGACAAAGGACCAAACCAAAAGGGGTTGGAGCTCGCTATTGCCAACACCTATGAGTCACTACGAGCCTTAGTGCATGTCCAAACCCACACCACCATATTCTCTATTAACAATATCATCAATGCGCTTTGTCCATTTTCGCTCAAAACATTCACTAATCATATGCAAAATATCCTCCTTCCTATTAGCCACCATTAGAACCAAAGTAAAAAATAGAGAATAGATATCTAAGTTCAAAAAGGGTCTCCAATCATGGTCTAGGAAATCCTCCCCAAAGATCATCACCATCACCTCTAGGAATTCTTCCTTGTCTATCTTGAATAGATTGTAGAGGCACTTAACCATGACTAATTCCTTAAATGTTGGAATCTCCCCTGAAGTTTGCAAGGAAAAGTTGGTTTCCATGTCTCCCTGCCTTGAACTCTATAGTCCTCACAACTCTATTCAAAAATTACAAGTGTAAAAAAATGGAAGAATATTTCTATTTTAAACAAAATCAAAGAGTCTAGATTGATTAAATACTAAAAAATGCCCCCATCATTACTTGGACTACTTGTATTTTCTTAATCAATTCAGATACCATGATTTGGTTCCCTTTCCTTCTTATTTTCTCCATTCCCTTGAGTCTATGGTGAAAGAAGGTTAGGGGATGTACGGAGTAAGGATAAAGTTTTGTTATCCTGCATCAAGGTCCTATGCTCAAGCTTTATAATTCTTATCTTTTCCAATCCTAGTAAAAAGAAGGGTCTAAAGAGGCCTAAACCCTTGTCACCCACACCCAAAACTCCCATCGCTAGGTCCCATTTAAAAACTAATAAAAGGGCTAAAAAAGAACCTTTCGAAAGATTAGGGCCAAGATGAGTGAAATATCTAAATCAAGCCAAAAATCCACCTAGTAGAATTGGATATGGAAGCCAAGAAAACCCCTTGTAGGTCCACAATGATTTCTTCCAAATCCAAGATGAAGGAGAAGGCTACTAGGGGAAAAAATGTTGTTGAGAAGGACATAGCAACTCTAATAATAGTGAGAAGAATGAGTCTAATAAGTCCAACTCTAACAAAGATACGTCCAAGAACATTCTTAGCTCTACTAATATCTCTGACAATATCAATATTGAAACCCTAGACTTTACAAACTTTAAGAGAAAGGATGAAAGTATGAATGTTTATTCAATTCTTTCTACACCCCCACCCCCGCCCCACTCATACATATATGGAAAATGAGAAAATGGTGGACACAAGTGACCACTCAACTATTGTAGAGGGTTGTGGTCATGTGCAAAAAATGGGACAAAAATATTTGAAAAGAGGTGAAAATATTGGATGAGTGTTTCTCACAAGTTTCTCACATTGCACTAAAAGTAATATAATATTCTACAACTACTTTATGCCTTCTTTAACAAGAATTACATAATAACAAGGATGCAAAAGGCAATCATCATACAGTGTTGTTCTAGTTCTTCACTAATAACTTGATGAAACTACTATTATCCAATCTTGGAATAAAGAAGTATAATATTCTCAGGTGGTTTGGGTGCTCTCTTTTTTTTTTTTTGAATGTAGTTAAGTTTTGGTTTTGGTTTTTGGGTTTACCCTACATGACATATAAGACTATTTTAGTTTGTGTTATTTTCAGCAATCGGTTTGTTCATACTTTTTAAATCATTGGTTCTATGCAAGTTAATAGTCATTTAGTTAGTTTTAAAACCTATATTTTGAAGACTTATGCTACATATATTTGGTTGTTCAAATGGGGATTATTTTTTATAATGGTTATCTTCTTCTACTACCATAGTACTATGTTTTTAAAATTAATTTTGGTGGCTGACTATCTACTACAAATGTGTTTTGAATGGGTGAATTCTCCTTTCTTCTACAAGTGTTATTAGTTTTGGTATAAGTGGCCACTTTCTTTCTTTTTCTAAAATCAACAATTTCTAAACTTTGACAAGAATTTGAAGATATTTACACTCAAAATTTTAAGATATGACAAAAAGAAAAGTAGTAGTCATTTGAATCTAGTTTCTAAACTACTAATTTTTTTTCAAAATGGTTTAGTTTTAAGTCCTCCAAAAAGGGGGCCATATAAAGTGGTACTATTTTTTTAGAAAAACATAGTAGACACATAGAGAAAGAGGGGGGGAGAGAGAGAGAGTAGGGGATGGGAGAGAGAGAGAGAGAGAGAGAGAGAGAGAGAGGGAGAGGGAGAAATGGAGAGAGAGAGAGAGAGAGTAGCAGATGAGAGAGAGAGAGAGAGAAGGGGATGGGAGAGGGTGGGATAAATATATATATATACATATATAGAGAGAGAGAGATAGAGAGTAGGGGATGGGAGAGGGTGGGATATATATATATATAGAGAGAGAGAGAGAGAGAAAGGAATGAGAGAGAGGGGGGATGGAGAGAGAAATGAAGAGGGAGAGAGACTATGGAATGGGAGAGGGTGGGATAGGGGGAGAGAGTGAGAGAGGGTGGGATGGGGGAAGGGGGAGAGTGAGAGAGAGAGAGAGGGAGTAGGGAATGGAGATGGTGGGAGAGAGAGAGAATAGGGGATGAGAGAGAGAGAGAGAGAGAGAGAGAGAGAGAGATTTCACATAGTGCATGTGTGTTTTATAGTGTGTAGGTGCTATAGTATGCACACACTATATGAAAATACCAAAAAATAATCATAACGGAAGTTTAGGTCCCTATTGATCCATATTCTCTTTTTCATCTATTGTCTATTCTATTGTTCCAACAGAAAACATGGGTTTCATGTTGTTGGAAGTTAGAAAACTCCAAATTCAATCATTAGATACACTATTTAAAGGCTAATTAAATATTCTTTCATGCTATTGGAAGCAAGAAAACACCAAATTCAATCATTAGAGACACTATTTGAAGGATTTTTTAACATTCTTTCTATAGAAAGGGTTAGTGCAGTCCTTTTTAAATATTCTTTGGTACTATAGAGACAAATTTTATTATAATTTTACAAGTGAGAGAGAGAGAGGGGGGGGGAGTAGGCAATGGAGAGAGTGGGAGAGAGAGAGAGAGAGAGAGAGAGTAGGGGATGAGAGAGAGAGAGAGAGAGAGAAATTTCACATAGTGCATGTGTGCTTTATAGTGTGTAGGCACTATAGTATGCACACACTATATGAAAATACCAAAAAGTAATCATAACGAAAGTTTAGGTCCCTATTGATCCATATTCTCTTTTTCATCTATTGTCTATTCTATTGTTCCAATAGAAAACATGGGTTTCATGTTGTTGGAAGTTAGAAAACTCCAAATTCAATCATTAGATACACTATTTAAAGGCTAATTAAACATTCTTTCATGCTATTGGAAGCAAGAAAACACCAAATTCAATCATTAGAGACACTGTTTGAAGGATTTTTTTAATTTCTTTCTATATAAAAGGTTAGTGCAGTCCTTTTTAAATATTCTTTGGTACTATAGAGACAAATTTCATTATAATTTTACAAGTTGTTTAATATATAATGGATTCGTTGAAATTTGTATGTTTAAATGAATTGTTATTTGGAAATGGTTAGAAATTTGACAAGTTGTTTAATATATATTATGTATTCATTGAAATAATTATAATTTGTATATGTATTTGAATGATTTGCTATTTAAAAATTGTAAGTAATTCAGTTGTTTGAATAATTTGACATATAGAAATCATCATCATGTTAAGGAAGAAACCAAAAACTCAAACAATGGAAGAGAGGGAGAGGGATTTGGCAATTAAAAGAGATAAAATGAAACTACTATGTGAACAAAGAAAATTGCAATGTAATAATGAAGAATTGTCTTTTAAAGAGGAACACGAACCACCAATATAAAGAAACAAAGAGGAAGAATTGGAAAGACAAAGAGAATGAATGAGACTCTTACACTCAAGAAGACAATTGAATTATGAAGCTACACGATCTTCCAATATTGGAGTCATATCATCATCACATGTTAAAGAGATGTTGGTTTCTACATCAACAATGTACACAGTCCTTCATGTCATATTGAAGGCACAACATCAACATATCAAGTAGGTGATATAAAATCTTTTGCACCTTATTGCCAAGGCACATCATCTTCGGTTCAAGGTACATAAAACACTCAACCTTATGTTAATGTTCAAAATACTGAGGGAATGGAAGAAAGTATAACACCTTCTAAATTTGTTTTAGAAGACCAAAATATTTTATTGATATTGATACTAACATTTTGAAATCAATACCTGACAAGATTAGCAAGCATACTTGTCAAAGATTATTTATTGAAGAATTAAATATTATAGGTCAATGCCATTTATTTGTTGAAATGATGAGGAATTTAAAATTTTGGCCCATCATGAAGATTCTTGGGCTAAGAATGATGGATGATTCAAATGAAAAAAGCATTGTAAAGGATCTTATGAGTGCATATTGACAAAGTGGGTTCTAAATTGCGCACCAAAGATAGTAATATTACAAGATGCATACTTACATCAACAATAGTAAGTACCCAAATGAAGAAAGACAAAAAAATATTGAAAATCAATAGAGGTACTCTCAATTAGAGCCATGGTAAGGCATGAGAGAGTGGAAGATCCAATAAAAACTAAGTTATGGACATTTAGCAATAGACTACTATAAAAGGATAAAGAAATTAGTAAATCTTTGAAATTATTGATTGAAGATTTTAGGAAAAATAACACATGTGTTTCCCTTAATCAAAGAGATTTTGTAAGAAGGAAGATTGGTAGCCAAAATTGCAATCCACATGCGAAACATTTTTTGGACTCAACTCAAACACATTTTTTTTCAAAATTTATTGGTATATATCCTCAAATTTGAATAAGGATTTGTTGAGATGGGTAAACCTTTTTATGTGAAGATAAATCACACACACACAAAACTTGTTATTTTAGGATACATATTGAATTAACTAACCATTTGATGTTTTTAGACATATATGTGTGTTTTTGCATTCTATGTTTGTTTTGTAGGACTATGACATGAATGAGCCACCTAGATCTTCAAGGGAATTCATATCCAATATTTTATGTGAAATAAGAGACGGTCAAATTTTTTACAAGATGTCATCCTTGGATGGTACATGGTTATTTTGTGGTTCTTTGCAACTTTTATTAACTTGTGAATATATGGATAGCATACATGCAATTGGAAATGAAATAGTAGATTATTGAAAATATAAAACAATGACATGTGCTCTAAAAGATGGAAAATAGGGTAAAAGATGTAATTTAGTCATTGAAAAGATTCCAGTGTATGAATTTATAAAGAATTTTCATGAAAAGATTATTTATGAATATGCAAGGCATGCACATAGAGCTCAATGGCTAGATTTGCAATTCAAGTTGTGCAAGGATACATTTTCACTAGATACCATTTTTTTGGTTGTAGACTTCACAGACAACTACACACTACAACCACAAAATGAGGTGCAAGAAAAGTATTATACTTCTCAACATGTTTCCATATTTGTTCACATAAAATTCATACATTCACCTACAAGTATAGAGGATGATAGGAAAATATTAAGGGAGTGCCATTTTTACATAATGATGATCGATCACATTCTATGGAGTTTGTACATGGTTGTTTTCAACTATTTTATGGAGATTTGGCTAATAGGAGCATACAATATTGCTAGCACATTATTTGGTTAGACAATTGTGCATCTCAATTCAAGAGTGCATGGATGTTCTATTGGTTGAGTAGGATGCATAGGTTGTCTAGAATTTAATATATGTGGAATTTCACAAAGGCTAGTCACGGAAAGGAGAACACGATGGTGCAAGCGCATGCATCAAAAGAGCCTTAGCTTGTGAATAATTAAAGTACAAAAATATAGCAACATTGATAGATGCAAAATCCATCGTCCATTGGTGTAACACTACAATGGGTCTAGGTAAGAAAGGCGAGTCTATGGTTCATAGATTTTTTTGGTTGATAGATAATACTAACATTGCAGCATATGACGATTGTTGCACACTAACATAATAAATTGAGTTGCACTCTTTTAGAAGCTCTAATCTAGGTTTTTGGAGTATCCACAAATGAAAAATGGCATGTTTTTGTCCATCATGTGTAGAGGAAAATTGGGATGAGTGTGAGCTGAATAAATGGGTGGACAAATGGGATATATGGGTTTGAACCCAATTGACACCTATCGTGCCCCATAAGCACTAGAAATGGTAGAGATGAATTCATTCATTGACTTTGACCACTTGTCTGATCTAGTGCAACCTAGTGTGTGTGTGTGTGTGTGTGTGTGTGTGTGTGTGTGTGTGTGTGTGTGTGTGTGTGTGTGTGTGTGTGTGTGTGTGTGTGTACCTAAGTATTTTCTAAATTAATGACCACATTTTATACATTTATCACTACAAGACATTTTTTTTTGTTATTGCATCTAAAGAAAATGAAGAAGGGACATATTATTATTTGTGTCATTATGTCTAGACCAAAAAAATTGGATCACTTAGTTATAGACGGTGAAGGTTTAGAGTACCATATAGGTGCGATGGTTGTAAATGGCACATGGATTAGACGATATTTGATGAAGAAACCTAACTTGTGGTTATTTGAGGATTGACAAACAGAGAGGAAGATTTTTCATTATTTGAACCTTATTGTTGCATCAAATGTCCACTTGATAAAATATGGTGGAAAACCACATAATAAGACTCTTTGAACAGTTTGCAAGTCAAACCACAAGGCAACACTTGAGACATTAAAATTTAGAGAAGATCTAGGTTTTTCATTAGATTGAATATAATTATAAAAACATGGACCTCTCTCGCTTTTTGTGATGCAAAGTACACAACAAGGTAGATTCAAATGGACATTCCCACTCTTCAATGTAGGGCACCTCCCTTCTTTTTGGTTTTTGAAGTTTTTTAAGGGTTAGTTAAGAGGTTGTGTGTGTCTAATAAGTTCCAAGAGTCCTTTGAATGCAACTAGTCCCAATGTGTTTGTAAAAGAGCCAAAATTCCTTCTTAGGTCCTAAGTTGGTCAAAAGTTGCTCAATGAGCCAAAAGTTGCCCAATAGGTAAAATATTTTTAGGGTTGGAAAACTAGGGTATTTTTTTACCTAATAGGTTCTAGAAATCCTAACTAGTGTCCTAGAATGGTCCTAGATGGACCCATTTGATCAAAAGATGTGAAGAGAGAAAATTGCTCAAAAGTTGCTTGAGCAACTTTTGCAATTTTTGCAAAAAGTTGCAAATGGTAGTTTGAGAAGTTGTAACTAACCATGCTTAGGTATTTCAGCATGGGGAAGCATATTTTGTAAGGTTAGAAGGTTTTCAACATGGGGAAGCACTAAAATTCCTCAAAATTTCCTGATAGGCCTAATTGCCCCCAACTAGGTCTCCAACAAGAAAGATGTTAATTTTTCTCCCAAACTCTCCAAAGGAATTCTCACATAAAATAAGTTTTTAGATACCAATTTTAGCCTTCTTTATCATATCTCAACCTTAGTATAGGTTGTTTTGGACCGACAAATAGATCCTCCAACTAGGCACCTTTTTAAAGCATAAAATAGGGTGGTTTTCCAAAGAAACTACTTGATGCCCTTACTTCTAATGCTCCAGACTATCAATAATCTCCTCAAATAGACCCAATCAAAGTAATATCAGGTCAATTTGATGCTCCAACCTCTACAAGTAAGAAATCCCCAAATTGGTCTCTTACAAACCCTCAAACCTAGGGCTTTCTAATTGTATGACTTCCCAAGCCAACTTCAATCAATTGAAGGTTTATTCACCATCTAAAAGACATATGTAGACATAATCTACCATAAAATACCCCTCTCTAATGGATAGATCTCCTACTGGTGCCCCTTAGGCATGCATTTCATGCATCTATATCCACCTAAACTTTGTTACATGCCTCCAACTATGTAAAATCCTGTCCAAACATTGTTAGAATGATTATTTACATAGTAATACACATTGTGTGTGTCTAGTAAGAAACTAGTCTAAAGGTGTTTGTAAAAGAGCCAAAATTGCTCATTAGGTCCTAAGTTGGTCAAAAGTCATTCCATGAGCCAAAAGTTTCTCAGTAGGTTAAATGTTGTTAGGGATGGGAAACTAAGGTATTTGGTTATCTAATAGGTCCTAAAAAAATTGAATAGGGTCCTAGAATAGTCCTAGAGGACCTATTTGATCAAAAGATATAAAGAGAAAAAATCACTCAAAAGTTGCAAAGTTGCTCAAAAAGTTTCTTGAGCAATTTTTGTATTTTTTGCAAAAAGTTGCAAATTAAGATTTGGGAAGTTCTAACTACCCATGCTTGGGTATATGAGCATGACAAACATTTTTTGGAAGGTTAGAAGGTTTCCAGTTAGATTTCACACTCCTTTCCAATCAAAAAGCATTTTTGAGCAACTTTTGCAACTTTTGCAATGTTGCACAAAAAGTGCAACTTTTGTAAAATTCACTAGATTTCACTTCTAGGACTTGGAAAAGGTTCCAAATTATTAAAACCAAAAAGAAAAAAGAAAAAAACCTAATCCTAGGTTATCTTGACCAAAATCTCAAAAAGATCCAATTTTTCCTAATTAGCAACTTTTGCTCATATCTTTTTCATATCTGTCTCTCACCGTTCATTATGTGATCAAATTGTCTGCTCCATTAGCTCCAAGTAGCTAGGTAAATACTAATCCCAATCTTGTCCTATCTCATTGACCACTCAAATGTTCTCAGGCATGCCAAACAAAATTGACCCTGAGAGTCAACAAATGCCATAGGGCAGCAATCTTTGAGAAGGCATATTTTAGAGCTCATGTGAGGTATGGATGCAATTATGAGTGCTACAAGATGATGTTGCCAACACCTACAATAACCTCTCTCTCTCTTTTGAGATTGGATTTCCTTTTGATTTTGCAGCCCCATCTTAGGTGATGCTAAAAATTGTACTATTAGTTAGTACAAAGTTGCTAACTAGTCAATCTCGCTAACCATTCATCATGGGATTGAACTATCTATTCTATTAGCTTTAGGTGGCCAGGTAAACCCTAGTCCTAAGATTGTCCCATCCCATTGACCACTCAAATTTTCTTGGGCACATGAAATAGAATTGACCCTAAGAGTTACTAAATACCATCGTGTAGTGATCTTTGATAAGGCGTATCTCAGAGCTTGTGTAAGGTATGTATGCAATTTTGGGTGCTATAGGATTATGCTACCTACACTTATATTAACCTTTCTCTTTTTAGAGATTGGATTCCATTTTGATTTTTTGGTCCCGTCTCGGGTGATGTTGAAACTTGTATTGTTAGCCAATACAAAGTCACCAACTGGTGAATCTCTCTAACCATTCCTCATGGGATCAAACTATCTATTTTGTTAGCTCTAAGTTGCTAGGTAAAAATTAGTTCCAAGCTCATCCTATCCTGTTGACCACTCAATTCTCAAGCACACCAAACATAATTGACCCTAAGAGTCACTAAATGCCATAAGGCAATGATCTTTGACAAGGCATATCTTGGGGCTCGTATGAGGTATGGATACAATTCTAGGTGCTACAAGATCATGTTGTTGACACCTATATTAACCTCTCTCACTTTTTGGAGATTGGATTCTATTTTGATTTTGTGGCCCCATCTTAGGTGATGTTGAAACTTGTACTATTGGCTAGTACAAAGTCTCCAACTAGTGAATCTCTCTAATCATTCATTGTGGGATCAAACTATCTATTCTATTAGCTTCAGGTGGTTTGGTAAACCCTAGTCTCAAGCTCATCCGATCTTGTTGACTACTTGAATATTCTCAGGCACACTGAACAAAATTGACATTGAGAGTCACTAAATGCCATAGGGAAATGATCTTTGATGAGGCATATCTCAAAGCTTGTATGAGGTATGGATGCAATTTCAGGTGCTACAGAATCATTTTTCTAACACCTACATTAACCTCTCTTTCTTTTTGGATATTGGATTCCATTTTGATTTGGTGGCCCTACCTCAGGTGATGTTGAAACTTGTATTGTTGTCCTATACAAAGTTTCCAATTGTTGAATCTCTCTAACCGTTCATCATGGGATTGAACTATCTATTATGTTGGCTCTAGGTGGCTAGGTAAACCCTAGTATCAAGATCATCCTATCCTGTTGATTGTCAAATATTCTTAGGCATGCCAAATAGAATTGACCCTAAGAGTTACTAAATTCCATAGGGAAATGATCTTTGACGAGGCATATCTCAGAGTTTGTACAAAGTATGGATACAATTCTAGGTGCTATAGGATCATGTTTTTGACACCTACACTAACCTATCTCTCTTTTTGGAGATTGGATTCTATTTTGATTATGCGGCCCTATCTCAGGTGATGTTAAAACTTGTATTATTGGCTAGTACAAAGTCATCAACTAGTGAATCTCTCTAACCGTTCATCATGGAATCAAACTTTTTGTTCCATTAGCTCCAAGTGGCTAGGTAAACCCTGGTCCCAAGCTCATCCCATCTTGTTGATTGCTCAAACATTGTTAGGCATGCTAAACAAAATTGACCTTGAGAGTCACTAAATGCCATAGGGAAATGATCTTTGATGGGGCATATCTCAGAGCTCATATGAGGTATGGATGCAATTTTAGGTGCTACAGGATCATTTTTCTAACATGTACATTAACCTCTCTCTCTTTTTGGAGATTGGATTCCACTTTGATTTGGCAGCCCTATCTCGGGTGATTTTGAAACTTGTATTGTTGTCCAATACAAAGTTAGCAACTAGTGAATCTCTATAGCCATTCATAATGGGATTGAATCATCTATTCCATTAGATCTAGGTGACCACATAAACCCTAGTGCCAAGATCATCTTGCCCCATTGACTACTCGAACGTTCTTGGGCATGTCGAATGGAATTGATCCTAAGAGTCACTAAATGCCATAGGGTAACAATCTTTGTTGGGGCATATCTCAGATCTCATACGAGGTATGGATACAATTTTAGGTGCTATAGGATCATGTTTCCAACACCAACATTAACCTCTCTCTCTTTTTGGAGATTGAATTATGTTTTGATTTTGCAGCCCTATCTCAGGTGATGCTAAAACTTGTATTATAGGTCAGTACAAAGTCACCAACTATTAAATCTTTCTAATCGTTTATTGTAGAATCAAAATTTTTGTTCTATTAGCTTTAGGTGGCTAGATAAACCCTAATACCAAGCTCATCCCATCCCATTGACAACTCAAACATTCTCAAGCACACTAAATGGAATTGACCCTGAGAGTAATTAAATGTCATAGGGTAGCGATCTTTGATAGGGCATATCTTAGAGCTCATGCAAGGTATGGATGCAATTCCATGTGCTATAGGATGCTATTTCTGACACCTAGAATAACCTCTCTCTCTTTTTGAAGATTGGATTCCATTTTGATTTTGTGGCCCCATCTCAGGTGATGTTGAAACTTGTAGTGTTGGCTAGTACAAAGTCACCAACTGGTGAATCTCTCTAACCATTCATCATGGGATTGAGTTATCTATTTCATTATCTTTGAGTGGCTAATTAAAACCTAGTCCCAAGCTTGTCTCATCCTGTTGACCACTCAAATGGGCTAAAGCACACCAAACAGAAATTTGATCCTAGGAGTCACTAAATATCATAGGGTGAAAATCTTTGATGGGCATATCTCAGAGCTCATGTGAGTAATGGATGAAATTCTAGATGTTACAGGATCATGTTGTCAACACCTACGATAACCTCCTTACTTTTTGTAGATTGGATTTTGTTTTGATTTTGCAGTCCCATCTCGGGTGATGCTAAAACTTGTAGTGTTGGCCAGTACAAAGTTGCCAACTGGTGAATCTCTCTAACTGTTTGTCATGGGATCGAGCTATCTATTATCTTAGCTCCAAGTGGTTGAGTAAACCCTAATCCCAAGCTCATCTTGTTCCATTGACTCAAATATTCTCAGGCATGCCAAACAAAATTGACCCTAAGAGTTACTAAATATTTTGTGTCAATACTTGGAAGAATGAAAAAGATACAAGAAGTTGAACACTTAAAGGAAAGTTTAATGAAGTAAAAAGTACTATACAAACATGAACCAACTTAATCCAAGGTAAAAATTTAACGTTTAATGCATTTCCCTCTTTGGCCCTTCTCAGGGAGACTATGATTGGCATTCTTCTAAGTTTTCTAATTGTTATTACTTCTGCTCAAGCGTTTCACAAATAGTGTTGCATTTCCATTTCATTTTTATATTATTGTGGATAAGAAGCCCAATGTTTTGATTATTTCTCCACGCAGGAAGCCATGGATTCAACATACATTTTGTGTGCAACATTAGTTTATTAAGGACTTGACATGAAATAGGCAGACCATCTCCAAAAGGCTACTTGGAAATATTTTTTCTTGCCATGACTTCCAAAATCAGATTTCTCAGTATAGCATTGCCCTTACAAAGAGATATTTTGAGGAATATTGGAGGCACAACAAATTTAGAAAGCCATGACTACCAATTCGGATCCATGGATGCAAGAATTTACTCCTCCTATAGTGCAACACATGTGTAATACCCCACCCGGAGATCCTTGGAACAAGGATGAAAAACAAGCCAGAATATATATTTTTTTAAACAAGTGTAAGTGCACATGACAACAACATACACGGATCATACATATTGTAATGAAAGACTTAACAACCATCCTGGCACCCAACAGATCTCCAAATGTCACAACTAACCAAAACACAAACAAGAAAACATAAGAGGTTGACCAAGCTAAAAGATCAAAACAAACTCCTAAAAATTGGCTAAGTTTGAATTCTGAAACCTTGAAATTTCCTAGAATCTTTATCTTAGCCCGTAGAGGTCTGGAACCCATCTCAAATGAATCGTCACATATTAATATATCTTAAGTATAAGAAATTAAATATATGCCAACTTATACTTAAAAATATATATTTTAAACCCCAAAGAACAACAATGGAAGACACAAAATTGGAGAGAAATAGAAACAACCTGGATCCAAAATGCGACACTATACAGTTGAAGAACAATGAAGAGGGTATCCTAAACAACTCTCAAAAAGTTCAGATCAACTCGAAAAGTGCCTGCTACTAGCCTACGTAGGTTTTTGCAAAACCTGTGCGATACTTTAATACAGCACTAAAAAGTGTCATATGACATTTCTTACAAAGGAGTGCGACACTTTCAGAGTTTGAGTGATACTTCTCAAAAGGGCGTGCAATACTTTCCAGTATCGCGCAACATTTCTCCAAGAGGCATGCGATACTTTTCTAGTGTCGCACAACACTTCTCCAAGAGGTGTGCGATACTTTTCCAGTGTCGCATGACACTTCTCCAAGAGGCATGCGATACTTTTCTAGTGTCGCACATGCTAATAAAGTGTCGTCCAAGGAAACACAAAAACACTAAAAGAGAATACAAAAAGGGAAAAATAGAGTATAAAACCTCCACACCGGAGAGTACTAAATCCACATCTTGAGGCATGAACACTCAAACTATAATTGAATAATTAAAAGATAGAAAGCTAAAATCTAACCATCTAGCAAATAATGAAGGGAAAGTATAGAAAGGGAAAACATCACAATGAGAAAATTAATCACTAAGTACACAGTTCCTCCCAACCGTCAATGGCATCATAAGATCATCGTGGGCCCTAGCCATCCCCCACGCATAACATCCCAAGCCACCGATCAGATCATCAGAGTAGTTGTGATAGGGACGTTGCTACTAAACATGCCACAATATAAGCAAAGGAAATCTAACATGCTAGTAGTAACGCATAAGATAATCCTATAAGTAGATATTATCACCTACCACATGCTAAACATCAAAATAAGGAATGCATTAAAATTAACATCATCTAAACATGATAAAAAAAATCCCAAGGAAAGCATAAATCACAAGAAAACATACTCTGTAAACTGAAGTACCAAGTGACCACATCCAGTAGTGGTTGCACTAGGATACAAGACAATCTCTGTACACTGGTCCCTAGCAGTGGTGAAGGTAGCTGTGCCTCCCAACCACGCGATACCCGTAGGTCCACACCCGTCGTGCTGATGGAGATAATGATCTAACCAGAACCATGCAAAACAACATCCATGGCTAACACACACGCCAAGCAGTACGATGACTGAATCCAAGACATAGACAATGCATAACTATAGGTCTTGGTCAGACATCTCAATGGGCTACTATGTAGGGATTGACATCATGGAGATTCACTTGGCATCGACAAGCCCAAGCTCAGATCATGCATTTCAACTCCTCAACAGAAGGCCTCGCATATACTTTTTATTATCTTAAATTTTATTACCACCCAATGTTTTATTTAATTATCACTTACTTAAAACTTCCTCTACCAACCCTATGGGACTAAGGTCACCAAGCTGTGAGATAGAAGCCCCCTCCATATGCTACCCTACCCTACCCATGCTCATCCAGCGATGAGTGCCCATAGGCATGCAAACTCCTAACCCAACCTCAATGATCACAACTTTCGAAAGTATCATGGAAGATCAAGCCCCGCAGGTCACCCGACAGATGTACATGTGTGTGGTGCACCACCATCACAAAGATCATACACAAGGATAGGATGAGAATGCAAATAGAAGTCAATCAATCAGACCATAATCAGGATGATGGATGCTACACACATCCCAATGCAATAAAAGATGCAAAAGTGTTCTGACTGGTATCCAAATGGATCATCCAGGTCCACGAACCACAATGTGCCGAGAAAACTCGAGAAAATAGGGTGACATGCAAAATGAGGTAAAAACTCCAAATTTTGGAAAAATTCCTAAATTAAAACCCATTTGGCCTTTGGGTTCAAAAACCCCAAAAATCCAAAAATAAAAGGAATTGGACACCGTATGCAAAAATAACCAGCATAACAGCCCAAAAACCCAAACCCCCATTTCAAAAAATAGGGAAAACATTCATACCCGACCAACCGGGCAGAACTAGCAAACAAAAAAAGAGGGGAACACTAGCTCTCAACCTCCTAACATATTGCTACAAGAAACGGAAGAAGAAATAGAGAAAAAACATTAAAACAGAAAGGCCCTACCTGATAGCAAAAAGGGCCAAAACTGAAACCCATAGAATAAAATAAATACTATGTTGAAACTAACAGCAAAGCAAAAACTCCTCGAGCTGAATCCAACGAGACCAACCTTGCAAAGATCCCATGGTCATAGCTCCCACAACGAACAAAACAATAATCGTTCAAAAGAGGATTTCCAAATTTGCTCTCCAAATCCAATTTCCAAAATGTGAGAAGTGAATAATGAATTCACTTTTCCAATACTTATTCATTTTGAGTGAATAGTTGATTATGAAAATTAGCTAGCTGGAGCAGTTAAACTCTGAATCAACCCAAACGAAAATAGGTTATTATCCGTAATGGAAATTCACCTAAGACAAAGCTTCCAGAAATTAAATCCAAAAAGATTTAAAACCTGAAAACCCAAAATCACAGAAAAACACTTAACACTTTTGCGATGAATGTGAACTTCTAAATGCATAGACATGTTCACTGGTTGAATCACATAATGCAAATGAGTTCGAATTTACTAATCACCGAAAGGTTTTAATTTAAAACAACTAAATAAGGATACGTTGACCATATAGGAGCAACATTGGCAAAATATGAATAGTCGGATCACTAACTCCATAGGCCACTACTAGGGATATAATTCCTGCACACTAAAACACACGATCAAGTGCAATTGCATATAACAAAATAGACGAAGCAATTAAAGCATTAATTAACTAATTAATCCATTTACATCACTCACGTTCGCAAAATGCATAAAGAACATAAATGAAGTAAATACCCATATCATAAAATCTATCTCATAACATAATCGACAAATATGTCCAATACATCATATAACCAGATATCATTATAAATCTACTGTCATCTCAAAATAACATCAACATGCAAAATGATAAACTAAATAGCATAGCAACAAAGCATTTATGCTATGAAAATCAAGGCATAACATTCAACCCTCGGTTGTCTCAAGGTACAAATATCAATAAGAGTATCAAGTATCTTTCGAATAAAAAATAGACAAGGTACAGACTGCAAACACCAGAGGCACTACAACATGACTCTCCCTCCACACCCATCCACTTTCCCAATTGCCCCTCCAATAATGAATGCAACCTCACTGGTATCATACAATATTGTTCTAGCTCCATTCCAACCGAAGATAAATTATGTTCCACGCATCATGAATTATATTCCAAAAATCTCTCCATCAAGTTTCCCTCTCATGGGTTGCCCAATTCCTTTTCCTCCTATCAATACTCCCTTTCCTAGTGGAAGAATAGTGGAACCATCTAATTGTCTACCCAATTTTTCGGTTTTCCTACCTCATGAGTAGCAAGGTTTGAAGGGTCCTCCTCCACAACATCATTGTATGGACTTTGACCCACTTTGACCATGTAGTGTTCCTCCTAGTATTTATTAGCCTATACATACTTAAGCAAGGGTTTGTCAAACCAACTTGATCTAAGCACACCAACACACCACCTTGACTTCGCTAGAGTCACAACATGCCTCAAAGAAACAACAACACAAACAAAGCCAAAATAAGGTTTGTTAGGTGCCTTGCACTAGGATAATGATAGACAAAAGATATCCAAGAAAAAATGCAACAATTATAGCTATAGGAATCATAAGAAGAGCATATACATTGTGTTTCCATGAATCAAGCTCTCAAAGAGATGGATAAGCAAGCAGTATTGATATTAAATTCCATGAATAAATTAAAAACTTTATTTCAAGTCTTCTCATGTTCTAAAGATAAAGCATATAATATAAACTCTTCAAATTTTTATGATGATAGTAAAATTAAAGCTTAGACATTTACATAATGCAGTCAACTCAAGAATCAAACTTCAATATTAATTATATAATAGTAATAAGAATTCAAGTTTCACTACTCTTATTCCAACAAAAAATTCAAATAAGTTACTCATAATCAATAGTAATCATAACTCGTACAATTTAAATACAAATTAATATCATAGTTATATTAACATATCAAAAGATACTATCAAAGCTTATTATAATGATTCCTACCCTTATTTTGGATGCAAATTACGTTATAATGAAATACATGAAATACTTAAAACATAAACAAGAAAAAAAATATATATATTATGATAACCAATAAGACTATACATGAACAAACTGATGCATCAAAGTTGTAAGTCTAATAATGTCATGCATCAAATATATGTCATACATCAATTATAAATTGTCATATATACATCAAATGTATGTTGAATATGTCCACTAACATAAAATTCAAGATATATGTCCAATAATGCCTATACATGTGTGTCCATTCCTATATCTTGTCCTTCCCATGAGACAAAGGAAACAAATCCCTAGAGGTCTTCGATCGTTGCATGGAGAGAGATGATGGGGATGATAGGGTCTTCCTCATACACTTGCTCGTCCTTTTGTTTAGGCTCGTCTCTAACTAGAGCTGATGCAAAAAAGGTATATATGAATCAATAATTATTATACATTGCAATCAAATATATGTACACATAAAATTAATTATTTTCTTACTGTCATCAAATAGTCACTTTGTGCATCCACCTCAAAGAATTGTAAACAATCAGGAGTAACAAGGCCCTACAACAATTCAATCAATATAATCACTTCATCATACTTATAAATACCATTTGAAATTTCAATACTAACTATTATAAATAACAAAAAAAACTATGAAAACTCTTTCATACCTCAGTCAATGGCTCTGAACTAGCCATTGCGACAGTAACTCCATGATCAATGGACTAATGAAGATGAGGAAGAGTCTCAGACGTCAACAATTACAAATCATATAATATAATTTACATGTTTTGTATAGAATATAATATAATCAAATGAATTAAATTAACATGAAACAAATGTACCTTTACGAAGCTCATATTGTGCTTGGGCTCAGAGTCCCTTGTGAATTTTGATGGTCTAGTAGAGAACTAATGGACATAGATAAAAAAAATTGTCAATCCTTCATATGATTACTTAATAAATATATGTATTAGTTTAAATGCTTAAATTGATACATACCTCTCGACTCATCGATGAGACATAAAATGGGGTGGGTGAATCTGTACTAGGGCCATCAACACTATTACCCTAAATTTTGAACAATGTCAAGACGTGCTAATCAACTAGTCATTCATTGTACATGCAAAATGTGATCAAATTAGTTTATTATAATTGTAATTTATTTGTGTGTCAATGTCAAATGTGTCACTAAGGAACTCATCGGTGACTAGCCCATCATCCATAGTGTCTCTGACATGACTACCAAATGTGCATGAGGATCCACAAGATGTGCACATGTGACTACGATACAAAGAAAGCTCCTCCTCAACTAATGGACTGGTGCAATGAATGAGGGTTTGTGTCAAAGCATTGATAGTACCTATAGTACTGGTCTCTACATGTTCTTTCATAACCGAAGGAATAATGACATGCTCACCCTGTGGCTTGACAATAGGTGCTCTAGTTGCATTAGGGTTATGACATGTCCTCGACCTCTTAAATGATGACCCTCGACCTCTGCCCTAAGAATCTAACATGTCAAAATAATTAGGGATCCCCCCAAGGACAAATTCACAATACAATTTCTTTAAGAAATACATTAGAACCTTGTGATTATTTTAAGGAGGGGAATCAATGACCATCCACCATCTATCCCAAAAGTTATTTTTAATATCATCATGTATGCACTAGTGGATGGGGAACCTTTTAGTTGTATGTTTAACAGTGTCTTGTTCTCCAAGCTTTTTAAACAATGCACATATGATACTTTTTGCTATGTCCTTTTTCCTTACATCTTTATAGGATAATTTGTTTGCATAATATCTTCTTTGTTCTTCTCTCTTAACATGCCAAATATCCAACTAACCACTAACAGAAGCTACATGGCTCATAATGGACTTAAGGGAGGATGCCAATTGTGCTCTCATAGGATTAGTTTTCCCACAAGATTTTAACCTACCAATGATTGCTTCTAATTCATTTTTCCCTCTTTCTATTTAATTCATTATATTATCTTGGGTGCCAACAGGAGGTCTTTCAATTGGTGTAGGTTGCGAAAATTCTTGCTCTTCTTATGGAGGGTTTTTATTTTGATCTTGTGGAGGGTTTTCATTTTGATTTTGTTGATCAAGCTTGAGATTTGGTGGTTGATTATTCACATTTTCTAATAAGAAACCAATTGCATTTTAAATTAATAAACAAATTTGAAGCAAAACTTAAAAAGCATACAAACCAATGCAAAAACAAGATTAAAAACATACTTGATGATTCTGATCTTGATCTTTGGCAACGACGAAGCATTTTGAGGAGGAGAGTGAGCAAATTCTTCAACTTCTATAAACCATGTGCACTATTGAGGGGAAAGAAGGCAACAGCAAAAAGAAAGAAGAGAAAATGGAATGGGTCACGGGTTTGCAACCCAGATATAGAATTTTTAAAAAGTGCACGCACGCTTTGTCTTGGGCTTGAGCCTAAGAACATGCACGCTATTAGATTTTTTTTAATTTTAGTTGTGTGTCATCTTTATAGCACCACAACACGGTGCATTCACCCGCTACTTTATCTTGATTTTACCATTGGTTTCTCCACTCTTAATTTTGGCTATATAGAGGGTTGACCCCATTGCTTTTGGCTAGTTTAATATCAAAAATAATAAAATGATGATCAAATTTTATAAAAAAGATCTATATAATATTGAATATTTTTTTTTAAAAGCTAAAACATATCCTATGAGTATGTTAGCTCGTATATGGAGCCCCTTTAAATTTCCAGAATCCAACTACTTTTCCTATTCATAATCATCAAGGATTAAATATGTGTCTTTTCTTAATGATCTTTTACAAAAAGAAAGCACTCCAAGATGATTATGTTCAAGATTAACTAGGTTCATGTGGGTTTAGAAAGGTTCACCAGGTTCAAAGGGTTCAATATGGTACAATAGAGTTAGAACTGGTTCATATCATCTTTAGATTAGCTCAAATTGATTCAATGCAACTACATACATGTACATTCAATTTCAAATGAGTTAAAGCTGATTTTTACATGTTCAATGAGCTCATAATGGTTTGTGTTAGCCCACACAAATCCATAGAATTCTCTACAAGATCATAAATTCAATGGATCAAGTTCAAAATGCATGGTTTACATTCAATGCATAGGTTCGTTAGTTCAAAAGTTACAAGTTTGAAACTCAAAGTTAATCACTTCAAATTGTCGAGGCCAATGCTATAATGAATGATGGGAAGGAAGCTTTCTTATAAGAAGACAAATTAGGCTACAATGATGGGCAACAAAATCCATTATGAGTTCAAGACATTACTTTGTAATTGTAATAAATCTCAAAAAGCCAAAATGAGCAAGAAGTTGTGTTTGTCCTCTTCATGCAAAATGTGATATTGTGCAAATATATAAAGGATATATATGGGACTTAGCTGCAAAGATGTTGGGTTAATTGAACTCAAGAAGTGATGTGAAAAAGAAGGTTGCCCATGTCAAAGGGTTAACACCTGCCAGTTAATGGTTTACAAAGTGGAAGAATACGTTTTTAGGAGAAGAATAGTGACTCCTCATATCAAAACACCCCAAAGGTAGATCTAAAGGAGATTCAAACATTAACTGGTGAATATAGAGCTGTAGTTCGATTTGACAAAAGAAAAATATTTCATCACTGCTAAGTATGGAAGCGAGCATCATGTCTATCCCAATGTGAGACAACTGTAGTGTCAAAGCATGTTGATAGTACTCAAACTTGACAGATGAATGCCACTACAAACTATTTGATAGAATGACTTTCTTGCCCATTGCCATCATGCAAGGATTGGTATGTGTGAAAGTGCATGTTTTTTGAAGTTTTTCATAGAGGAATGTTCCCAAGCTTAATTTTTTCCTTAGTGTGTGATGTTTAAGGGTAGAAATTTTAGATCGACATTAAGAATTAGAATTTGTACCTTTCACCTCTGTAGAGTCATGGGCATGTGCCAACCTTCAACAAATGTATTTTTGTGTTTTATAGAGATGAAATGTAGTTTAAAGGTATAGCATGGAACCAAAGATAGTGAACCAATAAATCAATTTTGAAGTCCACTATCGAATACAAAAGACACATGCCAACTAGTTAATGCATTACATCAAAATTTAAGCAAAATCCATTAACTGTTTCGAAGCATGGAGCTAACTATGATAAGAGTTTTAATTCGATAAAGAAATCAATGGAAATATCTCTCATATGCTCTCTATTTGATTCATTTGGTGTAATTGAGAAACCCTAAGGCATCAATGCCTTAGCAATAGAGAATTATTAAATGGAGCATACTTGATCTGTTCATCCATCGAGCCAAAGGCAAAGATTTTCAAACAATCACCCACTAAGAGCCAGAGATATAATCATCAAGTTCTAATGATCTTAAAAATTTGACTCTCTTATGCTAATAGGACATGAAGAGAATAGCCAAACTATTTAACAAAAAAATGTAGAAATGAGAAGTGGATGGTTTGATGCATGAGCATGGATTGCAACACCCTTTCACCTTGTCTAGAAAAAATGAATAACAAAAAAATTGGTCTATCCCATATCTAGTAGGAATCAAGCTCACAAAAAACTAGTAGAGGCTTTAATAAGGAGTAAAAGGAATTGAATGTGAAAATTCAAAGACCAACATCAAAAAAGGATATGTCAAATGTCAACATTAAGGGTTGGTTTGGTTGTTGGAATAGGAATAGGAAATTAGGAATATGTTTTCTATTTTTTGTTTGTTGCATCAATTATAATAGTGAATAGGAATAAATATTCCTATATTGCCCCTAAAATGAGCTTATGTCCATTCCAAAAAATAGCTATTATTGGAATAGCCACTCCTATTCTCAATTCTTATGCCTATAACCAAATGGTCACTGAAGGAGGTGGAATAGGTGGTTTGGCTACTCACAACATGGTAAGTGCCAACTCCTTAGAGATGCCTTGAATGGAGTGCTAGTTGATGCCTTCAAAATTGTAGAATACAATAAGACATTCAAACAATGCAATTGAATTGTTTGACAGAATGCCTTGGAGTGGAAACCTGGTTAGAAACGTAGAAATAATGGAGTCTTGATTTTTTCGTTATCATCATCACTTCTTTGGCTCTTATGATGATCATGTTTAATGGAAATAAGGTTGGGGTCTCATGGAGGGGGCTTCCTCAAAAATAGAGTGGGTGATTTTTGAGAATTTTTAGGAATATTTAAAGGTGAAAGGTCCAATCCATTTTTTTATTTGGTTTAGCTTTAAATTTCTTGCTCCTAAATTTATGGAAGCTAGTGGTCCCATAAATATGACTTGAAGAATTTAAATTAATTATATCAATATTCTATTACTATCATAATTAAATCTTTAAAATAATTAATAAATTATTGAAATGTGGTAAAAAAGGCTCATAAGTTGGTGGGGCTAAATCCCATTTTGACCTGCTCAAATTAAAAGGGCTAAAAAGTCGGGGCTCCTGTTTTGAAGGAAAGATTCCAATTAAACCTTTAGTCCACCACAAAATTATTATAGAGCCACCCACTCCACAAAAATAGAGTGTGTCTTCGAATGGACCATATGTGTGGTGCAAGAGCCTAAACTTATGGTAACAAAATGCATAATGGTCTATTAAGAGAGAGCACATCCTAGACCTAGCATCAAAATTTGTAATTCATTTTCTTCATTGTAAAGATATATCTATAAAGTATCAGATGAGGGGAATAGGAACTAATAAAATGGGGGTATTTAAGAAAATAATATCATAAAAGATAGGAGATGGGAAGTAAGAAGACACAAATCTTCAATATTTGGTTATTAAAAGTGAATGAGACCCATGTGAAGTCTATTTTATGACAAGGATATTTTGAAGGAGGGGTTTGACTACTTTTTCATGAGTCTTTGATGCTTGAGAAGAGGGGTTTTTGTTTGAAATTTTATTGTAATATAAAAGGGCAAATTTTCTTTTTAGTATATATTATTGTGAAAGTTTCGAGTCTATGAGCTCACTTGTTTTTGGTATTTAAAAAATGAAGGAGGCATTCTTAAATATTTGAATTTTTCATTGCTTTCTTTATATTATATTGAACATTTTTTTGAGTACAATTATTCTCAATACCATTAAAAATAAATTTGGTTGATTTTGGAACTTAGTTTTCAGATTAAGCTACTTCTTGAAAGGGGATGTATGCCCTTCATGTTTTCTCTTTTAATTCTAGTTCATGAATGTGAGAGAGTGCTTTGTGCATCAATTTCTCATGTTCATTTGTCTTTGTATTTAAATCTTTTGCATCTATTCCATGACTATGAATAGATGTTCGTGTACCTTACTTGCTTTTAGGTTAAAAGCATCCCTATTAGTAGTTTAGTGAATTCATTGGAAATCTTACAAGGGATCTGTACCTAGGAAAATTCAAAGGGAAGATAATCACTACATATCTCACCCAACTATTAGTGGCAGATTGTGTCCTCTTGATCGTGTTGAGATAAAATGACTTAGCCTTACCATGATTTATTGCTTACTTGTGCTTTCTTGGAAAGTTGCTAAATGAAGTTGGATTCTTCCGCAAGAAAAGATTTGGAGTAGAAAAATAAAAAGCTTATGTTTTTTTGGTGATTTATTCTCTTATGCTTTTTCTTTATGTAAGGGTTGTGCATAAGGAAGTTTTTAAAATAATTTATAGATGCATTGAATGTAGATGCTTTAGAAATTGTTTCCTCTTGTATGAAAACTCTATAAGTATTAAGCATTGTTGTAGAGAATTAAGAGAAGATGAGAAGTTATTTGCACAGGATTATGCTGCTAGATTTTCTCTAGAATGGAGCAAAATGTAAATCTGCATGTGAAGGCTGAAAATGTATTGTAACTTGTTGTTGGATAATACATCAGCTTGATAAATGGAGGGTGGGGTTTTTACCTAAAAAGGTTTTACCTACATATATTTGTGTTCTCTATTCTATCTCATTCGTCTAGTTTTATGATTGTAGAATAATGATCTCAATGTTGTAATGTTGTTGCAACTTATTTAGATCAATAAATTGTAATCACTTTCCTTTAAGTTTTTAATTGTGGGAAATCAACTATGTCTATTTCCACTTTTATGGTATAGTAGTATGCACTTGTATTTGTTTATTAGAAGTTTTTTAGGGAACTATTGGATATAGAATGTGCATACTAATCTCAGATGACTTTTAGGGGTGCTCTCATTTCCCTTCAATTGGTGTCAAAGCTTAGTTTTGTGAATTGCATGTTGCTTGCCTATGAGAATTCACAAAGTTTCTAATAGAGGGTATTTCTTATATTAAGATTTCTTAGCTTACAGAGCTTGAAGAAGTTTGTTTTGGAGAAAATGGCTAATAATTAATCCTTGGATGAGTAGAAGTCTTGCAATTGATTTATTTTTTAGGAGACAGTAGACATTTCTTGAAGGATGGTGAAAATAGAGAAAATAGAGTTGGTCATGTTGAAATGACATTAATTTGGAGCTCTTGGTTGATAGTAGAATAAATCTTGATGCATTGGTATTGGAAGATGTCTCTTTTGTAACCTATAATGCATAGAGGTTGCGGAGTTGATCATTGGATGATTTGGAAGCTTTTGGATAGCCTATCTCTCTCATATGCATGTACTAGTAGTGATAGTGGAATTGGTGTACAAGTGGACCTGGAGTTCTAGTACTATATTTTCCTCTTGGATGCTTATACATGCATGACTTTGATTCTTGTTCATTGGATCTGAGGGGTTTATAGATTTTCTTATAAAAATCTACGATGATGCTCTTTTCTGATAAACCATTATTCTGGGTTTAGTTGTTTGGGTTTTTTTTTCAGACTTTGAGTCTTCCAGATGAGAAGTGGGTGTAGATGTGCATGGGTGTTCTTAAACATAATGTTTTTGCAGGTTTTGCATGCTGAAATAGAAACTTGTGGTTTTTTGTGGATCTACTAAAGAGCTATTTTCTTGACTCTTGTGTTTTTAGAGTGGTACTAGATGAGATAGTTGTAGTTCTATATGCATGCATTCTTTGTGCATGGTGAGAGGAGGTATTTTTCTTTCTCTGCATGGAGATGTTAGTACATGATCAGTCACTCAACATTTCTATGGTGATGCTTTGTTGGATTCTTGGACTATGGTGCTCGATGTGGACATGATTGGAAAATTAGATTTCTGCTTGATTTGGTGTTTGAGTCATGTTGTCTACATGATTATTCCATTTGATCTCATTTGTGCATGTCACTAATGTAATAGTGGGTTTGCATGTTGTAATGATTGGATGTACAAGTTATGCAGTTAGGTGGGTAGGACACCCATTTAATTATAGTGGGATAACTTGGATGTGGACTATCTATATCCACCAAATTTGATTCAATGTTGGTGTAGACTTGTTAGTTGGCCTTGTTTTTGGTCACTTGTGTAGTTGTGTGGTTGCTTTGGGATGAGAGGATGGATGATATTTGAGTACTTGGATAGTTAGTTATGGAGTCCTATAGCATGGTGAATTTCCTTAGTGTGGAGATCTTGGTTTCACTTAGTGTGATGTGTGGGCCTAGATGGTTTTTCAAATTTGGAGGATGGTGTTTCATATGCTTAGATAGCTCGGTATTATGTTTTAGTGGGAGCTTTGGCAGTGGCTATATTTTTCCATCATATGGTGATGGATGATCTTCTTTAGTGTTGTAGATGTTGGAAGATGCCTTAGATCTTGTTTCTATAGAAGGGTCTTTCACATTTGTTGGTTCACTAGTTGGAGATGGTATCTTCATGTGATTGGAGATGTTGACATCTTTAGGATTCAAGGGGTCCTTGGTAGAGATTTTGTTTATGCTTTTATTTGATATGTTATCATGGTGGCTTTTATGTCATGGTTTTCTCTATTTTACCAATTTAGAGTTGTGACATGATATAATTATTTGATATGATCACATGAAGCATGTTATCTCTTTGGAGGAGATGGTTTAGATCATGATGTTATGTTTATGTTCCTGATTCCATAGTTGGAGCTTTATCATTGATCTTGGTTTAGTTTCTTGGTATTGAGTACTTTGATCATTTGATTGATACTTCATAACAGTGCTATGTTGCAGTAGAGTTTTGCATAGAGTGAATGATTATAGGTGCTTATGGATGCTTGGAGACTTAGGTGAGGCTAGAGTTCTCTTGAGATGAGAAACATGTTGTTGAGATGTATACTCTTGATGAGATTTCAACAAAAAGTTCGAGGAGCCTACACCTTTGTTGGATGTGAGTTCAGAGACCTATGAGGAGATTGTTCTTGGATAAGTCATAGGGTGACTTGTATATCTTGGAGGAATATTCTTATTCCCCACTCTTGGTCTACTCAGTAGTTTATCATTTGAGAGGTATTGCCTAATGTTACTTTTAGGTGCTTTATCTTTTCTTTCATATTCATAGATCTTGAGCTATAGTTAGATGGTTCTAGAGGATTTATTATGAGAGATGGATACCGTGATTATCTCCTTGGGGTGTATTTTCATTTATGATGAATATAGGAGATGCTAGTGGGTTGATTTTCTAAAATGGGAATGGAGTTGTTTGATTTTCTTTGAGAGGCTAACATCAATGTAGATTTATGATATCATATTATGTTTGATATTTTGAGGTTGAACAATTTTGGATGTTGTTGTGGCTTTTCTCTTGGGGTTGTGAAGGAGATCATACTTGGCACAATTGACATTTAGAAGTGTTTGTAGAAGGGCATGCTGCATGCTTATGATTTGCAGTTTCTTTCTTTAGTCTTGGTTATCTTCTTGGATGTTTTGGTTCACACAACATTATTTTTGAGATCTGTTGCAGCTATGGTGGTCACTCTTTTGTGGTCACTTGTTATCACTTGTACTTCATTATTTTTTGTGGTGACAAGTTGGTTCCTTTATCTCTTTTCTTTGTTGGATGTGGAGAACATGGGAGAGTTGTGGAGACTAGATGAGAGAGATGTTTCTTGCAGTGCTTTTGCTACATGATTTGCATATCTTTGTGGATGGTCCTTGGAATTACATGGTTTCACTTTCTTTGTGTTTTTATCAGTAGACTCAGTATGCTTTTGAATTTTTAGATTTGACTACCCATGCAGTGGGAGTTCTTGTAGGTGTTTGGTCTTCATCGACCGGTTTGCACATAGAGCTTGAGGTTGTAGTTTATGGGTTGGCTATGTTGCTCACATGAGTTTTTTGGTGTTGGATACCTTTGAGGTATGGGTGATTGGATGGGTTAGCATTTACTGTGGATGCTATTTTCAATCTTGTCAATTTATCAATTGGATTGGACCAATCCATTTGGTTGTTGTTCTAGTTGATGTTTTATCTTGTTTTTTGGAGGATGACTTCACAGTTTTGTTGGGCTAAGAAGTTGATTTTTTTTAATACTTTTGTGTATCTCATGAGTTCATTGGAGTGGTGGAAATAGTGTGTAGCCTTTGTCATCACATGGATCTTATGCTTGTGTTATTTGGACAGGTGTCTAGTTGGAGCACGAGAGTATATGTTATGATTTATGTTGTTTCATGGATGGATGTGATGATATAGTTTCATCAGTTTGAATCTTGTAAGGTCTTCATCAAGTGGGAGATTGTTGAGATAAGGTGACTTAGCCTTACCATGATTTATTGCTTTACTTGTGCTTTCTTAGAAAGTTCCTAAATGAAGTTGGATTCTCCCACAAGAAAAGACCTAAAGTAGAAAAACATAAAGCTTCTATTTTTTGGTGTTTTATTCTCTTATGCTTTGTTTTTATGCAAGGGTTGTGCATAAGAAATTTTCTAAAATAATTTGTAGATGCATTGAATGTAAATGTTTTAGAAATTCTTTCCTCTTGTATGAAAACTCTATAAGTACAAAGCATTGTTGTAGAGAATTAAGAGAGAGATGAGAAGTTATTTGCATAGGGTTATACTACTAGATTTTCTCTAGAATGGAGCAAGATGTAAATCTCTATGTGAAGGTTGAAAATTTATTGTAACTTGTTGCTAAATAATACATTAGTTTGATGGTTTGGAGGGTGGTGTTTTTACCTGGAAAGGTTTTTCCCACATATATCTGTGTTCTCTATTATGTCTCATTCTTCTAGTTTTATGATTGTAGAATAATAATATGCATGCCGTAATGCTGTTGAAATTTATTTAGATCAGTAAATTGCAATTACTTTCCTTTAAGGTTTTAATTGTGGGAAATCAACTATGTTTCTTTCCGCTTTTATGGTATAGTAGTATGCACTTGTATTTTCTTATTAGAAGTTGTTCAAGGAACTATTGGATATAGAATGTGCATACTAATCTCAGATGACTTTCTGGGGTGCTCTTATTTCCCTTCAAATCGGGCATTCAAGAGTCACTTGTAAGGGTTTTTGTTAAGAGACAAATATGTTAACTAACAAAGTAGAATATGGTAGGTTGAGGTGACTAATTAATAATATAAATGAGAGTCTATTTTGGAAAGGTATAATCTCGACAAACTAAAACAAGACTTGTAAACTAATTAATCTATATGATTGAAATGTCTTGGACATAACTAGAGGTTTTTTTTAATCTATTATTTATCAATTTTTTAAAAAAAATAGTCACTTATTTATATACTTATTATACTACTATAAAATTATTACTAGTTGTAGTGCTATTATTAATTTATACAATTTCTTTTTATGAAAATTTAGATTTCTAATATTAATTTATACAGTTTCTGTTTTTGAAAATTTAAATTAGATTTATATGTAGACTTTTTATTTCTTGTTTAATCTATTTTGATTTTTAACATAATTCACCTTTCACACTTTTTAGCTTACCCATTGCATGCAATTGCTAGTTACATCAAAGGCATACCTATATTGGAGAAAATTTGTTCACTTTGCAAACAATGGTTTGTAATGGACAAGAAATGTGGAAGACTATTGATTTCTTTTTATTAATTTTGTATTCTCCTCAACAAGGGACAGAACCATCATATCAATGGCCCTAGATTATATTTTAAGTTGTCTAGTGTTCTTATCAGATCAGGTTGTTCGACAAACATGTCACAAAGCATTTTGATAGATACCTACCTAAAACATAGAGGTGCTTAGTTTCCAGATGGCTTAAACATCACTCGCTAAGCTTCATTTCAAGACCAAAAGTGTTAAATAATCAGAACTCACTTATTTTTTCCAAACTTAATTTTCTCTTACTACTTCAGGAGCTACCACCATTGTGTTATTGGGATTTTAGTACAGGGATTTGGGTTTGATTTCAATTTGAGGATGGATCGCAGAAGGCAAGGAAAATCGGGGCAGGAGTTTTTCCCAGTCCAGTATGTAAAGTTGCTTGTAAGAGCAGAGCATCAAAACCCAACTTTCTAAGTTGAACGTACTTGTTGGGTATGGTATGAACTGCTATTGACTCGGCTCAACTAACCGGACCAAAAATGAAAACTTGAAACCGCCTTCAATAGCCGTTATGTATGTGCCGACTTCAAATAGATTTCAGTATTTTGTGTAAATGGTGGAAGGATACGATATTTGGTTCAGCTCAGTAACTGACGTCGTTATCTGGTATTGTTCTTTGTTGTTTTGGGCATGGGATTGGGTAGTGAGCGAGTGTGTTTTATTTTACTCAAGAGATTCTTATTGGGCTTTCAAAAAACTGAACTCCGAAACCTTTACCAGCGTCCTTGCTCCCTATGCCAAAATTGAAGCTTTGAACCAAGGTAGGGATATCCGTATTCTGTAGATCTTTCCAAAATTGGGCATTTATATTTCTCACTGTTTTTAGAATGTCCAAGGTCATTATAGACATCATAATCATAAATTTTGTCCCATTCTTCCTACTTTCCCATTCGAGCTCCTCTTTAAGTTTTCAAGTTATTTATTTCTCATCTCCACCAAGGCTAGTAGATAGCAATTATAGCTTTGTAATTGCAGTACCTCGAAACAAAAAATTTGAGCATAATTTGTGATTTCAACCAATTGAGCTGTGATGATAACATAATTCAAACGTGAACTTTTGGGCAAACCTTGTTTGAGGGAAAAATCCGATCTGTCTTGTATTTACCAGTAGGGTAAACCCAAGAATTGCACATTCCCCTGTTGAGGAATTTCTATCGCCAAAGAGTTGAGAAAAAACTCATGGTGATGCATCTTTCTTATGAGGAAGGCTCCAAGATTACCAAAGGTCAAGTCCCACTGGATTTCTCTTAGCTACATATTATCTTTAAGTGAAAGGTTATTTTTATTGGCTAGGAATCATACATTATTATTTTTAATTTTTTTCACAATTTAGCCTTTTAAGTGAATTATGTAGTGTTGTAATTTTAGTGGATTTACATGAATATAGAAGATGAATGAGAGATCCTCTTTTCAATCATCATAACATAGTTCAATTTTTTCTTCGGAGCTTTGAGTGCAATATTTGTCTTGAATTGGCACATGATCCAATTGTAATGATGTGTGTCACCTTATTTGTTGGTCTTGCCTAAAGAAGTGGCTCTATAGACATTCAAAATTCCAAGAATGTCCTATTTGTAAGGTTTTGTTGGAAGAGAGCAAGATTATTCCCTTTTAAGGACAAGTAAAAGTAGGTGCTCTAGATCCAAGATCCAAGATCCAATAGTGTACCTAGTGTAAACATTCCCAATAGACCTGTTGGTCACAGCCCATAAACAACTCCTCTTCCAGGCCCTAATCAGTACTAACATCAGTCATTTGTAAAATTGAAACATAGGTCAAATACACTCTAAAACATGCAAATATTTTTACTAACATCAATCATTTGTAAAATTGAAACATAGGTCAAATACACTCTAAAACATGCAGAATTTTTTTTTTTGACCGATAAGAGGTCGTAGCCAAGATTAATTATTATGTGTTGTTAGTAATTATTATTATTATTTATTAATTTGCGAGTTAGATTCGAACCCAAGACCTTTTTGATAAGAGGCTCACAATTTACTGTTGTGTTGTAGGCTCTTGCCTTAAAACATGCAAATATTGCTCAGATGCAAACAAATATTTTAAATTGAAATGATTAGATACAAATATAATAATTTAATAATATTATGAAACCAAAATTCTAAATTTGCATTTATATTTATTTGTTGAGACCAATTATAGATTATTATATTAGGTAGTAGTGCAAGGGTTTGTTTTGAGTACCATGATTATTTTGAAGACATGAGAGAGAACATCTCCACCATGATTGAAGTGATCAGATTGCTTCGAATACGTGTCCTATCATTGAAACAAATTGAGGACAATGTGCTTTGTTCATTGCCTAGACATGTAGAATTAATATTTTTCTCAAGTTTTTTACCGTACTCAAGCTTTGGATTTGTCGTTCAATCAATGTTGTTTTTCATTCTTTTTATCTAATTTTTTTTATTTTAGATGCTTACATATCAAAAGTAAACTCATTGTTGGACTTAGAGAATTTTTTAATACAATCTTTAATGTAGCAAACTATTTTTCATGTTCACATATCAAAGGTAAACAACTTCACTTTAGTTGGGCAAACTTAAAAAAACTAAGGAATTGATTCTCTATTCCCATAGACATGTTACTAAATTTAAGTTAATTATTTGAATTTATCTTGCATAGAAAATGTTAAATTATTCTCTTTAATCCTAGCACCTTAAGCAATATTTATCACCTAAGCTCGAGAATGTTAGGCGTAGATTTATTCTAAAAGCTTTAAAATGTTGCATACAAATAACTCATTAATATAAGGTTTAGATTTATTTTAAAAACATCAAAGCTTCTCCTACAAATAATTTGAATATTTAAAGCACATAATCCTCCTCAAAACACACAAATATCATTTTAATTTTGTATAACTCATTGATGTCATGGTCATGGTTACAATTAGATGTAGAGTTAGAGTTGTGAAATAACTTGAATATTTAAAGCACATAATCCTCCTCAAAACACACAAATATCATTTTAATTTTGTATAACTCATTGATGTCATGGTCATGGTTACAATTAGATTTAGAGTTAGAGTTGTGATCTGATTTTCTATTATGGTTTACTATTTGAGTTATGATAGGATTAGAACTAGGGTTGGGATTAGGGTTGTCAATGATATTAAAGAGTTACAATTAAAGGGTTAATCATAGTTAGTATCATGATCAAGATTTATGTTAAAATAATAACTTAGGTTACATTTAAGAATATGGTTAGTTTTAAGATTTTTATTATAATTAAGATTAGAATATTGTGTTATAGTTAGATTGTGTTTACAATTTGCTACTTATTTCGCAAGTATTTCGTTGGCGTACCTTGCTAGCGTCGCTAAAGCATAATTCTCGTGGTTGCGTAGCCATTGCTGGATTCTGTCCCTTTAAGAAAAGCTATTACTAGATATGAAAATGACGCCGTCTTAGCTCAGCCGGTAGAGCGCGTGGCTTTTAACCACGTGGTCGTGGGTTCGATTCCCACAGATGGCGGAAACAATTTTTACTATGGAAGTGCCCTGTAGTAGGTGCAATTGCTATTTATTAAAAAAAAATTGTACAGTTATCTGCGCGCACGACTCACCTAAAATATTCGCCATTTTTAGGGTTTAAGATATACTCCAGCTCAAACAAACTAAAACTTAATATCAGCAACTGTAGAAACCTTAGATGAATACAATATTAAGCTTATTAGTCACACAGACCCTTTTTAAATACTCGCACTTTTGAGGGTTAAAAATATACTCACAAATCAAATAAAAAATTGAATCGCAGCAAATTACATAAGACCTACGTCATAAGCAATTTCTCTAATCCATAGTAACTAATCCGTTTAGAATTTAATAGGAGCTGTTCTTTAGATTAATACAACTGATTACACGGTGCAGTAGCAGCTGCACAATTTTACTAAGAGATGTCACAGCGATACCTATGAAGCGTCCAGGGAGAAAGATCTCAATGTTTGATTCATAATAATCGCCTCTTGTGATTCTTGTCGATCTATATATCCATATCCAGTAACAACGAAGCTCAAGTCAAATCCGCAAATGAATCTGTAGTGAACTATTCTTCCTTCATTCTATTAAAACCCTCCAATTCGGCATAAGAAATCTCACTATGGATATTATGGGAGTTCATTTTTCCATTCACATCTTTGGATGTTGCTTAAGCTGTCACTAGTAATCTCTTTATTAAGTTCTATAATCCTTGCAATATAAGAGATTTCCTATTAAGTTTCATATTTCTTGCAATATAATATGGATATTATGGGAGTTCATTTTTCTATTCACATTTTTGGATGTTGCTTAAGCTGTCACTAATAAGTTCTTTATTAAGTTCCACAATCCTTGCAATATTAGAGATTTCCTATTAAGTTTCATATTTCTTGCAATATAATCGATTTGATTTCTAATTATTGTTTCATTCTCATGATGGATTATATAGTACAATCCAAAACATTATTGATGAAAAATGCACAATTTAAATCAGAAATGGACCAAAACATTATTGATGAAAAATTGCACAATTTAAATCAGAAATGTAAAAATCCATCATTATGAAGTGTAGAAATTATATAAATTTAATAGATTTCCTACCAGCATGCACCAGGTTACAATGGACTCACAACTTTCTTGAGTTGATGAACCACAGTCGACCATTTCCAAAACATAAAAGGCTGATAGCTCAGAGGAAAAAATCCCAGCATCCAAATAGGAGGTCCCATATTCAAGTCTTTAACTCATAAAATAACATGGTATCACAGTCAAACCAGAAACCCTAAGCATTGAAGTGTGGCAAGGAGGTGTGCTGGAACAGATCAGTCACATAGAAACAAGTCAACAATTGTAAGAAAATCCTTTCACAAAGATGATAGGTGGATCAGAGATGGAGCACCCCAACAAACATATAAGAGGTCCCAGGTTCAAGTCGTAGCTGATCAATAGAAAACAAGATAATCCCATGAGTCAAATCTAGGAAAATAACAAAATAGAATCAACACGAGCTAAAAGGTTTGCAAATGAAAGTGCTCAGAAGAAATTCTATGGTTAAGTATGTTTGAACTGAAGCAGTATTGAGATGGGTGAGCTTCCGGGATGTCCAAATGTTCCACCTCTGTAAGCATCACCTAGATACAGTAGATACAGTGTGCTAAATGTTCCATTCATTCTATGAGAGAGGTTTTATCATTAAACATGTGTCAATGAATTTGACTAAAAGACTACAAAATTGAATCCTGATAACAAACCCACAAAATGGAACCATTCAAAAGCTACAGGCATCTGATAAACTCAATATAATTTTGATGACATTATGCTTATAGCCTGTTAGATTTTCTACAAAGATGCTTTCTCAACATTGCACTATTGCTCGCAATGATAAGGTTGTAAGATAACAGATAAACAAGCAAATTAGAAATGGAGAACAGCACCAAGTTCTCACTTATCAATTGAAGATTTAACTTTTTCAATTTGTAGTCACCAGTAATCTCGGCAAGAACACAATCCGTTTTTGAAATGATGGAAACGGCTTGTATCCCTCACAATAATTTCTGTTGCCGCAACTTTGGAAATAAACTTGGTAGCCCTGTGACAATCGCCACACACACGAAGGTTTTTTGTGATTACAATAGGTGTTCCGGTCTTGTGTTGATCAGTCCAAATGCAATGGCCAACTTTTCACTGTGACTGCAGAGCATTTGTTCCTCCATCTCATCCTCTACATCATGCAGGACAAAGCTTTTACTAGATATAAATCCCGCCTCTTTCATCTGCCCGGCCAAAGTCTCTAGCATTGCATAAATTCAATCAGACAGAGGATGCGATTTATCTGCAACAGAAAATGCATGCATCCTATTACTCACTTCAATCAAGCTACAACCCACCGTTTTTCTTAGTCCCCTTTCTTGGATCTTTGCTCTCACCTTTGCTACACCATCCCATTTTCCAGCAGCAGCATAGATATTTGACAAAAGCACATAGTTTCCAGTATTCTCAGGCTCCATGTCAAATAGGTGATTCGCCACACGCTCTCCTAGCTCAACATTGCCGTGAATTCTACAGGCACCAAGTAAAGTCCCCCATACATCAGAATTAGGTTCTAGAGGCATATTTTTTATTAAGTCGTGTGCTTGATCAAGTTGTCCAGCACGTCCAAGGAGGTCAACCGTGCACGCATAATGATCCACCCCAGGTGTGATGAAGTAATCCCGACTCATGCTATTGAAATATTTGCAGCCCTCATCTACCAGACCTGAATGACTACATGCATATAAAACACTGGTAAATGTAATGCGGTTTGGCCTCAAACCTATCCTTTGCATTTCGGAAAAAAGTGCTAGGGCATCTACACCATGGCCATGCATTCCATACCCAGCAATCATTGCGCTCCATGATACAACATCTCTTTCAGGTAAAATGTCAAAAATGCACCGTGCAATTGATAGACTCCCACATTTGGTATACATGTCTATGAGTGCGGTACCCACACGCACATTTAACTCAAACCCATTTCTAAATATGTACCCATGAATGCATTTAGCTCGTTGCAGGGCTGCCAAATGAGCACATGCCGGTAGGACACTCACCATAGTTGCCCAGTCAGGTACTATGCCTACTAGTTGCAGCCGATGAAAAATCATCAAGGCCTCATTAGCATGACCATTATGGGTATATCCAGCAATCATTGCGTTCCATGATACCACATTTCTTGTTGGCATGCTTTCAAACATCTGATGTGCAAGTTCCATGTCCCCACATTTTATATACATATCTACAAGGGCACTCCCTACAACAACATCTGACTCTAAATTACTTTTAATCAAATAAGCATGAATGGACTTGCCTTGCTGCAATAATGCTAAATGAGCACATACAGGAAGCACACTGACTATGGCAGGCAAATGGGCTCTAATACCTGCTAGTTGCATCTGATGATAAAGTTCCAAAGCCTTCTTGGCATGGTCATTCTGAGAGTATCCACCAATCATTGCAGTCCATGAGACCGCATCTCTGGTGGACATGTTCACAAAAACTTTGTCTGCTGCATCCAGACTTCCACACTTCCCATACATAGTTATAAGAGAATTTTGAACCTCAACACCTGACTCAAGCCTATGCCTGATTATATAACCATGAATATCTTTCCCCTCTTGCAGAGCTCCACAAGCAGCACATGAAGGCAGCAAACTTACAATTGTAGCCTTGTCTAGTTTAACTTCCTTTGATTGCATTTGATGAAAAATTGTCAAAGCCTCATTCGCATACCCGTTATGGGCATATCCTGCGATCATTGTATTCCAGGACACGACTGTTTTTTCATGCATCTTGTCAAACAATTGCCGTGCATGCTCCATACAGCCACACTTAGCATACATTGCCAAGAGAGAATTCGCAACAATAACATCAGATTCTAGGTCAGCTCTGACGATACGATTATGTATCTCCTTGCCCTCTTGTAGAGCAGACATAACACCACAGGCTTTGGCTGCGAAGGGATAGGTGAACTTATCAGGCTGTATGCCGGCCTCTTGCATTTGGTAGTAGAATTTAATGGCTTCTTCACAGGGACCATTGCAGGCATAGCCTCTGATCATCATGTTCCATAAGAAGCCATTTCTTTCAGACATTTTGTCAAACAATTGTCGGGCATCCTCCATACTGCCACACATGGAGTACATTGCCGCAAGTTTAGTTTTTAAAAGAACATCTCGGAATAACCCTTTGACAAGCAGGTGGGCATGAAGTTTTCTACCCTGTAAGAGTGATTTACTCTTGGTACATTTCTCCAAAATAGAGGCGCAGTTGTCTTTTTCGTTGGATTGATTGCAATCCCAGCTTATTTGCCGTTCAACAGTAGAAGAAACTTGAAAAACAGAACATATTCTTCTTTTTCGGTAGTTGTTGAATTTGGAAAAGCTCTCAAATGATGAATTCAATGGCAGAGTTGGGATGAGTGACTGAAAGAGTTTGGTGGTGCAAAAAGCCATGCAAATTCATCTGTGTAGCATCATTAACTCGGAGCCAAAAAAATTTTTAAAAAAACGAGTGGAGTCATAAGTAAATGTCGAACGAAATGTTCGCCAATCTTATCCCCCAACGGTTGATGTCGAAGTTGATCCAATTTAAATAACTTTTTAACAGCTATGGTGTACTACTATAGCAAAGTTGCACAGTATAGCTTCCGACAGATATTTCTCAGTTCAAATTTGAAATTAGATTTTTAATATGACTGATATTTTTGCTGCTGTATCTATTTTTGATGTAATCTCTATATGCTGTGATCCAATTAAAAAAAATTGAAATTCGATTCTTAATAGCTTCGTTGATCCTGGCCCGTGCAGCAATATAAATGTACTCGTGTGCAGTAAATTTTTTGAGAAAATTGGCAATGTCTGCGCAGCACCCAAAATGTACTATTTGTTGTAATTATTAACTAATTCAAAATTA
The DNA here is from genome assembly GCA_028749045.1 of Cupressus sempervirens. NCBI lineage: Eukaryota > Viridiplantae > Streptophyta > Pinopsida > Cupressales > Cupressaceae > Cupressus > Cupressus sempervirens. Next base: position 304,409,256 of record CM053792.1, on the reverse strand, counting down.
AAATTAATGAACTAAAAAATTATAGTAAATAGGGCATTAAAAATGCCGCATACACAATGGAAAAAAGTAAAATTGTTTGGTAGAATTACTATTGTTGATTATTAAATTAATATATTAGATAATTTTGGTTTGTTCATTAGGTTCTAGTTCAAAAATGAGGGATATTATTAGTGGAGATAGTTTATTATTATTTTCGTAAGTTTGTTGTGAGAAAGTTGTAAATAAAATATTTTATTCTATTTTATATATTTTAATTCAATTGTACATTAAATTCTTATATAGGAGTATTATTTTCTATATTATAGAAATTATTTTTTAATAAAAGAATTGTTCTAACAACTCACATACTTATAAACTTGTGTATAACTAATTAATATTCTCCTATACTTAATACTTTAACAAACTAAACTAATAATAATAATTTGTTATTTCTCAACAATTTTATAGCTAACCTAAATACCTATGCAAACATTGCTTTGTGACACCCTACCTTAGTATGAATATGAGGAGAAAGTATATTATATGAAAAATAAAAGAGTTCTAACAACTCACATACTTATAAACTTGTGTATAACTAACTAATACTCCCCTATACATAATATTTTAACAAACTACAGTAATAATAATATTTTGTTGTTTCTCAACAATTTTATAGCTAACCTGAATACCTATGTGATCATTGCTTCCTGACACCCTACCTTAGTATGAATATGAGGAGAAAGTATATCATATGAATTAAATATAGAATCATATGTCAACGCATACTTTTAAGTCCACACACTACTATAATTGCACATTACTACATACATACAAGAACTCATTTTGCTTTCACTTGAACTGTGAAATCATTACTGACAGACCATACTTCTACAAAGTTTGACACTCAAAAAAGTTTTGAAGTCAATTGCTCTCCTATACAGTTGTTTACACTATTAATGATTTCCTTATTTCCTACTTTTAAACAAGTTAAAAGTTTCCAATAGTGGTAAGTCAACTTTGATGACTTATGATCTTGATTCAAATGAAAGACACCTCCCATTAACTTTCCATGGTTTGCACTCATGTTTGTCATATTAAACCTAGGCATGAACATGCACATGATCATATCGTCATATAACATAGTTTTTTTTTTTTTTTTTTTTTTTTTTTTTTTTTTTTTTTTTTTTTCAATTAGCACTACCCATTTCAAGATCCATAAGTTTCATTACACTTTTCTTTTTTCACTACAATGATTTTCACCAAGGGGGGATTCATCACACAAAATAGAAATAAAAGAAAATGCCACTAATATGGAAAGTGGCATCATCATTAGAGGCTAACAAGGGGCATTACTTAACTATCTCCCTTATATACCTCCATCCTCCAATCAATTCGCTACTTAGCAAATTTGGTTTTTGAGACTCATCAATTGTGAGGAAAGAATATATGCTCCCCTTAATTTAAATAAGAGGTAGAGATTGTATCCCACTCATTTCTAAAATTTTCACCTCAAAGAAAATCAAATAGGTCGTGAGTGGAATGGAAAGAAAGAAAGAAATGGAAACCATGAGAGTAATGTCATTAGACGTGTTTGAATCATCTATGCTCTTTCTAGATCATTGTTTGTATGTTCTTGAGCTCATTTTTTGATAGAGTAGTCCACGTGTGAGTTCTCACATCTACATAAAATATTATGACCATATGCTCTACCAATTTTAACACATTGACCAAGTAGTCACATTGTCTCTCCAAATTTTTTATTCAATGTTTTGTGCAAAATGTTAGATTAGGGTTCCCCACTCAAAGATAGCTCTAATAAGAAAATTCTTTTTTATCGATTTCAATATACTTAGCCCAACTCCCTTTGATACACATCTATTAAATAAGGAAGGATGGGGCTTTTCTTTGTCATCCTATCATGTTTTTTGGGTTTCCTCATAGGATTTGTTTCTAAAACAATCATCTCAAAGAAAATCAAAGAGTGTCTTGAGTGGAATGAAGAGAAAATAAATAAATGAGAAGACTGAGAATAATTTCATAAGACATGTATGGATCATCTATGCTCTTTTTAGATCATTGTCTGCATGTCCTCAAGCCCACTTTTTTATAGAGTAGTCCATGTGTGAGTCATCACATCTTCATAAAATCTTATGGCCATATGCTCTACCAATTCTAACACATTAGACAAGTATTCACTTTGTCTCTCCAAATTTTTTATTCAATTTTTTGTGCAATATGTTAGATTGGAGTTCCCAAGTCAAAATAGTTATATACAACTTTCTTATCCATTTCAATATACTTATCTTAATTCCCTTTGATGCACATTTATTAAATAAGGAAGGAGGATGGTTTTCTTTGTCATCTTATTATGTTTTTGAGGGATTCCTCTTAAGATAACTAATTAAATTGTTAAAAGAACTTTTGTAGAGAGTGTATAAAGAGGCAAAACATTGTGTAACCACTTAAATTGCATTTCCTTTCTACGAAATGGTAGAAATGACCAAGCAAAAGGAGAAATGTTGTTGTGAAATATTGAGCTTTCTCAATGCCAAATAAATGTGAGTGGAGCTTCTTTAATTTCACATTGACCTCATTTTCCCATACCATAGTGCAAAATGAACTTTCCTCTTGCTTTTAAAAATTCTTTGACTTACACTCTAATATCACGTTCTAGGTTAACCAATCTTTACTATATGCAATAGATTGGTGTAAATTACTCAATACACACACTTAATGGGATAATAGATTCACATTAACTAACCTAATGTGCTAAGGAGGTTGAATAATTTATCAACCAATGAAGTATAAACTTGTTATGGGTCTGCATAGTATGTGCACAATGAGAGACTCCAAGCTATTTTATCAATTTTATAAGTGAAACTAAATTGAAAGTAAAAAAATTAATTGAAAAGATAAATATATTGGAAATAACGCTAACTACACAAATAGTAATTAGGATAAAATGTGTAATGACATAACAGTTACTGCGAGTTGGCTACTTAAATGATATAGTTGTTAACTATTTTCACTACATATGCAAAATTTTCTAAAGTTTGCCTAATTTTATTTCCTATGTGAAAAAAAGTTTAGATTTATTTCATACAACAAATTATCAAATCACAATTGCATGCTGAGTTGAATTATTAAATGGTTTTGAACATTGTTAATTTCAAAGTATTCAGAAGGTCTAAAGTTTGTAGAAAAATAAAAAAAGAATACATGTACAAAAGATATTTTTATTTCATTAAAGGAAAGTCCATGTTATTTTTTCCACACAAGCCGTGGTAACTATTTAAGAAAAACAAATTCTATTTCAACTTTAGATTCTTTTGAATACATTCTCAAGAAAGTACAAAATCTACAAATGAGCAATGAACACTGATCATTCAACAAAGAACAAAAAACATTGACAGAGGTTAGTGGTTCTGTCATTTGCTGGTAGGGAGGTAGCCATGTTGAATTTGATGAAGTACTCAGGTTCTCGCTTCCTCATTGCAACCTGCATAGAAAAGAAGAATGATGCCAGTCACATGAAATGTCAGAGGTTAGGGAACAAAGACATATCAATCAATGTTATTCATTCTAGTTGAACAAAAGAAACATACATCAACCATATGCATAAATGAAGAAAATAGAAAGAAAGTTGGTTCTATGCTAATGTTGTTTTCTTCATGTGTGGATTTAGGTATAAAGACTAGGTAGGTTGTTCAAATGACACACGTACATTTAGGTGTGAAACTTTTTGACTGGAGTCATGTAGAGGCAAAGATTGATTAAGGAGGTTGTAGAGGGGTCATACATACACTATAGGTATGGGACCTTCCAACTGAATTAATGGAGCACCTAATGGATGACTAGTTGTTGAAGGGACATGACAATTTGTCATGAAAACTTTTGACTCAATTGAAATTTCTATAGGAAGTTTTATTGCTACAAGAATAGTTAAATTACATGAACTAGTCATATTCATATATGCATTATAACTTTGTACACAAAGAGATTGTTTTAGCATAATGTTACAGGAGGAGCCAAGGTTGGAGGTTTAATGACATGAAGAGGCTATTACAAATTTTAGACAGGGGTGTTTCAAATTTCAAGCATAAAAGGGTTTAGTATGTTTAAAGAGGTCGCAAGTGCACTTTCAGTTTTCAAATATTTAGAGGATCATGATAATTTTTTCATTTTTTTTGATAGCTACATAAGGTATTTTTCTTGATTCATATGATTTTTACAATGCTTTCAGACAGTTTAAACATACAAGGGCATCAAAGTCAACATTAACTAGCATGAAATCAATAAATGGTTTGCAACAAGAGATGTTCAACTTTTAGGTACCAACATGAGGTTATTCAAATATCAGAATATATAAAGATGAGGCAAATACATATGCTGGAAAAGTATTACATAAGTGTATAACAATCATCAATGAATTTTATAATACTTTTACAACTTCACATGTTGTATCAGCATGATACCAAATAAACATGACATGCATTTATCAAGATTCAAAATGCATTTTAAAGATAGCAACACATTTTCCAGCCTCATTGCAATCAACAAAAACTGGCTATATGGAGCAATTATCTTATTTGTCTTCAATAGATACAATGCCACTATGAACAATGTTCTAAAGATTCAGCAAAAGATCAAATATAATGTCAAATCTAGATGTGGATTGACCCTATGATCTATAAGAAGAAACAAAATCATACTACTAAAAATCAGCTTTAGAAATGTATAGGACAGTTGGTCATCAATTTACATTTTCTCCCAATCTATGCTCTGGGTTTTCTTGAAATTTTAATTGGAATTAGCCAGCATCAAAATGCAAGAACTCATTAAATTTTGTTAAAACCCATGTTGTAGTGAGGGAGATATGGATTCCTATATGCAACATTATTTTTTAACAAATTCTTAGTTGTTGAGTCAATAGCAAACAACAAGAGAAAAGCCAAGAAAGAGGAAAAGAAACACATATATGAAAATAAACTCTCTAGAATGGCATCATATTTCTAGCAAACAAAAGACTCAACAATTGTAAAAAAGATTGGCAATAGTCTTTGAAATGAAGAAGAAGATCATAGAAGAAACATTTTGACAACCACTATATAAGGAGAAAGCATTTAAAAAATTGTAGCAAGTGTCCAGATCTCTTCTAGTGCCCACCCATAGTTTGCTTTTCCATTAATTTTACCAAACCTTTTTTATGCCTATTTCATCCATGTGTTGGTTTCAAGGGCATTGGATTTTTAATTATGAAGTTATTTCATGACTTGGATTACATGTATATCAATAAAGAATTACTTAGTTGATTATATTTCACATGTTGATTGACAATTATGATTGCTAGCACATTAATGATGCTTTAATGGTTCTTAGTAAATATGATTGTTTTCTAGATGATATCAAATGATGAGTATTTTATATTCACAATGATGAGTTTTACATGTTTGAATATGTGATATTTGTACTCAAGATTTATTATAGTACTTACTCCATACTTGCATGTGTATGGTGTGCATGTTTGTTTTACTTTTCTATCTGACATGTCATGTCTGATGTGGTTAAGAGAGGGAGTCGTAGTCACTTGCTAGTTGGGATCTACACGATGTATCACTCTCCACCGTTGCCTATTTAGTTTAGATATATGTACATATTTAGATTTTATTGTAGGTACTAGGCATCGACTTCCCTGAATTGCTAGGATGAGCGTGCCCTATCACAATAACTCAATGGTAAGAATGGGAAGATAATGTTTAGGTCTAATCCTAGCCATAGCCTAAATACTTGTAACTGACTTTCCACCTGTTTTAAAACCTGTGAGTTTATCTTTGTCTATGTTGTTTGATTTTGAGTTTTGATCTAATTTGGTAATGTTGCTTTTATGTGGATTTTGCTATGTGATTTATTTCGTAAGTGGTTAATTATAATATTTGGGTTAATTATATAATATTGAGAATTATTAAATATTATTTGATTAAAAATAAAATATTGAAGTATGAGAAGATTTAATTGATTAAGAAAACTAATTAAATATTTTTAATTTAAAAGTCTTAAATTTAGAGAATTGGTTAAAGAGAAATTAGAATATGATGATAATTAATTAATTATAAATTAATTAAATTTGTACTTCATTTAAAAGATTTAATTAAAAAGTCTAATTTGAGAGGTTGGATAAAAATAGAATTAAAATATTAAAATATTAAAGATTTAATATTGCTTTGCTATAATTATTTATTTAATAATAATTAAATTAGAGTTGCATTTAAACAATGAGTTTTGATTATTATTATTAATTTAAATAATAAACTATGCTTTAATTAGTGCTTGTACTAATTAATAAATTGGAGGAAAAGAAAATATAAAAGAATATTTTAATTTTAAAAGTTCTTTAAGTGTGCATGAAAGTATTAAATAGTAAAAGTTTATTTTAATGAGAGTCATTTGCATGTTCAAAAACCAAAAACCCTAGGTAGAGTTGAACTCTTTATTAAGAGATTCAAGCTCATTTCTACACACATAGGTTTTGGGGAGCCAAATTCAGAATTAGATCAAAAGAATTGTTGAAAGTTCCAAAGGGTTTGGATTTGCATGGATTCACAGATTGTCTCATATTTTTGCTATGGTTTTGAGGTTGGGTTTGAAAACCCATTGTAGAATTTTATTGAAAGATTTGTCTACTTCGTGTCTTCCTCTATGCTTGCATAATACTTATTAATTTACTATATTGATTTTTGGATAAAGAATTATGTTGTAGATTTTGAAAATGAAAAGCTCACTAATCAAGAAAACTTGACTGCGAAAAAACTATATAAATTTATTATGACTATATTCTTTTGAAACTCTTTCTAATATAGAAAAAAATAGATTATAAATTTTTTTTTAAAAATAATAAATTGAACAGTTATGGTTTCAACTTTAAATTTTTCATTAGAACTATGTGAATATCATGAATTTTCTAAATATAGATGAATATTCTTCTTACATCTAGAATAATTTAATTGCAATATTTATTTGGAAAGAAAAAGATTAATTAAGAGGAAAGCATGTTGTAACTAAACGCATACATGCATGCAAAAATAAATATACTAAAAATAGAAAACTAAATATAGTATGCCTGCATGATTTGAGACATCAAAAACATGAGAAAATACTTATTGCTTGTGTATTTTTATTTTATAAAAAAATTAATTTAATTTTTGGATTTATTTATTTTTAAGGAGTAATTATTAATTTCAGAAAAAATTAAAAATATTTTTGAAATAAAATAAAATAATAATTAATTAATTTTGAGAATTAAATTAATAGTACTCATTTAGTTATAAAGTGAATGCTAGTATTAGTGATTCTTTAAGTCTAGTTAAACTATTGCTTGCATATAAATGATTTTATAATTATTAATGCAAGAGGGAAGTTAACAAATAAATATTTATAATTTTGTTATATTTTAAGAGAAGTTGTGGTAGAGTTCACTTTGTAATCATTTAGTTAATAACTATTTGACTTGATGAGAGAAATTATAAATAATTCAATTAAATTTATAAGTTTATCTCTAATTGCATTATGAATTAAAGGAAAAGTAAATGTTAATATTGGACTTAAATAGAAGTCAAATTAATATTTTAGAAATGAAAGTGATATTAATATTTAATCTAATAATATATATTTATGTTATTGATTAAATCATTTATGATTTAAGATAATTTAAATTAATAACATGGTAATATTGCATGATATTTTATATGCATAAAATGATTGGATATTTAAATACTTATTATTTTAAATAAGTATATTAGCATAACAATTTATATTAACATGTATATTCTTAGTTTATTTTTAAACACATTCTTATGACCCAAACTAAACAAGAGAAATTGATGGAATTAAATCATATGGCTAAAAATTATGTGTTTTCTAATATTCAATTTATAGTTTTGTGATGTTTATTTTCATGATGGTTTTCCTTTGTGGATTGTTCAGTTGGCCAAGTTAGAATGTGAACTACAGGCAGTTTTGAGTTTTCTTTTATGATTATTTGACTAGATGTCATGATGAACTTTATAATTTGAATTGAGATTTATGTTTTATGAGCTTTATGCTATTGAGCATTTATGAGAACTTGGGTTTTGAGAACCAATGTTATTTTTGGGTTGCCTATTAAGGAACCAAATTCAATCAATATTACTCTTGTGGTAGGGGATACTATTGTGGTTTGTGAATTTTGGGAAGGTAGACTAGGTGCATGTATGTGGGAGTGGCTTGCAATGGGGATTTGGGGCCAAAGTGACTACTAGGGTAACTTATTATAAGTTGTGTAACAAGTGATAATATAGTAATTAAAATATCTTACCTAGCCTTTTTCCTTGAGATACACTAAAAGATAAGTTAGAAATGTTTATCTTGCCCATGCCTTGAGTGCTTGTATAGGCTAAGGATGGGAATGGGATGATACCTAGTGAGAGGTATGACTAGTTTCCTCATCATCACAAGAGAGTATTCTGGTTCCGCATAGAGTCACTAGGGGGGCGGGGTCTTGAGAGACCACTAGGGTAATCTTAGAGTTGGCTCATGTGATGACACTCCATAGTATGTAGCCTGAGTTTCCTTCATGATTTTTTTAATATTTGCCTCTAGTGGTGCACTTGTTGGATATTACTTTTGATGGTGTATTTATTGTGAGTTGTTACTCATTGATGGGATGTCATTTATTGTTGATAGTTAACTTTTATTAATGAATGATCGATTATTCATTGGTGGTGTTTCTATTGTTAGAGTTAATAATTGGTAGTTTACTTTTATAGATGATAGTTATTATCTGTTGGTTATTGTGCTTGTGAGACTTGACATTGGTTTGAAAGTGGTTGTATCTTTTTATGTTTTGATACTTGATTTATATTTGGCATTTGGATGTTGAGTTGGTATGAGATGTTAGTATTAGATGGGTGTTCTTCAACTCAGTTATCTCTTCTTCTTACATAATTTGTGTTACCCTTGAGGTAGTTTTGGCAATTTGGATTCCTTGCCTAGGATTATTTTATTATTTGATTATCTGTGTGTAGATCATATATTATCTTTCTTGCAAGGTGGGAGCGAGAGCCTAATTAGGTGACTATGTGGTTGGCAGATAGTGTCCTTTTACCATTTGTGTCCCTCTTACATTGCTAGTTGTTAGATGCTTGTTGATACAGTGGTACCATTATCATTCTTCCTCTTATCTTAAAGATTTCTATTCATTTGATGTATCTATGTATCATGTGTTTTGAGATCCTACAAGATATTATATTGTATATTGATGTACTTGTATCTATTTTCACATACCCAGTGACATGTGCAGTGGATGTTCTTCATGAGATGTGCTTTCATATTATTAGTTGTACTTATGCATTTGCTTATATGATTATATATGTATTTTTTTATTTTATGACTATGGAAATTGTAACTAAGACTTAAACATATTAATAAAACTTTCTTAACTGACTCGATGTGAAGGAACCCTTGAAGAATTGAAACTATATTTGTAATTGCTTATGTGTATTTGATGTGTATGTATATATTGCTTCCGCATTATTGTTACTTTGATGTCATTTAAACTTTAAAAATAATAATTTATTAAACTTTGCAACATATTAGGTTTATTTATTTTGGGTTCCCAAGTAGGGCATTACATCTCTTCCACCATGGTAGCTAAGGTTTCAGACCTTTCTAATCAATTTTTTTCTCTAGCTTCAGAGCATTTGAATGACAAAAATGACTTATGTTTTACCTTTTATTGTCCCTCAATTGTATTGTAATAAGATTTTAGGTCTGCCATATGTTTGAGGGAGAAAGGTCATGTTTATAAAACAATAATATACAACTTGTTTATTTTAAGATTTATATTATTGTGTTTAATAAAATATAATTATTATTTTAGTAGTATGATTTGAAAATGTGATTATTATTTTAGAATTGATATTTTTATAAATCAATTATTTAATAGTAAATATGAAAATGTAAAAAGATTAAATATATCAAAATGGAGATAAGAATGAAGCTATCGGTTATAATTTTTTTGGAACTTGGAGTACTTCAATTCATATTCAAAGTTCTATTTTTAGTAGAAGAAGACTTTTTTAGTTAACTGAATGTCACAAGGAGTTATTTTTCAGAGGAGGGGCAATTTCGCTTTCTCATGCAGTTATTGAGCACTTTAGTGCTATTTTTGGCTAGCTATGATGCAATTAAAGCCAATTTTTCATATAGTTCACATTGGGAGGCCTTTTTAGGCATGTTTTACATGTTTTTGAGAAGATTGACATATGATATTTTTGGCTTTATTTTGACATTTGACCTAGGTTTTTTGCACATTTATATTTCAGTGAGCTATCAGTTGAATAGGTACTTGAGGGCAGATTTGATGGGTTTCTTCATAGATTGGAGCAGTTTTGAACTTTTTTATGCATTTTTATCATATCCAAATTAGGGTTTTGAGCTCTATTTATTACATTTTCACCTCATTATGAGGTATCTTCTTTCCTACTCAATTTTTTTCCACATTCTGTTTGAGTTGATTGTAGGAGCACTTTGTAGCAGAGATTTTTTCAGCATTGATTATACAGATTTAATGGTTCCTTCTTATTGATTCTAGTGCAATATTGTGGATTCTTTTCCTTTATGTTGTTTTCATCCTTCATTCAAGCTATATTCCTTATTTCATGTTTGAATCTCAATACTTGTAATTGCAGGTCTTTTTTTGTGTCCTTATTCTTTTTTGCAGAAAATTGGTAAAGCCTGGGTTTTCCTTTTAGAGAAAAATATTTTAGGTCTTTGTATAGAATCACTTTTGTAGTTGCATGCTTGTTTGGGTATTGTGAATCATTAGTATCTTGGGTAATTGGTGTTAAATGAGTTAAAGTTCATACAAATCATTGGTGTATTGCCTCATTTAGGATTTAGTATTCATTTTATCATTCACTTCGCATCCCTTTTTCCACATACAATTAAGTTTTTAGGTGATCATTATTTAGGAACCAATCATATCTGAAAATTCATCTCTCATTTTAGGACAACTCACTATTAGAAATAGATAATACTGAGAGGGGAGGGGGGTGAATCAGTATTCTACAAACTTTTACCCATGATTGAATATTGTTAATTACTTTATAATTTGCATATGAAAGTGAACCAATAATGTTGAACAATAAATATAACCATACACATAGAGAACTCATAACACCATTATTCTTTAACTAGGTAAACCCTAGCCAAGGTAAAAACCCTGGTGGGGATGATACCCATGAGATAATTCACTAAGCAAAGGATCATTTTAAGGATATTGACCTTGTTAGGAGTCTATGTAGTACATATAGTATCTTGAGTCATTGTTAGAGGATTAGGCTTTTTTAGAAGCCTCAACCTTGCTAGGAGTTAGTAGATCAAATATAATGTATGCAAGAAAAGCCCACTTCCCTAACATGCATTTATACAATAAAGTTCTTCACAAGAATAGATATACATACAATACTTTTTCACTATTGTAATTCATACTTTCTTTGATCATACATCATATCTCACATCACATAAGGCTCATATATATTTCAAGTTGTCCATATAATAGTTCACATATCATACAACTTGCACATCTAGCACACATATCGTACACTTATCTGTGCAAGATAAGATCTTTACTTATACTTTGCAAACTAGTAATTGTCTACATAGTTGACCTTCATGCATTCACATGCTTGATATAATATAAAATAATTTATGAATTAATATCCACAAAGTAGGCTCATCATGGCTTAGTAATTATTTTGTCACCAAAATAATTCCTTAAGTTGTACTACTCAATTCTTTATTATGCTCTATCAAATACTTGTACTAGTATCTCAACTGTAACATGTGCCATATTGTCCATACACACCTGTGTACTTAACCATGTCATCATGGAATTAGCACAAAGATATCCTCAAGTGTGCATAAGCTAATTCTGTTGACATATCAGTCATGTTTGTTATTAGTGACACACACTTATTCAGATTGTAAATAGCTAGCGAGCTTATTGTACAGTTAATAGTGTTTTCCAAGCATTTCAATTGTTACCGAGTTCTACAATTGCTACTGATTCCTTTGCACAAATCCTAGTGGTTATTGAGTAGTTACAGTTATAGTGAAGATCAACAGTGTAAATCATGCATCTAACTGTATGCTGAGTTTACCAGTGCAAACTAAGTTGTGTAGTGTTGACCAAGTTCACAGTTTATGTGATGCAAGTCTAGTGTTAACCGAGCTACTCAGTGTTAACCAAGTGAGTCAGTTTATACTAAGCTCAAGGTGATAGTGTTTACTGAGTCATGCAGTGGTAAAAAAGTGATTCAGTTTATATGTCAAGTTTCATAGTATTTACCAAGTCACCAATGCAAACCGAGTTCAAGACTACTTGAAAGTGTTCAGTATGGACTGAGCTTCTATGTATACCAAGTGCATGATGATGTTGAGCATTGTGTCATGTCCCCTTTTCAAATAATTAAAAATAATAATCTTTTCTAAGGCAGGTAGGCCCAAAAAGGTGAAGTTTCAGAAAAAGGGGATAATCTTCGGAAGCTAATGGACTAATAAATGAAAATTATTATTAAAATATGTTTTATTAACCCCTCTTGGACGTGAGTTAGGGTTATGCCCTCTTTTAAGGAGTTTGGAGGCATTTTGGGCTGATTCCAGAACTTGATTTTTGCTCATTTCTTTGTTATTCTTTAGAGGCTGCCAAACCTATGGAGAAGGAGACCCAAGAATGGGAGTTTGCAGGTTTCTAGGAAGGCTAAGGATGGGAGTTTGAAGCCATTCCATGTGCATGCTCATGCAGAGTTTGCCTTTGTGCTGAACAGTGCAGATTTGTGGGTTTTCGGGTGTGTTTTTTATAAGAGTTTGGTGTTTTCGGTTGAGTATTTCATATCAATTTGGGTTGCTGTTGTATTTCAGATATTTAGATGTTAAAATAGAGCTGAATATATGTATTTGGTCATGATTATACTTATGTGATACATTATTAGTGTTTTTGTGGTGTTTTCGGGCTATTCTGTGTTGTTTTGGGGAGCCCAACGAGCATTGTTTTTGTCCTCCGTTTGGGAGCTATTGTGTAAATGTTATAAAAATCTGGAAATATAATTTTTTGGGCTGTTATGCTGCTGAAATTTCTATGAAAATGTCCACTTTTAGATTTATTAATAATATGTGAAGCTGTGAAGTTTTTGGCACTATTTCCGGCATACCCGATTTGGGGTTTATTGAGAAATTTGGTGGATCTTTGTGATATTGGTTGTTTGGTTTTGAAAATATGATCAGAGGCATGAAATATCATATAAAATCAGTAAAGGGACATTTCAGTGGTATCAGAGCTATGATCTTGCCAACCTGAGGGTTTGTAGAAGTTTGCATGTCAGTTTTGACGACTACCCAAATCTTGCATGTCATAATTTATGGTTGCATGTTGCTTCTAATCAGATGCATGTCAAAATTTATGGTTGCATCCTACTTCTAATCATTTGCATGTTAGTTCTTGGTGAATTTGGTGGTTGCATGTTGCTTCTAATCAGCTGCATGTTAAAATCTATGGTTGCATGCTACTTCTAATCATTTACATGTTAATTCTTGGTGTTTGAAGAAGTTATAACCTATTGGGGTTACACTCTACTTTATCCAGAATGGATAGGTATAGTACAAAGTTTCAGAGGACACAATCTTGGACAATTGATATCCAGAGTTAGAACAGTAGAAAGGATGGTTATTTAGACATTCGAGATAAACTAAGGAAAATAAGCCATGACATGTCTGAACAGTTGGTTGAGCACCACCGTATGATGAATGACATGTTGTTTGACCCAGCTAAGGTGGATAAGTTGACCAAATTTCTATTTGGTAGATTTTCTCACAAGGCAGGTGACACAATTACTAAGAACTTGCATGAGGAGTTTGAGAAACTAGCTTATAGCCAAGCAGAGGTCTTAGATTCTACTCCGCCACAGGAGGTAGTGAGAAAGGATATTACGCAGATTGATAGTAATGGTCAACTTGATACTCAAATTGAGACAATTGTATACAGGTCATTAAAGGGTGATATCACAAGTATTCAGGATGATATAGTTACAATAGGTAGTGACTACAGCGTAGTGGGTTCAGATGATGATTATGAGGATTTTGTTGTGCATGATGGTGAGATACCTGGTAGAGATGAGCAGACATTGAGCATTCATGACTTTGCTGAGAAAGAGTACCAGGCACAGTTAGATGCTTCGTCACATGAGGTTGAGGTTGGTAGTACTTGACACAATTTTTCCAACCAACTGAAAGTGAATAAAGATAGTATTATGACTTCATTATCTCATCATGACAGGTATGTGGAGTTAGTTGGTATTGGTCATATTACTCAAGTGAGGATTTTGCTTGAGTTACCAGCTGATTCTAGTTTACAGATATGGACTCGAGATTGTTATATTGGCATTTGGGATTCAGTTGACTGGAGATCTTTAACACTTTTTGGTAGCAGTGTTTGTTTGGGTGCTATCATGGATTTGATTAGTAGATTGCATGGTGTTGTCTTTTCTTGTGCTAGCAGCTTGTTCGATGTTGGTATTAGTTTTTATACACCGATGTTGGGCTTTGTTCATATATCCAGTCGACCATACTTGCTGGAATGTGTTGATGATCTTTCATATTTGGCAGTGTGTACAGATGAGTCCCAGGATCATATTGGCATTGATGACATTTAGGAGGATGCAGTGGGTAGTTTTGAAGACTTAGTTTCCTTGGGTACAAAGGAGTTGGATAGTAGTGCTACAGTTTTTGATACTTCGTATGTTGATATGAGCTTTAGAGTTGATTCATAGGATATAGATGGTAATACTCTAGAGACTAGTAACTTTGAGGATACTCCTTTAGACAATGCATCAGAGGAGGTTTGTAGGAGACAGTCAAGCCAGTGCCATCATGTGTCTAATCAATTGAGAGTTAGTGAGCGAGACATTGTTATCGCTTGCCAACATTTCGATGCTGCTCATCAATTGTTAGCAGTTTATGGATGGGGTTCTCCTACTAGTGATGAGTAGGGAGGCAGTTATCTTTCCTTGACAGAGTTCCACTCTTTATGGGAGGCTATCTAGATTCTGAGACAAGATTATATGCAGTTGGTAGCCGAAAGAGATTATCTTATAGAGTGGGGCAGTATAGCATATGATGCATTTTTGGCCAAGGAAGATGAGGTGAGTGAGCTTACTGAGCAGCTTGAGGTGACTTCTGAGATTCTTGAGAGTACACAGTTGGCTTTCAAGGAGTCATAGTTTCATTTGGCTAAGGTGACCATGGAGTTAGAGCAACTACAGTCTTTACTAGATTCTATACAGTCACAAGCTATGGTGTCTGATGATCCGAGGATGTCCATGGTTGAGATTGTCAAAGATAGTGGAGATGGGGATGCATCCATCCTTGATACTAACATTGGCATATCGGGTTCATCCCCACTAGAGTTAGGTTCAGTTGAGTTGGGTGCTGCAGCAGATTGTTGTGGTATGCCTGACATGGGGGTGACCTCTAGCACTAATGGCATGAAGACTAGAGATGTTGTATCAAAGACCATGTGTGATGTTGGTGAGCTGACAGTTGGCATGGTTCCTGCTAGTAATACTACTCCCTTGGCGATGTCTTTAGAGGTAGTAGTCAATTCCAACTTGGTTAGTGATCGATTGCAGTTAGTTACATCTGGATTGCAGTCTGAGCCACTGACTGAGATTGGCGCATTCCATCAGCATTACATTGTGAGATATGCTCATCAATTTACCTTTGATGACCATGTTGATGAGATGATGATACAAAGATGTACTTTGGTTCCTAGTGCTTATCATCAGTTATGGGATAGTTTGATGCCTCGGGATGAGAGTTGTGATGGGCACGACATGGCAATAGGTTTTGCAGTTGACAGCTTGATAATACGTGACTTAGAGTAGGAGTTTCAGAGTGATGCTTTAGTGGGTGTTGTTATTGATTCTAATCCTTTGGCTATGACATCTCCTGACTTAATTGGTGATCAGTCACAGTGGGTTGTATCACTTGTTCATGGTGAGCTGTTGACCGAGGTTGGTTTTTTTTATCAACATTATATTGCAAGGTATGTACATCAGTTAGCATTTGATCCTTGTGTTGAGGAGTTGATGGCAGGCAAGTTTGGTTTGGGTTCCAATTCTTGCTATTTATCTTGTGATGGCTTTTCACCATCAGGGGTGCATGGGAGTTATGGTTATGAGACAGTGGTCGGTGATCTACAGAGTTGTGTTGACTACAGGAGTTGTACAGTGCGTGGATTCTCCATACTTGGTACAGTTTCATTCGGGAGCATTCACCATTGTTGCAGAGTTGGATTGTACATTCCATATAGGCCAGTGGAATGCGTTAATGGTATTTACTGTGTTAGCAGTTTGATTTGTTCACTTTACTTGGGTTTTGATGCTCTAAGAGTTTGTGTCTTGTGGGTTTCTGACTGTGGAGGTTGTGACTTTGGAGTTTGGTTGAGCAGTAATTGTCAGTTTGGGTTCCTCTTGGTTATATTGCAAAGGATATTGCAAGAGCCTGTGTTAATTGAAAATAGTATAGTTCATGACTACATTTGGGATCCAGGTGGATTGATTTATTTATTGTTCAGTCATTGCTTGAGGACAAGCAATATTTGGAAGGGGAGGACTTGTCATGTCACCTTTTCAAATAATTAAAAATAATAATCTTTTCTAAGGCAGGCAGGCCCAAAAAGGTGAATTTTCAGAAAAAGGGGATAATATTTGGAAGCTAATGGACTAATAAATGAAAATTATTATTAAAATATGTTTTATTAACCCCTCTTGGACGTGAGTTAGGGTTATGCCCTCTTTTAAGGATTTTGGAGGCATTTTGGGCTGATTCCAGAACTTGATTTTTGCTCATTTCTTTGTTATTCTTCAAAGGCTTCCAAACCTATGGAGAAGGAGACCCAAGAATTTTTCTAAGGGAAAAATTCACCTAGGAACTAAGAACTCAAACACAAGCACACAGTAGACCAAAGAGAGAGTATGATCAGAATAACAATGTATTCAATAACTAGTTCATGAGAGTACACTAGGAGTGCCTGAATATAAAGGCCTCTGAGATACATCTAGAATTTCTCGTAATCAGCACCATGATGTGTCATACAACCAAGCACATGTCCACCAGATATGGGTTATCCTCCATTAAGCATGGAAGTATGTGTGATGATGAGAGGATAAGCCTACAAGGGTGTGACACGCAAAACAATGTTGTAGACACCATGTGCTTAAATAGAGTTGTGTACTCCTGTGTTGTCAACATGACAACTCAAAAGGTGTGCAAACTCCTAAGTGTCTCATAAATAAAAATAATAAAATAATGCAAAATAATTAAATAATGCATTAACCTATGTAAATTTAAGTAAGTGTAAATAGTAAAGTACGTCTTTACACCAACACCCCACCTTAAGTGCAACTTAGGGGAATGCCCTTAAGCTTACGAACTAGGATGAAGATGCATAATGGGTCCTGACTACTAGGCCATGTTAGGTACCCATGTACATAATGAAAATGCAATCTCCCATAAAGCGGGGAAAGAGGGAAAACCTCATGGGAAAAACCCTCCCCCAAAAAGAGAGATAAGTAAGGATGCATCGATGGATGGATTAATCAAGAGCCCCCATTACGACATACATCCAATATATACATAAAATAATGAGAGAAGGAAGAAAGAAAGAATAGGCTCCCCCCCCCAAAAGAAGAATGCCAACAAGTGAAAGCCGCTCCGATGAAGAAGCTGGTCCAAGAATGCAGAATGGTGTTTCTCCCCTTAGGAAGAAACAACAGAAAAGGTATAGTCCTGAAGATGTATGCTGGCCTTGAAACCTGCTCAAGTATCCCTGTATTGATGTTGAAGCTCACCCCTTCCAACTATGCTGAAAAGAATGAATGCAGATCTAGCAAGGATGTCTGCTGAACCTGTTCCACTGAACCATCTGTCTCCTCAACTAACAAAGAGACCTCCACTAATTGTTGTTCATAAGGATCCACAATCACGCCAACCTGCAAAGATTGATCATGTAGAGAATGGACATGAGGGTTAGAGTGAGCCCTCGCAACAACTATAGAAGAATCATCATTAATGAGAAGATGAAAGTCCTCAAGTTTGTCTCCCAAGTCAACTGAAGCTAGAGTTGGAAGACGAGATGTACCATGTTGTGATGGACCTTTCACTGTGGCAATGTAAGCACATGGACTAGACTGATGTGACTGCTCACTATAACTATCGATAGAACCCCATGTGTCTGAACCTGATGAAGCACTATCACATGTGTCACTATTAGTTTCCACTATGTATGAAGTGCGAAGAGAAGTAGAGGACAAGCTGGGAGAACTTTCCTCAAAGTGAACATCCTTCTCCACAAAAATCTCATGTGTCTCTAGATCCATTAGTCTGTAAGCTTTCACATTGTCTTCATAACCGATAAAGGTACACGGCCTAGGTGTTAGTGTCTTGCAACTCCTAGAAGAAAGGTTTGTCCATGCTAGACAACTGAAGACTCTAAGGTGACTCACAATTGGTTTTCCGCCACACCATGCCTCAAAAGGAGTCTTGCCATCTAAGGCTGGATGAGGAGACCTATTAAGTATGTGAGTAGCACTGCTAATGGCTTCAACTTCAAGTGTAGGATCAAGAGACTTGGCCTTAATCATGCAACTTGCCATGGTCTTGAGAGTCCTAATCCTCATAGTTGCAACATCTTTCTTGTGTGGACTAAATGCTGGTGAGTTCTGAAGATCAATCCCCTCAATTTTGCAAAAAATCTTAAGTCTTCTGTCAACATATTTGTTCTCATTGTCGACCCTTAATACTTTAATGGCTTTCCTTGACTTGTGTTCAACATGAGTCTTGAATACTTAAAGCTTATGAACTACTTCATTCTTGTGATGAAGGAAAAAGACCCAAGTGAATCTGGAAAAGTCATCAACAAATGTGAGTATGTAGCGGCCTTGGCTGACTGAAGTCATTGCAAAGGGTCTTGCTAATACCATGTGAACTAACTGAAGAACAACTGACGCTCGAGAAGACTTCCCTTTATTATACTTCTCCTTGAGATTCATATCCACTGAAGAAGATGAACATTCTCCCTTAGAAAATTTGATATTAGGTAGACCTTTCACCATATGTTTAGAGCAAAGTTGTTGAAGAGAGTAGAAGCCAAGGTGACCAAACCGCTCATGCCATAAGTTGTTTGAAGTAGAGTGAGTTAACAAGGCTTGGGAAGGACTCTTAGGCACAAAGTGGGAGAAAGAATAAAGCCTCTTGTCATCATTGACTTTCCCCATTGCTACCAATGAATCATCTTTGAGACTTCGCACCATCACTGAATCTGGAAGGAACTCAACCTTATGACCATCTCCAAGGTGAGTGATTTGGTAAACTGATAGGAGATTGGAGCTTAGATTTGGAATGTAGAGAACATCTTTGAATTCCCCATCTTCCATTTCTACATGTCCTTTCCCTTCAAATTCCATCTTAGTATCATCTCCCACGAAGATGTGTGGTACCTTTGACTGCTTCAATGAAGAAAAGTCTTCCCTTGAAGAACCCATGTGGTAAGAGGCACCTCAGTCAAGTATCCATTCTAAAGAACTTGTGTTTTCCATAAGTGCTTGACCTTTACCTTTTGAAGAGGTAGGAGTTGTATCCTTGGAAGTACTTGGCACTTGAATCTTGTTCTTCTTGAGTAGGTTTTCTAACTCATCGATTCTTTTTGTCTTGCAATGATGCTCGTCATGATTTGGCTTTTTGCAGTATGCACAAAAGAGTTTGTCCTTCTTTTCATTACTTCCCTTCTTGTTTGAAGAAGAACTTCCTTGTTGAGAGGAGTCATGTTGTGTCTCAGATTGTGTTTTCTACTTCCACTACTTCTTCGTATTGTTGCTTTTTCCCCTTGACTAGATTTCTGATTATCACTAGCCACTAAGGCTTTGGTCTTAGATGACTTGAGAAGTCCAAAATCCACCAAGTGAGACTGTTCAACAATCAACATGTTTGCAAATCCATCAAAGGAAGGCTTCTGGTAAGTAGATCCCATGGTTAATCTGTGAGTATTAAAACTCGAAACAAAGTTGGCATACTCAGAAGGTAGCTTCTTCAGGATGTGATGAATCAACCTGTCATCCTTCATGGGATTTCCACAATCTTTTAGAAGTGCCCTATACTCATTGACTTTGATGATATAATCTTGAATTATGTCATAATTCTTAGGATGCAAGAGAAGTAGATCATCTTCAATCTGAAATCCCTTTTCTTCATCCACTTTACCATACAACTATTCAAGTTTATCCCAAGCTTCCTTAGATTTTGAACAATTTTTAATGTGAAAGAGAAGAACCCCATGTACACAACTCTTAATTACTCCTAAAGCTTGTCAGTCTTGTCTTTGCCAATCAGTGAGTTTTTTAGCATTAGTAGGTTTGGTAATTGTACCATCAACATACAAACTATATCCTTTTTCCATTAATCTACTCCAAGCAATATCTTTCCATGTAGAATAGTTGCATGAAGTTAGAGGAGGACATTTAAAACACATGATGCAAAAATAAAAAGAGCACAATAGAGAGACACAAAAAATAGAGTACACACCCCCCCTTTTCACTCAATCAAAAGACCCCCCCCAAAAAAGATGTTGTTGGCAGTTTATAAGTAGTGCGTTTACAATGGGCCACTTGTCAAAATGAATAAAGTGGACTTTCTAATTTTTCTTTTATAACTGCCTTATGAGGCTTAAATCTGTCACTTAAGCATTGTAGCTTAGATTTACAACAATTTTGAAAAAGAACCAAAGCTTTACAATTCCAAAGAAGGCCTAATTCTGAAAGTGAGAAATTGGTCCACACAACCCTAGAATCTGACTTGAGATCTGGAAAGTAGACAAAAAAATATGCACTTTCAAAAAAAAATAGAACCTGAAAAAGTGACCAGATGTGCCCATACAGAGCTTCTGAAGTTGCAAAACATAGGATTATGCAGGTACAATCACCAAAAAATGCAAATTTTGCAAATGTTGTGCACCAAAACTAGAAAAAAACACCACCACCAAAAAATTTAGGAAATTTTACCTGATTTCAAAAAACATTACACTTGAATTGGAGTCCAAATGTCCAAGTTAGGGGCTTGCAAAGTCAGGCTGCCAAACTGAAAAGCAATATGAAGAGGGGTCTAGAGGAGAAACTATGAGTATAAATTTGATGATCAAATGGCCGTTACTACAATTGTAAAATGCCTGATGGTGATGGTCAAATGACCGTTAATTTTAACTGAGTATTTTGCCGACGTCAGCAAAAAATGCGCCCTTGGGTGACATGTCAGCTAAGTTGGCCGTCATGTACGGACATGTACACGTGTCGATCCATACTGCTGACATGGAAAATGATGTTGGATTCCATGTGGCACGTGGCAGTTCTAAAATGGATGTGATGTGGCACTGTGTCAGCCAGACATGGCAGGAAGTGTTAAATGCTACCGACAAACTCCAAATGCTTGCATCGAAATATGCAAAAAGATGCCAAAAATTCAAATAGCGGTCGGTGGGGTTTTTGTTACAAGCCAAAATCTTGTGCAAAATATTCCTTGGTAATGAAGGAAGGAAAACATCACCAGCGTTTCAACAACAGCGCAGTAGTTTTTCAAAAAAAATGCAAACAGACTTGTTGGAAAAGAAGAACTTGCCAGAAGAAAATTGCAGTGGGTGGTTTAAATTTGCAGGCCATGGGTTCTCCAACGCGGGCAATCAGAGAATGTAGGTTGGAGATCTCACTGAAAAAAGTGATGTAGACATCAAAGTTTAAGTGGATGCTGCTACCAAAAATTTGGTAACTGCGACGGAAAACTCTAATCAGCATGCTGGAAAAAGAAATGCGGATAACCGGGAGTTCAAAAAGTTGAAAGATTGCACACAGCTTTTTCACAGAAGATGCGGTTGCAGGAAGTCTGCAACGTGCTAAAAATCTATGGGATGTTGTTGTGGAAATAGTCCCACATATAATGTGGGTTGGGGCCAAGCGCTCAATAAAACCAAATCTCTCCCACAACGAAAGTAAAGAGCCTGTCGGTGGATACGTGTTAGAGGGCTTGCCGACTGGGGGTGATGAAAGTATGTGTTTCTGTTGAATTGGATGCCGGCTGCGATGTCCTCAGATCTGTACGATACGGCCTCTGTTTGGCTGCAGATTTTTTAAAAATACCCTATGTCCAACAAAAAAAAACTCCAAAAATGGCAGATCCAGGGTGTCATTGCTCGGTCTGCTAAAAATATTTTCTCTAAATTTCTGTAAATAGACTGATGGAAATTAAATACAGAGAAATTAAAAATTGCAGATTCGAAATTGATTAAATTTGCGAAAAAAGACCATACCCATACCGCAAATTGGGGCCTCTAGGTTCCAATTTGCAAAAAAAATTTGCCTCACGGTCAACTTTAGGCCAAGGTAGGCATTTTTATAGTCAATTTTCACCGGTTCAACATTCTGAACGTAATGGAGAGGTCAGATCTGGCTTTAGACGCTCCCAATTTCTGTAGCACTCCAGATTCGAGCTGAGGTGATCAAGCAAGCGAGAGGTCTCGAATAGCTTGTGATGAGAAAATCTCCAAGTTGCTTTAATACCATGTAAGGATTTGCCTAAGGAAAAAATTCACCTAGGAACTAAGAACTCAAACACAAGAACACAGTAGACCAAAGAGAGAGAGAGAGTATGATTAGAATAACAATGTATTCAATAACTGGTTCATGAGAGTACACTAGGAGTGCCTGAATATAAAGGCCTCTGAGATACATCTAGAATGTCTCATATTCAGCACCATGATGTGTCATACAACCAAGCACATGTCCACTAGATATGGGTTATCCTCCATTAAGCATGGAAGTATGTGTGATGATGAGAGGATAAGCCTACAAGGGTGTGACACACAAAATAGTGTTGTAGACACCATGTGCTTAAATAGAGTTGCGTACTCCTATGTTGTCAACATAACAACTCAAAAGGTGTGCAAACTCCTAAGTGTTTCATAGATAAAATAATAAAATAATGCATTAACCTAAGTAAATTTAAGTAAGTGTAAATAGTAAAGTACGTATTTACACCAACACAATGAAAGAATGATATAATCTCAAGTAGACATGAATAAATTGAATGAGAAAAATTTCTATAGACAAAAAAGAAAAACAAGAATTAGATATATAGAAGAAGGAGAATCATCCAAGCAAGGAGCTCAAAAGAATCAAAGACCTACTTGCAATCATTGTGGTAAGATAAGTCATACTTCAAAAAAATGTTGGAGCAATGGAAAAGAAAAATTCAATAGAAAGTGCTACAATTGCAATTAGCATGGTCATAAGGCTAATGAAAGCAAAGAGAAACCAGGATTTGAAGGCAAATATCACAAATGTAAGAAACATGGACACAAGTCATTAGAATGCGAAACCAAGATGTTGAATCTAGTAGAGAAAATTATGAAAGCCACATTTGGTTGGGACTACAACACCTGGTGCAGATGTCATTATTGTCGAGAATTTGGACACATTGGAATAAATTGTGTAAAGCATCATTTGAGGAAAAGAGATACTGCTAAAAGATGTTTCATTTGTACAGAACTTGGTCATCTTGCCAAGAACTGCATGAATACTGGTAGAATTGAAGATGAGAAGAAGGTAAAAGCTAATAACATCTAATAAAATATGAGATAGCAAT
This sequence comes from Cupressus sempervirens, assembly GCA_028749045.1. Classification (NCBI taxonomy): domain Eukaryota; kingdom Viridiplantae; phylum Streptophyta; class Pinopsida; order Cupressales; family Cupressaceae; genus Cupressus; species Cupressus sempervirens. The sequence goes on along the minus strand of CM053792.1, from coordinate 304,385,502 downwards.
GGGTTCCAAAGTCTACTGAGAATACAAGTCTAGGCAATGGTGATCAAGTCACTCAATAATTGGGTGACTCCACCATTTATACTTAAGTTCTCAAAGGAGAAACCAAGACTATGCTATCAAAGAAAACATCCAGAACAGTTCTAGATTGAAAGAACAAAATGATCCAAATCTGTATTCAAGATACAAAGGGATCACGAAGTAAAAGGGTACTAGTATCTACCAAGTTACCTTCTCTATTGAGTGAGGTTGGGTCATAGACTCTACTGAATGAGGTTGACAGATGCATATGGTTACCGAGTCACAAAGACCTTACTGAGTGATCAATGCAAAAGTAGTGGATAGCAGTTTGTCAACATGATGTCAATTGATCTACCTTTTGTACTAAGCATTTATGGAAAATTTTTGATAAAAGGAAAGGAATCAAATTCATTTTTTTTACCATGAAATTTTTGAGAGCTATTGCAAAGAGTGATCTTTAGAGCATCCAAGCAATTTGAGCAAATTGTTAGCAAAAGATTTCAAATTCTCTCAAACCCTACCGAGTGTAGGTGGCATCCAATAGTAGCAAGGCAAACCAAGGTTCATAAATGTTGGTTTGTGGAGTGGAATGGAAGGCACTACACTTCAAGCTCACTCTTGCGATTACCAAAACCCTAGATCCGAGTGGAGCACAGTCTCAAATCCCTCCAAAGGTACTATTGATCAATGATATTTGTACTCATTTTAAATGTGTTATTCAAGAGATTGGAACTTTGGAAATGGATGATGCCCTAGATAAATTGTGTGTAAATGGAGTTTTGAAACCTGAGCACCAACACCTAAAAACTAAAGGGTTAACTCACATCTCTCACATGCCCTGTGAATTTCAAGTAAAATGGATTAGTTTTATCCTTAGGTGCATAATGGCCAGTTATGGTCAGAGCTGTAGACACCTAAATTTGATTACACCGCTTTGGTAATCCTATTTAGTTATCTCTAAAGGCATCATTAATTAAATTCCTATTTAATTAATCCTTTGCCATCCCCTAGTTGATTAATTTAATTAATCATCTATATTCCTAATTGATAAATCAAATAACCTATTATTTATCAATTAATCCTATTCTTCTATCTAATTCCAAAATCCTCATTTATTAAATAAATCTATTTGATAAATAAAGCCCTCAAATCTAATAACCCCTAAACTATCCTAAACTCCCTTTTTAGCCTAATCCACCCCATCCACCCATACTAACGAAGCTTAGCCACTAACTCACCCACCCTCATTGAATTCCATCCACTTGCATATCTCTAACAAGCTTAGTCTAATCCTAAATCACCTCTAATCCCCCCCCCCTAACCTTGTCACATTCCCTAAGTAAGCTTAAGACTTTCCTAAGCCAAGCAAAGTCAACAATCTCAACTCCCTCCAAAATATCCCAACCACTAAGCTTTGAATGCTCTTACAAAGGCCATAAAGACTCTTACAAGCCCATTCATTGCTCTTACAAGCCATTATGAAGGGTCTTTATGAAGATATTATCTCTTGAGCCTCCTTTGTTGACTCATCCATCCCCTTGCCTCCATCCACTCACCCTGTGACATGTGTCACTCCCTGGTTGGTGTTAAACAAGCACAATCCATGTGCTCCCCTTTGAGTGCATCCTAGCCCTCCTTAAGCTTTCATCTCTCCTTGCATCTTAACCTTCTATCCCTCAAGCCATTAGCCTATAAATTGAATCCCCTCCCAAGCCATTTCATCACAGTCCTTGAGCTAAAGTTATAATGTTAGTTTGAGAAGCCAAAATTCATACTTTTTGCATACATCCACACCCAATTTGTCATTACCCATCCATCTCCATTAAAGTTAGTTTTGAGAACCTTGACCATACATACCAAATCTAAGCAAATAGACTCATCCCTAAATCAAGTGATCATCCTCATTGGGACAACCATTCTATGGCTCATATTCTCGTTTGAGGGTTTCACTTTGTCTCTCATGTATGTTATGATTTTTATGCTAGTTAATGCTTTGTTCTCTTAATAGATTAGTATTTCTTGCTAACATATTTCTCATATACAAGAGCAACTAGTATTGATCATAAAGATGATTCATCAAATCACTGGTCTCCCAATGTTAGCAAAAGCTAAAATGACCAAAACCCTAGGTCAGGTTGAACTTGAAAAGAAAACCCTAGTAGAATGGGATGACAAAGGAATGAAGATTAGCAATTTTATAGACATGGAGCTGAAATTCAAAATTCATATTATTTCACACAAGATTTATAGCCCAAGCATGTTAAACAATGTGTCATGCGAAGCAATTGATCTTGCATACAAGGTAGTGAAGAACAATCTATCTTTCAACCTTGCTGAGCTACAGTTGAGATAGTTCAACAAGAATATGGAAAGAATCAAGACATCAAAGAATAATTGTTGTAAGTTTGGCTCCCTATTAACTTGTTTATTCTTTTATGCTAAAAAATTCTTCCCTTCAAAAGGCATTTTTGTTTGGAGAAAAGATGTGCCTGTACTTTATTAGATAAATGAGTATATTGCTAAGATGGGTGAGAACTATAATAGTATTATGGACAACTATTTTGATGCATTTAAGGAGAAAATGAACAATAGATATTGAATCCACAAGAAATTTGTTGAAGATTATAAGGATGATGTTTGTTTCATGGTGGATAGTGACAAAGTATACATTTAAGTAGTTAAGCCTAGAATTGCATGGGTGAAACCTCTTGGATATGCGGTTACTATTGATGAAACCAAAGACATCATTGAAGCACTTGTTAATGAACTAGTTGATCCTAAGGATACATATTTTGGTACATATGATGAAGCAAAGGCTGAGATAAAATTGGAAATAAAACTCTCTCGGGTGATTAACAAAGGAAAGAAAAGAATTGCTAAACTGAAAACAAGTTCTACCCTTTGTTGACTGAAGGAAAAGGTGAGGATAAGGAAGTAGAGGATGTGTCAGAATTTGAGGAAGAAGAACCATTAAGGAAGAAGGGAAAGGTAATTATCACCAAGCCACCAAAACCATCCACTATAGTATTTACAAGAAGATCCTCGAGGAAGAAATCTGATAAGGAAGGAGGAGACATTATATTTAGAAAACCTCCACCCACCTTCTACGATAGATTGAAATATCTAGAAGCTAGAGTTGGTATAACAAACTTTAAGGCATTAAAGTATGAAATTAGGATAGCTAAAAAGCAAAAGCATATAGAAGATTTGGTGATGGACAAGATGGGTAAATGGAAATACTCACTAGACCAACTTGCTTCTTAGATTCCTAATGATTTGTTGGAGAAAATCAAGCCAAGATGGGAATTTTCCATGCAAACTATCAAAGACATATATGGGAAAAATCTGAGGAAGCTTATACCAAGCATATTAGATGCAGAAGTGAAAGAGTCACTAAAGAAAAATAAAGAAAAATTGGCTCTGAAATTCAAAACTTGCCTGATTTTGATGAAAGATATTGAACATGTTGTAAGAAATGCAACTAACACTTGGAAAAATATCTATGTTTTACATAAACCGAGTGATTTTCCTATTGATGTTAAAGATGATGATGATGATGATAAAGAGGAGAAAGATGATAAATAGGAGAAAGAAGAAGCAACTCATTTTGACAACATTGATGATGATAAAGAGGAGAAATATGAAGAGGAAAATGTTGAAGAAGCAACTCATTTTGACAACATTGATGATGAAGAGGAACAAGGGCAAGAGGCTACTGAGGAAGCAAAGCAAGATGATGAGGAAACTGATCTAGTTAAGATAGTTGCAGTATTCATTGCCTCACTTCCTCACTTTCCAAGAAAACCATTGACAACATCAAGCATGGAGACAACCCTAACAAGATTGATTATGACCACTAGTGACAATCCAAATTTCCAATCACTCTTTGCTCCTAATTAGCTCAACACATCATTGAATGATGTGACCTCCACTTCATCTACTAAGCTACAGTCTCTTCTCTCTTCAATCAAGTTGGCTACTTCAGTTTTGAGCACAATAATTTTGGATTCTTTAGGTATTTCTGTTAGTATTCCTTCAATAAATATAGTATTAGTTTTTATAGCCAGTCCTAGTATGTCTACAATTATTTCTATCTAGGCACAAAAGTAATAAGTTCAAGGACAGTTGAGAGCAAGGCTCAACTGAGCACAAACTTTTTGGTAAAGGAAAAGAGATGGAGGAAGAAATAGACTTAGATGAGGAAATTGTAATCCCAAATTGGGACATTTCCAAGCTCACTCAAGACCAAATGTAGTCATTTGGTGAACTCCTCTAGAAGAAGGCCAAATAGAAAAGATTAAGAGAGGAAAGACATAAGAAATTTAAAATTATTAAGGATGTAAAGAACATTTTGGTAGAGGCCATAGGCATTGAGGTTGATTCTTCACAACCAATTTTGTATTAGCTAGTAGAGGCAATTTAGAAGTTTAATGAAGATACTGATGGGCAAGATAAGCTAGTAAAGAAGGCAGAAAAGAAGTTTGATAATAAAGTGTTGGAGTACTTTGCTCAACAAATAGCTATCTATCAAGTAGAACTTTCTACAATTTTGGGTTCTTTGGAAACATCTTGTACAAATGTATCATCACTTTTTGGTAAGCTTTGTAATGTTTTTGATTTTACCAAGGAAATAAAGGACAACTTGTCCAAAACAGATGAAGATCTTAAGTCAAGCACTCAACAGTTACAACTTGACCCTCTTTCAAGCTCTGCACACTTACGAAAGATAAGATTTTTGATAGATATGCAAGTAGAATTGCTTAGAGAAGAAGCAAGGATCATATCTACATTGGTAGATATATAGAACATGATTCTTCCCAACATGGATGCACTATAGAAACATATTACACATTCAAAAACTATGATCCATGACAATAACTTCTCCATAATGGACCACATGATAGAGTTGTTAGCAGAAGTACAAATTGCACTGCACACATGTAAGGTCCTACAAGACAATTGGGATAAAACTTTGGCAATCATTCTCAAGGTACATTCAGAATTTTTATCTCATTTTGGTGTTACTATGTAAATAAATAGAATAAATCTTTGGCATTAATGTCACAAAGGGGGCAAAAGATATATGATATGGGGGAGAAAATGTAATAAGTTGTAAAAACAATGGGGGAGAAAGATTTGTAAAAACATTTTTCTAACTCTAAATACATAAATGAAATGCTAAATATATGTTGCCATAAATGACAACACTCAAGATATCTTACTAACCATATTGTCAATAATCTCCCCTTTTGGCATTGATGAAAACATTTGGAAAAATTTGCTAAGTTTTAAAATAATGTCATACATAACAAAACAAATAAAAGTAACTATACAAAATTACCTTAAAAACATAACAATTTTATTCATGTTTTGATGGATCATTAAATTCCTTATCACTCCTTATATTGATACATAAGTGTACCCCCCCTCCCGTACATATACAATCATACAATTTAGGTATTAATACTCCTTCCCCATACCTATAATTTTCCTTACATATTACTCCCCCTTTGACATCACTGGCAAAAGTGTCAAAAATTGTATACAAAAACTTGTGGCATGTTGTTGATCAACTTTATATCCTAGAGAAACAATTTGCATATACAAGTTTTATTCTTTCCAATTCCTTCTTCTAGTTCTCCTTCACTGTATTAGAGATACTAATTAGTGCACATAGTGCATAAGATGCCACTTCAACTACACTCAAGCTAGTATATGAAAACTTACCATAGGAAGTCTTTGCTACAAGACATTCCTCTAGTTGCCTCTAAAATATTTTGATCTTCAGTGATAGGATTTCTTTAAGAGTAGAGAATATTTAATCTTCTTTTTCCTCATTAGACTCCAAACCTTTGACCACATGGTGGATCTTCTCCACTTTTATTCCATAGTCCTTAATACTAGTCTTAGGGAGCTATACTTTTGTAATGAGTCTATCAAGATCACTCAACTTACCCTTTATCTGACTCTCAAAGTATGTTACGTATTTGTATGATAGCACACACTATCCCTGCAACTTCTTACCTTTATCAATGTGTTTCCTTAACTCCTTTATGCTTACATCAAGTGCCTTCAAGTTGTTTCTCACATTTGTGCACACTGTCTCAAATAGTGATGCATCATGTTTGGCCTATGCTTATGTTGAAGCTACCTTAGCTAAAGATGTGAATTCCTCATCAAAGGTCTTCACCAATTCCTTACCATTTGGCTGGAAGTCTAGATTAGCTATAGTTGTGGGAACTATCTTATGTATTATGTGCAAGACTTCAGTTACTGTGTTCTCCAAAGACTTTACATATTTTTTCTTTTGGAGAATCTTTCTCAAAGAACACATTAGACCTTTCTAATCATCATCATCATCAGATGGAACTAATACTATTGCTATTGCTATTGGAGTTATTGTTGGAATTAGTGTATCTAATTTTAGTTCAACATTCTTCCTACCTTATTGTAGTCTCTTGGCTTCTTTCTTTGGCTTTTCTTCTACTTTCTTCCTTTCCTCTTCTCCTTGACTCTTCTTTATTTCCTCTTCTTCTTTCTTTTTCTTTACCTCTTCTATCCTCTTTTCCTTTTCTAACCTCTCTATTTCTTTCTTCTTCTCTTATTCTTGCTTCTTTTCTACCTTTCTCCTTTCTCCTTTTCTCCTCTTTACCTCTTCTTTTCTCTTCTCCTTAGCCTCTTCCTTCTTTTAGTCTTCTTCATCATTATCAAATCTTGAATAAGCTATGATATTGCCAACAATGGATTGGCAAAATGTTGCAAAAGGATTCTCCTTTGCATCCACAATTATTTGTGTACTATCTACTTGCATGGATTTAGTACCCATAACACTATGTGGTGGTGATAATGCCTATTGTGTCTCTCCTACTTCTTCCTCATCACTAGAAGGTGTGCTTTCTTGTATGTAGGCATGGCTCTTAGGTCTGGATTGTGCACTCACCTCTGCTAATGTAGGCACTGAGGTCATGTATTTCACAATGGCCTCCTCTATTTCCTTTTTCACATCCTCATAGTTGCCTCCCATTAGAAGAATTTCTCTTCTTTTGTTCCTCAACAAGGGCTCAATACCCTTCAAAATTTTCTCTAAATCCCCCTTAGAGCTTACTTTACATATCTTATTGATCATAGTCTCTTCTTGTGTAACCCTTTTCTTTCTATTCAACAAGGTCTATTATACAAGCCTTTTGGTATCTTATTCAAAATGCTATTAAACTTCTTATTCCACAAAATCATATTTCTAACTATTGCATTCTCTAATTGCCTTCTATCAATATTATTGTACAAACTATAATATTTATTTAACTATACAAAATTGTCATTATTAATTATTTATATGTTAAGGCTTTCTATCTTGGGCTTCTAAGCTTTCTTTCCTACTGGTGTCCTTCCTTCTTGAGTGGCTTTCTCTCTTGGTCCTATCCTCGACTTCCTCCTTATAATCTTTAGAATCACTAACTTGTAGTGTCTTCCTTCTTTTTCCCAATCCACTTGTGGTCTACTTGACCCTTTTCTTGGTGGATGGTGATGATTTCACCAGTCTCTCTGACTTTCTTTGCACAACTGGTGTTCCCACCTCTAACTGCCTCCTTGATTGATCACTTCTTGTTCTTACTAGTTTCACTTGCACAACTACTACACAAGGTGCTTGCACACCAGGTTTAGCTATACTTACACCTACTCAAGGTGTTGCAACAACAATAGGTGTTGCTGCTATCACCTATGATTGCCCAATTGCCTTCATCTGTAGTGTAATTCCTTTAACTTCATTAAATTCCTCATGAATCATTCCTGATTCATTAAGGATGGAATCAATCTTCTTTTCCACACTCTTCTTTATTTCTTTACTATGAATTTTAGAATGAACTTCTCTCATCTTCTCTTCATAGGTTCCCTATCTAGGGCACTTAGTGTGCTTCTAAAATTGGAGTATGATCTACACATATCCTTCAATAAGTTATGCACTCATCTCATATCCCATGGGCTCTATGAACTTTATGTTGGAAATAAAAATGGGAAACATATACTTCTAAGAGGGGGGGTTGAATCAAAAGTCCTAATCTTTAACCAATAAAAATTTTAACTTCAAAACAATACATGCATGAACATATTGAAATAACATATAAAGTAAATGTATCCACAAAAGTAGTTGACACCAAATATGATTACCCAGAAACCCTCCAATGAGAGGGTAAAATTGGGGTGGGGATGACACCCACAATTCTTCACTGCTACAACAATAAAGTTCACCTGTTAAGGTTACTTATTTTGACCATTTTCATGATCTACCCTATGAAAGGCTTTCCCTATTAAAGGCTTACATAGGATTGTTAGATCCTACCTTGTTAAAGGATTTTAACACCCTGTTAAAAGTGTGCCTAGCTAAAGGACTTTAAAACACCCACTTGGAATGTCACCCTGTTAAAGGATTTTATATTGATTGTTAAATCAACCTTAGTCCAAAGGATTTCACCCTATTGATATAGTTATTAGAAAGTAATAGTAGAATGTTTGATTTGATACACTTAAAATTTTTGCTTCACTGATTTCAGATCATAGTTTTGTCCATCTTGATTCTCTTGATCAGTTGTAACAATGTTGTATAGCTTCTCCTTTGTTATGCAAACTAATTCTACAATTCTTTCCTTCTTCTAAGTCACCTCGAATGTCTTCTGATCAATTCACCCTTTTCTCCCTTCAATTCTTCACTTGCATATACACAAATACATATTTATTTATGGGGCTTCATTTCTCTTTAAAAGGACTTTGGTGACTTAGGGTTAGGTATGAATCTTTGAATCAGATTCATTCATTTTCCTACTTAATTCTTTTTGATTTTTTTAATTGGTTACATGTTGATTGCATAGGGAATCCAAATACATTCGACCTTAACTTCAAAGCTTTGAGATCTATCCATATGTTGGCTCAAAAATGGTTTACATAGTTGTTTGTGCCATCACAAACAACTTCGTCCATTTTGTGTTACTTGACACTTGATAATATTGATGCTTGACACTTACTATAATTCTGTCTTGCTCAGCACTTGAACTTGCTCAACATCAACTATTCACTCAGCACTTGAATTTTCTTGGCACATGAGTGACTCAACACTCATTGTAGCTCAACATCTATACATATTATACTTGGAATATGAACTTAGTAAATATCTTAAGTGTGTTTACACTCAATTGTCAAAATCAATCTAAGATCAACAATCTCCCCATTTGACACGAGTGTCAAAAATACTTAACTGTACATAACAAAGCTAACTTCCTCAAGTATAATATACACATAGAGTTCTGCATATGTATAAAACTTCAAAATTTTCAAAACTCTATAATAGACTCATATACCTCAAAATTTTGTTCAACTCCCCCTGAGTTAATGTACCCATTATGTATCCAAATTTCTTCTCTTCTTTGAGTAGATGTGCTTCATGCTGATACTCTTTGTGTTCAAAATTTCTGACACTCTATTTATGTCTGATATACTGTGCCTGTTCTTTTGCTGATTGCTCCCCCTTTTCTTGCTCTTCCCCTTTTTGAGTATCTGTTATCTCCCCCTTTATTCTGTATTATCACCCCCTTTTTATATTTATCTCCCCCTTTTTAACACTGATGTCAAAGGGTCTATACACCGATTGTGTATTTGTCCAAAAAGTTCTTGTGGACTTCCATTTTAATCTTTAAAGCAACATCCCAGTTGTCTATGCAACATCTAAGGACTTGATCTAGATGGTTGTTTCTGCTACAAGATGAACTAGTCTATCTAATGTTGAAAGATTAGGATATTTCTTTAATACCATCTCTGCATATGCTAGTTCCTTTTGAAGTATTTCCATATGAGGGGTAAGAGTTGCTTGTATATTAATCAACTTGGCTCTTATGTTAGCCTCTTCTATTGTTAACACAGCTAGTTGATTTTGTCTATGAAGTACTAAATGAAAATGCTTCTCACTTTGAGTTGCATTATGGGGTAGTTGCATACCTAAAATTTTCAAGTTCATTTCTAGACTCAAAATTCTATGGCTTGTTTCTTGTGTGAAGAGTGTGTGATCACACAATTTTTTGTACAATGAGAATATGTTCTCCAATACTTTCTTCACTTTCTCAATTTTTTTATCCAACTCAACTTATGATAGTGCTATTCCACCAGATATCTTTTCATTGAATTTTCCTTTAAATTTATTTTTAGACCATTCTATGAGTTTAACATTGGTATCTTGGTCTTCATTAGTCACTTGTTCAACAATTTTTTATAATTTTTCTAATATAGGTTTAGATTCATCAAGTGTTTGCAAGCTAAAAGCATCAAAAAAGATGTCTTTGATCTCCTGAAGTGCTTGCCTCTGTTTATACTCTTTTATGAGTATCTCTTGATTCTTCTTTCTTTCCAATGCTTCTTGCATTACATTGATCTGTTCTAAGGTCATTGTTGCATAATCATATTTGGGTATCACTATGTCTTCATCTAGAAGTGTATCACCATAGTGGAATACATTTGCAACCTTTGTTGAGCTGGAGCTTGGTGCTGAAATTTGTAATGGTATTGCATCAATGCTTGCCTCCTAAAGAACTTTAGTAGGAGTGCTAGTTGTTGGTAAATTTACCAATGTCTATATGGCTTCTTGCTCCTTTTCTTTTGGTATGTCCTTGTCTTCATTAGATCTACCTTGATCAATTATAATCAATTGAGGTGCACCTTGTGTTTGTGTAGTAGGTATAGAAACATATGTCTATCCTGCTTGTTCTTTTGTTGGCTCCTTTACTTCTATAGTCTAAACTTCATCAACTTTTGTAGTAGTGTCAACCTTTGTAGATTTATCCTTTATTTGTATTATTGGTTGAGCATTGGTAGCTATAGGGATGACAAAAGGTGGTTCTTGTGTGTTCGCCTTTTCCCTTGTTATGTCAACTATTGCCTTTTGTAGTTCATCCACACTGACCAACACTGGGTTTTCACATAACCTTACTTGTAAGGTGGATTGGTCAAGTGTCTTTTTCAAATCCTCTATAGTTAGTGGATTAATGTTATGAGGTGATTTATCAGGAACATCTTTCACTGTTATGGTCTCTACAAGTGTATTTGTGTCATGTGGAGGGTTCATGGCTAGCAATTGTGAGTTTTCCACACTCTATTCTGCTTGCTGCTCATAGTTTGTTGCCATCTCATCTTTTTTTTTTGTCTACTCCATAGTGGTGTCTTCTTTCTCTTTTTTTGTTTCTTTTTTTTTTTTTTTCACCTTCTTCCTCATTGTTTCTTCCCTCAAAGGGATCTACTTCTTCTTCTTTTACAATTGTTAAACCATATATTAACCTTCACATTTGTGTGGATTTCTTCACAACATCCTCAATTCTATTGTGTAAAATGCTAAATGCCCTATACTTTGGTGCAAATCTGCTACCATATTTCTTATTGGCCTTAGTTATTTTTCCTTTTGACAATTCTAGCATCACTTGTGCCAAAGTAGATTCTCTTATTTCTTTTTCCATATTTAGGCAATAGTGCCACTTATTCTCAACAATTGTATACAAGTCTTTAGGCATTGTATTATCAAATTCAAGAGGAGTGTTCTTGAATTTTGCCATCATGGAATATATTGACTCTTCAACCTTGTTCTACTCTTCTCTACTAAGTTTACCAAATTGAATGTTTTTTAAACTTGAAAAATCTGCATTATCTCTAACATTATCACAAAGGTTTTCAAGATCATATTTGGGAGCACTATTCAGTCTACTTGACTAATAGAATTTATGTGAAATGAATCTAACAACAAAATCAAGAAGTGGATCTATGATAGTGTCAATAGTCATCCCACGTTTGTTCCACTTAGCTCCTATATTTTGTCAATTACCTCTTTAGAATTGCTCCTCAATGTCTTGGGCCGATCTAGGGTTGGGTATCTAGTAGCCCTATGTATAATTATCTTTGAGATCTTGATGGGTCCACCTTCTAGCCATAGACATCTGTCATGTATTCTTCTCAAGACAATTTTTTATCCATTTAATTTTGAAAACTATTGGGAAATCTAGGGCACAGGTTAAGCCCTTCCTTTCTACAATTTTAAATTCCTCCTTCAACACTCTGTTTTCACATAGTTTGTCATATCCTTGTCTGATTTCCATGTCTCCAATGCCTCCTACCTTGCAATTATAACACTTCCTCACATCTTGGACCATGACAACCTTAGGCAAAATGATAGATAATGCACCTGCTAGGTCATTCTTATATGCAACTTCTGGTATGGCCATGAAATCTGGTTATTTAACCTTGTTACTAACTAATTGAACTTCGAACGTGTCTTTTTCCTTTACATTCTTTGAACTTGAGGCCATTGTGAAAGCTAGGGTTTTAACTAATGTGAAACTGCATAGCTTGGCAGGTGAAGAATACCTTTTGAAATCGATGAACTAACACTCGATCTTCAATATGATCCATGCAAATACTTCAATCTTGCTTGTAAATCACTTCTTCAATCTACTCACTCTTTCTCTATGTTAATAATGATGAAAAAGATGTGAAATTCAACCTTATACCCTTTCAAAATATAGCATTTATTACATGGTACATGTATAGCTGTAAACTTAGCTTCAATATAATTTTTGTTTCACTCGGTATTCATTGATTTTACCATTACTTGATAGCTATTGGAGTTACCTTTACTCAACACTTATAGAAATTTCCTTCACTCGACAGCTACTACTAACTTAGCTTCAATTGACTTTGGCTAATAGCTCGAAACATACTAGTGCTTTACTTAGCAATTGAAGAGGACTTTTCACACTTGGTAGTAATGTGAAAACTTAAAGATTTGTCCTTGGATTTTCGTTATTGTCTTGAATCTTTCTTCATGCTAATATATCTTCTTTAGTGATAGCTTCTTTTGGAATTGATGTATCATAAAACATTTTAAATATTAGTCCCACGTAACTCCTTTTTCTTAGTTTGATGAGATGTGATCACTTGACCTATCAGGTGAAGTGATCCCTTCATTTGATGTGTTGCATCTATCTTTCTTCTTCCATGATTTGTTCATCTCTCCTTTGGTGTGTTCAACATCTACCTTGCCTTTTCCTTTGTTGAACTTTGAATTAGGTTCCTTTGTCCTTGTTAGGCAGTGCTTATTGATATGACCATTCTTCAAATAGTTGAAGCATGTAGTTTGACTCATCCATCTGTTGTAGTTACTATTAAAATGTGTTCTTATGCAATTCTCAAGGATGTTTCCATACTCTTGATAATAATGATAGCTATATATTGTATTGCAATCCCAGTTATAGGATTTTTCATAGCTTCTTCCCTTTGTTGGCTTGTTTGATGACCATGTGGACTTGGATCTACATTCAAAGGCTCTATGTCCAAACTTTTGACAATTGTAGTAGTGTCCTTCAAATTTTTGTGCATGCATGGTTTTTCTTATGCATTCATGTGCCTGATGACCTTGTTTATTACACTTGTGAAAATGAGTCATGTTCTTAGGCTTAGCATTCTGACTAGTATTCTTGCTCCTACAAATATTGGTTGTATGTACTTTCTTACCACAATGATGACATGTAGGATTAGATTACTTACCTTTATTGTTTCTCTCCTTAGCAACTTTGGATGATTCTCCTTCTTTAGTACTTATGTAGCCCAATCCTAATGTGTCTTTACTAGATCAAGGAGATTTTAGTAGTTGCTCAAAGTGCTTGATGGCTTCATTTGGCTTGTTGAAGCTTTCAACAAACTCTTTTTCTCTTTTTAGGTCATTCTACAGTCGTTCATTCTACAACTTCAATGAAGTTATTTCATTGTCCTTAACATTCAACTCATGATGAGCATTCATCATTTGGCTTAGGGTGTCCAATTGCATGTTTGAGATCCTGGATAGTTTTGCTGATTTTTCTTCCAATCTATTTTCCAAAACCCTTTTTTCTTCTTCAATCATGGCCTTGTCTTCTATAGCTTTCTTCTTTTGTTCAGTTACCTCACATAGCAGTATAGCTTGTCATTCTTGTTCCAATTTGAGATTTTTGATTTCCTAGGCTTGTGCTCTATTCTTTTCGATGAGATCTACAATTGCTACATCAAATTCATAGGAGTTTCCATTTGCAAATAACTTTATGGCATTAACGTCTTTGTATTGCATGTCATTTTCTACCATAGCAATCTCTTTCCTTCTCTTTAGCAAATTTCTCAAGGCATCTCTAGCTTCACTGAGTTGTTGTAGTATGACATGTATGCCAATTTCCTAATTTTCAATGGTCTTCCCCAACTTGTAAACTTCCATTTCAAGATCTTTTCTCCAAGTTGTAAGGCTTCTCTTAATGAGAACTTAGCTTTGATACCAATTGTTGGAAATACAAATGGGAAACATATACTTTTGAGAGGAGGGGTGAATCAGAAGTCTTAATCTTTAACCAATAAAACTTTTAACTTCAAAACAATACATGCATGAACATATTGAAATAACATATAAAGTAAATTCATTCACATAAGTACTTGACACCAAATATGATTACTTAGAAACCCTCCAATGAGAAGGGAAAACTAGGGTGGGGATGACACCCACAATTCTTCACTACTGCAGCAATAAAGTTCACCTGTTAAGGTTACATAGTTTGACCATTTTCATGATCTGTCCTATTAAAGGCTTACACAAGATTGTTAGATCCTACCTTGTTAAAGGATTTTAACACCCTATTAAAAGTGTGCCTGGCTAAAGGACTTTAAAAAACTCACTTGGAATGTCACCATGTTAAAGGATTTTACAATGACTGTTAAATCAACCTTAGTCCAAAGGATCTCACCTTACTGATATAGTTATTAGAAAGTAACAGTAGAATGTTTGATATGATATGCTTACAAATTTTTCCTTGTTGATTTCAGATCATAGTTCTGTCCATCTTGATCCTCTTGATCTGTTGTAACAATGTTGTATAGCTTCTCCTCTGTTCTACAAATTGATTCTACAATTCTTTCCTTCTTCTAAGTCACCTCAAATGTTTTCTAATCAATTCACCCTTTTCTCCCTTCAATTCTTCACTCACATATATACACTTGCATGTACACATATACATATATATTTATGGGGCTTTGTTTCCCTTTAAAAGGACTTTGGTGGCATAGGGTTAAGTATGAATCTACAAATGAGATTCATTCATTTTCCCAAGTAATTCCTTCCATTTTTCTGATTGGTTGCATGTTGATTACATAGGGAATCCAAATAGATTCGATCTTATCTTCAAAGCTTTGAGATATATCCATATGTCGACTCAAAAATGGTTTACATAGTTGCTTGTGCCATCACAAACAACTAGGTCCATTCTATGTTACTCAACACTTGATAATACTAATGCTCGACACTTACTATAATTCTATCTTGCTTGACACTTAAACTTGCTTAGCATCAACTATTCACTCGACACTTGAATTTTCTTGGCACATGAGTGAATTGACACTCATTGTAGCTTGGCATCTATACATATTATACTCGACATATGAACTTAGCAAATATCTTAAGTGTGTTGATAGTCAATTGCAAAAACCAATCTTAGATCCACACTTTAGAGTTGGTTCTATAGCTTCCATGCAGGTGCTATTAGTTTCCACCATGAAGCATATATCATCCTTATACTTCTCCACCATGGAGGGAGGTATTATGTACCTCTGTTTTATTTTTGTTTGGAGAATCTTCATCATTTTATCAATGTCATTATGTCTAACATTCTCCATCTTTGATCTATAGGGTTGAGTCTTCTTAGTGAATAGATTTTCCTCCTAAGAAATACATACAAATTAAACCCAAAAGCCCAAATAGGAATATTGAATATGTACTAACAGTTGTGTCACTTCACTATTGAAAAGTGTAAGTGTCCTTTGAATTTATCTAGGTACAACTCCCCACATAAGATTTACAACAAATCAACTATACTATGATTGACAATGCTTTTAACTTGAAAGCAAGAAAGGCTTACAAACATCTATCTGTAAACACGATATAGATGTGAAAAAACTAAGTAACTAAAGGAAATAGAAAATAAATGACACAAAGTCCATTTATTCTAACATTACATTACAGAAATAGTATAGAGAAAAGACAAACTATTCATTCGAAATACACAAAAAACCATAGCACCAAGTCCAAAGGATAGTTGTGATGATTATCAAATGCAACGGATACACATTCAGAGAAAATCAATACCACTCCAAGTTGAATATTGATTAGAAAACATGCATTTAAACTTAAAGTTTTGATATATTGTTGTTTATCCCCTCTAAACACAACAAAATAATCTATAGTCTATTGTTTCTATACAAGAATTGCTATTTGGAAATAAAAATTCCCTTTACCTACATTACAATAGAATAGAAAAGAACAAAAAAACTCCCCGTCTTAGAAGCCCAAAGTCTATAGAAAAAAGATAATCTTCCTTGGCCAAAACTAGAACCTTTGCATAGATTGATTCTCTACCTTAAATAGTATTCTTGAAAATCTCTTATCAATTTTTGTAGCTAACAGACGATTATGACAACCAATTATTGGGAACAAGAAAATATCTCCTCTATTTTCTCATATATTTATGTCATTATAAATGTTGTCTTATAAATACATGAACACAAAACCTTTATAACATAGGTATATTGATATGTGGCATATTATTTGATAATGGAAACTTTATCTTATAATGTGACTAAAGATGTCTACTTCTTGGCATACACATATTGATCCTTCACGGGCCCATGGTATATTTTTCTCTATGTTTGTGCAAACATTTCATCGAATGATCTACCCTTACTCTCCATGAGTTATGAATTAGTTTGGATAAAAAATTAACTTGACATTATCTTCTTCTCCTGATAGATGCTCGATATTCCCCTATATCTAAGGATGAATTCATTCTTTAGAGTTGGGTTCATGATCTCTTAGATCATAGCAATGGTATTACCATTTTGCTAAGCATTTTACAACTTCTTCCACATCCTTCTATGTGCTCAGTTCATCAGGATGATGCCACAAGTTATGTTGGAGACATGAGCAAAAGTTGGCTATGAGTGAGGATCATGTAACTATCAAAGAGCTTAAAAGGTCTTCTAGCTTAAACTTAATCAAGGTTAACATCCTCCTTCCAATCCTTGTTACTAGACTTGACCATTCATTTCATGGATGTGCCTTTGGTCTTCATCATAAGATAATATGGGTTATGAGACATTTGTGTGCCATGCAACTACATGAGCTTACATCTTTCATTTCAAACCCATCATCAATACATGGTGGCTTTGTAATTTAGTTTAAGCATTTGGAAAATTCTATCATAGAAACAATTGGCAGGAACCTAAACTTTTCTTGGAGTGTGATCCATGTTTTCCATGATAGCACATCATCACAAATAATATTCTCATTCACAAGTGATAAGAAGAGTATTTGAATCGACATATGCCATAGCTAACATCTAGATCCATCTATTCAGATGGTCACCTCCATGTCCAAACTTCTTTATGCAACATTTCCTTCGGCCCCAAAGGAAATCTACATCACCTTGTCAAGCATGAGTTGCGAACATGAGGATAGATTAGGCCCCACAAGTTTCTTTGTGTCTCAAACTCTAGATTGCAAGATGAACTTTTAACCTTGATGCTTTTTATTCCCTCTCTTCAAGACTTTTTTACTGGCATCTTTGATTAGTCATTAGGTCTATATCACTTGTTAACCCGTATACAATCAACATGAGAAAGAATATGCAAAAGAGATTACATGATCCACTTCCACACAAGGGAGATTCCATTAATTAGGGTATGTAGATAACCTCTACCACACTTTGATAATTTTTTTATCAAATAACTCACATGCATCATGTGAGGGTATCTCATATTGATGATTTTTTATAATTAGATATATTCAAGCCCAATTTTGATGAAGAGGAAAGAGTTAAAATGTCACTGTGATGATGTTAAGTAGGCAGGTAGAATTTGCACTTTCCTTTGGATTTCATGAATATGCTCAAATGATGGTGACATATTTCATATTAATATTTCAAAACTGAGTATTGCACAACTCATGCCTTCTCCCCATAATCTCAAACTTACACTCTCCTTTCAAATATCTCCTCTCCATGCTATCAAGAGGGGCATGAAATTGATGGCATTATGGCATAATGGAGTCAAAATCTTGATTCCTAGTCTCACTATCCTTAATATAGATGTAGACCTTTCGTTGTATAGGTGGCATACGTGCCAAGAATCTCAGTGTTATAAAAATTTCCAACTGACACACGACATTTCATCAAATGTTTATCACTTAGGAACTTTCATCCAAAGTTGATATATATGAATCATTTCTCTAGTTGACTCTTCCCAACATTGATGTTTCTTCCACTATTTACTTCTCTTTTAAACAATTCTGCAATATAACTATGAAGCCAACAGGATATGGGCTTGGAGATGTCAGACCCCAATACATATGGATGCCACATGGATTGGCTTTGGACTCGATGACTTAGACATTTTGTAATGTCATCTTAACGTGACATCACTATTGAAAATGCTCGAAGCAATTCTTTACTCATTGTAATTTCATCAATGATAGAGATTCATAGATTATGCCTTCATAGTTGTGGTGTCCCTATATTCATATTACCACATTAAATGGCTATTTTATGCCATCAAGATCTATAGATCTCAATGAGCATGTGCGAGTTTTAAAAAAATAGTAAATTTTTAACCATAATGAGCATTCTCACAAACTCTCAGAGGTTTTTGCCTTACTTTACCAAATAGGACTCACAACTCTATACCATTGTACTAATAAGCTGCTTGTTATTCTGACTTGAACCATGGGTTTGAATTTAAAAGTTAGATTGACCTTTTAATTCTGAACTTTATTGAACCTCTTGAATCTTTGAACCACTGAACTTCTAAAATACTAGACCTAAGATTTTGACCATAACCTAGCACATTCTAACAACAATCCTCTAAACACATCTTTTATGCCACATTGAACCAATGAGCCTGTAGAACCATTCAAACTTGTTTCAACAAATTGAACCACTTTGAACTGCTTCGAACCTTAGTTCAAAGATGTTCAAGATTCCTCACTAAAAATTTTAATCACTAGGTCTATATTGGGTACCAACAAGTTACCAACATCATTGCACACTCATTTATCTCCCAATTAGTCATCCCTAGGAACTTCTTAGTTGGATAGAAAAACAAATGAGTTAATAAGGAATAAAATTTGAATACTATGTTCTTGGTCTTCTTCAATTTAGCAATGTTATCTAGCAACTGTAATCTAATTATCTCACACAGATTCACTTTCCTTCCTTAAACTACCATTACATAAGTTATATGCAAGAATCTAGCTGGTATTGAGTTAACCCTTGAATCATGGTTAAATTTGTATCCCAAATTCTTACTTAATAGCTTTATTCCTTTGTCCTAAATTATATCAACCTTCATGTTTCTTCCATCAAATCTTGTATTTAGGTTTGTTTCAACCATCTTCTTTAAATTCTTTTCATTTATGAGATTGCATCCCTCATTACTTAGTCATGTGACCTTGTGAATTAGGTCATTATCAATTGTGACATGCACGTCTCCTAACTAAAACATTTCATCATGTACCCTACCTAGAATTATTCAAGTCAATTCATGATTATCAAACTTAGTATAAAACAAATACTTCACTAGGTTTAACTCATTTAGGTTTGCATACTCAAACTTCAAAGTTAGGTCATTGTTACACATGACTCTTAAGTCCTTGTGTATATCTTCATCTCCTATACTCTTAATCTTGCAATGGATATAACTTCTAATGTCTTCCATGTGAAGAACATTTTGCAAGATTTTTGAAAATGCACCTAATGGATTATCCATAAGAGAAGTAAATGGATGTTTCTTGAATACATATCTTGGCATTTCACTAACATCACAAATTGACTGTCTAGCCATTGTATCTCTAGCTATATCCATTGAGAACTTAATTCAAGCTATGTAAAATACCTTAAATCACATTTAGGGCTTCTTCAACTTTGCACTTCAAGAATTTCTTTTCACATTCCAAATTGTTGTCAAATTGCTCTTCAATTCTCTCTAGACAATCTACATGATCAAATGATACTCATAATCTTGTTTGCAATCCTTAAATCATTTCAAATCGTTATATGCATTAAATGCATATCTACCACAAATTCACAAACTATCTCTATTTACCAGTAACTTTGTTTTCTTTCCCAAATCTTCTTAAGATCATATCCTTGCTTGCACACTCAACCATAGCTTCCTTTCTATGTCTTTTATCTTTTGTTAAATATGCAACTTCTAATCCTTTCTCTATCATTAGTTCTGACCAACTAACACTCTGTCTCTACTACAACTACTCAATTCAGATAGGATGAGTCATAAACAATTGTTGACTTCAATGTCTCATCAAGTGGATTGACATATTGTTCCTCCAATGTTGTATAAGAACTTTCTGGATTACATGCTTTTACAAATGCTTTCTTGAATTCATCAACATATTCCTTGATTGCTTCCTTCTGATTTTTATCAATATCATTTCCATTCCTTCTATCATTTTTGTTGTTGTTCCTTCTGTTATTAGGATTCCAATTGAAATTCCTTCTGTCCATTCTACAATATATCATTGTGTGTCCAAACTTATTACATAACTAACATACAGGTGTGTTCCTTCTCTGATTGGTTCCATTCTAACTATCAGGTGCTCTACAATTCCTTAAAATGTGTCCAAGTTTGTTACACTTGTAACACACAAACTAATTCTTTTCTCCATCATTAGATCTGCTCTATGATCTCCCTCTATCATTACTTGTAGGGTTAGTGTTCCTAAACATTCTACTATTTGCATTATTACCATCAAACTTAGGTTTCTTACAACCTACTACTTTATTTCTATAACCATGACAATTATAACAATAGAAATTAGTAATAGGTTTAAAAGACTTACTTATGCAATTTCTTTTCATATGACCAACTTCAATACATATGAAACATCTACCTCTAGACTCATGTCTCACTTCCTTAGGTGGTTCATCATGTTTAGGTTTATCAACTTGCTTTGTTTTCTTAGGTTCATCATGTTTCGTTAACAAATCAACTAATTCAATCTCTTTTGATACTTAGTAGTTGTGCTTGATTATACCTTACTTAGATTAGATTCTTTAGGGGATTCAAAAACTGGATCTAGTTCTCTTATGATTTGAACTTTCTTGATTGATTTCTCTCCAATAAGATATCCAAGTCCCATCTTATCATAACAAGGTCTCTGGTGAAATATCTGTTCATCAATCTTCTCACTACTATAATAAAGTTTCTATAAATGTTGCTTCACTTGTGTCAATTATCCTTTCATAATGATATGATACTTTTCTAATTCTACATGCTCAATCTTAATAAACTCTAATTCATATGTTACTTGTATCAACTAGGATCTAAGGTCTTCATTCTCATATTTCAGATCAGTGTCATTCTTACTACCATCTTTTTTAAAACTCAACTTAAGTTCAACAATTTTCAGCTCATGTTTCAAGATCTCATTTTCTTTCTTGATATTTCCTACTTCATCATTGTCATTAGTCTACACAACTGATTCCTTGCTAGATTTTAGATCATCAATCTTGTCTTTTAGTTTTCCAATGTAAACTTTTGCATCTCCATACCTATCTTTTAGTTTATCTCTTTCTTCTGTAAGAAGGTCAATCTGTTCAAGAGCTTCTTCGAGGTTTCTCTTTAACTATTCCATATCCATAGGGATCTTACTTAAGATGTTAAGCTTCTTTAGAGTAACTAAGCTCTTATACCATTTGTTAGAAATAGATTATACTAGGAGGGGGGGGGGGGGGGTGGGGGGGTAGGGGGGTGAATCAATATTCTACAAATATTTTCTCACAATTGAATATTGTTAATTTTTAATTACTTTATAATTTGCATATGAAAGTAAACTAATAATGATGAACAATAAATATAACCATACACATAGAGAACTCATAACATCATTATTTTTTAACTAGGGATACCATGGCCAAGGGAAAAACCCTGATAGGTATGATACCCACTGTAGGATTTGAGCAAAATGCATAACAAATCCACGAAGCCCAAGAAAACTTGCATGCAAAAAACTTGTCACAGAGAAAAAAAAGACAAGAAGAGGCAAGGGTTTGATCTGAAAAACTTAGACAAAGAAAAATATTATTCAATGGATTCTTAATGAAAATACAAAGAAATCAATCCTTATAAAAGGAGATTGAAACCCGAAAAGGGTAACCTAAAGCATAAAAAAGCTAGGGTTGCACATTATAATTAATAAAATATTAATTATATGCACCTAGAAGATAGCTTAAGCAAACTAGAGTAATAGGAAACTTATTTAATTAATTCAAAGTGATTTAATTAATAAGTGTGAACAAATAATTACTCTAACACCCCCCCTTAATAAAAGCTTAGGAGGTAAGCTAACCTAGCACAGTTATGAAAGCAAAAAATAGGTCCTAGCAACAAGGCTTGATCAGGCACCCAATCACAACAAAATCTCTATAAAGAGGAGAAAAATAGAAAACCATATGGGAAAAACCATACTCCAAAAAAGATAGCAAAGAATGTTCCAAAAGAAGGAACAAAGAGTGATTATGAAGAGAACCACTGAAGCATGAAAAGCCGCAAAACTCTGTCAAAAAGTGTTGATCTATAGAACCTCCACAAAAATAGAAGGCAAGAACTAAGTGTATCTATATGGTAGATGATCCATCTCACCGAAATGCATAGGTAGCTAGCCACTGTAATCACCTAATATGTAGGATTAGGTACTAAATACATAGCTCACACTAATGAACCATTGAACTAAGGAAGCATTAGAACCAACAATATAACCCCTCCTTAATGCAAATGGGGTGAGGTGATAGGCAACTGAAAAGGTGGGCCAAAAATCTCGTACAACATAAGAACCAGACACATTGAGAGTGAGGTACAGACACCTATAAAGGCACGTGTCACTAACACTGCATGAGGCAAAAGAGAAAGAGGGCACAAAATGGAAAACAACTATCCCCTTGATGACACTTTATAAAATAGTGTGAGTACAATGAATCACAATAATGAAAAGGATCTTGAAACGCAAGAGTGGCACTTTATCTCAGTGTGTTTGCATAAAGATGCTTACAATGAATATCAACAATGATTAGAAAAAGTATAAGACTAGTACAATAGAAAGTACAAGCCAAGAAAAAATATTTGAAGCAACAAAATTGATCCCTAGACCTAAAACAACCAAGATATCAACCGGAATGCAAAAACATATAAGACAAAATAAAAAGTTCCTGGAGTAGAATCTGGAACAACAACTAGCATCACTGGAAAGAGCACGGCAACAACTTTCCAACAATATAAAGAAGTCCAAAATGGGAGATCGGATGCTCAAGATATGCCTCCCAGAGTGCAAAATAGAACATCTAGTTTTGACTACCAAAGTAGGCAACCAAACTACATCAAAACCCAAAAACACCTATACTAGCATCTCCATCTTGGAACCAACTTTTTGGCACATTTTTTGAATAAAAAAAATACATCTGTATGCTCAAGTTATGGAAAAAAAACCTCTAGGGCCTCCGGAATGCAAGAAAAATTATTATTTTTTAATAAAAAAATAATTTTAAAAAATAAAAATAAACAAAAATCACTGCACCACCCCCGCACTATTGGCAGAGCGGCGGTCAGGCGATGACTGGGTGGTGGAGGAGCTAAGCTCAGTGAGGGAGCCGCTAAGGTAGAGCAGAGTGGGGCATAGCCAAAGGAGTAAAGATTGGGCGGCACAGCAGCTGCAAGCGGGCGACGGCTTGTGAAAGCGATGCCAGATTTCAAAAAATGCAATGCCGGAGCCAAGCCAAGCTAGGACAAGCTGGAAAACAATTTTTTCGCATTGAAAAAGTCAAGTGGGCCAAAAAACTATATTTTTTGGTGATTTTTTTAAAAATTATTTTTTTAAAAAAAATATTACCTCATAATGCGTGTAGAGGCTGTACGGCCCTGCTATGCAAAATGTTTTTGCCTCCTAGATCAACGTTGTCCAAATCAGACAAATTTTATATCAAAATGGGGGTTTTGACACCTTCTAAATCCATTTGTGAGGTCTATTTGGCCTCAAACTACTCTGAAAATTAGTGACCCCCCAATTTTCTCAAAAAAATCTAAAAAAACACCAGATCTGATCCACCAAACCCTTGTTCTCCCTTTTTCTTGAAACACCGAACAAGCTATAGTAGATCTGACTCTGATACCATGTAGGATTTGAAAAAAAATGCATAACAAATCCATGAAGCCCAAGAAAACCTGCATGCAAAAAACCTATCACGGAGAAGAAAAAGAAAAGAAGAGGTAAGGTTTTGATCTAAAAAGCTAAGACGAAGAAAAATATTATTCAATGAATTCTTAATGAAAATATAAAGAGATCAATCCTTAGAAAAGGATATTGAAACCCGAAAAGGGTAACTTGAAGCCTAAAAAAGCTAGGGTTGCACATTATAATTAATAAAATATTAATTATATGCACCTAGAAGATAGCTTAAGCAAACTAGAGTAATAGGCAACTTATTTAATTAAATCCAAGTGAGTTAATTAATAAGTGCGAACAAATAATTTCTCTAACACCCACAAGATAATTCACTAAACAAAAGGATCCTATTAAGGATATTGACCCTGTTAGGAGTCTATTAAGTACATATAGTGTCTCAAGTCCTTGTTAGAAGCCTCAAATCTGTTAGGAGTTGCTTCAACCCTATTAGGAGTTGATAGATCAAAAACAATGTATGCAAGAAGAGTTCACTTCCCTAACATGGATTTATACAATAAAGTTCTTCACAAGAATATATATACATACAATACTTTCTCACTATTGTAATTCACACTTTCTCTGATCATACATCAGATCTTGCATCACATAAGGCTTATATATATATATATATATATATTCAAGCTATTTGTACAATAGTTCACATATCATACAACTTGCACATCTAGCACACATATCGCACACTTATTTTTGCAAGATAATCTTTACTTATACTTCACAAATTAGTAATTGTCTACTCAGTCGGCCTTCATGTGTTAACATGCTTAATATAATATAAAATAACCTATGGAATAATATCCACAAAGTTTTCTCATCATGAATTAGTAATTATTTTGTCACCAAAATAATTCCTTAAGTCATAAAACTTAATTCTTTGTTATGCTTTATCAAATACCTATATTGGTATTTCAACTGTAACATGCACCATATAGTCAGTACACATATGCACACTTGACCACATCATCATGGCATTGGCATAAAGCTATCCTCAACTACACATAATATAATTTGAAGTGTGTCATTTGTACACATCATATTTGTCTATGTGTTGCTACAAACTATCTAACACTTTGACAATTATCTAACTCTAAATGCATAAATGAAATGTTGAATATATGTTGCCATAAATGACAACACTCAAGAAAAATTACTGACCATATTGTCAACACCCACCACTTGATAGAGTTTCCATGTTTCAATAGGATAGCTAGATATTTAATCTTGCTAAAGGTGTACTCCTGATTAACAACAACAACCATAGCTACAAGTGGTGCTAATCTACTAGAACTAACCATGCTACACCACAACTTGTTCCAAATAGTTCATTAGTAACATCTACACATCTAAATAAAGATGGGATCTACACTCACGATAAACAACTATAAATTCATAATACATCAACTAGCTATTACTTGGGTGGCTACAATTTTAGCCACTAGTATTTGATCTTTAATATACAAGCTTCATTGTCAAAACCATTATCTTTTTAAAAGAAAAACAAAATTCATAGACTAAAATCCATTTTTTGAATTGAACAAAAATACTAGTGATAGGACTCAACACTAACTGGTAACTTTCCCTTTTCAACTTAATAAGATCCAATATTTATAGATAGAACCCTAGAGCTGGATTAACTACAAACTCAACAAATTGAAACAATTGCCAATTATCCCACAAGAGGAAAAGGAGACGACTTATTAATTCTATATTTAATTAAAAAAAGAGATGAAACTAAAATGAGCTAAGAGTGTTATGATCCTCTTCAAATACTAACAATATAATTGTGGCTAAAACTATGCACTTCAACTTGAAAATGTAAAAAATATGTCATAATTATGTGTGATGCACAACTTATTATTTGTGAAAATTTATATATTATTCTCTATCCTTGATAACTCCAAATCCACAAAGTCAACAAGAAGTGGATAATTCAAAACCAAACTAAAACTCAAATTTTAGTTGTTGCCTAAATCTTGCTCCTTTTGACTCAATTAACATTTGATGAATAATTATCCTTTATTATTGTAAATTGGATCAAATGAATTCCAAATAGTTTAACACACATTTTCATCCTTTCAAATAATTTTTAAAACTTAAATTTCATTAACAAACAAGGTAGATATGGCCTATTTTACTAAAACTTGGTTTTTGACTTTTAGTGTGAATTTGTTTACTATTCTTCCTAGCTACATGTATGATTCAAAACTTGAACAAATAACAAATTAATTCTTTCAATACACTTTATATTTAAAATTTTCATTTTATCATAAATCAGAATTTAGCTTTAACTAGTTAGAATACACAAATTATAATCAATAACCATCAATCATAATCAATGTTTCATATGATCAAGCTAATACTTTGAAATGTTTTGTAGTTGCATTGTAAACAATAGGCAAATTTTATTAAATAATTATATAAATAAGAAAACTTAGGAGTTGACTATTGGTCTTAGAGGGTTTTACACAAAATAAAATATTATATTCAATGTATTTTTATCGTTGAATATATTTACACACTTATAGATGAGTTTGATCTCCTATATTATAGGAGTCACTCCCTATATAGATGAAGCCTTGGTTAGTTAAGAGCCCAATAAAGATCATTTCAGTTGATGATATTCATGTTTCTATTATTATGAAACTTGAGATTTTTTCCATCTTTGTCATAATTCCCCTTTAACTAAAAGAATACTAGTTATTCCTTATAAAGGTAGGATGAATAAAAAACTTTATTATCATGCAATAACTCACAAATATAATACGATTTTTTTTAACAAGTTTCAATTGTTCTTCCTACTTCCCAATGTTTTCATTCTTCACCCCCTTGTCTTTTACAATGTAAACTAGTAAGGAGTATAATCTTGTTAAAAAAATTATGCTATTCCAACTAATACATCCCTTAGTACTTGACTCAATCTTCATCTACATACCATGGGATACTCCAAGAAGCCTTAAAAAATATAGCTATCTCACCCTATTATACAACAAATGATGTGCAACTTTTCTTTATTTTATGCATAAAACAAGGACATATAATGTGTTCTCACAAAATAAATTACATCCTTTGGAAGTCCAAATTCAATGTGACTCTCTCATGATTTGGGTGCTAATCAATGACAATAAGGCATACCCTAGTTTATTATAGCCCAAGTCTCAAGAATTTTAGCATTGAAGAATTAAAAAAATCAAAGTGGACACCTCCCTTACTCAATGAGGTTCTCTTTATATGTGTGGCTTTGATAATGTTGGTAAATTGTCATTAGTTATAGTTCATTATCTATTAGAGTAGGTGAGATAATCCTACTCATTCATATCCATGTCATATTGAATACTCTTACATGAAACCTTCTTCTAATTAGACCATGGTTCTATGCTATAAACATATCCCCTTACCATTTTTATAGCAATATCAAATTTATTTACAATGTAACTTGAGATGCACACTTTGGAAGGTGATAAAAATCCACATCTATTAGTGTTCAAAAGTGTTACAATCTATATAATCTCTTAACACTATGGTTCTTTCTACAACATAGTATCCCTTTAATAATTCTTTATTAGAAGATAATTAGGGTTATTTATAATTATACTTCACTTTTATAGAGTATAAAGTCCCAAAATTTAAAATTGGATCCTTGAAGGAGCTTAGTGTACTTGTAATGATGAAAAAAAAGTTCATTAGTTTATGCACGAAAATTAAGAACTAAACCAATTTCCTTGATTGCATGAAGAAGGTTAGATCGATCTTTCTCAGAGGATTGATTATAAGGTGAATACAACAATTGTTTGTTATTTGAAACTAGTTATGCAAGACCCGTGTTTGGGATTTTAGATCTAGGGTTAAAGGTTAAAATTTGAGGGAGTGGAACACATGCACAAGAAATAAGAGAACCAAGTATATAGACTAGGGTTACCAATATAGAAAGAGAAGACAAAATGATATTTGTATTTGATATCAAGACCAAAATTAGGAGGTCTTTGATTCCTTGTAGAGCATCCTTGGCCTAAGAATATCAAGTGTGGATGAGTTTTTTATTTTTTGGGAGCGTAATGTTGCTCATGACCTTTGCTAAATTTTTCATAAAAAAGGTGTAGTTCAATGTTAGGTAGAGCACTTTGGATCTAGATTTTTTGGATTTACAAAACCTTATTTTTTAGGTCTCCATATGTTCTATCTAATTTCCAATATGAGCCTTCCAATAAAGTGTTGGGTTGATAGGGTTTTTCCTAGGCCAAGCTCTAGTTTTGATATTAACCATGGAATTGGAATGTAATTGAATTTTAATAGGAAGTCTTTAAGTAGAATGTTGAATTTTATGACTTATTAATTTTTATAAAATGCTTTTTGAATATGATCATCTGAGTTGATAAAATAATGTAGATCAATCATAAATACATGCTTGCATGAAGATTGGTGTAACTTTCTATTCTTTAATGCTTAGATCTTAGGAGACTTGATGAACATGGCAAGATGAAATATTGCCTATATTTCTTGAATTTTGATGTATACAGTTGATTATTTCTTGATGTTGAATGATATTTTATGGATGTGATCCCTAAGGGAAAAGTTTATGCCACCCTTCTTTTATCTTGATTGAGTAAACACTTTTATATAGGGTTATCAACAATTAAGCCAACCTCTTAACACTTGGTCATATTGTAAACATTAGGATTAAGGAACAAATCTTAGTAACTCGACACAAACTGTTGGAATATTCAAATATGGAAAGGGTACTTATGAGAGGGGGGGGGGGGGGGGGGGGTGAATCATAAGTATCAAACTTTAGCCAATAAAATTTTAACTGAGAGTAAGTTGCATGCATGTAAACACATCAAATAAACATGTAACAAAACTCATGCATCAATAACTCATAACACCAAAATTTTGGTAACCCAGAAACCCTCCAGGAATAAGAAGGTAAAACTAGGGTGGGGATGATACCCACAAAATTTACTGTAGAAATATTGTTCAACCACTTCTGATGGTTTGCCCTGTTAAAGGCTTTACATTGTATTAATAGTGACCTAGTTAGAGGATTTACAAACACTTAACATGAAGTGTCACCCGGTTAAAGGATTTTAATCAACTATTCAAAAGGATCTTTACAAAATAGCTGTAAAGCTAACCTATCACCATAGGATTTTCATTCTAATACAATTGCTAGAGAGTATTAGATACAATAAACTTGATAGATTACAATCTTTGATTGCTGAATGAAGGCTCCTTTTCCGCCTTCTCCTGATCTTGATCCTTTGTGATCTGATAACTCTTGCTTTTGAAAATAGATTTTCTTATGCACCCTTGTATGTCCTTTCATATTTTCTTTTAACAATGAAATTTCATCTTCCTTATAAAGACTTCAAAGACTTAGGGTTTGTTTTGGATCTACGATCCATATTGATTCTCAATTTCCCGCTCAATACTTGTTTTATTTTCTGATTGGTTGCATGCCTTTATTATTTTTCTTATTGGCTACATGTGAGTTACATGGGAAAAATGAAAGATTCGATTATATCATTAAATCCCTCGAACTTTACCTTCTGTCAGCTGCAAAAACTACTTGCATCATAGTTTGTGCAATTTCAAACTTTTATGCTGATCTACTAAGTTACTCGGCTCCTAAAGTATTCCTTATACTCGGCACATGTTGTTTCCTGGATAGCTCGGCACCTAAACAAAACTATATCACTCGGCACATGTTGTACTCGACACTTGTTAACACTCGGCACCGGTTGCACTCAGCACTTGTTATCACTCGACACCTGTTGCACTCGGCACTTGTTATCACTCGACACTTTATCTTACTCGGCAATTACTTTTGATCTTGGTTAAGTGTATTGACACTCAGTTGTCAAATTTATTCTTTAAGCTAACAATCTCCCCCTTTGACATGAGCGGCAAAAACACTTAATTAAGATCCATGTGACTCAGTAATTTATCCTACATTCAAAATTTGCTCCCAAAATTTGCTATCTCAAAATTTTCTATCTCCCCCTTTTATCATACTTATCATTTCATTCCTGTACTTAACTCTTATTCTTATTCTCCCCCTTTTTGACACTTATGTCAAGGGTCTTTACAATGAAATGCCATACTTGGCCAAAAATGTGTTGTTTACTTCAAGGAATACCTTCAGAGCTACATCCCAATTTTCTAATGTGACATCTAATGTCTTATGCTGGATGGCAATCTCTGCTGCTAGGTGTACAAGTCCATCAGATGAAGAAAGATTGGGGTCTTTCCTGAGGACTGTCTCTGCCTTTATCTGCTCCTTGTGAAGTAGTTCCAAATGAGGAGTTATTGACGATTGAATTTGTATCAATTTGGCTTTTGTGGTTGCCTCCTCTTCTACTAAGATAGCTAACTCTCTTTGTGTGTGAAGCGATTGGACAAAATGCTTCTCACTCTGAGTTGGATCTGTGGGGAGTTGCATGCTAGAAATTTTCAGATTGTTTTCCAAGCTCAGTATTTTCTGGCTAGTGTCCTGTGTGAATGTGGAAAAATCACACAACTTGTTGTACAGGGAAAAGATGTTTCCTAGTACAATTTTAACTGTTATAACTTTATTTTCTAGTTCTTCTTATGATAGTGCTATATCACTGGGTATTTTACTATTTAATTTACCTTGGGACTTCTTTTCTGACCATTCAAACAATCTGGCATTTGTTTCCTGGTCTTCATTGGTCACCTGGTCAACTATATCAGATAGTTTTTCTATAATTGGTCTTGACTCATCTGGAGATTGTAAGAAAAAAGCTTCCGTGAATATGTCTTTAATTTCATTCAAGGTAAGCTTATGCTTGTATTCTTTTCTTAGTGCTTCTTGTCTCCTTCTTTTGTCCAATGCACTCTGAATTTCATTAATCTTTTCTTTAGTAAGAGTGCTAGATTCATAATATGGAATATTTATTTCTTTATCAAGCTCAGGAACTCCATAGTGAAGTCTCCTGACTGTCTTTGATGAGCTCGAGCCTAGTGTCCTGATTTGCAACTGTAATCCATCTGTGCTCGACTGCTGAAGAGTTTGTGTAGGAGTACCAGATTTTGTTAATGCAACCAGTGTTTGTATTGCAGTCTCCTCCTTCTTCTTTGTCTCATCTTTTTATTCAGCTTGAATATCCCTTTTATGATTGTTGGGTGGGGTTGAACTTGTTGGTTGTTCAAATGTTTCTTTTATTTCCCCTGCTGCTGTACTTGGCACTTAAAGTGTATCAGTGACTATACTTGGTGGAGGTGGTGGTGAAAGGAATAGAATACTAGTAGTTTGTATGGTCAAAGGTGGCACTTGTACTTTTACCTTGACTTCTGGATTCTGTAATTCATCAACACTGACCAATACAGGATTTGAACTTAATTTTGCTACAAGTGATGATTGGTCAAGGATTTCCAAATCCTCTGCAGTTAATGGATTGATGTTTAGATTTGAAGTATCTGTAACATCCTTTATATTTATGATATCTGCAGGTGTGATGGTGGCATGAGGAGGACTAGGAGGAGATACCTATATGTCTTGCATACTTTGATCTTGTGGCTTAGCTGTATCTTTCTCTTCCTCTTTCTCCTCATTATGTGCCTCTTCTTCCTTTTCTTCTTTTCTTTCCTCCACTAGTTCTTTTTCTTTTTCTTTGGTTTCTGATACTTTCTTTTCCTTTGTCTTGGCACTTGCTTTTGCCTTATATTCTTCATTATATACATCTTCTATTTTCTTATAAACAATTTTCCACAATCTTGTGGATTTAGTAACTACTTCTTCAATTTTATTCTGCAATATGCTGAATGCTCTATACTTGGGAGTGAATATGTTATTATGCCTTTTTACGAAATTTATTATTTGATCTTTAGTCAAATCAGGCAACAATCTTGCTAATGTTGACTCCCTTATTTCTTTTTCCATTTGTAAACAAAAATGCCATTTATCCTCTACAATTTTATACAATTCTCTTGGCATAGATTCATCTAATTCTAGAGGTGTGTGCTTATACTCAACCATCATAGCATACACAGATTCCTCTAATTTATTTTGCTCTTCTTTGGTGAGCTTAGAAAAATTCAGGTTCTTTAGACCTTTTAAATCATTATTTCTAATTTTTGAGCATAATTTATCAATAGCAGTATGGGGTTTGTGTCTTACCACTTGAAATTGACTATTGTCCTCTGACTCTGTTTTCTCCTCATCTGTTTCAGGCTGGGGAATAAATTTCCTTTTCTTTGACTCAACAATAGTCTTCTTTGATTCTTTCTTCCTTCCTTTTTCCTCCTCTTGGTCTTTTTGTGTTGCAGCCCTTGTGGTCAGTCTCTTAGGTGCAGGGGCAGCTTCTTTCCTCCCCTTGGATTTAGGAGCAGAAGGAGTTGTGGTCTTTCTCTTAACTGGTGCTTCCTTGGCTTCTTCTACCTCAGTACTTTCCTCTTTGTCTTCTCTTGACCCTTGAGTTTGACTTTGAAGTTTATCTCCTTCTTCTTCAATGTCTTCTCCCTTTTCTCCTGCTATTCCTTCTTCTTCTTCCATGCCAAATTTTCTTTTGATTTGTCTCACCATTTTCTCTTTCTTCTTTACTGTTGAAGCAGTCTTCAAATCTGTTATCACCTTTGATTTGACAACATCATAGGTTCCAAATTTTTTTGCATTTTTATTAGCTTCTTCTGCAAGTAGAGTTGTTATTGCTGCAGAGGCTTGATCAACATCAAGTTCATAACTTAGTGGCCTAAGCCATCTTATTCTAGGTATAACTGCTTGTATGTAAGTATAATCTATATCTACAAGAAAACAAATATCTTTTTCATATTTCTCAGTCAATGAGACTGGAATTCTCATTCTTTGTTTCATGGACTTTTTGAAGTCCTCAAAATAACCAGTCATTTGGGCATCAAAATTTTCACCCATTTGTTCAATGTATCCATTAATTTGTTCAACAATTGTTTTATCTGGATTCCATCTTACCTTACCCATAGAAGGAAATTCTTTCATTAGATAGAAAAACATACACATCAAAACTGATCCAAATTTGCATTGAGCTCCCTTGCTCTTCCTTATAGCTCTCAAATTTTCATTAATCTATTGAAACATGAGCTCTGCCAGATCATAAGTGTGATCTCTTTTGATTATCTTGTATGCAACATCAACTGCTATACATGGTACATTGTTCAACCTGCTTGATTGATAGAATTTATGTGAAATGATTCTCACAGCAAAATCTAGTAGGGGATCTGTGACTGTGTCGATAGTCATTCCTCTATTGTTCCATTTGGCACCTGTATTTTTTTGTAGTGTCTGCCCTAAGTCGCATTTTAGTCTTCATTGCCAAACTCTTTTAGGCCAGTTTTATACTTGATGTTTAGTAGCATTACTTTCAGATTATTAGATGTTGTTTTACACTCAATTTATTATATGAAGAGATGACTTGGTACTCTATATTTCATGCATGTATGATGATTATTCAATGTTTTCAATTATCAATGATGATTAGTTATATGGTTTATTATCACACGTGCTTTCTTATGGATACTTACCCCATACTGCATGTGTATGGTGTGCGTGTTTGTTTTCTTTATGTATGGTGTTTCTGATGTGGTTAAGGAAGGGAGTCGTAGTCACCTGCTAGTCGGGATCTACACGATGCACCACTTCCTGCCATTGTCTGTTTAGCTTAGAATATTGTGTCTGTACATGCGTGAATTTTATGCAGGTTGCAGGTACCAGGTATCGACTTCCCTGAATTGCTAGGATGAGCGTACCCTATCGCATTATCTCAATGGTAAGAGAGGGGAGATAAACTCTTAAGTCCAAATCCTAAACCCTTTAACCAATTGTCCTAATTGATAATTAGGACAAGTATCTGAGTTAAGTACCCTCCGAATGCATCAAATGATGTTATTTCGTGATTATAACCCTTTTTATTTGATTTAGTATGTGTTCTTCTATGATGGGTTTTCATATGTTGCTTTATGAGTCCTTGATGTATTTTCTATTAATTAAGTTTAATTAAAAGGATTAATTAATGATTTAATTTAATAGAAAATTATTATGATATTTTAATATTTAATTATATTTAATTAATTGAGAAATTAATTAAATAAAAAGAATTAAATTTGGAAATAAAAGTTTTAAGTATAATTTTAGAATGTGATAATATTTATTTAATTTAATAATAATATATATATTTAGAGTTCATTTTTAAATAAATGCTAAATATTATTATTAATTGAATTAATAAATATTTTATCAATTAAAGTTTCTTAAATAAATTAAAAGTGGAAAAGATATTAAATTATTAAAGGTTTCTAGATCGCATGATCTAAGCATGAGTTTAAATATAAAAGAAATTAATTAAAATGATTAATTAATGATTTAATTTAATAGAAGATTATTATGATAATTTAATATTTGATTATATTTAATTAATTGAGAAATTAATTAAATAAAAAGAATTAAATTTGGAGATAAAAGTTTAAGGATAATTTAGAACGTGATAATATTTAGTTAATTTAATAATAATATATTTAGAGTTCATTTTTAAATAAATGCTAAATATTATTATTATTTGAGTTAATAAATATTTTTATCAATTTAGTTTCTAAAATAATTTAAAAAGTGAAAATATAATTATTTAATAAAAGATTCTAGTTCGCATGACTTATGCATAAGATTAAATAAAAGAAATTTATTAAAAGATTAAATAATAGAAATTAATAATGTTATTTTAATTTCATGAAGTGCACATCAGATTAAAGTAATAAATTAATCTAAAATAGAAGTCAAGTAGAATATTAAATAAAGTTATTTGATAAATCAACTTAATGTGCATGAAAGATGAATGCAAAATAAAATAAAAGATAAGAAAGGTTAATTGGAGTTAACTCAGTGGTGCAAAGAGTCTTCTCGGGTGAACGCACAATTAAGTGCCCCGGTTTGAGGAGAAAATTGGCTTATCACAAATGTTGGGGGGTTCATTTTTTGGGGGAGGAATTGGAGACAACATTTTTAGAGACGTATTTGGACGGGAATTTTTGGGAGACAATTTTTGGAAGCGAATTTCAGAAGGCTGATACCAAGAAAGTTTTCGAGAAGAAGGTTATTGAGAGGAGTGAATTCTCTTACAGTTCCTGGAGATTGCATAATAGCATCAGGTTCAGGTAGGGTCTTGTGTTTTGATCACTGATTGAATCATGCAAATTGATATTCCTGTCTACTCCATGATTGTAAGAACTTGCCTTCTCGAATGTGTCATTTCTTCATTCTGAATCTTTTGCTACTCGTTTTCATTTGTAAATCTAGATTGAAAAACTGTTTACAAACCTCAGTCAACAATTGAAATAAATAAGAATTAAATCAAGATTTGAGTTTGAATTAAATGGAATTTGAGAAATTTAATAAGGTTAGGGTTGTGAAATTGGATGAAGAAAACTCTAAGTTGGAAAATAAATATGATTGATTTATTTTATTTAAATTTTATGATTGATAAAATTTAATAAAGTAAATTTACTTGAAATCGATATATAATACGTGACTTTATTTATAGAAAACGTTTTAAAAACAAATTGTTTTTATACAAAAAATATATATATATAAAATTATTGTTTTAAGTGGGGGGGGAGGGGATCACCCGTACCCACCCCCCACTGCCGACAGCCGACAGTACCTACGTCGCAGGTACTGCGACGGCAGGTACAACGTACCTGCCGCCGCAGGCCCTGCGACCGCAGGCCTGCGGCAAAGCCGACGGGCTTTAAACGTATGTATTAAAGTTTTATTTATTTCATATTTTTTTTTAATATAATTTTTATTATTTATAAAACAAATTTTATTATTATTTAAAATTTTTAATTAATAAATTTTTAATATATATATTTTTAAATTAATAAATATTTTAGTTTTTTATTCATATTTAATAATTAAATAATAATGCATTTAACATAGTTTGTAAATATTAATTTATTAATAATTTTGGTTTAATATTAATAAATTAACAAGTAATGAATAGATTAAGATAAGAACAAATGATTATTAAAATTAGTTTAATTAAAGTTAATTAATAATGAATATTAATTGATTAAATGGTAGATTTGGAATATTGACTTAATGGAAGTTATTATAGAAATGGGTTAATCGTAAGGGGTAGTTATGAAAACCTAGTTACTTGAATTCGACGTTAAACTGAAACATAAACCTTACCTTAACTCAATAATATACTTTCAAATCCAATCTCTGAGACTTTGATGTTGTCCTTGTGCTTTGAGTGTTTTGGGGGTTGGTTTAGTGTTGACCAGTTTAGGTTGTTACCAGAGGCTCGGGGTTGTGAATGTGATTTCATGATGATTTGGTCTCGATCTTTCTTAACCCGACCATGGTAATGTGATGAAGTGCTCTATGACATGATTGTGTTTACTATTTGTTATTGCTTTCCAGTTTCCTTGTGTGAAGCTGAGATGTATGTATTTGAGATACCTGACTTAACCGTTTTCGAGTCTCGATCAGTTATATTTCATAACCATTTTTGAGTCTCGATCAGTTATACTTGGATTGCTTTTCGGTCGCTTGAGAGGACTGAAGTGTTTGTTATGTTCTTGACGATGTCATGTTTTGACTTGACCATTTTGGAGTCTTCGATCAGTATTGTAATTTACTATTGGGATACTTTCTGGTTGCTCATTGGAGAACCATTGGATTTTGTGATTTATACTTGATGCCTTCAGTTGCTGATAGAGAACTGTCGTGGTCATATGATTATTATTTGGTGCTTAT
Source organism: Cupressus sempervirens (assembly GCA_028749045.1). NCBI lineage: Eukaryota > Viridiplantae > Streptophyta > Pinopsida > Cupressales > Cupressaceae > Cupressus > Cupressus sempervirens. The sequence goes on along the minus strand of CM053792.1, from coordinate 304,348,408 downwards.
CTGTTGCTCATGAAGAACTGATGTAGTTTTGTGGCTTATCTTTTATGATGTCTTTTCAGTTGCTTGTATAGGACTGAGGTGGTTTTATTATGATTCTTTGATTTATGATTTCATGAGCCTAGGGTAGGTTATCTATGTGTAGAGTCGGGAAGTGGCTTGCAATGGGGATCGGGGCCCTAAGAGGCTGTCTGGAGTAACCCATTGTAAGTTGTTTTAATAAGTGAAAACATTTACACTAAATAAGGGAAAATGAACCTAATAAGATAATTTTATGTTCTCTCCCATGCCTTGAGTGCTAGTACAGACTAGGATGGGGTAGAGAGAACGCTTGGTTACGACCTTGCACTCCATAGTATGCCTCGTCAGTACGAGAGGATACTAATGGCCGCAGGGATCAGTAGGGACCCGAGATTCCTAAGGGATTGCTCAGGTAACTTCTACGTGACTTTTGCGATGACACTTTCCCGCTTGCATATTAGGTTTCCTACGTGTCTTTGTGGTGCCTCTGGGTCTAGATGTCTATCTATGTTGGAACCCTTGAGTTAGTATACTTTTAGGATTTCCAGACTTAGAGAGTACTTGTGTTTTGTGTTTTAATACCTTGTTTGGGACTTGAGACTATCTCCTCAGCGCGGTGGGAGTGGACCATTTAGGTTCCACGCGGTCGGGTGGTAGTGCTTTTTACTCTTACCATTGAGATCTGTTCCATGGTCACGTGGCTGGAGTTTTCGTGATTGGCATTTACCTTCACTATGTTCTTGGATTATTATGATGGATGGTTAGATTTTATGATAGATGTTTTATCATTATGGATGTATGGATGTATCATGTATGGTGAATAGTTTCATATATTTTTACGGTACTTTGTATCATGAATTTGAGGATGTCGTATCTTTATCTTTACATATGTATATTCTTTTAAGCCTTTCATACCCTGTGACTTGTACAGTGGATGATTGAGCATTCCGAATTAATTTGCCAAGAGGCATTCAGATCAAATGTATATTATGGACATGAGAATGATTATTCTTTCATATGTATGTGATAGTTGTTAGACTTAGATTTAATTAAATTTAAACGTGACTCAACGTCTTGGGATCTTTAAGAAATGTAACTTGCAATGTATGTTTGTCGATGATTACATGTTACTGCTTTCGCTACTATGTGTTTGATGTGTATGTTATACATTCTTACTTTTAAAAAAAAAAAATGTTTAGCAAACTTAGTGAAACTTTAGGTTAATTCTTTTGGATCCCTTGGCGGGGCGTTACATTTTCTCTATTACTTCCCTTTTGTCACTTCGCAGGGTCTTTGGCCGATCTAGGGTTGGAATACCAGTAACCCTATGAACAGCTTTCTTGGTGAATTTTACTGGCCCTGACTCTAACCAAAAAGCTCCGTCATGTATTCAGCTCAAAACTATCTGTACCCATTCAGTTTTGAAAACAGTCGAAAATGCTAGGGTTTTGGTCAATCCTTTTCTTTCTATTATTGAAAACTCATTTTTCAGTACTTTTTTTTCACATAGTTTATCATATGCATTATGAATTTCTAAGTCTCCTATGGCACCAATTTTACAATTATAACATCTGCGAACATCTTGGACCATAACAACTTTATTCGAAATAACTGATAATGCACCTGCAGGATCATTCTTGTATGCTACTTCTGGAATGGGCTTAAATTCAGGTTGTTTAACTTCGTTGCTATCCAATTGAACTTCATGACTCTCTATACCCTTAGTGGTTCCTGACCCAGATGCCATTGTTTGCCAAACTAGGGTTTATAATTCAAACAAGTTTATAAGTCCTACGTAGCTCGGCACTTAAGTAAAATACCTTAAATTGATGAAATTTGTCTTGAACCGCTGTTGAAATCTTCACAAATGGCTTATGTGCTGATCTTGATCTTCTCCGCTCTTTTTTGGCTTTGCTTCTTGTTCGAATGGTGGGAAAATGATCAAAAATTGGATTTATGTACCCTTCAAAATAGAGTAATAAATGCTTAGTACGCTACCAACTATCTACTCGGCACTTTGAAAAGTTTCGTCATGACTCAGCTCCCATTATGTTTTACTTTACTCGACTCTTATTGATATTTCATAGCTCGGCATCAACTATCAACTCAGTCGTTGTTAGCAACTCGGCTCTTGAAGGCAACTTTGACATATCTTCAAAAAGTTCTCAATTTTGACTTAGCATCTTTGTTTATGCTGATTTCATTTTTGTAGTTCTTATATGTCTTGGGACTGATTTATGATGTAACTTGGTTTATCAATCCCTCACACTTGTTCTTTGCTTAATTTGATGAAGTGTGATCACTTGACCTATTGGGTGAAGTGATCTCTGTACTTGATGTGCTAAACTCATCTTTCTTCCTCCATGTCTTATTCATTTCACTTCTGATATGTCCAACATCTATCTTTGCCTTTCCATTGTTGAGCTCAGAACTTGATGCCTTTGACCTTGTTGGGCAATTTTTTCTAACATGACCAATTTTTAAGCAACTGAAACATGTGGTTTGACTCAACCATCTTTTGTAGTTCCCTCTAAAATGTGTTCTTATGTAGTTTTGTGGGATATTTCCATATTCTTGACAATAGTGACAGCTGTATCTAGTGTCGTAATCCCAAAATTCATGGTTTGATGTCTTTGCTAGTTGATTTACTGTCCACATAGGTTTTGATCTGCATTCAAATGCCCTATGTCCATACTTTTTGCAATTATAACAATGTCCATCAAATCTTTGAGTCCTTGTGACATTGGATTCACAATTTTGTGTCTTATGTCCTTGCATGTTGCACTTGTGATAGAAACTTTTGGGTATATTTGATTGATTGAATCTTCTACTCCTGCACACATTAGCTGTATGTCCCTTCTTATTACAGAAATGACAAGTGGGTTTTGAATTCTTACCTTTATCACTTCTTTGTTCAGCACTCTTTGAATATTCTCCAACTTCAGTGCTGTTATATCCTAGTCCTGATGTATCATGGGCAGATTTTGGTGATTTCAGCAACTGTTCAAAATACTTGATTGCTTCACTTGATTTGTTGAGATTCTCTGCTACCTCTTTTTCTCTGTTCAATTCATTCTGCATTTGTTCATTTTTCATCTTCAAGGTAGAGATCTCAATATCCTTTACATTGAGTTCATGATGAAGATTCATCATTTGGGCAAGTGTATCCATCTGCATGTTTGAGATCCTTGTTAGTTCAGTACATTTTTCTTCAAGTTTGTTTGCAAGATTCCTTTTTTCATTTTCCATCATGAACTTATCATCAACTGCTCTTTTCTTTTGTTCAGTAATTTCACATATCATTATAGCCTATGATTCATGTTCCATCTTGAGAGTTCTTATCTCATCTGCTTGAATTTTATTTTTCTCCATCAGTTCTGCTATTGCTGCATCAAAATCTTTAGTGTCTCCACTGGAAAATATGTTGGTGGTATCAATCTCCTTGTAGTGTATATCATTTTCAGCTATGGCTAGATCCTTCCTCTTTTTTAATGAGTTTCTCAATTTGTTTCTAAATTTCTCCAAGCTATGCAGAGAAAGTTGCACATCTATCACCTAATTTTCAATGATCTTTCCAAGTTTGAAAGCTTCCATCTTTAGATCTTTTCCTCCAAGTTGTTAGGCTTTTCCTTGTGAGAACCTGGCTATCTCTGATACCAATTGTTGGAATATTCAAATATGGAAAGAGTACTTATGAGAGGGGGGGGGGGGGGGTGAATCATAAGTATCAAACTTTAGCCAATAAAATTTTAACTGAGAGTAAGTTGCATGCATGTAAACACATCAAATAAACATGTAACAAAACTCATGCATCAATAACTCATAACACCGAAATTTTGGTAACCCTGAAACCCTCCAGGAATAAGAAGGTAAAACTGGGGTGGGGATGATACCCACAAAAATTTACTACAGCAATATTGTTCAACCACTTCTGATGGTTTGCCCTGTTAAAGGCCTGCCCTATTAAAGGCTTTACACTGTATTAATAGTAACCTGATTAGAGGATTTACAAACACTTAACATGAAGTGTCACCTGGTTAAAGGATTTTAATCACCTATTAAAAATATCTTTACGAAATAGCTATAAAGCTAACCTATCACCATAGGATTTTCATTCTAATACAATTGCTAGAGAGTATTAGATACAATAAACCTGATAGATTACAATCTTTGATTGCTGAATGCAGGCTGATTTTCTGCCTTCTCCTGATCTTGATCCTTTGTGATCTGATAACTCTTGCTTCTGAAAATAGATTTTCTTATGCACCCTTGTATGTCCTTTCATATTTTTTTTTTACAATGAAATTTTGTCTTCCTTATAAAGACTTCAAAGACTTAGGGTTTGTTTTGGATCTATGATCCATATTTATTCTCAATTTCTCACTCAATACTTGTTTTATTTTCTGATTGGTTGCATGCCTTTATTATTTTTCTTATTGGCTGCATGTGAGTTGCATGGGAAAAATGAAAGATTTGATTATATCATTAAATCCCTCGAATTTTACCTTCTGTTAGTTGCAAAAACTGTTTGCATCATAGTTTGTGCAATTTCAAACTTTTATGCTGATCTACTAAGTTACTCTGCTCCTGAAGTATTCCTGATACTCGGCACATGTTGTTTCCTAGATAGCTCGACACCTGAACAAAACTATATCACTCAACACATGTTGTACTTGGCACTTATTAACACTTGGCACCTGTTGCACTCGGCACTTGTTATCACTCGGCACCTGTTGCACTCGGCACTTGTTATCACTCGACACTTTATCTTACTTGGCACTTACTTTTGATCTTGGTTAAGTGTATTGACACTCAGTTGTCAAATTTATTCTTTAAGCTAACACAAACATATTTAAAAGTGGTCCCAAATTGATGTTTCAAGGGTACCCTAGCCATTATTACTAACCAAAATAAGGTAATTGTTAGCCAAAATTGCCCTAGTGCCAAAAAATCAAATTCAAATAATAATATATTTTAATAGTCACCTAGGGTTTCTTATGAAATGATTTAGCATTGGCCATATTCTTTATTTCATATTACACCTTAGGATATTTTTTAGTTGCAATCATGCAATTCACATAGTCACAATTGGTTAAGTGCTGACTAAGGTCAAGGTGGCGAAGGTGCACTTTGCTTTATTTTGCCTGATCGCATCATTATATTGACATGCTATGGTTTAAGTTGTGATAGTGTGAAAAAGGGGCAAACCTCCAGCATTGAAGATACATTTCACATCGTTAGATCATTTAGATCCATGATAGGCACATGATCATAGTGGACTACGAGATGGTTGAGTTTTGAGTTGTGATCAAGTAGCTCCCCTTGTTTCACTAGGTTGTAGTGGCCAGATAGTAAAATCAATTTAGGGTAGTGATGATGCAGATATAGTCAGATCTCAGCCTTCAAAAGGTCACAGTGGTTAGTAAAGAATACTAAGAATAGGTTGCAAGGTAGCAATAAATAGTGAATCATAGTTTTGCAATATGTAATGATTATTAAAGGAAGGTGATGGTGAGGCTACGATCGTGAATGGTCAAACACAATGCATAAATATTGAATCATTGATAGAGTGGCGTAATTGTAAGGAGTGTTTGGTCCACATAGCAAGACTTAATAGTTAAATCTTAGTTGACTAGGAGTCATGATCAATCTGGAAGTTGGTGGTAGCAAAAGCAGTTCCTTGAATGATGAATTTGATCTTTCTGATCTCCTGTAACCACTTTCATCAATTCCTGGGATTAATAAATTCAAAGGAATACTCCACTACTATCTATTGATCCATGCATTTAGTCAGAGATTAAATGACCATCACTCTTGACCTCTCAAAGATTTATTTGGTGAAGAAGTGATTCTCTCATTTATGGATTTATGCAATAGTTAGATCTTTTTAGTTTTGTAGTGATTATTCTCTGGAGATTTGATTGTAGTGGTTAATTTTTTTCTTATGAGGGAAGTTATCCAAGTTATGTTGGAACTATAAAGGAAAATTTTGTACTCTTTCTTAGGGTCAGACCTTCTCTATTTCTCTAGTATTGCCTTGGCATGTGACTACAAAATTCCCTCTTTGCCTCTAAGTTATATGACTTTCTACCATATCTCTTTCAACCATCGTCGTACTATGCAAGCTTGTTTGCCTCTCTTTGACATTCTGTGAATATCTATAATCTACATTCTCTGTATCTCTTTGGCCTGTGAATGATAAAGAGTGAAATTATTTTCCTTGTGTCACTCATGTGGTTGTCTAGTCTCTATGTAGTTTACAGATTAAAGCAAGTCCAAATCCATGTATCTTTGGACTATCATAAAAATAGCACTATGCATGTATGGGTAGAGACTAGTTTGAATACCCTATTTTGGTGTATCATCTCTTTAGAATAGATTAGGTATTTATTTTCATGTATTCCTTCTTCCTTTTCTCTTCATGAATAGTTTAAGTGCATCCTAATAGTAGAGGAAGTTAGCCTTCTCTGGAGACTCAACCTCATACTTCAAATCCCATAGCTGGGAGGTTGTTTCCATGTTTCATGAGGTTGTCCTTAGGTGAGACTTTGGACAAGGGTGCAAGATTTTGTTACAAATTTTTTTGGCATGCCTAGTGGGACATCATACATTAAAAATATTTAAAGCTCGCTGGTGTCAAGAAAAGATTCCTTGTTCATGCTAAGGAAATAGTATTGCCTTCAGTATCAAGCCTTCAAGAGACTCATTGTTTAGAAGTACTTGGCAACTCTAAGCTTCAAATGCAATCTAGCTTCCAGACCAAAGTTGTCATGATTAATGCCCAAGAGACACACAAGGGCATCTTCCAGAGGTAAGTTCCAATATCAAGAGCTTTCTCTTTCTAATCCAAGAAGAAAGGTTAGAGTATCATTATCACAAATTAGGATTATGATAGTAACACATACCACTACAAGATATATCTCCACTCCTTTTGTTAGGTCTTAGCCTAGAATACCATCTGCTCATATCAACAAAACACTTTCTTATATGGCTAGAGCTCACACTTTCTCCACTTTTAATTATGGAAGCCCCCTTCTATTAGCCCAAATGCATGACATACTAGTATCAACACTTAAAAGTGTACCTGAGTTTATGAGAAAAACTTCTATCTCCCCTATTGAACATATTCAAGAGTTTTCTAAAGTTTTTAATATTCATAGTATCGCTAAAGATGATGTAGCAATCAGACTTCTGGCATCATCCTTGAAAGGAAAGACATTATAATGGTATAGAGGTTTGCCTCAAACTCTATTACTAATTGGGATGGGTTGGGGCAGCCCTATGCAAGAATTTTGAGGACAAAAGTGACCACCTGTCACTTTTAGAATAGATGACAACTATCAAGAGGGCCCCCCATGAATGTATGACTGATTTTAATTATAGATTTTAGAAGACATGGGACATAATATCTACTATAGTGAAGCCCTCTCCTAGTAATGCATTTTTTATTAACTCAGAACCTTCAACAATGATATTGCTACCACTTTGTAATCTATGGGAGGGGACACTCTACCAAATGCTTATGAGGTCTCCATAAGAGCTGAAAATATTTTGATATAAGGAGGGAAGTTAGTTCCAAGACCCCCAATACCTTTCTTGCTTGACATGCCTAAGCACCATCCTAATGTGGCCCCTATTCATGTCTCCTCTATAAGTTAGCCTCTTGTTGCAGTCCCAATAGCCTTTATATCCTCTAATGGAATTGATATGATTGAGGCTATGATGCAGACATTGATGCAGGTTATAGATAGAAGGATGTTGGATTAAGAAAAGAAGATGGAGGATAATAGTGTAGTAGTGCAAAAAATGGGAAATGAGTTGGTAACCATGAAGAGACAATGAGCTCAAAATAATAAGCCTCTCTAATTGTAGAGTTAAGGTCCCATTCGTGGTAGACCTCCAAACTAGAGTCATGTCTCCTACAATTAGAATAGACCTATCAACCACCCCCAGTCTTCAAACACCAACCTAAATAGGGCTTTAGTCCCTCAGAACAACCTAGCCCAAGATCAAGATTTTTGCCCTTCTTTTAACTACTCCTATGGATACTACATGTGTCAGAAGGTAGAATTTTACTTGGATTTAACTATACCAGAGCAAGAAATTTCCCTACAACATAATGCTAATCAACCTACTGATACTTTTCAATAGGATGATTGTTCTATTATGAACTGCCTGGTCGAAGAGCATGGTAATGTAAACTAGGATTCCCATGCTTACAATACCAAAATAAAGAAAAGAGTTGTGGAAGAGGTTTCTCCACAACCTCCTAATTAGACTTCCACATCAAGTGTAGCACCACATGTACAAGCAATTTCCTAGCAACACAATGTAAATCAGCTTGCCAATGCTTATCAGTAGCAAAAGCAAGATGAAAGTAGAGATAATGTGAATAATCCGGGGACTGTCTCACCTTAAGCTTCTACTTCCAAGGCTCCTACTAGAATATCTAATTCTTCTTTTAGTGTGGTAGATCAAATGAGGAGGACCAATGCAAACATTTCTATGTGGGATGTTACAACTACTATACCATCACAAAGGAGGTTACTACAATAGGCTTAGAGATCAGCCACCTAGCATGGCATGAGTTTGATACAACCATCAAAAGAGGTAGAAGCAAGAAAAAAGGTTAGACCTCCTCCTTTTTATGTTTCTTTTCTTATAGGAGATAAGATAGTCCACAACTACATGATTAATTCAAGGGCTAGTAGTTCAGCAATGCCCAAATATGTCACTGGTACATAGAAATGAAATATGAACTTATTGTCAAGGAGGTGTTGTAGCTAGATGGTAGTACTATCAAAACTACAAAAATTCTTGGAAATGTTGAAATGGCCTTACATGCATGCCTAGGTTACATTGTAGTTCAGGATATATCAATTGCTGAGGTCAAGCAACATATTTCCATTTGTCTGTGAAGAGACTTCACTACTCAAATAGGTGGTTACATATATTTTGATTGGTCATATATGTTTTTTAGAACTAAATATGGAACTGTCACTTCAATCAAAGTAGAACCATTAACCCTACATCATATTGAGCCCTACACTCCTAGTCTCATTAATATGAATTGCACCATGCTAGGGATAGATGAAAATGATACAACAAATGAGCCTACCACTTCTTTAGCTGATACACCTGATTTACTCTTGGATGAGTGGCTAACACTTATTAGTTTGATCCTATATTAGAAACCTTAGAGATCGACTTGGGCACTTATTGTATATCAGAAAAAGATGTTTTATCCCTAATTTGATGAAAACCAAAGAAGATAAAAGTGGTATATGGAATACGTATTTTGATGGATCAAGAAATAAAAATGGGTTGGGGGCTACTATGATGTTGATTTCTCCTGCACTAGAAAGGTACTACTTTTCATTTAGGCTTTAGTTCAGTTGTACCAATAATGTGGCTGAATATGAAGCATTAATTCAAGGTCTCTTACTTTCTCAAAAAAGAGGAATCCAAGCATTAAGTGTGTACAGGGATAGTGATTTGGTGATCAATTAGGTGAGGAATCAAAATATTACTAAGAATGGTTTGCTCGAATCTTACAAACATAGGGTATGGGATTCGTTTGAAGGTTTTAGTGCATTTAATATTCAAAGCATTCCTAGGAAAGAAAATAGATATGCTGATAGACTTATAGTAGTGGGCACATCTTATGATGTCCCAAGGAGCCTCAAAGATGAGAAGAAGCATGAGATTAAAGTGGTGGTCAGGCCTACTATTCTTAATAATGATATCAATTGGTAGGTTTTTGAATTTGATGTAAAAATTCTAAATTTCTTGTAGAATGAAGTAGAGTTCTTAGATAGAAATCAATCAAGATTGCATGACCCATATGGTGATCAATTCATCAACACCAGCTCCAACAAGTTACCTAATGGTCTTATTACCTTAGAGAGTGTCTTCAATCCTGATGACCAAGTGAGGGAAAGAGGCATGAACCTTGCTACAAATAAAGGAGACCATATGCCAATCACAATTGCTAATGGAAGGACACTAAACATGGGAAAGGTATGTTTTGAAATTGAGCAAGATAGTTTTGTTTGTCTATGTCAAGAATTTAATGATATATTTTCTTATACATATGATGATTTGAGGGGGCTTGACCCTAGGTTGTTTCAACATACTATAGATCTAGTGGATAATGTCAAGCCTGTTACGCAAAAATAGAGGCCAATAAACCCCAAGATTGAGCCCCAAGTGAGAAATGAGCTAATCCAAATTAATTGAGGCCAATATCATTTTCCCTATCAAGCACTCCTCTTGGGTGGAAAACCTTGTCCCTATTAGGAAAAAGAGCAGAAAAATTAGATTGTGTGTAGATTTTAGGGATCTTAGCCAAGCCTCCCTCAAAGATCATCATTCTCTCCCTTCCACGGAACATATGTTGTCTAAAGTTAGCGATTCAAAGAGATTCTCCTTCTTGGATGGATTCTCAAGTTATAATCAGGTGTTAGTCAAGGAAGTTGATAGATACAAAACTGCTTTCACTATCAAATGAGGTACCTATGCCTATAGAAAGATGCCTTTTAGACTAACAAATGCAGCTGCCACATTTCAAAAAACAATGGAGATGGCCTTCAAAAATATGACTGAGAGGTTTGTGTTAGTTTACCTTGATGATATCATAGTATACTCAAAGGATGTAGTGGAGCATTTTGGTCATCTCAAACAAGTGTTTGTAAGATGCAGAGAGTATGAAGTATCTTTGAATTAAAACAAGTCTGTCTTTGCCACTAATCAAGGGAAATTATTAGGACATATTGTATCTAAGGATGGTCTAACTATTGATCTAGAGAGGAGAAAGGCCATACTTGCCCTTTCTCTTCCTAGTCACAAGAAAGGTTTGTAAAATTTTCTTGGTATAATAAATTTTGATAGAAGATTCATTCCTAAACTAGCTACCATGGTGAAGCCTCTTACAAAAATGCTCAAAAAAGAATATGGCCTTCTCATGGACTAGGGAAGGAAAAGTAAGTTTTGAAGAGATAAAAGCAGCCATAGCTTCAACTCCTACTCTCATTAATCCAAATTTTGATAAGGATTTCATGCTTTACACCTTAGGAGGTGGGTCAAATATTTTTGTTATTTTGACTCAACTAAATGATAAAAATGAAGAGCAACCAATTGCTTTCTTTAGTGAATGACTCAAATAATATGAAAATAAGTAAAGCTATGTGGAAAAGCAGGCCCTTGCAGTCATAAAAGCCTTGACAAAATTTAGACATCTACTATCTCATAACAAAATCCATTTGCTGGTCCCTTATGCTAGTGTTAAGGATCTCTTATTAAGCAAAGACATTAGTGAGAAAAGAGCTAGTTGGATCACCAAGGTAATGGAGTATGAGGGTAAGTGCAAGAAGTTGGGTCTCACTTTTGGCCAAAAAGTGGAAGTGTTTTTCCTATTTTTGAAATATTTTGTCAATTGATGCCAAAATTTGAGGCATTTAGAGATTCAATAAAAAAAAACTTTAGAAATAAAAATTGTAGTGCCTAGGATCTTCTTTTTGAATATGTAATTTATTTGTATACCCATATGATAGTTTTTTTTTTTGGTATGGATCTTTAAAAACCACTTTTTCAAAATGCCTACTTTAGGACCATACCACACTTGTGTACGAACACCATAATTTGACACAACTAAATGGAATTTTGCAAATACTTTTAAATGGAGTTACCTAACACACCAAAGATTGATGAGAATATTTTTCTTGAATTTTTTAATAAATATTGTTTTATTAAGTTTTAATTGACGATTAAGCTAATTTTTAAAATGTCTCATGTATAGATGCCACAATTTAATTAAAATTTAATTTTTTTAATTTTTCTAAATTTAAAAGAATTGTGTGAGGATTGATGATATGTAAATTAATCTACAAAATATGAAAAATTAAAAAAGTTATTAAAGTTTTAGTGAATGTCACTATTTAACATTTAAGAGATACTCTTGATTAATAAATAATGGAAAAATAGAAATGAACTCTTAACACTATAAAATTTACATTTTTGTAATCAGAACAGTAAGACCTATAATGGGTTTTTGTTTCATCAAAAAATTCAATGAAGATGGCCATATAAAAATTACAATCCCTGAAACTGCTGATTAAATGCCTTAGAAAAAAATGGTTCATGAAGGCATGGCTTGGTGGGACCAAGCCTATGCCATGCCTTTCCCCAAGGCAAAACTTGAAGCAAATTCATGGCCATTCCAAATTCCTACCTATGTCAACTAGAATCGGGCACCCGAATTGTAATTCAAAAATTAGGTACCCAATTTGGTTTTAGCTATTGAAAGAAACAGGCACCCAATTGTTTAAAAATCAGGTACCCAATTGTTTAAAAATTGCGTACCTAATTTTTAAACAATTAGGTACCTGATTCTGATCTACCTGTTGGGCCCCAAAAGATTCCCCATAGACCACTTTTCAGTGATTGCAATGATTGAATAACAGTTTTGATTTGCAACAGTGAATTCTATCATAGTTATTCTATTTTCTTGTCTTCTTCTACAATTTACAAGCTATTGGTTTGAATTCAAAACTGGTGCAAAGATGGGATAAAAACAATGAAGAAAGAATAAATTAAAAGTTCTGACAAATGAGGAGATTACAATAAATAAAGAGCGTGAAGCACATTGTCAATGAGAGAGAATACAAAGAATAAGAGAATTGAGCAATGTTTCAAAGAAGAAAGACATTGAGGATACCACAATGGATGAAAAAGATAAAGAAGAGAACCCATTACAAGGAGATTCAGGTGCACATTCTAATCAACCATTCAATACAGGTGTGTCTCCAAACCCTCAAATTTTTTCTCATGATGAAATTGGTGATTTTTTAGAAGTAGGTTATGATTTAAACGATTTAGATTTTCTTCATGAGAATATATTGTCAAATGATCATGCACAAAAAAATCCAATAGAAATGCGAGGATAAATTGAAAATGAGATTCAAATCCCAAACAACAGTGAAAATGAAATGCCAATTGAAAATAATAATTGTATGAATGTAGACATAGAAACACCAATTACTGAACAAACATGTCAGAATGATGGTAAAGTTCTTAAACATATTTTTCATTTTCCTAATGATGTGCTAGATAATCTTGAGGGATTGGTTTCATGGAGACAAATTAGGACACATGCTAATAGATTATATAGACATTTTTTTTTATAATAAGAAATTTGGGTTTCAACGTCAGTTGATGTTGCAACTAATTAAAATGTCTAAAATGCAAAAAGTAATGAAAAGGTTAGAAATGTATGCAAAGCCCAAGAATAAAAATGAGTCTTTAAAATAAGTTGTATCCATTGTTGCTAGTGCCTTTGATGTTATTGGAAAGAAAAGTCACTATAAAGATAAGAATGTAGCACAACGGGCAATAACAACAACTTTAGTTAACAAATCAACAACTGACAAAAGATTAATTAGCAACATAAGTGGATATCTTAATGTGAATTCTAAGACTTTATAAAGAGCTATAAAGAGAAGGGTTAAATTTGAATGTGATCAAGCAAATATTTTGTGGACTTCTATTGGTAGACTCTTGAGATGTGATATGAAACTTACTAGTGAAGTCAAAAGTTTTTTTGAAAGTTTTTGGCATGATAATACAAGAGTATCACCTAGTTCAAGAGATGTTCTTGAATTGAGAGTTGGGTCAAAAATATGTGATCCACATCCTAAACACCTTTTGGACATGACTCAAACTGAATTGTTTAGAAAACTTGTAGATGGTAAGGTGTTAACTATTACCAATAGTCAAAGGTCTTTTAAAAAGTGTAAATCATGGTATGTAAGGATTAACAAGGAAACAATCACATGTTGTTGCAAAACTCATAGTCAATTTCGTTACCATTATGATGTTTTTTGATCTATGCATGGTACCATGAATAGTAACGAAATGTTGCAGGAATTTGGTATAAAAATACCACCTCAAACTATAAAGGATTTCATATTAGGTTTGTTTTGTAAGCCACCTAATGATCAATACTTTCTTTTCAATGCATGTCTTTCTGGTACATGTGATATGTGTGGCAATCTTTCTTTGTTAGATGAATGTTTGCATGCAAATGCTTTTACTACTTTTGGACAACAATTAGTTGATGTGAAAACATTCAAAACTATAGAATATCCATTGAAGGATGGGAAGATTTGAAGTAGGTGTGATCTTACCAAAATATGTTAAACATTCTCAATATACTAGATGGCTTGATGGACAATTTTGCACATGTAAGAATACATTTCCAATTGGTACTATACTTTTAGTTGTTGACTTTGCAGAGAACTACACACTTGCACTACAAGATGAGGTACAACCACAGTATTACAATTTAGTGCAAGTAAAAATTTATGTTCATATAGTTTATAGGCATGCACTTGATAGTACAAAGGAGGATCAAAAAATATTGAGAGAGTACCATTTTTATGTGAGTGATAATAAACTTCGTTCATCTGAGTTTGTCCAATATTGTTTCAAGGTCTTTTATGATAATTTAAAAGAGAGACAAATTCAAATGACACAACATTGGATATGGTCAGATAATTGTACAAGACAATTCAAGAATGCTAGAATATTCTATTGATTGAGTAGGATGCATAGGCAAACTAATATTGAACATGTGTGGAGTTTTTTTGAGGCTGGACATGGTAAAGGAGAACATGATGGTGCTAGTGCATGCATGAAGAGAGCCCTTAGTAGAGAGCAATTAAAATGTGAGGAAAAAGCCAAATTCAAAAATGCACATGAGATTGTCGAATGGTGTAACAAATATTTATACATAGAATCAAGAGAGAACTTTGCAATTAAATGTTTCTTCTACCTAGTTGAAGAGAAGAATATCCTTTCAAGATATGACTATGATACAATTAGTGGGTTAGCTAAATGACATTCATTTAGGAGTTCAGATTCTAACACTTGGACTATATGGACTAGGGAGCTTGCTTGTTTTTGTCAGTTTTGTCTTACAAGTGAATGGGAAGAATGTGAGAATACAGAATGGGTTGAAGATTGGCAACAAAAATCATTATCACCTATTGACACACATTTTCAAGATGATATAGTAAATGAAGGCCATAATGTTACTTTTGCATCAGAAGACTATGATCGTATTTTAGACCTCATACAATTTGGTATGCACAATTTAATTAGATTTTGTTGTGATCATGCTCCAATTTATATTATTTATTTATGTACATGTCATTAATATAATTCAAGTGTACATGTCTTTAACATATTATTTATATATGTACACAAGTGATTAAAGTGTTTATGTACTTTATCTTATCTTATAGGACATGTTTATGTTGTTATTGCACCTAATGATAATGATGAATAGATTGATTATTGGCTAGCTAGATGTGTGGAACCTAAGAAAAAATTGATATGTCATTAAGTAGACGATGATGGTTTTGAGTATCCAATTGGGTCTATCATTGTAGCTGGCACCTGGTTACGTAGATACCTAACAAGAAGAAATGGTTTACTAGCATTTGAAGGCTACCACTCCAAAAAAAAGATTTTACACTATTCTCATTTGGTTGTGGCAATGAATATCAAATTAGAAAGATACAACGGGAGACCCGCCAACAAGGTATTATGGACAATTTCAATGGATGAGCACGAGATAATCATAGATGCATTGCAAAAGAGAGAGGATGCAAATGGTACAACGGGATGACTACATTTAAATCAAACACATTTAAGTTTTTTTTTAAATTATTCTATTTTTATATATGTACTTATATAATTTAATTACATGTATGTATGTGTTGTCAGTAGCAAATTGGAGAGCTTATAAATATACCTCTTGTTTGGATCTCAATTACAATTTATGCAAATTTAAATGTTAAGGTGGATCGAACATCAACATCTTGTGTAATTACACATAGTGAGTACATACAAATTACACATATTTACATATTTTAGATAGCTCATATTAATTTATTCTTTTGTTAACATGTGTTTTTGTTTTACAATTTTATTTTATAGGACCTTATATGAAGAAATGTGTTGAACTAGTTTTTATATTTTGAGTTCACTTCTATAAATATGTCATTGACATTGTCTTACATATATTGTTAAACATTTTGTAAACATTTAAAAACAAGAGTTTACTTCTATTTGAAAATTAAAGATGTGCACTTGATATTATAAATTAGTTGTCAATTCAAGTAATGACCTTTTTTTTTTCATTACTTTTACATTCAAACATATTTAAATTAATGTTTGTATATATAAATAGTTAAAATTATTGTTCATGTACCATATACTTACAAAATGTGTCATAACATGAATAAAATATGTCGCAATAAAGAAAATTATTTGAAACTTACAACATGATCTAACATAATAATATATACAACATACATTAGCATGATAAGAAGTCATTATAAAAAAATAGTGCATGGTCTAACATGTCATAGCATGGTCTATGAAGTCAAAAATTACATATAATATAGTTAACTGTCCCAATACAAAGTGTATCAAAATAAAA
The DNA here is from genome assembly GCA_028749045.1 of Cupressus sempervirens. Taxonomy (NCBI): domain Eukaryota; kingdom Viridiplantae; phylum Streptophyta; class Pinopsida; order Cupressales; family Cupressaceae; genus Cupressus; species Cupressus sempervirens. The sequence continues at coordinate 304,331,886 of CM053792.1, read as the reverse complement.
AATGTGTCATAAAAATACAATCTAAAGGTGCCAAAAAGACCTAATCTATCTGATTTGTAGTCCTCTTTAGTCCACATGAAGAGGACTCAGATGGATCATCTTGTGTAACATGAGGTGTCTCATCATGTACATGCTTAGTTGAAATTGGTTTCAAAATCTAGCTTGCAAATAAATTAAATATTCACTACATAATAAAAATAATACCACATGAGATGGGTGTCCCTCTGTAATAGAAGGAGGTGCACTATGAAAGCTACCAAATGCAGCAGTCGTGAGGTCCTATAATTTACAATACATACATTTTTAAAATTTGATAAAGAGGATAATGAACTATGTATGTACATAAATCACAATACTAACCTCAAAGGATGATGTAGGTTCCTCCATCTAGCTACACTCATGGTGACATAGTTCTAAAATTATGGATGCATAAACGTTGAGTCAAAATTATATATTCATGAATTACAAAGTATGCAAACTAAAAAGTACATAATTTGTACACTAAATTTTTTATACCCTATAAAAACATGTATATAGATCATACCTGAGTAGTAGCCATTGTCACAGATGTGTCTAAAGATATGCTAGCATGATGATCATCAGCATGTCTCACATGGTCAAAAGATGGAGTCAAAAATAAACTATATCGAGGCCTACATGGATAAGTATGATCCATCTCCTATTCGTAAAAATTAAAACACATAAAATTATACACATGAATGTAAGTTGTTCAGATTATAAGTTAATAACAATGTACATACATAAAAATAGTACAAATTATTTTCCTTGAGTGAAAAGTTCATTCCGTAGTTATTTTAGGTTGTGCCTCAGTGGTCAATGGATTAGAACCTATACTGACATCAAACTATGTAGCAGCTAACAATCCCTACAAAATTAGATTAAAAGAACATATGAGCACATATTATTAAATTTGAGTTTGAATGTACATTTTTACAATGTAATTCAAAGTGCATACCAGGGATGCCAACTTTTGTAGGTCTCAAAAAAATACTATACTACCTCCTAGGTGGAACAATATCATCCATCCTCTATTATTTCAAAATCAACATACATTAATATGGTTAATAAAATTACACATGAATGTAGAAATTAAATAATTATGTACTTTATATTTAAATTTTAATTAAAATTTTACTTGTTGCTCCTGTCTCTGGGCTCTCGTTGCATGAGGTCAACAAATGATGACACATCAATATCATCACCACCATCACTATGGGTAGTGTATATGTCATCATCAAAATCATAATGGTCATCATGTGCTACAACAACATTGCTCTAGGGGCCTCTGCATATATCTCCACAACTAGTACAAATGTGTCCAAGTGGATGAATATCTCTTGCCTACATCCACTACTCAACTAAATTTCTTGAAAGGGCACTCAATGAGCTAAGAGCAAATGACACTGCTTGATGATGGTGTGGTGCTAGGACAACTGGTGTGAGAAGAGGTACAAGAGGCTAAGGCCACATGTGATTTCTCATTCTATTGCTTAGCTTTGCCCCAGGCCTATCTTGAGGCATCCCTTTGCTAACCCTCTGAAATGATCTAATATTGAAATAATTGGGTTTTAAACCCAATTCAAACTCAACCCATAGTTTCCTAAGGAAGTACATGGGCACCTCATGATTAGCATGTGGTGGATGGTCAAATACCATCCACCATGGCTCCCAAAAGTGTGTAGATATATGTGGATGTGTGCACCATCTAATAGAAATGTGAAGCTTCTTCTCATTAATCTCCTCACCTATCTTAATGTTTACAAAATATCTTTAAATTTTCATTTAACTATTTTGAGGTCATGGACCTCTTTATATGATAAGCCATCAAAATAAAAGGCATGCATGTTTTGCCTCCATAATCTAAAGCTATCGATACTAGAATCCAAATGCTGTATAGAGTAAAAAATGCCTTGCATGCTATCCACAAGGCATAGTAGGTGAGGAGGGGGTGGGCCTCATGCCAGATAGTCTCAATATCTCGCATGAGGTTGCTAAGATTACACCTCATGCTCTCTAGCAAATCCTCTATGGTAGGTGCTCGAGGAGGGCTAGGTGGTCGTGGAGGTGGGGGTGGAGGTGGAGGTGGAGATGGAGGGGGCAGAGGTAGGGGTGGGGGAGGGGGAAGGGGTGGGGGTGGGTCCATCAAATATAATTTGCATATATGTTTAAACTACATAAAAAATCACAAAATTGCTATTTAATAAAATAAATCTAAAATATCAATTAAATATAAATGCACAAATCTTTAAAACCATATCAATTATATAAATAAAGTTAAACATTTAAGTAAAATTTAATGTTAAAGCTAATTGAACATTATACCAAATTTAAGCCTAATCATAAGATAATACTCCAAAAAACTATATTAATAAATCAACTTAAATGTGAATTCTAAAAATATCTTATATAAATATGTCTATGATTATGCCTTAGCAAATTTGTACAATTAAGGATCAATATTAAAACAATTAGGATTGAATATATAAATAGAATTGAATATAAAATATTAACATTATCAGATTTCCACAATTTAATAGTAAATTTGAGTATATAATCAAATTCAATTTTGTGTTTTTAGCATCACTCCCTTCTTTTTCTATTCTTGCACTCTCTCTTCCTAATGATGGCAAGAGGGGTTGTCGATGGGTTCAAAGATGTTTGGTGAAGTTACTAGGGATCAAGTCTTTTTGAGTCAATGTGTCAACATCATAAGAGATGAGGTTTGAATCATGCTTGATGCAAATTTGATAAAGGGAACACTCCTCTGTCATTAGCTCTTAGTCGAAGAGGTTCTGCTTCTAGCTTGTGCTCCCATATTTGATAGGTACACTTCTACATTTTATAAAATCCTCCATCGAAGAAAAGGGGAGGTGTGGAGGCTAGAAATAAATAATAAAAATGACATGTGGTTTGAATAGAAGGTATCAAGGAATGATATCAATGGTATTGGGTGTGGTAGAGAAAGTCCTTGCACAGATCTTAACACCATAGCCATGGGTTTTTGCATTCTTTGTCTCCATAGATATGGTGTCGCTTCAGGTGATATTCACAATTTTGTTGAATCATAAAACAATTGTTTATGTTGGTGTTTATCTTGTGACTTAATGGCCTTTTATAATTTATGAATTATTTTGGACTTAATTATAAAATGCTATGATCATGTATCTACAAATATTTTTCTCATCCAATAGGTGTACTTATACTTCCTATTAATAGAATGTTCACACCAATTCATAGAATAAATGAATAATTTATTTTTAAATGATCAAATTTGGTTTCAAATATTTGGTAGAATATACTTTAAAAATAGAGTAGGCACTCTTATAATTAAATTATAAATGTAAAATTGTGAAATTTTTTTTGTATTTTCAAATTGAAAGATTTCTATAATTATTTATAAAGTATAATTTTCCTTCCAATTTTATTAATTATTATAGTTGAAATCTCAAAGTATCAAATATCAATATTAACTATATTACAATTTATATTAACAAAGGATGGAGTTGTTTCTAACTTGATGTCATGTCATATATGTTGTCACAGTTCAAAGATAATGATGGGAAATTTGTATGCTCAAATATTCAATCAAATGAGGAGTTAAGGAGCATTTTAAATTTATATCGAGCTTCACTCATTGCATTTCATAAGGAGCAAATTTTGGATGCTACAAAGAATGTGTATCAAAAAGTGGTGTTTACTTATAGGCAACTTCATGTTTGATTACTAGATCACAATTATGTTTTGTGTAACTGTCATAGTAATAGTTAGGGTGATAACAAGATCTTAGTTGGAAGATATTATTTGATGTCCATGTGTTTTTCTTTCTTATGGAAGATTGGATTCTTTGTCAAATTTATGACACTCTAGCTATGTCCAATGTGAACAAACCTCATGCTAAAAGAATCAAACACACATCTAAAGATAAAATCCATATTGATTGAAATGTATTATATACATAAATTATGGTGAAATGTTAAGTCCTACATATTGTGTGGAGAAATTAAAAGAATATTTAAATCATATTTAAATATCATTATCAAGAGAAATATTAACAAATTAATATAATTAGATTATAAGTGTACAAAATAAGTTTTTCTTGAAGTACTATTTTATAGTTTATCATTTACAATATTTCTTCAACCCAATTTAAAATCATTAAATAAAGTTTTTAAACCTAGGATTAAGATTACTTTCCATTGTGGACCTACTGTTATGGTTACCTAGCTAGGGATCAAGTGTTAGGTTTAAGATTTGAAGTTATAATTAGAATTAGGGTTTAACATCTAGGATTAAGTTTATTAATGATTAGGGTTAGGCTTATTTTTGCTTATCAATTTTAATTATATAATTTGGTTAAGATTTTAATCAGTGTTAGGGTTAGGCTTAGAATTATGGTGAGAGTGAAATTTTACATCAAGATTAATACTATGTTTATGGTTAGTGTGTAGTTTTATTAAAAAGGGTATGGTTTTAAGGTAAGGGAGAACATTATGTAATGCCCAGCCAAGGGATCCAAAGAACTAACCTAAAGTTTTACTAAGTAAGCAATCACATACAATAATACATAAGAAAACATAAGAGATTACATTCCTTAAGGATCCCAAGACATTGAGTCACATTTAATTTTTAAATAATTATACTACAAGTAAAATAAATAACACATCTAGATGAAAGAATAACTACAAGTTCAATCCATTTAAATAATATACATTTTTTCTAAATGCCACTTGGCATTAATTCGAAATGCATAATCATCCACTGTACATGTCACAAGGTATGAAAGGATAAAAGAATATACATTTATAAAATAGATTACATCATCCCTTTTCGATCCATGAAACAAAGTACAATATAATAAGTAAAATCATTAAATACTTAGTTTTGTGTTTGGATCCCTTGGTGGGATGTTACACATTAAACATTTAGTTTTATGTTTAGAGTTTAGATTAAATTATTGTATAGTTATGGTTAGGTTGAGGTTAGATATAGGAATATAGTTAGTTTTACTTTCTTTGTTATATGGTTTACAAACTAATTTATAATTAATTACTATTTAGTTGAAATAAATACAAAATATTGAATGTAATTACATGTTTAAACAATCTAATTTACATCTATCTAATCATTCAATATTGTAATTTTTATTAAATACATTGAAACATCTAAAATAATAATTTTTAAATGAATAGATACAATAATCTAAAGATAATACTATTAACAATGGAAATTTACAATTTTACATATTAAAAGTGAATTTTTTAAAAATAAATTGACAAAATTATAAAGCATAAAACTGAAAATAATGAAATAAAATAGTAGAAAACAAAGTAAAATACCTGGTATGTTGAAAAAGAGCAACAGTGGGTCAATAGAATTCTGAAAATGGGCTCTCATTGTAGCACTGTCACTAACAGAACCAAAATTTGAATCCAATAACAAGAACAAAGAATGCAATTTTTTTATTTCCACTTAATATAAGCACAATAACACATATTGAATCACTCTCAATCTAAAAACCTCAAAATACAAGTAATTATCATCCAAATATGATTTCATAAAGATTCTAATACACATTGCGTTCAAAACAATAATGAAGTACAATCTCATCCTTAAATGCCTATGTCCAAAATATGGATCCTACAAGCAAATAAATAATGATTCAAGAAGAACTTCAATAAACATCTTTAGCTACTTTTAATCTTGAAGCACCTGGAATCACATAGAATGCAACACAAAACAAAAGAGGGCTCAGTACACACTGAGTTGAAAAGTGTAATCCACCTACATGCATGTTAGACCAATCATATACAAAACCATAATGCAGATATCTAATTCACTTTTACATAGTGCAGTTCCAAAATTAATATGCAAGAAGTAAACCTTTACTCATTATTGCAAAAATTAAACTCGCACTAAGAATAACATGTAAATGAAACATATATATACTAAGGTTTCATCGTTATGGCACTAAGATACTGCATCCATGTATGGTATGCTCATAGTCAACACATAACGGGTTTCTCTACTATACTTGTCATCAACAGAATAGAGATATGCCTTGTTCTCCGTACTTAACCATATAGGTTTAAGTCATAGGTAAGGTCAACTTATCTTTTATATGTAATTAACCCACCCAATTTATTTTATAATTATCACTAAATTAATTAACTGAATAGGATAAACCAAATTCAGCCACCCCGATATACGTTCATCACAGCTAATCTTAAAACACACATCAAATAGATTTTCTAAGAATGTTCATGCTACAGATATAGCTCAGTTTTCAACATGATACTACATCCTTTAATCTATTCGAACATATCTTAACATTGCCTATTTCCAAGGTAAATTTAGACTACTACAACAACATAAATAAATATTATAATAATAGAACCCATAAATACAATTAAATTGACATCTTAACTTAATGATATTTATTGATCTTAGTATTATACTATTTATCCCTATTGTCATAAATATCTTTACTTATCCTTTAATATAGCTAAATAGTAAGATCAAGTACAAAAGATACCTTCATTTTGAAAATGAATTTCATCAACATATTTCATAATCGAAACTTAAAATGAAATCAACTTTCCATTTCAATAGAATTCGAAAAACAACTCTGATTCTTAATAAAATAGAGTACAACATTTAATATAAATAAATTCCTTTTTGTTTCAACATTATGACTGAATTGTAATACAACATTCTAACACCATTGACAGATTTCTTACAAATTCAGATCCCATTATTGTTTGAATAGTTGACCAATAACAATGTTGTCATACGTTTTTGCCTATACATTCAAATCAATATGACTTCTTTTTCTAATCATAGTCAAATTTCTAAGTTTATAAAAACTTTTACTACAGTATTCTATATAACTATCAACTAAGACCATATTTTCCAAATATAAGGATGTTCTTTTTTTGACACTTACAACGCCATTATTCAACAATACCTGTTGTTTTCTTTAATAACTAATTTATTTATTATTATTTTTGTTTTTTTACAATACTATCCAATCTATTGTGTATAAAAGAATAAAATAAAAGTAACCAAAGAATTGTTAGTATTCAATTAAACAAAATCTACTGTTATATCAAAGTAAATCAATTATCGGCATATTATCATTTGTTCTCGAATAATCACAGTCAACTTAAGGTTTTCCCATTTTCATACGATAGTCATATATGATCATAAACCATTTTATATCTTATTTGATATAGATAATGTTCGGTTGTCAGCTCAAGATTCAAGAATAGAGAAACACTGAAGGTATGTTGTTTTGACAGCAAGTTCAAACTTTTTAAATCGATAGTTCTTTGAAAACTATCACAACCAAATCACAAGTTTCCCTATTCCAATGATAAACTATAAATCTATATTTAAAACATCACATATCGAGTGAGATTGGACTGTTTATCAAAAACCCAAGAACTCGCAGTATATGCAAACTATTTAACAAAATGACAACGACAAATCCTCACTACCGACCGTCAACAATCTATTAGTTAATGCAACCAAAATCGATACTATATTGTTAACCATCAGAAGTATGAACTATGACAATAAAATGTTTGAAACCTAAGATATTCTGAATTTTCCAAATCTAACATCTCTATGTCGTGTCTTATACTTTACTTCATGCAAACTGTTTGACAAAATGACTATGCCCCGAATTTCATAGACATCCCTTTAGAATTAAAACTTAACCCTCGGTCAAGATAGTGATAAACAAAACAAATTTATAAATATAGTAACTCCATATAATCTATTAGCATATCCAAAACATATCACCAAGCCTCCCATTTAAGTATGGGTACACACAGAGCTGTACAATAACATAGAGCTTCAACAATGTCTATAGCTACGCTTAAATGATGGATTCTTCTACATCCAAACTGAGAACCATGTGTTTACAAACAAGATGAAATGTAATTATAAATAGAGTGAGAAGGTAAGAAATTGCCCCTACTGGAATTCACAAAATGAAGAATGCTCACACCAGCTCTGCTTTATAGCTCGGTGTTGAAACCCCAAATACACAACTCCAAACCACACTCCCAAAATGAACACCAACCAACAAGCTCGTAACAGAGGTAAGAAATTATAGTAGAAAAGGCAATAATAATTCATGCTATATGCAATAAAACCTTGCTCAATCCCCATATGAAAGAATCTCTTTCCAACTACAACCCCCGCATTTTGCCGACTTTACAGCATTCGAAAACAAATGGTATACATTCTAAGAACAAAAATGCCAAATTAGCGGCATCGTTAACACAGATCCAAGCTTGAAAAAGTATGGCGATGAAACCTTCAATGCCATTGAAAACCCCACTATGAAATGCATTCAATGAACGTAACCTTCTGCAGAGAACCGTGGATACGACAACCCTCTTCCAACGCCATGTATTTGGCAGGAACAAAACATTAATCCCTTTAAAAATTGAAACCCATAAGGGTTTTTACCACTACAATCCCTCATTCTGAAACCACAACAAACAAATAATCATATACTATAGGTATTATATTTATATACCTTAGAACCATAAGGATATTCTAGTCCTTATAAACACAAAGATATTAAGTTAGGATAATCAATCAAATTGGAATTACATAATATATTAAAAAAAATAACCTTACTAATATCACAAATCACAAGTAAATTAAATTAGGGTTATATTCTCCATATTCTCTACAAATGACTGAATGCTCTGAAATCAAAACTATGTAAGTCTATAAAAAAAAAAAGTATTTGAAGCAAACAGATCATTTATCATTTATGCATTAGTAAAACACAAACTGAAGCATAACATCACAATTAAATATAAATTTCTTTTAGCTGTTAATTCAAATCGAACTGAAATACAATATTTCTAATATCAATCCAATAAAATATTGTGCATTCACAACAATAATGTAACATCAGAGATATCAAACTTGATAATCTAGAGAGTACAATAAATTCTGATATAAAACACATGTTCCAAGGACAATATAAAACCAAGTTCTACAGATAATACGAACATAACAATAGAAAGAAATTTTTAACCACTAAATCCTATTAAGCAGAAAAACAGTAGTAGTGGTCAGGCATGACACTCATATCTTGCTAAAATTGGGTTCACATTTTGCAAGCAGCAAAAATAAACAAAAAAATCCAAAAATCAGCTTTTGTAGTTTTTTGAAATTAGGTACCTGATTTTTAAAATATCAGGGACTCGATTTGCACCTAATTTTAAAAATTTAGTTTAGGCACCTGATCCATATTCTAAAAATTGGGTACCCAATTTGTTGAGTATGGATCAGATGCCTGAACTATATTTTTAAAATTGGGTACTGATTTTGAAAAAATCAAGTACCCATTTCTTAAAGGTCTTATTTTGTGGAATTATAACCCAACTTTGTGCTCTTACCCATGATGTGGATATTCAGATCACCAAACTGATAAGGGGAAAGGGATCATGTGAGCATATGATCTCATCTCATGAACCCAATGAAGAAGTTGGCTTAGTGTTGGCAGAAAGTGGGAGGCAAGAAATGACAATCTAAGGAATTGGATAGATGATATGAAGACCTTCTTGGCTAGGAACAAATATCCTCAAGGGTTGGATAAAACTAAGATGAGATATTTAAGACTGCATTCTATTCCTTATGCTATAATTAATGATGTTCTATTTAGGAGAGATTTCAATGGGGCCCTACTAGGATGTATTGATGCAGATCAAATAGAGAGGATAGTTAAAGAGCTTCATGATGGTCCTGATGGTGGCCACTTTTTAGAAAAAACTACTACAATGAAGATCATGAGAGCTAGTTACTACTGGCCATCCTTGTTCCCTAACTACCACAGGCATGTAAGGAATTATGTAAAAAGTTCCCTTTTCTCAGATAAATAGAAACTTGTAGCTCTTCCACTTCATCCCATCTAGGTTGATCAACCTTTTACCTAGTGGGGATTATATTTTATTGGTCCTATTAACTCACCTTCTAGCTCTAGTCATAAATGGATTCTAGCTACTACAAATTATTTTACAAGGTGGATGGAGGCAATAGCCCTAAAAGACTCTACAGAAGATTCAGTTGTGGAATTCCTTAATGGAGTTGTCACAAGATTTGGTGCACCTTCTACCATATTATTAGATAATGCTAAATTATTTGTAGGAGCTCAAATTTTTGCATGGGAAATTGATCATGACATTTACTTGAGCACATCCTCTAATTATTACCCTTAGGGTAATGGTTTAGCTAAGTCATCTAATAAAAGTTTGATTAGAATCATCAAGAGAACTGTTGAAGATAACAAAAGGTGTTGGCACCATAAATTGAAGACCGCCCTTTGGGTTGACAAGATAATGCCCAAGAGATCCATAGGAAATTCTCCCTTCATGTTAGTATATGGCAAGGAAGGTAGGCTTCCTATCTCACTAGATTTTCCTAGTATTGAGCTAGCTCATCAGCTAGAATTGATTGAAAATGATGTTATGTCTATAAGAATGGTAGATTTGATGGAGCTAGAGGAAAAAAGATATCAAGAATTACAAATCTTAGGGATACATCAGCAACAAATAAAAAGGAGCTTTCATAAGAAGGCTAAGGTTAGAAATTTTAGGGAAGATGATCTTGTGCTTAAGTGGGATGTAGACAAAGAAAAAGTAGGAAGACACTCAAAGTTTGATGCCTTATGGAGTGGTCCCTATGTAATCGTTAGTTGCAAACAATCTAATGCTCTTCAGTTGATTAGACCTAATGGTGAAGTCTTGACTATTCTAGTTAGCGGAATGTATCTCAAGCCCTATTCCTAATGGAAATCAATATGTATGTACATAGTCTTAGCTGTATGTGGAAAACTCATATATCTTTTCTAATTATAATTGCTGAACCCTTATGATGATATAGTCTTAAATGTATTTCCTCTTGACCAATTCCATGTCCATGAGCTTGTGATGATATGTTTCTGATATATGTGTTGTACATAATAGTCAGTCTAAAACTTTCTATCATTGCCTCTAATATGATTTCATTGCCATTGTCATAAACTATGCCTCTAAAACTTTCTATATATGCCTTTGATATCTATGTTTCTCATCATTGATAATGACCTTGATGTAATGTCTCCTTTTATTAAAACATGGGAAATAGGTACAAATAACTTACAAAATTCAACTATAAGAGACTTCTTTCCTTAATGTCTCAAATAACACTTAAAACTAATAATGATTGATGTAAGAAAAATAGTCTATGGTACCACTTTTAAATGATTGTACTTATGTTATACAATTGATATGATATATGAGAACAATGCCACTACTATCTTTGATACAAAAGTTAGGTATATGTAAGATGATTTTGGTCTATCTATATGCACTTAGTCCAATGCAACAATGTTAAGATTATCTCTATTGTTTCTTATATGACTAATAAAAATTATGCAAGGATGATCTTTAATTTGAACTATGCAACTAATGAGATTGGTATTTGTCTCTAATATGATAGTGTAAGTAACCTACAAACTATTGCTACTCTCACTATAATTACTATCAATCATAGTGATGCATTTTCTATTCTTCATTTGTTGATGAAAACTTGCAAGTGTTCTTAATGATGCTATTGTCATGTCTGATTTTGATCCTTAAACATATGCAATTATCTTTCAAATATTACTTATTGTGATATGATGATCTGTTGCTCTTGATATATTTCTATAGGACTGGTTCCTCTTATAGTGGTATAATGCTTACCCTTAATATTTATTTGGAATGACTCATGGGTGGAGAGTTTCTCCCAATAGCAATGCCATTGTTATTTATTATTTATTATTAAATTCTATTAGAGGAAAATAGGGGACATGAAAAATACATTGTATATATATATATATGATTATTTTCCAGGTGTTGATGATTTCCATATGCCTCCTTCCACTAGGACGACCAACACTCTGAGATTGTCAATTGTAGGATTGACAACAAGGAGCATGCAAACATCCACACCTACTGCAACTAGAGCTAGTAAATCCTTGTTTTGCTACATTTTGTTACGTGTTAAATATGACAATATTTGTAGTTTCTTGTTCATTTGAGTATATTATGACATTGATTAACTTTGTTATGTGATAGGTGTACCTTCTCATGGTGATGATAGAACTAATACCAGTACTACTGATAATTTACTAGCCTTTCCTAGAGCAACTCATGTTACTTGTACTAGATTGTTGGAGGCATCATTGTTGATGGCCAAGAAAGATATGATTGCCTTAAAATTTCCTAAGCTTCCAGGTACTTTAAAATTGTAATTTTCTAGAGTGTAATTGTAGTTTACTTATTCATAACTCATTTTTTACTAATGACATGGTGGTGATTTTGCAGGAAATGATCCTTTTTATGAAACTTTTTATGATTTAACATTGAAGATATTCGTGCCCACATTATATAAAAGGTATGTAGCTTGATATAATTGGTTGCTACATTTTTCTGTTCATCCTTGAACTAATTTTTTTATCTAACAATTTTGTTTTTTTGTTAAAATCTGGACTAACCAAGCCCTTGAATTAAAAGATCATCCCATAAAAACTATGGAGGAGTTCTTTGGTTAAAATATTTTGAATAGAGCCGAACTTCTAAAAAAACCTTGCAAACATCTAAATATTGTGAGAGACTAGTACAAAAGGGCTCTAAAGATCAACCCAAAGTACGAGTGTCCTCCTATGGTGCCATAGCTAGAGTGGAATGAAATCATTGAAGATGCAAAAGAGAAGAGACTAAGGGATAAAGGAATTAACCCACCACCTAGAAAAATAGGTATTTGTCTCATAAACTTTAGTCTCTCATCTATTCCATCCTTCCAAGAGAATCTTCAACATCTCATGAATGCATACCAACCTTCAAACACACATGCACACCATATGTAGGCCTTTGTCATGTTTTTTTTTTCAAGAGTTTTGATTCACTATCTTTGCTTGCAACAATAGTTAACATGTTGATTTGTGGTGAACTCTTCACAAGGAGCAATAGTTATGATTCAAACCCATAAGATAACTATCAAGACAACCAAGAAACAATTAAAACCTTCCCTAATTCCCATACAGTGAGAATCATACAATCAATGTATTCTTCAGTCTAATTTTTCACACTATTTACTGTCTAACAGTCAACAGTGAGGCCTTTTGTCATTACATGTTATAAGAAGGTTAGTACATTGTCCTAAAAGAAGTGACATGATTAACATATGCAAATAGAAGGATTTGGAGACATCTGGAGTTAGAAAATATTGTGGTGACATAAATGCATGTCCTAGAACCTCTCCAACATCCCAAGGAGGTTCTTGATCATTTTTTATGCATTTTCACATGACCTATAAGCATGTTTGAGGAACATTGCAGTATTCAAAGGTATGGAGTAAAGGAAAAAGCAATAGATTCATTGAGAAAAGTGAACAATCCCTGAAGTCTCATAGTAGTGCTAGAATATAACATAGGAGAAAAAGAACATGTATCATAGCCAATCATTAAGGCATGGAATAATATCATGAGGATTTCATACTAAGAGAGGATAGTAGAGCCATTATTATTATTTTCTTACAATTTACATGTTTAATTCATTAGTGGATTTATATATTCTAACATATTTCTAGAAGTGTGATTGTAGATTTATATAATCTAACATATTCCCAATAGATTTTAAAGTTTACATATATAGGTTGCAGAACACCTCGAAGGCAACACAAGCTAGGAAAGAGAAGGTTGGTCAACACCATCTTGGCTCTGGTGGGTACATGAAAGTTCACTCACACCTTGTAAGTAGCAGTAAATGAAATTTTATATCAATCTTTTATATATAAAATTAAAAATAAGAAATACATTAATTATTGATGATATTATGAAAAAAATTTAGGGCATTGAATTTAATCTAGCACCCATAGAAGAGGACAAACAAATTGGCTTCAAGCAAGGCTATAAAGTAGTGGTTGCCTACCACCATACAGATTCTAGTGGCCAAATAGGTGTAGAAGATTCTAGTGTAGTAGTTGACACATAGGTCTATAGGCCATATGAATAATAATAGTAATTGAGAACTTCATGACAAATAATCTATTTGATGTTAATTTCGAACAATGATAACAATGCCCGCATGACATTTCACTGCAGCCTACTACTCCTGCCACAGATCTTACTCATGATGATGAAGGCACTAATCCTACACATGACAAAGACCTCAATGTGCACCACAATGATATAGGTACATATTCAATTTCTATTAAAAATTAATCATGTAATTATTAATAAAATTTGACATCTTAAATTGCAATTGGTGTAACCTTTATGTGATAAATTTTGAGTATGCAGAGTATGATGTTAGTGTTGAGCATGTTGAGGTTGGGGCTAAATAGAATGTGACAGTAGATGATGTGGCACTATCAGGTAAAGAAAAATCTTTGTTATGTTCTTTAGATTAATGAAATACTTATAACATTAAAAAAGAAGTTTAGAATTAAACCCATTTATTTCTTATTGCAGGGGCAAATCAGCCTTGCCCATGATGAAAGAAGAAGAAGCCTCATGTCATAAGATCAAAACCACAAGAGCCAAAAGATGCCAAAGATAGTCAGGATGTGCCTATTAGCCTTTATCTTTAAAAAAATAAAAAATAAAATGAATGTTGAAAACCTTGTTTGATGATGAATGTGTTGATGGATATTATCAATGTTTCTTATTGATGATGAATGTTGATGGATTTTTATGAATTTTGATGAATTTTATGTCATGTTATTGAATATTGTTATGTGATTATAATGATTGATGTGCTCACAAATTAGTGATGAATATTTATAGGTATTAATGAATTATGTCATGCTAATGAATGTTATGTGAATATAATGATTGATGTGTTCACAAATTATTGATGAATGTTTATATGTATTTTTTAATTGTATGTTGTGTTAATGTATGTTAAGTGATTATAATGATTCAATTTAATACTTCTAAAATGAATGAATGAAATATTTACTTAGTTTTTAATGGGAAATTTAGAGTGATTATCAGGGGGGAGAGCCCAAATGAGATTCCACTTACACATGGTTGGCCTTGTTAAGTAGAGAATATGAAAGGATTCTCAAAACCAAGTGAAGCTCAAACTAAACCCATTAAAAGCATTTTAGTTACAACTTATTTTTGTATCAAGTCATTATTGACTCACATGCATTATTGTCATTATTGTAGATCATGGGGATGCTCTAACTTTGAAGTCTCCAACATGGTACTTACTTTTAGTGGGTGAACGTAGCAGGTTGCAGGTGAACACCTTAAAATGGCCTTAACATAAGTACCACGAATTACAACATGTTTCTTTCTCTATAAGTTGTATGCAGACATGGAGCTACTCTCACAAGAGATTGTGTATCACACTTGTCCACCAAGGAGGAGAAAGTATTTGATACTCAATATTAAGGTATATTAATCTTCTAAGTTTGTTGGCTCCAGGTTTCTTATACTATCTTTGTTACTTTCAATATCTTATGAGACTCTCTACAAGTACAAGCTATGAATCTATACAAGTCAAATGAAGGTGAATGAATGTAGATTGTAGGATGAAAGATGACTCTGATATTAGAGGGGTATGAGAGCATCAGGCACCACAAACCATAGAGTTTATTTAGTTGATACCAAGAGTTTCTTCTATGTTTTAATTTATTATCATCCTTATTTTGCCAAAAATAAAAAAGAAACCCTAAGATCCCTATTCTCTCCAAGCTCCTTAAATTCTTTCATAACAAAAGTCATCTCTATATTGAGAGAAAAAGGACAAGGATTCTACAGGTTGTGAAGACAACATCATGCCTTTGATAGTATGCAAAAATTGTGCATCATTACTTTATTTTAGTTATTGTCATAACCAATGAAAATGATATATAATGATGTTTATTTTCTATTTTCCACAATGGTCATGTTGTATGTCATGAACGCATTTGATTATTTGTCATGGAATGACCCTATGCAGTAACTTTTCATTGTCATTTTAAAAAAGTGCTCTCATATTCAAATTCCTCCTTGATATGCTTCAAATGACATAAATGGACTTATGTTGTCATAGTTCTCTAATTCAATCTTGTAATTTATTGCTATCATGTGCATTATTCACATATATTGATGATTGACATGCTACATTGAAAATGTGTTCAAAATTTGCCACTATTGGATGTATAAGAAAGTCTAAGTAATCAACGATTCTTTGGAATGATCACCATTCTCCTTTAATAGTTTGATATGGAGTGCAATTTTGGGTTGCAACTCTTCTTTATGCAACCTTTTTCTTATCAATAGAAGCTTTTTGTAAATGGAAAAACCAATGTGCTTAAACTAAAGATACAAGCCATGCTTAACAAATGATGTCTTACATATTCTCTTGGGAAACAATTATATGAATATCAATTATTTTATAGAATTTTGCTTGCTACTGCATAAGTTCTCCATATATCAAGTGTTAATTTTCCTTTGAATTCATTTATCATATGAGTTGGTTGCCCTTTGGCACCATGAGCACTGTTTAGAGACGACCAAAAGTGGAAGGAAAATATCCAAGCGAGGAAACCTTGTGCTCCCAATCAATCCTAATTAGCTAGAGACTCCAATAAATAGAAGGCAAAACTCCTTCATGCACATACATTCATTTATCAACAGAAAAAACCATACTTAGAATTGTTCAACCTTTGCTAATCCATATGTTTTGTTCCAAACTATTTAGTTGATATTTATTGGATCATTGATCAGGATATTGTTGATTGTAATCCTTGACCATTCCTTACTTGATCCTTTTTATGCAATGATAATATATTCTCTCCTTGCTTAACATTAGCAATCCAAAGTGATATTCATTGATGCTTAAGCTAATTTTCTTTATCACTTGGAAAATGCAGTCAAAAAATTGGCCCTTGAGCATGAAACTATGAGTCTGGTTTCTCATTCAAAGATATGGCATGTCAATGACAATCAATTCGATTAGTGTCAAAGGGTAATTTTATTTTTTTAAACTTTGATTACCGTCGCTATTTTGACATTTACTATTGTTGATGGTACAAGCAACCCATCAAAACATCTCTACAAGTCATCTCTATTTCGACGCATCTTGCCATGGAGAGTATGACAAACCCATAAAAACATCTCTTGCGATTGGCGATAGTTCAATGCATCCTATCATTGATGATGTGGAATACCCATCGAACCATCTCTCATGGTTGTCGATAGTTCGACATTCCAAACTAGTTGTCTGATGCTATCGTGTGACAATGATGGAAAAAAAATTCGATGAATTTTGTCATCAATATATCGACACCCGTCTTGTGCATTGAACTTTCAACTCCAATTTAGCGATAGTATTTTTTGACATTTTTAAGTCACAATTTCAACAAATGAGAATTGAAAAATAGGTCCAAATTTACTATTGAAACTTAATATGATTGTTTATATTGACATGCTTTATGGGTGATTAGTAATCACAGTTGTTCTTATCCCGAGGGAAAAGCAAGCCAATTTATGGTGAGAAATATCAAAGGGTTGTTCACTTCTGGAGTTCGCAGACTAGCGTCCCAACTCATCACAACACTATGGTGGGAGAAAGGAACTGCAGAGAGATGGAGGATGAAGTGGCAAAATGGAAAAGGAGGTCGAAGGTCTAGGAGAAGCTAAAGGAAGGGGGCATTTTGAATTACATTGAGAATTTGCATGGTTGGAACCCTATGGTGATTGAAGTTATGGTTAACTTTTGGAGAGAAGGGAAAGTTAAAATTGATGGACTTGATTTCTAGGTTAATGAAAGTATTATTACGGAGGTCACTGACTCCCCTTTCAAGGGCATCAAATTCTCTAGGGATAAGAAGGTTCCCCTTAATGTGGTCAAAGATTTTTCCAACAATTCTAAGGAGATGAATGATTTGGTAAAGATGAGGGCATACTATGAATCGATGTCCATTAAAAAACTTTGGATGTTTTTTCTTAGGGTGATCATCTTTTACATCACGTTGGATACTAGGTATGATAGAGTCTGAACCCATCACTTTGTCATCCTTAACCACTTCAAGTATGACACTAAAATCTATATCCCTTACCACCTCTTCTTCTTTGTTAATAAGAGTATCATGGGGTATAAAAAGAAATCTTATGCCAACCCTACTTTCCATGAGGGCTTTCTTTTTTTGATTTATGAGCACTTTAAGGCTCAAACCTATGGCAGATCCATAGCCTAGAAAGTTGAGTCCTCAAAAGACACTGAGAGGTCCTATCTCCTGTCTGACATTGAGGATAATGTTGGGCTTCATTCCAATGATGAAGAGGAGGTTGCTAAGATTATTAAGGATTTGGGGAAAATCAAGAATAAAAGTGAACTCAAGAAGAATATCATCAAGGTTAGGAAAGGCTCAATAGGTAAAAATATTAAAATTGATGCTAATTCTACAGATGACTACAATTAGGAGGATGAGGGTATGGACACAAAGGAGGATATCAATGTGAAAAAGGAGGTTTCAAGCTATGTCCCAGTTCGTAGGAAGATGGATACCCTAGCCAAGAAGAGAAGAGGCAATGACATTGATGCCGATTAGGATTCTAGTAAGGGGCAGGAACCCCACCTTCACGTCCAGGAAAATAAAAATGAGGGATATGGCATGGATAAAACCACATGTATTATCGGCTCCAAGGGGTGAAAAATGGTCTGGAGAAACTTTGAGAGGAGGTCCACCCCCAAGAAGAGGGCCCTAGCAACAGAACGAGATCAAGCATTAAGAAGAGGGACATGGAAGATTCTCTAGTTGACATTCAGATGACCAGTAACGTGACTAAGACAATGGAAATGATGGAGCTCAAGGCTGCTAAGCTGGTCAAGAATACTGCTTCCTGAATGGAAACCCCGGCTTCTCAGGTTTTACTTTGGTTTCTAGTTTGTTAGGCTAGCCTTCTCTTTTTGAAGTTGTTCTTTTTTGTCATGCTCTCCTGGCCTTCTTTGGCCCATTTTTTCTTTATTGTCTGTTTTGTATTCCAGACTTAATGTCAGTTTCTTTTGTTAATTGTTGCATTTCAAGCACCTGTTAAAACTTGTTTTACTTAATCAAAAACATTATGTGAAGCTTCAAGCAACACATGCTAGTAAAGTCATATGGACAACACCTTCATCATTCTTTGAGGATCAAGTAGTTATCACTTCCATTTCTCTCCTCTCTCAAATCAATCAAACAAATTGGTTTTCTTGTGTTCCTCTCCCTCTAGAAATCTTTGATATCTCACTGTTTTTCCATTTCCTCTTCAAAGTGGCCTTAAATTTTTCCTTTTGATATTTTAGACACTAATTATTTGACTTTGTTTGATACCTTGATTTCATGACAACTCCTTTTTTTGACATTTCTATTTTCTTTGGTTGAGATGAAAGCATGTTGAATGTTTTTGGATGCTTGAGGTATTTTTTGTTCTTTTGTACAGTTCTTAGCAAATGGCTATGTGCAAGACATTTATTAACTTAGGGCAACTAGTCATAGTTAAGATCATATATAACTATCCATCTAGATTTAATTTGATGGATTTAGGGGTAGGTCTCTTCAAATCTCTTTTCACACAGATATGAGAACATATGTGATCACACTTCTCTCTAATGTTATCAATGAAATAACCCAAAGAGCTACCAATTGTAGCAAAAAATATATCATTCCCCAAAATAAGAGGGGTAAGAGGATATTTTACCCAAACAAGAACTACATTAGTAATACGTTTGATAGGGTTAACATCTATGAACATGTGGTTCAAATACAATTATCTTATCTTTATAAAATATGAACAATTTCTAAGATCTAATTTTTGCCCTATTTACCTTAAAGAATAATTAATAGAATCCTCTTAAACAAAATCAAACAATCCCTTTTCAACTCAACAAAAGTTTTTTGTCCTCTTTATCTTAAAGAATAATTCACAAAGTCCTTTTAAACAATTTTGTTTTTTCACGTTCCAAAAAGGTTTTTAGTAGTTATTTACTTCAATCGTCCATGGTTTTGACTCTCAAAAAAAGATTAATAAACCTTCTAAAGTAAAAAAGCTAAAATTGTGTTCCTTAGAGAAATACCAGTCAAAATAACTTTTGGTACCATATAATTTTTTTTATTAAATATATGGAGAGTGTGTAACCTATATTTGATCAACAACTACACTTACTAAAACTTCAAAATCATAAAACTTAAATGCAAAATTGAAATAGTCATCTTTTGAAAAATCTAATAGAGACATGTGAAATGAACATTAAACTTACAACAATTATTATTAGTAAACTATATACTAGTAGACTATAATGAATATTTATTCTTTATATTAAATACAATCAAATACTATTTTACTTTATTGTTATATTTGTTAACAATACTAGTAATAATTTTTTTTGTTTTACTATTATTTATTTGGTCATATCAATTTGACTTCTCCTCATTACCCTGCTCTTCTTCTACCTCATTTCTTGTGTCCCCTTCTTTCTTACATAGTATGCTTTGGGTCTTTACTACTTAGCCTTGGGGTCCCAACTCTCTCTATCCACCTAGGCACCTTGGTCTACTAAACTCTCATAGTGTGCTTGGGTTCTTTGCTAATTAGCCTTGGGGTCCCAACTCACTCTATCCACCTAGGCACCTTGGTTTGCTAAACTCTAGTAGCGTGCTTTGGTTCTTTGCTAATTAGCCTTGGGATCCCAATTCGCTCTATTGACCTAGGCACCTTGGTTTGCTAAACTCTTGGAGTGTGCATTGCTTCTTTGCTAATTAGTCTTGGGGTCCCAACTTGCTCTATCCACCTAGGCACCTTGGTTTGCTTAACTTTCATAATGTGCTTTGGTTCTTTACTAATTAGCCTTGGGGGTCCCAACTCGCTCTATCCACATAAACACCTTGGTTTGCTAAACTATCGTAGTGTGCTTTGATTCTTTACTAATTAGTCTTAGGGTCCCAACTCATTCTACCCATCTAGACACCTTGATCTTCCAAACTCTTTTTTTTTCAAATTTTCATTCAATATCACTAACTCATAGCATTTGATCCAAAAAATTTCACCTTAAAAAATATATAGACAATCAAATCCGAAAAAATAATAAGATTAAATTAAAATATTCAAATTTTAAAACTCCATTAATAGACGGCAATCTAAACTCTATACTGTCATTCCCCTAACAATCTAAACTCTATACTGTCATTCCACAATGATTGATAAAAAAATATTGCACATGAAAAGCTCGACAGAAACAAAGCCAATACAGAAAAATAACAGCTGTAATAGACTCTCCCTTTCAGAAAACTGTGTAAGCACAATTGGCATGATCTTTAAGTTACAAATGATTATTACCATCATAGATTTTTACATTTAAAAACACCAACCACCAAAGATTTGATGGTCGCAGATGACGGCGATGGATGTAACAATCAAAGCAACAACCCAAAAAATAATCTACACAGTAGCAAAAGGAGCACTTCGCAGACGAGAGCAGCGGTAGTGGGGTTCGAAACCTCAACCTATTCTACACTGAATCTGATTTGCAATATTAATATACGGCTGTTGTTTCTTCAGATGCTTAGCAGGAGCGAGAGCCATGAAAAAACTCCACCCTCTCCTGCCCTTTCGGATCAAAAAGTCCTTCAAACTCCGTCTCCTCCCAGACTTCCCCTCCGACTTAAACTCATGCCCGTCGCCCCTGCTGCACCCCAAACTCCCCAGCGGAGAACACGACCGCCCGATCCTCCGCCCGGGCGAGCGATCGAATCCCCGGCGCCGCCCTTCCTCCTCCGCACCCCCCTCGAGCGCAGCCGCAAATGGGTCAAAATCGCCGCCTTTGCGCCGCCCGGTGATCCTCCAAAGCGCCTCCTTCACCATCCTCTGCCCCTCCTTCAACGGCGACCGCGGCGACATAGATTTCGACGACCCCCATTTCTTGAAACTCCCCGTGGGTTTCTCCAAATCGAAGCTCTTCTGAAGGCGAGGCGGCAGGCGCAGGGGCCGAATTTGGCCGTTGCAGAAAAGCTCCTCCGCCGTCGACACCACAAACCCCGAATTCTCCGACTTCATCCGCTCCTCGGAGACGACTAATCCCGTGCTGAACTCGAAATCGCCGCCGTCTTCGCTGAATTCATCGCCGTCTTGGCTGAATTCTTCGTCTCCCTTCTTTTTCGGAGTCCCGGGCTTCTCCTCCCAGCCGAATGGCACCACGGCTCTGATGGATTTCGCGAAGTCGGATAAAATGGCCGCCGATCGGGTCGGGCTCGTGGGCGCGCTGAAATAGAAGCCGCCCGAATTTGGGGAATCGCCGCGGAAATCGAATTCCATGGAACGAAATCTATGCGGAGGCCCGATTCTTTGAATCGACAGCGTTTCCATGGCTTCGATGCAGAGGATGAACTACGGATTTTGCTGTTGATTTCCGTTGTTCTTTGCATTGGGTCTTTTTTTGTTAATAAAGGGGGCTCTTTTCAAACTTGCGCAGCCCGTGAAAGTAACGCGTGCGGAAAACCAGTGAAGACTCGAGTCAAGATTGTCATATTCTGCCCTGCGTTTCCCATTAATATTTTGATGCATGTTGATTAAAACGTTTTCTTACCCCGCCGTCGAGACTGGTAGAGCAACAATGTCTCCTCTATGAATGTTCTACACTTCACCCGCCTTGCCGCTTTTGTTTAACCTTTGACTCCTGTGTTTCCACGTGTCACTGCTGCGAATATTTCGTTACTGCGGTAATTTTTTGATATTTAAAACTCTTTTTCTTTTCAATGTTTTCGTCTTATCGGAGACCAGACCACCTCTGGTGTGCATTCAAATGTGGCGACGTGTACGCATCACGCAAAATGTCCCCGTTTGTTATTATAGTTATTAATTAATTATAATATTACCCGTTTATTAATATAGTTATTAATTAATTAAAATATTGCAACTTTTTTAATTAATTAATAATTATGGGTGTGTATAGAACATGGTTTCACCAAATTATGCTATTTAATTACAAATAAATATGATTTGTGAATTATTTGTATCAAGGAATATTTTTATATTAGGTTTAGAAGTTGAAAAGGGATGGAATGATGTAACATCCTTAATTTAGGTGATTTATGAATTATTTATATAGTGAAGTGTTTTAAGTATTATTATTTAAAAGATAAAGATAGATGGAATGACATCTATCTTTGATTTAGGTGAGCTAAATTTTTAAAGAATATCAAAATAGAATTATGTAATCATTTGACAAAATAATTGACAATTTATCATTATCTAATCATAAAAACTATTTATTTTATATATGAATGTTTATGATTTTTAAAAAGATTTTATCATTATCTAATCATAAAAACTATTTACTTTACATAAGAATGCTTACGCTTTTTTGACTTATGACTTTTGAATGTAAAAAGAAGAATACTACAATAAGAAATTTAGAATTAAAAAATTATTTCTTGAATGAAAGACTTGTGGAAACAAAGTTAGAGATGATTTGCCAAAATAAATGCTCTTCATAAATGAGTGAGATACAAAGTGAGAAATATCATAGGCAATTTTCACCAAGGGGACCTCCCTATCTCCTCCCACCCTCCCTTGGGGAACTCAATCTTTCTTATTAAAGCTTCCTTGTATAGAGGGGTTGCCTTACATGTAAAGGGAACAAAGAAGAGGTGAGAAAGTAGGAGGTAAACTCTACCTCCAGGGCCCGTTTGGTTGTTGAAATTAGAGGGGAATAGGCAAATCCGACTGCTTAAATTCAACAGTTTGATGTTTGGTTAGAAAAATGAAAATTAGAATTAGAATTTAGTAATTTAGGAATTCTAATTTCAGCCCAAAATGAGAATGGAGGAATTCCCACTAAATAGGTAGAATAGCAATAACCTCTTCCTGTTCCACTATTTTGTAAACCAAATTTTATATGTGGTCAGGTTTGGTAAATTTTTGGTGGGAAAAAATAGGGTTTGTGACCATTGGAGCAGATGCCATGCCCTTGTCATACTCTTATGATTGGGGGTTTAATAGATCATTTGAGCGGGAATTAAAAAATTTGTCTAGAACCTCATCCTCCACAAAGTTAAACAAGTGAAAAGGTCATTTCATAACCATCCTCCATAGCTCGCTTAATTTTTTTCCTTTGCTCTTTCCTCTGTAAATTTTCACAAAATAACCTCTTTGGGACAATTAATACCCATAATGAATAGAAACAGAAAGAGAATATTGAAAATAGAGCTCAAAAAATTTCCTTTGATTTTTACTCAGTTATTTTTTACAGAGAACTCTCTCTGAGATAGTTATGAACTTGCACTTAAGAAAGTAGAAAGAGCATATTGAGAATTCAACACTTACTCACCAGAAATTTACTTCAAATGATTCGTTGTGTAGATTCCTCAATGTTTCTTTTTGTTGAATCCCTGAATTTATAGCATGTGGGTGGAGATTCTAGAAATATGTTAGAATACCAAAGAAGGATCTGGAATTTTTTATGTCTCATGGTAGAAATGATAAAAAAATTTATGTCTCATGACAAAAATGAATAAATCCATAGTATTGGTGGAATATATTTTAGCATGACATTTTGGGAGGAACTGCAATTTTTTTTCTCCAAAATGTTTGATGAGTTCTATGTTTAGTAGAGTGCATGAGGATTTAGGTTAAAACATTGGGCATGGTAATTGTACTAGTTAGGTATAAGATTCAAGCAGGGAACAATCTTCCTTCTACATCTTTTATATTTAAAAGATTACCAAATTTGTTTTAAATTTTTATATATTAAAATTACAAAAAAAATACTTATTCCAATTCTTATTTCAATTGTTGCAACCAAACATAGAAGATGCATCTCCTGTCTTTTCTTCTAGTTCAACCAAACAGGTCTAAATGCTATTCCAGAAGTTATTTTAAGAATGTACTAATTCTAGAAGAGAGCTTAATCCAACATAGTCGAATTCTGCATTTAGGAACTCTTGCAACCAAATGGGCCCCCCAAGTTTGAAACAAGTGTAGAGCTCTATGACTTAAGTATTGGGACACTTGGTGAGTCTACATGACAAGTGTCTCTTGTAATGCCTACCCCTATTTTACTTTTCATGTTTTATTGCCAAATTCTTTTAGGCCAACTTTATAGTTATGTTTTACGATTAGCGATACTTGGTTACTAGATTTGATTGCATGTTATTTCAAATGTAGTTTATATATGTGATGAACTACTTGATTTTCAATTATTTCATGTGTTCATGATTATTTTGAGGATGATATATGTATGTTAATATAAAGATTTCAATTATTCCATGATGATAGATAGATGGATGGTTTTATGCAATTTCTATGGTTACTTACCCCTTACTTGCATGTGTATGGTGTACTTGTATGTTTTACTTTATGTTTGACATTTTTGATGTGGTTGAAGGAGGGAGTCATAGGCACCTACTAGTCGGGATCTACACAATGCACCACTCCTCACCATTGTCTATTTAGTTTAGATTTATATGTATATGTACATGCTTGACTTTTATGCAAATTGTAGGTACCAGGGATCGACTTCCCTGAATTTCCAAGATGAGGGTGCCCTATCATAGTATCTCAATTGTAAAAGAGGGGAGATAATTATTGAGTCCAAGTCCTAACCCTAAGTCAATTGTCTTAGAAAGTAGGACAAGTATCTGAGTTGTTGATCCTTCTAAATTTGTCAAGTGACATGAATTCATGATTTTGACCCTTGAGTTTGATTTAGTACTTTGTCTTTAATGATAGGTTTGATTATTTGGATTTGTGGGTCTGTTGTGATTTTAAGTTAAAATTAAATGAAACAAAAAGATTTTTTATTATTATTAGTAAATGACCAAAGGCTTTGCATTATATAAATGAAATATAAATTACAATTACAGGTTTCTCCATTCAAACGAGCACTGCAGGAAAGAACAAAGAAGAAAACCATCAATCTTGCCTGAGACTTTTGTCCTATACACTCTAAGACTTTAAAAGGGGCATACCCAGTTTATTTATATATCAAGAATTGTATTCATGTATTTAGAATAGAACTGTAGTCTTCCTTTTTCACCAGTTTCAAGGAGGTTCTGAATGTGTCTACTTGAATATAATCCATTCTAAATAGATCTAATTGTCTTGGAGTTTCCAATGAATGGGTTCTTTCTTTATTCCTATCCACTTGTTGTCATAGTGTGAAGCTTATTTGAAATGTTAGTATCATTAGGAAGACTAACAATATCATTGTATTTGTTAGAGTAAGTTATTTATTACTCTAGGTGCTTTAGCTCTCTTAGGTGCATATAATTAATATTTTATATTAATTATAATGTGCAAACTTAGCTTTCTTTCCTTTAGGGTTTCATTCACCTTAAAAGGTTGAACTTTTGTATTTTTGTTTTCATAACTTAGAAGACATTTTTGGTCTCACACTTTTTGAGAACTTCTAAAGCTCTTCTTTTTTTGATTTTTTGGCTTCTCTCCATTGTAGGATATTTGCATGTAGGTGTTCTTGAGGGTCTATGAAGTTGGATTTCACAACTTCTACATGGTATCAGAGCCTCCCTACTGTTGAATGATTTTTGAAGCCGTGATTCAGAGTTAGAAACTCCAGCTTTTTTGAAGTTTTTTCTTTAATTGGGAGGAAGAGTGATTTTTTAGAACACTTTGGGCTCAAATGGATGTTGCCATTGGATTTGGAAGGCCGTTTGCAGTCAAAATACATTAAAAACTTGTTATTTTTGGCCTCATGGTGTCTGGGAAATTTTTTTACCCCCCTTGGGAGGTCGTATGGACGATATCTTGCATTAATTGCAAAAAAAATTTCAAAAAAAAGGCACCACCTTAGCAGCGCCAGCGCGGCACTGCCAACGCTCCCCTCGTGCTCAGCTCCAGAGGGCAGCACCACTTGTCAAACACCATGCTGCCACTGCGTCCTGCGCTCCGCCCAATCTCTGCCTCCGCCGGAGGGCGCCGCCAAGTTCTCCTCCCAGACACCACCTCCACCAGCAGTGCTGCCGCTGTTGCACTTGCCAGCTAACGTCAGCATTCTGTAAGCTGACGTCACATAACGATTGCTGACATCACTTAACAGTGACATTTTCTGGCACACGCTGATGTCACTTATTCGGTTGATGATGTCACTATCTGGCATCTGACGTTATTTTCTCGACCACCAAAATTTTTTCCCTGCAATGGCCTGGTGACAACCATACAAGCATCATTTTTAAGCTCATGTCTATAATTTCCTACAGAACCTTTTTTTTGGAGCAGCAGTCAGTTTTTTGCTCATAACTTGAGCATACCGACGTATTTTTGTGATTCGAAAGAAGCACTGGAAAGCTGACTCAAAGATGGAGATAGTGGTGCTAGTTTTGTGTGATTCTGAGTTTTTTTGAGCTTCCAAATTTGGTGTTGAAGTAGAGGCTTTTGTTTTCCTCTTCTCTGCATCCTAATTCCAAGTTCTTTTCTTAGTTTTTGTGTTTTTCCATAGTTGTTGCTTTGATTTTGGGAGATATTTTTATTCATTGTGGGGGGGGGGGGGCAGAGCATTTTCTATTCTGTAATTTGCTTCAGAATCTGACCCTTCTACTTCCATCTTTTCTTTCTCTCAATGTCAGATCCTTCTATGATCCGACTCACGCCACACAACTATCACACCTAGAAGACATAGATGACCAGGTTTCTCATGTCAAGAGGCTTATGGTCCTGCCTAAATGAAAATCAACCTATTCTTACCCAACCTTTTGAGGTTCTACAGCATAAGAAAAAAATGGATGAAGCGATGGGACTGATTGCACTCAACATTTCAAACAGTCTGTTATTTCACTTGGATGGTTTGACTACTCCACGGGCTTATTGGCTCAAATTTTAGACTTTGTTTGGCCAAGTGAATGAGTTCCAGGCACTTCAACTTGATGTAGAGTTGACTTCTTTGACACCTGACAGCTTCCCCACCATTAAGGACTTCTTAATGAAGTTCAAATCTCTACACACAATTTTGCAGAGATGTGGTAGAAACAAAACAGACGATGAGTGTATTTTTTTGATACTCTCAAAGTTGCGAGGACAGTATCAGATCTTTTCTTCTACTTTCTACCCCACTATGGATGCCTTGGTAACAGACATCAGATGCCCTCTTTTGAGATTTTTTGTGACAGGTTAACTCATGAGCAATCCAAGCTCACTCAGATGGATTCACTTATAGGTTCACCATCACAGGCATTACTTGCCAAGGATACACAAGAGCAGAAGCTGAAGCAAATATCTGATTCCTCTTCTCAACACTCTACTGATCCATCCTCTTCTTCTAAGAAGGAGAAAAAAAAGACTAAGACTCCTTCTTGTTCCTATTGTCAGAAAGGAGCTCATGATGAGGCACATTGTTTTCAAAAGAGATTTGATGGCTATGAGAAACAGATTGTAGATTTGCAAGCCCTTCTTCAAAAGAGCTATATTTCATCCCCATCCTCTTCTACCTCACAGGGATCTAATTTTCAGTCTTCTTCCACCTCTTCTACATCTTCACCAGATTTTGGATAGGGTCATGCATTATGGGCTTCCATTGCCTTCCCTTCCCAGGTCCCTTGGATACTGGATTCAGGTGCTTCTCACCATATGGCATCTTCTCAAGAGGTCTTCTCCTCTATTGAGGCTTCTCTGATTCCTCATATTCTCATGGGGAATAACACCGCTGTAATAGTCTGTGGGAAAGGTTCTGTTCGCATTCAGGATGGCACATTCCATGATGTATTGTATGTTCCATCTCTCTCTGCAAACCTTCTCTCGATGTATCAGATTACACATAGTGGATCAGGGAAGACAGTTGAGTTCACTGCAGATTCAGTCTACATTCAAGATAGTGCAACAGGAGGCCTTATAGCTTTAGGGATAGTTGATCATACCATATGTCTCTACACCTTCTCACACTTTGGTCCACCATCTCCATCATCAAAGCATACTTCTTCTCTTTCATGAGAGCATCATGTGGTGCAGTCAGGACATGTGAACCTTTGTATTGTTCCTGAGATCACCACACCTCATTGTGTTGAAGTCTTTTCTTCTTCAACTCTGCCGGACTCTCCAGCTCCACTCATCGAGCCTTTAGGAGCACTTGTTGCAGATTCCATAGAGGACGTTCATCTCCTCTTTCATGATAGTGTCATCACACCTGCTTTGGGGATTCCTTTTCAAGATCCTCATGTCTACTCCTTTGAGCATCAGTTAGGCCTTCCTATCATTCAGTGGTTTCCTTGTTCTGTGCCCTTGTTTCTTCCACATTGGAGTTCCACTGGTTCATTTATTTTTATAGGGACTTCATCATTTTGGGGGGAGCTTTGCTATCTCATCTCTCTCTCATGGGGGGGTTGTTTATGGTTTTGAGAGAGTCTCTTGAGCCATAAAATTTTTTTTTTTTTTTTTTCAGCATGTTTCTTCTATCTCTTTTTGGAGAGGGGTTTTTTCCATTGGGTTTTCTCCTTTGTCTTCAGTTCACAAAGATTTCCTTATATTGGGTACTTGATCAGGCCTTGTTGCCGGGACCCATTTTTCCTGCTTTCATAGCTTTGCTAGGTTAGCTTCCTCCTAAGCTTCGCTTAAGGGGGGGGGGGGGGTGTTAGAGTAAGTTATTTATTACTCTAGGTGCTTTAGCTCTCTTAGGTGCATATAATTAATATTTTATATTAATTATAATGTGTAAACCTATCTTTCTTTCCTTTAGGGTTGCATTCACCTTAAAAGGTTGAACTTTTGTATTTCTATTTTCATAATTTAGAAGACATTTTTGCTCTCACACTTTTTGAGAACTTCTAAAGATATGCTTTTTCTAGTTTTCTGGCTTCTCTTCATTGGAGGATATTTGCATGTAGGTGTTCTTGAGGGTTTGTGAAGTTGGATTTCACAACTTCTACAGTATTATCCCAATATGTGCTTATCTTGTGAGTACCTTTTCTAATTTCTATAATATAAAATTTTCTCAAGATAATCAAGGTTTCTTAGTGCCTATCAAGATCATCTTTACAACTGTCAAATGGTTAGTGAATAAAATAAAATAGATGTGACTTATTTCTTAGAGTATCATTCAAATTTTATTATCAGTCTTAGATAGACATTATGTTAATTAAATTAGTATAGAATCCCTATCTAAACTTGTCAAGGATAATTTGGATTCTTACCTAAATGATTTTGCCAATATCATTGAAGTTTAGGATATTAAATGTAGAAGGACAAAGAAGGGAATGTTGTCTATAGTTAGTATTTACTTATATAAAATGCAATTGATTTTGAAAGGAAGATTTTAGGATCTATTAATACAATAGTCTATTCACCTATAATGGGTTTATGATAGAATTTGGTTGTGCTATTACGATTATAATTATTACCACTTCTCATTTTTCTCATTTTTTTTCTTTTCTGAAAATAACAATGGAGCATCAGTTTATAAGTGAAGGCTCAGGAGTTTTGATGTTTTAGTGGAATTCTGAAATAGTGGGGGAATCCAATCATATAAGCTTTGCAATTTCGTGTGTTTAAAATTTTATAAAACTTATTCAATACCTATATGATGTTATTAAAAATCTATCATTTTTCCTGATAATGGTGTGTCTATGCCTCTTACCAGTTATTGGTGTTAGTCATAAAATTCCTCAATAGATCTTAAGTATGAAGGGTGTTAGAGGTCAATTTCTATAGTATCTCTTAAAACTTCGGTTCCATATTGTAAATTTTGTTCTCTCAACAATTAATACTAACCAAAATTCTCAGATTAGAGATAAGAAAAGCATAAGAATATACTCTACTCTAATATCATTCAAACCATAAATGAACTCTAGGACCCATTGAAAGATGTGTAATTAATTGTATCCTATTACTATAACAGAGGATATTTACAAAGTCTAAGTGTATCATTTGAAGGAGAAACAAGAAGGTACTTCATTTTGCTACTAAGTAGATAGTGAGAATTATACTATACAACCGTGTATTGAACCCTAATAGAAAAATTCTAGGGGTATAAAGAGAGGGCTTCTTTGGCCTGATGAAAATCCAAAGGCCCAATGATCCTGACATGACAAAGTTCAGAATTTATATAACCCTAGAGTTACCAAGAGAAAACCCTACAGAACAATGTACAAGCAATACAAGATTACTTATGCTTCATAAATATAATGACGACCAAAAAAACCACGAGAGATGCTAGCCAAGGGCCAAGTTTCTCAAAAGTTAGCATTATCGCTGGAACGAGTTCTGTACAGAAAAAGCCAAGGTCCTAAGATCAAAAAATTATCTCTTATTCCTCCTTTTTCTGGCACATTGTTATAATTTAAGAGGCTTCCTCCATGCTTGTTTCCAAAGATCCTAGTGAGAAGACATATGATGGCTTCTCTTTCCTAGACTAATATAGATTAGGAAGAATGAATTCTAATTTTTTTAAATTGTTGAATACTACCCTTGGTTTAATGTAGGCAAAGAACA
Organism: Cupressus sempervirens; assembly: GCA_028749045.1. NCBI lineage: Eukaryota > Viridiplantae > Streptophyta > Pinopsida > Cupressales > Cupressaceae > Cupressus > Cupressus sempervirens. The sequence goes on along the minus strand of CM053792.1, from coordinate 304,300,412 downwards.
AGTGCAGATAATACTAAAGCCATTCTATATTTTGATCCTCCACAATCCCTCTTCAACAGAGTAGGAAATTGATGCTTGATTCCATCTTCAACCATTCTTGGTAGAAATGAACACTATCCGTAATCGAAAGGATGGGGCGCCTATATACATTAGCTTGCCCTAGGTTACCTAGAATGTGTGTCATGTACTATTCTTTGAAAGTGCCTTTGAGAGAATTTGAGATTGAAAACCCTTGTTCGATAAATTTGGGGGTTCATAATTTGATTGTTTGGATTGGGATGAGGGTTTGGAAAAGATTACTAGAAGTTAAATTTACTACTTTGATAGTTTCTATTTTTTCCTATTAGATATATTATGAAATTTTAAAAAAAAAAACATAATAAAATAATTACCACAGTAATTGATAATTAATGTGATAATTATATTATAAAACATAAATTAATAATATATATAATAATAAATAGGTTGAGGGGGGGTGGGGGGAACTAAATCCCCACCCACCCATAGCTGCTTAGTAGACCACACAACAACATGTTGTTGCTGTAGCAATAGGTACTGCCACAAGGTAGTATGTTGTTGCTACTATTGCTGCAACAATGATAGGCCTTAAATGCTATGTGCATTTTTTTTTAATATTAATTTTTAAAATAATTTTTTTTAATATAGTTTATTTTAATATATTTAATAATTAATAATATTATTAATAATATTAATAAGTAATTATTATATTATGTAATTTAATATTTATTATTACTAATAATGTAATATAAATATATTATATTATTAATAAGTTGGTAAATATTACAATTTATAATTATTAATAATTATTAAAATTTTATAATAATATTTAATTGCATGAATGTTTTAAAACTAGTTTTGTTTTAATTGAATATTTTATTAATTACTTTATTAATAATATATTTAATGAAGTAAATTGATAATTGTAATTCAATTGGGGAAACCAATTATTTTTAATGAACTCAACTTTTGCTTAGGTGGTTCAGTTTTAATATGAAAATGATTTCTAAATACTAAGGAGTTTTGAAATAATTGTAGAATAAAAAACCTTAGTAATTATGACACTGGAAATGAAAAAACTAGAACCCTATTTGTAAACTAAACCTTTGTGATTTTAAAATCAAATGAATGATGAAAACACGTGTTAAATTTCTTGATGAGATGTATGTTGTATTTCATGTTGGGGTTAGGGTTTGCTTTAGTACGTTGACTATTCAAGATGTTTAACAGAGGCTTGGGGGTTTTTGTTCTATGATGATGATGTTATAGTTATATTTTGGTCATGATCTTTTATACCCAACCATTGCAATGTATTCATGTATTTCTATGATGAGTTGTGATCAGTTACTTGTTAGTGCTTCCTAGTTGCTTGTATAGAATTGAGGTGAATGGTGTGATTTTTTCTTGTTGCAACCTTTGAGTTTTCAATCAGTTATCTTTTGGTGTTTTCCAGTTGCTTGTATAAGACTAAGGTGATTATTTTGATTTATCTATAGGTGCTTTCCAGTTGCTTGCATATGACCGAGGTGAATATTGTGATTTAATTTTTTAGTTCTTTCCAATTGCTCGTATAGGACTGAGGTGAAAATTTTAATTTTATAAGTTGTACTTTTATGAACTTAGGGTAGGTAATCTATGTGTATGCTAGGAAGTGGCTTGAAATGGAGGCTGGAGCCCTAAAGAGGCTTCTTAGTTAATCCATTATAGGTTGTCTTAATAAGTGATATCATTTCATTAAATGGGTTTAAAATGAATCGATAAGAGTCATTGTTTTTTCCTTGCCCATGCCTCGAGTACTAGTATAGGCTAGGATGGGAGTAGAGAGGATGGTTGGCTATGACCTTGCTTCATTAGTATTCCTTGTCGATATGAAATGATATTGATGCCACATAGAGACACTAGGGGTTAGGAGTCCAGAAAGTTTTCCAAAGTAACCTTAGAGTTGGCTCATGTGATGACACTTGCCCACTTGTATAGTAGATTTCCTATGTGTCATTGTTACCTCTAGGTTTAAATGTTACTTGTGTCTTGGTACCTTTTGAGATAGATTGCTATCAGGATTTCCTTGACCTAGGTGTTGGTTATGACTTGTGGATTGTTATCCATTTGGGACTTGAGAGTATCTCCTTAGCATAGTGGGAGTGAGTCATTTAGGTTCCATGAGGTTGGGTGGTAGTGTTTCTTATACCATTGAGGTCTAATAATTGGATGTCCTTGTTTGATGTACTTGTGCAACTATTCCTTTCATTCTAATATTGTGTTCTGATGGATGGTTATATTCTATTGTACTATATTTGATTATCAAAGATCTTATGAGATGTTGCATTTTATCCATGATGTATATTCTTTGAGCTTTTCATACCTTGTGACTTGTACAATGAATGATTATGCATCTTGCTTATGCCATGTGGCATCTTATGTAATTTGTATATTATTTAATTGGATTACCACTTGTGGTTATTCTATGATGTAGATATTTTATGTATCAGATTTAGTATTAGTAAAACTTATATATATGTGATTCAACATCATG